>JAOUZG010016587.1:10011306-10042154 GCA_026289955.1 Argiope argentata | reverse complement strand
TAAATGAAGAATAATGTTGAAAGTCTTCCTTATTCTAAAGATTCAAAATAGAATATCATACTATCCCTTGATATGTAAAAATATGCACCAGCATTTAAATGGGTAGGTAAATATGTTATTAATACTTCACAGAATTTGTCAAATATGAAATAATTTTCAATAAATAAATAAATTCGTGTTACAAAATGTAACAAAGTTTAGTTTGTGTTTAAAATTTTTATCCACATTGGTTAAATTTCCTTAAAATCTAATAAAAAAATTCTAAAATTAAAATGAAGAAAAATCTTAAAAACTTGAGTAAATATCAGAATTGATCCAAAGTAATAGTGCGGACATTTCTCAGATACAGAAAACCAAATTTAATATTATTAAATCAGATATTTCGGACATAGTTAACTAACTAACTAAAAAAAATCAGATTTATGATAGTTTGTTTTTCATTCATACTTCTCTTGTAACAAAGCATTCAATTGGGTATGTTAGCATTATGGTAACCGTAAAACCCAAGCGAGCAGCATTGGCCCAGTCATCACTCATACAAAAATTCTCCAACAAATCCCCTGAAACAAAATCATATTATTTATGATAAAATAAACAGTTCTCTTGAATAAAAAAATACGAAATGCATATTTTGAATTTGCTAATAAGGTAGTAAATTTTAAAAGTATAGTTTAAAAGCAAATATTACAGTAAATTATGTAAGACAAAAGTGACCTAAATAGGACATTTTCTTGTATTATATTGTAAAATTTAGAGAAAACAATATTTGGTAAGTGGAACATATAAAGCCTGTTATAATGAGTAATATTAGGTTCCAATATTCCATAATGCAGTTTTTGTTGTTTAATACAAACTAATCCTCAATTTTCTAAACATTTTTTATAATGACATTTAATTAAATATTAGAGCAAGAAAAAAAGATTTAAATTCTTCACACCATTTCTTGGTTATTTTTAAAGTTATATTTGCATTATTTCCATTTTCCTCTAATCTAAAGAGTCGATTACGGGTCGTTTGGTTGGTTAAAGGGATCTTATAAAATAGACCAGAGAACTTGCTTGACAAACATAGTCTATGATTTTTATTTGTTTCTGGGTAGATAGAAAGTATAATGTTTTTCTACAAGTAATTTTGGATTGTTCATTTAGTTAATTTTTTAACACAATTTCGATTAATGAATGAAATCAGAAGTCAAAGATATTACATAAATGTTTGCTCATAACTAAGATTTAGTGCAGAAATAATCAGTGGGGACTCTGATAGTATTGGTTGCCAAGAAGCAATATTCACATTTCTAATTCTATCACTCAATTTTGGGGAGGGGGAACCCAGCGTTTGTATAAATATATGAATTGGAATAAAAAGATGCAAACATAAAAATAGAATACAAATTTTGATTAATATATCATGATTACATCAGAGGATATTTGTCATTTTCAGTTAAGAAGTAATTTCAACATTCAGAATTTTTAGATTTTTTGGATAGTGGTAATTATATTTTTCATTTTTGTGGCACTTTGAAAGCAACTGTAAACTTTAATATAAAATATTTATATTGAAAATTTGATTCTCTTCTTGAAAGATAGAAAGACATTCAATAGCAATGAAAGTTTTGTTTTAAATGCACCTGAGTCTTAATTGTCAATATAATGAAAGTATCGAAATGAAAAGTTTTGTATGAGCACAAGAAATAAAATTGCATAAAATTTCATTGTTTAAAAAAATAAAATTCAGAGTCCCTTTACATATCAAAAGGAATAACAAAATTAAGTGATTATTATTCTTTTTGTGTATTTCTTTATCAATAGATACAATTCTTATCATCACTGTTACTGCTCATAAATAGACATGAAATGTTACAACAATTTATTTTACGAGTAGGCTAAATAGTAGTACATTTCAAACACTAATAAATGTAAATCAGTTTTTTTCCATGCTTTACAAACAATATAGTTTCCAATACAAATATTTTTTTGAGTGATAGATTTCCTTATACGTAGACATGTCTAAGAATATATGTGTGTTAGAGACATGGAAAGCAAATTGTAGATCCTCACTCTATTCATATCTTTTCCCATTATTGTATGGGCACAGCTTCATAAACCAGATAATATCCTCCTTACACAAGTAATTACTTTTGTATCATGGTTTTGTTACTCGGCCACAAACCAGAACGTCGTGAGTTTGGTTCTAGAGCGAGAATCGCATTCTTCGCAATTGTAATACATTTTTATTATTCTTTACACATTTTGCTGTTTCTCATACGAATAAAAATGGAACAGGTAAATTAATAAGAATAATTATTATGTGATTATATACAACGTGCGCCATCAATTCATGAAAATTTCAAAAAAGTAATAAAAAATTTTTTTAGGACAAAATAGCATAAATACCTTGAACAGATCCAGAAAAGGTAGCATAGCCACAAATTCCAAAAACAACGATAATAAGACAAGATATACCGATGCTAATATGAGTGACAAGGTTCCAACGAGATTGAGTAGGATTGTCAAGCACATCAAACAAGAGAAATGAATTATGATGACACATATAAGCTAAAGCAAAGATGAAAAAGCAGTGTAGTATGCATTAAATAAAATTATAATGCTTAACTATAAAATTGAAAATTATACATAAAATTGGAAACAACTTTTATAAACAGAAAAATACATGAATTGGGAAAAAAAATTCTTCTTTTCTTTCAATTATTAGACATTATTTATTCGCAAACATAACTCCCCAAAAACAGTAAAAGTAGAAACATTAAACAGATAATTTTAGTTAAAGAAGAAACATCAAACAGATTAATTAAACTAAGTAAAGATATTAATTGTGTGGTTAATAAGATATTAGTTTTCTGTAAATCGTCAATATAAAAGTAAAATATTCAAAAGAAAAACGAGTTAATGTCTTCCTGTTTCAAAATATCATCTCTGTAACAGAGAAATTTACAACTATTTATGTCGTCAGTAT
Organism: Argiope argentata; assembly: GCA_026289955.1. Lineage (NCBI taxonomy): Eukaryota > Metazoa > Arthropoda > Arachnida > Araneae > Araneidae > Argiope > Argiope argentata. The sequence goes on along the minus strand of JAOUZG010016587.1, from coordinate 10,039,181 downwards.
ACAATATATTTTCAAGAATTTGATATTTAAAGGGGTTTTTTTTTTTTTACTATTTAAAACTAATTGTAGATATTAAATCTATCCTTGCGACTTGACCACTTTTAGCTGTAAATCTAGAATAAATTTGTTGAAATTTTTTCTGGCACAAAACTTTTCACATCATTTTAAAAGTAAACCACAAAAGCGTTCTGCATCTTATAAGATAGAAAATTAAACAACAAACCTACCAAATGCAATAACACCTACAGCTTCAGTAAACCCTGTGTTGGCAAAGACAAAGTCATTAGGTGAGGGAACACTATAGAGAAAATATAAAATAAAGCCTTAAATTTTTTTTTCTTTTAAAATTTGAATAATTTACATTAAATATTATGAGCAAATGAAAACTGTACAAAATGAAATGGATTGTTTAAGTAAATTTGTTGTTTAATAAACAACAATAAAGAGCCAGTGCCATAGAATTCATATTAAATTAAAGTATTGAAGTAGTTATTTATTCTTAATCTTTAAGAGCTTATAAACTTTTCTTTTCGGTCACTAAGTTCGGTAAAGTGTTTGATGACAGCTAATTTTGCATGTTTTTAATAAAAAGCTGAACTTTTTTCTACTCTTTTAAAGCTTCATAATACCTCACACATGCTAATTTAGCATACTGAAGCAAATTTTTTAAAAAAATTGGAAAGTTTTAAAACATTTCCATGAAAGTTTATGGCACAACTTACACTGTTGTTAGACCAATTAATGAATATTCTTCCTGATTTTCAACAAGCATATCCTTGTTTATAGTAAATCACTTTCCACAACTGCGTTGCAATGTGATAACAAAAGAATTATTTCTTTAACTTCCCAAAAATGAAGCAATTCTTTGAACTTCAAAATATTAGAATAGAAATAATCTAAACGAATTTATCATCAAATGAATCAAACTGTTCTTTGTATTTGCTCTAAGTTCTGTCACGAACATTTCAAATTGGATCTTTGCACGTGCTTTTGAACATGCTGGGGAAATTCGTGTTTTACAATAAAGTAGTAGAAACAGATCAACCATTCACTTTTTATATAATATAGCATTGATCTTCAGTAAATATGGACTTAAAAAAGGGGTAATTTTTAAAACAGCAAAATTTTTGCCATTCGTTCAAATATTTTTTATAGTATTCTTCATAGACTTAAAAAAGTCTGTTAAAAATCCTCTTTTAACAGCTTCAGCAATTCCACTAGTTACTCACTAGCAGCTTGTGGTTACTATTCCAATATGAGTGGGTTTTTTTTTTCTTCTCAGTCTTAGATTTTTAGTATAATCGAGTACAACCAAAAATAATATGTTTTTGCTTCTTCGATTATGCTTCTTTTGACATAATTTTTCATTAATTGTTTAATAAGAAAGAAGATATTTTCATAGCTAAAAGGAGCCCTTGGTTCATATGTCTAAAATATTTTAAGAAATGGTAGAATATAAAGTAATAGTAGAATAAAGCTATAATATAAGCTAAGAAGCTTATTTTAACCAGAATTAGCTTATCCTGACAAGCATTTATCAGTCATAACGGATTCAAGCAGCTCTCTTTATGTTATCAAACGCTTTTATAGCGCGTTCGCAAACTTTGATGTTTTCTGCTCAGCGGATAGAATAAAACATTTAACCGCAATTCAGAAAAACCTGCAACTTCTTCGTTAACATCTCAAAGTGCCTGTAAATCAGTACATTTAACTGGATTACATTTCAATATTCTATACAATGCTCTTACTGTACTTTTTACTTTCTTTCCAGTTGATTTACCTCCATAATTAAACAGCTCATGGATTATGTGCAGCTTACATCTAGATCTAACATTTTACAGTCATTTCTGCACAAAATTTCTATTTTGAGAAGTTTTAAAATTTTTAATTTTACATTGGGCCCATTCATGCTAATTTGTAAAAGTAACAGTACGTCCAAATTTGATATAACATCCTTAAATTCTCAAGCAATTCTTGAGCAATGGTATGCCGTAAAAATACTGAATTTCAATATATTGTAGAGACTCTATTAGTTGATTCACTCCAATATTTTACAATAAAATGCCTTTTCCTGAAACGCAGTTGAAAGCTGTATCAAAGCATATTATAATTTTTTTTATTATTGTTTAAAGATTTCTTTAAATGTTGTGCAAATAAAGCTAATCTGTAGCAAAAAAAAAAAAAAAGTCTGACATTTTTGTACGATTCAAAGTACATTTTTGGGTTATTTTGCTATCAGTAAACATATCAGTGTGGAAATATTTTCGCAATATGATTGGATGTATTAAAGGATGAATGTGATGCAGTAACTACCAATTAAAAGTTCAGCTTTAAACGGCTGTTCTTAAACTAAAAAGTTCAAAATTGGTTAATTTTCGGACATCAAATTTGACGTTTTCGGATTTTACGTGTTCTTTCCTCCTATAATCCTTTTAGATACACAGTCCCATATTAGTAATGATTTTTTTGAACAGGCAAACAATTTTAATTGTTTTCTTCTTTTGCATGATTAATAAGTACCTAGTTCCCCATATTAATTAAGCTGATTATCTTCTTACAAAGCAACCAATAGACAACAAATGAATTTCACGTTACTTATCCAAGTCCTCAGTAAAGTCAGGACTGATATTTTTTCTCGTCCAATGAGTATTAAATAAGAATTTTGAGAAACTCATTTTTTGAAAAAAATCTCCAATCTCACTCTGAATAAGCTCACAGCTTCTAAAACAACAAACAAACTATTCAAAATATAATCGAGTGGGCGACTAAACATCTCCACAAAGTTTCCGCCAGAGAAATTCATTCTATTCTCTCACGCAGTTACAACTGTCTCTCTAATCGAAATTGAACTAAGCTGTATAAAAAACAAGTAATGTATATAAAAAAACTAAGTCGATTCCTACTTTTATTTTAGTTAGTTTTTTTAAATTTCATTTTAGTTAGTTTTTGTTAAATAATTACCATTAATATAAATAATTTATCAAAAAATTATGCCTGGCCAATTCAAAATCAAGTCCGTATCCGTTGAAAATAAATCAGAACTCATTCTTAACAAACTCAGAACATACTCAATTGACGCTGAATTTTCTACACAGTTGGGGTAACGGAATTTAACTAATTAATTAATTAGTTGGGATAAAGCAAAGAAATACTTAATTTTCTTTATTCTGTTGTATATTAATTCGAAAGTACTTCAAAATGAATCCGAAAAATCAATGAATTAACAACGTTTAATTTTAAATGTATCAGACATTTAGAAAATAAATAGAATCTTTCGAAATAATCGGTCAGAAGTATGTTAAGCCTAACCTTATTAGAGTGAGGTAAAAAACTAACTGAAGTTTTACTAATATATGACGGCGGATAAATGAAAATTTTTGAATGAAATTTAGTTTTAAACTAATTAATAAAAAATTAATGAATTAATATTTGAAAAACTGTATTAACGTCAAATGTCATCCGCTACAAGTTTTAAAAAATTTATTTGAACTTGAGTGGACAATAAAAAGTATATTATTAACAACTGAAAATTTGAACAAGATACATATATATATTATATATATATGTGTAGGATATTCCACGGAACCATTTTAATTAACCAACATCTGCCTTCATCTTGTTTTGTCAATATTCGATGATATATGAAATCCAAAGCAAGTGTTGTAAAGGTTAGATTATTTCCCAGAGGGCCATTATTTTTAATTAGTTTGCATTCCAGAACAACGCCACCTATCGGTCTTTCGAAAGTCTGTCCCAATTAACTTTGAATCAGAGGCTCACTAACTTTCGTCCAGAGAAGACGCCTGTTTTCACGCGTCAGCGGTTCCCGCTAAGATCAGCGGCTACGCGGTAATATATATTTTCAGTCATAATGTTTCCCCATCTCTAACGTCCTCCTAGAGGATATAATCTAACTTTCTGATTATTAAATATCTCCATGTTTTAATTCTTCTTAATGTTTCCCCGTAAATACCCCCTGTAAATATTCCCATTTAACTCTAAATAAATTCTTTTATTTTTTCTAAAGAAGTCTCTTCATCCTTCGTTTGTATTATTTTAATTTTGGTTTAGAAACTAACCCGTAAATATTAAAAAACCCCTAGACATCACGCCACTAAAATCCCGCTATCTGAAGAGTCTAATTTTTGGAAGATTTATTTAGACTCCCACATATATATAGGGAGAATGCGAACTAATAGTAGGAATTGAAAAGGGGCAGAGACTAAAAAGAGGGGAGTTTCCAAGATAACACAGTTGTGAATATATCTCATTTTTGGAATAAAGACCACGATCTTTTATTTTTGCAATGTTTAAAAAGATCGACATCTTTTTAGATGTAAAAAGAAAGAAAAAAAAATCCTGTCTTTTGCAGTTTTTATGAATGTTTCATATTTTTCCCCCTTTTCCAGTTTTTAGATGATTTTTAAAGTCATAGCATTTTCCAGGTTTTCCCAGTACCACGGCAACTCTGTGTATTTTTTCTCAATGTCATTAGAAGTATATTTAATCTAAGAACTTTCGGGTTGACCTAAGAGCTGGCAGTTGCAAAAAAAAAAAAAAAAAGCTTAAAATTTTGCGAATTATGTATCAGGACTGGAAATTGAATGGATACTGAAAACTAGTAAAGAGTTCAATGTTTTTCTGAATAATTCAATTCATATATTTTTCCAGCTAATTAAATCAAATTAGCTGAAAATATAGACAGCAGCATAACATATGGGAAATAAAACCATGACATGCCTCTGTTAAAATAAGGAAAAAGAAGATAAACACCCTTCAAATACAAGAAAAAAACTTTATAAATGTATGTAGAATTAAAAAAAAAACAGCAAACAATTTTTTAAATTCTTAAGAACACTGTAACTGAAAATGTTTTATTTAAGAATGGCACATCCATTTGGGAAGCAAGATTTTTTTGGCCCAATTTACTAATTTGTTCATTATGATAGAATGACACTCAAAGAAAATGGAAAGAAAAAAAAAACATGTAAATGCAAAGAGGAAACAGAAAATTAATCAGGTAGAGGAGGAAGGAAGGGAAACGCAGGCCAGTGTAATGATTATGTACATCTGGTACTCCAAGAATGATTATGTACATCTGGTACTCCACTGTGCACACAAATGACTTATGGATAAAAAGACTGAAAGTCACCCATTCTCGCTTTGAATTTAGAGGTATCTGAATTAGAGGTATCTAGTAAGTAGAATAAACATGCAAATAATATTTTATTTGTGGATTTAATACCTAAAAATAATTATTTAAAAAAAGCCAGGCATTATTTTTTATTTGGTAACTGCCAAATCACAGATAATTTAATATAAAATTAATAATAAACTTATGGATTGAAGATGTTTATAAAAATATCAATATTTTTCATGTTTAATAAAATCATATAAACAAAATTCGGTAATTAATTTACCTAGTTTAAAAAAATAAAGCCTCACAAATGATTGTACGTACAAAAAAAAAGACTTGTGCAGATGCTGCTAAACAGCATCCAAAAATGGTTGGAATTTTCATAAGAAATACACACATAATAATTAATTCTTTTCAAATGTATTTACGACAAAACAACTCCACTAACCAATATAACTACTATCTTGTTAATATTGCAAACATTTACATCTAGATTCACTTATTTTAATTTCAATTATTCTCTACGACTACAACCATTGATGTAAATAAATAGACTTTTTTGCACAAAACATTTTTTAAAAAAAATATTATAATGATTATGTAACTATAAATGCTGTCAGCATATAATTATTTAAAATAACAAATAAATAAATGTTATAACACTGTCACTTTTCGTAAATAAATGACAAAGATATCTTACACTATTCCAGCCATAGTGAAAGCTCGAATAACTACAAACAATACTATAGACGCAGCGAAAACCAGGGATACAAATGACACCTAAAAAAAGATAAAACAATGATTCAATACATATCCACACAAATTCACCAGAAAAAATTTTTTAAAAGAAATTATACTTTCACTTACAAAAGAAAGACGAACAATTGTTCGGTATAAAGATAATGGTAAAGTTACAAGTACTGTACATACGAATACAATAAAATGTCTATTTCCAAGAACAGAGCTCCGAGATACTAAAAAGAAAAGAGAATTTTTTAAAATTTTCATTTAACATATTTTTTAAAAAAATCTTTTTTAATAATAATTTTTTTTAATAATTCAGTTCTTACCATCAAACATTCTCATCAAAACTTTGGTAATTGTATCTCCAATAATAATATTATAGCTAATCATAGCTGGAAAAAAATTGATTTAGTAAGCAACCAATTATATAAAAATTTATAATAAAAGAGACAATTTAATTTTGCAAAAAAAAATTAATAAAAGAAACAATTTAATTTCGCAAACATTTCTAATAAAAGAGAAATTTAATTTAGCAAAAATGAAATGAATTCAGAAAAGATTTTTGCATACCTATCAGAGGATAGATGAACTGAGCAAGAGTTAAGAAATAATAGCCAGGTCTTCCAAACTGAGATTGAATTAAAGCCTGCAAAAATATTAACAAAGTTTCAGAAAAGAAAATACTTAAAAAACACATGCATGAATAAAAACGAAATAAATAAATAAAAATTAAAAGAAAAACTTGTTTTTGGTCGAAAATTAGAAGCTTCAGTCATTCATAATTACATTTTTATTAAATATTGGAATTATCTAGGAGAATAATACTTATAGTATTAAAGTAACAAATACTATCTAGAGAAAACATTTTGATATAAAAGACGTACTCGATTTTTACATAATATTACATAAATTTAACATTGTAGGGGCGTAGCGTGGAGTGAAAACTTGCCGAATGTCATTGTAAGTGAAACATTCTTTCTTTCAAGATTAATATGAGGAATGAGTTAAAATAGCGTCGTTTACAATCGCTCATTCTCTGAAGACGACTAGGGCAAATTACCCTCTCTATGCCATTGGGTAATTCCACAACACCCATGATTTCATATGTTAATGGTTAGGCACTTTATTCCTTTAATGAAGAGTAAAAATATGCTTTGTCTTATCTCGGCTTGTTTAGGTTTTACAGCTTGTTCAATTCAGAGTATACTTTATAATTTTGAGTAAACTTTATACTTTAGCTTAAATTTGGAATATAAAGTAAGAGCACCTTTTGATATATAGATGTTCATATAAAGAAGTTCCATTTATAAATGTTAATGGAATCAACTGTAAGCGTTGAAGGATTAGTTCAAGGTCAGAGCTAAGGAGTAATCCACAAAGCTTTAGTGAAGCGCGAACAAGAGTTTACTATTTTGTTGCGCATGCACAATAATGAAATACTGTTTTGTTATTTTCTTGCTAGCAGTGACACTTACACAAAACAACCGACTCCTAAGCCTAAAGCGGTTTGTATTCAACAATTTGATAAGAGTGAAAATCTGGAATTTCAGTTGAACGTGCGTTTCGTTTAAAGTTTAATTGAGGCAAAAACATTCGCCGCTTGTACAAGCAATTACCGGAAGAGTTTGCAAAGGGAAAAGCTCGGGACGAGCAAATCTCTGTGCAGGATGCTGATTGTGTCAGAGCATCATACTTGTGTCAGAGCAATATTACTAAGACATTTTTTCAGAAAACAAATCCTGAACTTCAGTAGGCAAAGATGACAATGTAGATTTTAAAAACATGTTCACATATATGGTTATGGTTACAGTTGAAACATACTTTAAAACCAGATGTCTGTGGTGTACATGTTAACTTTGGAAGTTTTTGAGAGGGAAGATGATTTTCTTGATTGTGTGGTGTGTTAACTTTTCATCTAAGTGGGTAGGTAAATGCTCTCAATGTTCGTATCTGGAGTCAGAACATCCTTAAGAATTTGTACAACATGAAAGAAATTACCTCAAATTAAATGTTTTCAGCGCTCTGTCACGACGTCAAGTGTATGGACCATTTTGTTTCCTTAAAGCTATAGTAACAGCGGCAGCTTATCTGGATATTTTTAAAGTACGACTATTTTCCTAATCAGGAAAGTGTGAATCTGCAAACTTTTAACTGACAATAAGATGGAGCTCCTTCCCATTGGAATCCAATTACACAAGGGTGGTTAAACGTTGAAGTCCCATATCTGGTCCCACATCTGGACTGGTCATAATGAGCGAAATGATAGAGCCCTTTTGAGCCACATTTTTTATTCATCTGACATAACGCATGAGATTTTTTCTCTCTCCAAGGGGTTTTAAAAATTATCGTTGCTACAAATGATTTGCCAGTTGAGACACAGAATTGAAGAGGTTAATGTTTCCAATACCCCGGACTATTTAAAGTGTAGGAAGAATTGGACTTTAGGCTGGGTGAGTACCGTTAAACTAAGAAGAAACTAGATTTAGAAAAGAAATATTTAGTAATTTAGATGAATTAACTAGATTTAGTAAGAAAAAAATAAATTTAGTTTACTCTCATTTTGATGGATGATGCAAATAGTTTAAATTAAAGTGCTGTAATGTAACCTAGAAAACTTAGACATTCTTATCTGGACACTTTGTGTGCGGAATTTAGAAGAAAAAAAAAGTATTAATTTTATGCCAGCAAGTGTCTACAAAAGGATAGAAAAAAATATATTAAAATTTGCAAATAAATGTTGTTATCTTGGAAATAAATCAAGAAAATACACACAAATGGACAATAATTAAAAGGGGGGTAATAATAGCTGATTGTTTTAATTAAAGGACTAAAAGATATACTCCACTACACAGAAATATAAAATAAAAATATTTTTTCCATTCCTACATTACTTTTACTGACTTGCAGGATTAGAAATATCCTGACTTCTCACAATTCTCCTCCCCCTTCCTCCCTTCATTTTGGAAAAGATTTGAACTTAAAAAGAAAATTGAAAATTTGATGATGCATGATTAAAATGAAAAGTAAATTTGTCGAAAGCTTATGAAATATATATATATATATATATATATATATATATATATATATATATATAAAATCCAAGATTATATCTCAATTGAAATCTAGATATAAAATGACCGTTTTCATGATAGATAATTCAATTTTAAAAACGAGTTCAAAACTCTAAATTAATTGTTTGCAATTTAAAGAAATCTTTTTAGGAGCAATCAAACCCTTTAAGCTTAAACAAGAATAGCCTTCTGAAGAGGTATAATGTTTTCCTTACCACGAGTAGACAAATCAGCAAGCACTCATCAGTTAATTAAAGACTATTGCTAATGTATAATGCATGTTCGGTGGTTATGTTTCACAGTATTTTTTCTTTTTATAAACCTGATGGAATTATCTGACCTTATAAATTTCGTTGCACTGCAACTATTTAGTCAAAGGCAGACTGGTTCTAAAAACATAGGTTGCCAAGAGACAATAGAAGCCCATTCACAGCCACGTTACCGTAATTCCTTTTTTATACAAAAAAATGGACAAATCCCCCCTCCCAATGAATAAGTGAATTGATGAATAGGTCCCTAACCCTCCAGGCGGCGATATTCAGAATGCAATACTTACCGAAAGTGGCGCATCTGAATAACAGGTTTGTTTTTAAAAGTGTCAGGGTTTGGACAAAAGGATTGCTTTCCCCTTTTGCGGCTATTACCGCACAGCAGGGGTTGGCAGATTAGCCGATGTCATGTTGTGAGTGAAAGCTGTTGCTTATCGCAGTCTTTCGATTTCGAACAGCATTTTTCTTCCGATCGAAATAACACAGATTGAAAACACAGAAAATATGGTTGTGCTTTAGAGGATTTCTGATTATTTCATGAAACACTACATATAATTTAAATTAGAAATAAATTTTGTTGTACTTAATACGATACGAATCTATTTTTTATGAATTGAAAGTGTTCGCCTATTTTTTTTTATTGTAAATTTCTCAAAATTTTTAATCCCCTCGTAATGTGAAATTATATTTCGAAATTACATGCAAGTGATTTAATTCTTGAAAAAAAAAAGATTCTTTCAGAGTATTTCCAATGTACTTTAGTATTCTAAAATGCGCTTTCAAAATATTATTCTTTGAATAAAATTATACAAATTGTCATAAATTCTTAAGACTTTTTTTTAAAAAAAATACATAAATTCTCACGATTACGTATTTATCTCAATTAAAAGGATGTGTCTTAAATTGTTTTTAATTATTAAATGACAAACTTAATTAATAAATGAGATCAAATTTATCTAATAAATAAATTACTTTTTCCTATGTCAATCTCAATTTAAAATTATTTAAATCCATCATGACTGAAAAAACTCTTTTTCAAGCAATAATAAAATGTTAAAATTTTACATTTCATTCAAAAATAACACAGTAGAAATATATTTGGTACATTAAATGTGAATTCAAAATTTTCTTTATCAATGATATGAATTTTTTTGCCATATCATTTTCCAAATTTTTTTTTATTGAATTACAAATAAACCATGTAGCTGAAGCGAAAGTTCTATAACTAGCATGTCACTAAATAAGATACAAAAGTTCAAGATCTTAATTTTCTTAAAGAATGAATTTTCTTGATGATATATTCAAATGTATAAATAAAATTATACACTGTATGTTGTGATAATTTCAACTTTTATTGCGAATAAATGTTAAAATTTTATGTAATTTTAAGTAATAAAAATTCTGATTAAAATTATTGATAATTTTATCCCGAGGTGTTTATTTCCAGTTCCAAATTATATACGGATAAAATGTGTTCGCCTTAGGTCAAACATTTTGATCTGGAGACCGCTAAAACGAATATTCATCTTCACTATCAGTAAGGATGTTCACTATTTTAGTAGAAATGGTGGTAAGAGACCTGCGTGCCTGGCACCCTTGTTCAAACAAGTTCTGTTTTTAAAAAATGAAAAACGTGAGGCTAAAGTTTATTAAGAATAAAGAATTTCAAATTACTTGAAATGTGGGTATTTCTGAATTGTTCTTACTCCTGTGAACAAACTGGATAAATAAACTAAAATCACCTCTAGTGAACTCAAATGTTGCAAAGAAGAGAAGAAGGTAATCTAAATGCCAGTTGCATGCATTAATTTTTTTAATGCTAAGATATGAAATAAAATTAAACCAAGGAGTTAAAAAAATTAGAATTTAAAACACAAAGTATAATTATTTAACTTTAATTAAATTAACTTAAAAATATTATAACTTTTAGCTCCATTCATTCATTTACTTTCACGAGCATTAAAATTTGCGTATTAAATTACTCAATATTAAACGAATATAAAAATTTCACTTAACATTGTGTTTAACATTCACAAAAGTGCGTGTTGTATACATGAGACTGTACAGTGAAATAAGATTAATATTTCGATTAAAAAAATATAACCTATAAAAACTGCGCTTATTTTAATTTTGAAAATATTATTAAAAACTAGAGAAAAATATAAAAACAATATCTCTACAATGCTTAAATTTCTGTTTGTATTCGTCAAGGAATGTAAAATTCCATAAACAAAAAAAATTGCAAATTAAATAAATTATCAATCTTTATATATAAATTATTACGTTATAAAAATATATGATTTAATATAATGAATGTAAAACTTATCATTCTAAAAAAACTCACTTTAATTTATGGATTTTATATAAATAAAATATCTCCCCGTTTTTAATTACACTTATCAATGAAAAAAAAATAATTCAAAGATGAAAAGTCTCGCTCATTAAATAAAATTCTGCATATAATTTCAGTGTCTTATTTTTTTAAAAAAAATAAGTTGCATAAGCAATCTTAATTCGAAAATTCTTTAATAAAAGTACGTTATAAAAGAGAAAAATGTCACATTTTTATTTTATATTTATTTTTTTAGATTAACAGTTATTTCCCCCTAAAAAGTTTTAAAATCTTATGGATGAGTTTATTAATTACAATACTCATATATTTTCATTCGGGGAATATATTTTCATACGTTCAGTTTTATTCCTTTTATTTAAAACTTATGAGGATTCGCATTTATTCTCAAAATCTCAAAAGTAAGGTTGAGAATGTAAACGAAATTTTAAAATGCTTAAAAGAACGCGATCAGGAAGACAGCATTCCTAACGTCCACTAATAACGATTGGCTTCTCCTTATCTCACATTTCTTTCTCATTATCTCGCAGCTTGAGTTTGGGGGAAGCGAAAAACTGGACCCGTGAAAGTACGGGCAGTGACAGTTTTAAGGGGATTTAAATTTCCGTCTATTCACGGGTTTAACGCTTTGAAGGGAGAAGAGATTCCGTCTATTTACGGGGTTGACGCTTGGAGGGTTAATATTATCTCAAAGAATCTAACTAAAAATAAAATGTGAAACTCATGTATAGAGATGAGCCTAAATCTTTAATTAAAATATAGACAGGCTGTTTAGACGACCTAAGTACTGATAATGAATCCAAGCTAGAATATATGACTTTAAATAGCGGCCACTATGAAGTATCTTACCTACGGTGTATATTTTAAGACATTGCTCTCGTAACTAAACAGATGCTTCCACAGTTGTAGATAAATGTAACACTAAAAGATAAATTAACCACAATAAAAGTTATTTACAAAAAAAATAAATAATCAACAGTATTTATATTGTTAAAAGCTTGTAAAGTTGCATCTTAGCACGGTTAGTTTAATCACTTCAGTGGCCGTTCTACGATTAGCCCTGTGGGAGATGATCGGGTGCCATGTCAGTGATCTCAGAGTTTAGAGACAAAATAGACATTGCTGGAAACTGAGAAATTTAACGAATAATCAAATAGGAGCTGAGGAATACACCTGAATACATCTTATTGGTCCCAAACCTACTCGGCCCGTCTCCCGGGAACTATAAAAGACTAACAGTCTTAAGCAGCAAGGAAATGAACTGGTAAAATAATTAATTGTGAACCGAAAGATTAGATTCTAGTTCATAACATAGCTGGAAAAATTTCATTTCAACATAAAAGAGAAAAAAAAAATCTGAAAGACTGTTTACCGTAAATAATAACAAACAAAAAAAAGATCCAGAAAACGCATTTAACGATTTTAATACAACACAGAACATTTTATTATCACTTAAGAAAGTTAAAACTTCCCACATATGCAGGTCCAACTTATCTTTTTAAAAGATTTAAACTCAATTTATTTTCTTTTACTTTTATACATTATTTTTGTGTTATATTGTAACCAGACATAACTGATGTTTCTATATCTAAAGCTGACGTTTGAGAATGTTCATGTTATTTTAAAACTTCAGTGGATCAATCGATGCTTCTAAGTACTTGAGAACTGGTTACTCATCCTAACATCATTAATTAAATAATAACGCTGCAATAGGTGCTCCTTAATATTTTTTTGTTAAACTAAAATTTCTTTGAACAAAATTATCTATTACCTTTGCTAAAATTTTCGTTGTTCTTTTATACGACCATATAATTATTCCCGAACAACTTTTTTATGCAAAGTAGCGAGTTGTTTTTCATTTGTTTTATAGTTGAATTTGAAAGCTATAGAAATTGCTTTGAAAAATATTTTTATTATGTAATACTATTTACACTAGATGTCCTAACCTGATATATAGAGTTTAATTGCAATAGAAAAAAAAATACATTTACAAATACATTGCATATTTTCTGGACTTCCAACACATTTTTACGCATACAAATCGTAAAAGCCAAAATAGTAATTTCATGTCTCCGAGCTTATAGTGGATTTTAATTTTTTCTTCAGGTATTCTCTTTTGCAGTTTAAGAAACAAGTGAATTCTTTTCTTCTTGTATATCTCCCATCATACTGGGTGTCCCATAAATATTACTCAAAATCTGCACAGTCAGATTACTCAATGGAGTACATAAAAAAATGTCCAAAGAACTGTAAGACACCTAGTTATCGCAAAAAAATACGAAAACAAAGTTTGACGTCGCATTAGGTGTAAGGAATAAACACTTTGACACATCAACAGCATTATTTACAAACAACAAAAGCAGACGTTCAAAGCATCCCCCCCGTGAATATCGAGATTGGGTTGAGTATGCCGCGGAATGGATACCCGCACACGTTTCAGCAGCGCGGTGTTCATCGAAGTATAAGCAGCATGCAAACGTGCAATTAAATCTTTCAGCATCGCACTTTTAAAATACGGGAGGGGGGATCGATGTAAATTAGTGATAAGGGTCACCAAGAGGACATCCACATTTAATTTCACTTAATTTTCACCACGGGTTAGGAACCAGGAAGCCGTGGTGAAATGCCACCATCAGGTTTGAAAAGAAATGAAAATTAAGAAATTAAAATACCATGGTGCTCAGATGCCACCGGGAGGACCGAAAACGTTGTCTGTTTTTGTAGTCACTATGTCTCGATACACTTCCTTGAGATGGCCACTTAAAAATAATTCAACAGTGGGGGATCTGACTATCTCGGTGGCCACAGAACCGGACCTCCACGCCCCATCCAGCGGCCGGGGTATTCCATAATCAACCAATTGCGTACAGGGGCACAGAAGTGCGTCTGTAACCCCATCATGAACCAAAGGCCTTGTATTGTAGCTAAGGGTATGTCATCAAGAAAATCGGATATCAAATCACGGAGGAATATCAAGTAGGAATGTCCCGAGAGCAGTCCAGGAAGCATATATGGTCCAAGCATGTGATCTCCGAGTATGACGGCCCACACACTTACACAACAGCGTTTCTGATATTTCTGCAGTTGGTTTGATTGAGAACTGAACCGGGACGACATATGGTCTCAGTTCGAAAGTCGAATATCCCGTCACGAGCGAAACATGATGCCTCAGTCCACAAGATATGAGCAATGAAACCATTATTTGTTTTCTGTTCCTGTCATTCACAAAAGTCCATGTATTTTTGAAAGTCAAATATTTTAAGAACTTGTACAGTTGAGAAACAAAATGAGTATAGCCTCTCTGATCGTAAGATTCTGTGCATAATACTTCTAGTTGAATTCAGTTCACTAGCTTACGCGCGCGTGCTTGCCTCGGGTGTTTCTTCCAACCGCAGCAGAGCAACAACCTCCAGTAATATCGTCGGGGCGCTATATGATCTTCTAACATAGACGACTGGCTTTACGGAGATGTTTATAGTTTGTCGTCCAGGTTACAGAGGACTTTAGCATAGGGAGGAAGAATTAACGGCATACTCCCAAGCAGTTCGTAAGCCATTTCCATTACATTGGTCGTAGACTGACACCAATACTCACGAACGGATACAAATTATTACTATGCGAAGAATATTATTAGATGCTAGATGCAGCCTTTCATATACAAGTTAAACAACGGTTTCGCGTCATTCCATGGCGAGCACACGCATGACGCGATATGCGCGTCTAACATTTTGAGTATCCTCGTCAGGAAAAATATGCAAATAATGCTGTTAATGCATCAACTACAGCGTTTTTCCATTTCACCGGACGTAACGTCAAACATTATTTTTCGTATTTGTTCCGAAAATTATGTGTCGTACAGGTGCAATTTTGGGGGCATTTTTTTATGTACTTCCAACAAGGAATCTGGAATATCTTTGATTGTCATAAAAGCTTTAGAATCATAATTTCCATAATATCCTCTTCATTGTAATTTTAACTTTGTCAGTGATCTTTTAAAAACTCTAAATGCGGACCAAAATTTTTTGCGTTATATAATAGTTCTTCATAGTTTGAAAACAAAGTTTTATTGATAATATTCATTTTATTTACTTTATGGTATTCCAACATTGCATCTTGCAGGGAAATTTTCAAGATATTAATGTAAATAACTGGGACAGCGCCATTTAGTTACATATGGCTTCTTTATTTTAAATTCCATCATTAATTTTTTATAAAACCATTCCAGGAACAAATAACACAAAACATAAATAAAGGAAAATCAAGTCTACACTTTAAAGCAATATATTGCTTGATAATAAGAAAATAGTTCTTCGATTAAATCGTTTGCAATTTTATAGCTCTTTAAAAACCTATTTCAAATTTATTATTTATACTATGACTTTGCTTATAATAATCGTAAAATTGAAAATAAAACAGCATTGAATACATAAGCGAATGGTCTAAAAAGAAGAAATAAAACAAATTTCAAAAATTTTTGAGAACATGATTTTATTTTAGGTACATGCCTTAAGAAGCAATATCTAATTCAACTCTTCTACATCATCATTTTAAAAATTAAGGGAGAAATTAAAAAAAATATTATAAAATAGTGATATTCTCCACTTTCTTGAATATTTAGAAGCTATTGGAAGATTTATCAGATTTGAAAATTTTTCTTTTTGAAATTTAAGTATTCAGAAATCGCACCTTTTCGAAGCTATAGCGACACGAAAATATAAATTTGAACTGTTTCGCAAAATCTTAGTTGGCAGTATTGTTAGAAGAATGTAACTTTCTAAAAGTGTCGAAAGTGTTCTTTTCTGAACAAGTTTTGTAAGCACTTTTCTATAAATGTATTATTCAATTAATACATTGTTTATTTTAATGAAATAAGTGTTAACTGATTCATTTTCCCGCATTTCAATAAATTATTTTGATATTTTTATTTATTTCTCAAATATGCAAAGTAAGATTCGTTCAAAAATCACTCTGTGGTATGAAAAAATAGTTTAATTTGCATTTTAATACCTCTGCAAATTTTATAGATAGAAGCATGAAATTTTCCATGTACACTGATGGATGTAAAATAAACTTTTACATTCCTCGTACATTTTTCTATGTGCTTCACATAATTTTATTTTGGTAACTTTTAAATGCCAATCTCTATAGAAAGAACAATATTTTCATGTAATTTCCTTCTTATTTAACGAAGCATTGTAATAGGAAATATATATCTATTTACATTGTTTAAGAAAATTAACGCCTGTTCCACTATTTTGGGACACTTGGAGCAGTCTTTATTATTGTTCAGCACTGCAACAATGCCATTGCGAATAAGTACGAAAAGGTGTATTATTGTTAAATCTAGCAGGTTACATCTTACTAGTATATAAATCTATTTAAAAAAAATATGACATAAGAATTATGGTCTTTTGGAAAGACTTCAAAAAATTAAATGATTTGATTATTTTACAAGTCATTTTACAGTATTTAAGAGTGCACTAAAAATTACTGGATTCTTTAATAGCCTTACTTTTTTTCCTAGATGTGAAAAGCTTCGATTATTAGCTAAAAAAAACATACTCAAAGCTAAATGTTTTTAATAAATAGTAATATATGTTTAGTGAATGTTATATGGAAAGTAGTTATTTATTTGTGTCCAATAATTGGAAAATGGAATACATTTGCAATAATTGTTTAAATAGTTAACAGTGCATCAGTAGACAAATTACAAGAATAATTGTAATAAAATACAACATGGTCTTACTTGATAAGTTGTAACACCAGCAAGAGTTCCTGCTTTTATCATGATGCATAGTGAATAGTCAGTAGCAATAGCAATCAATATCAATAAAATTATGCCCATTCCTACACCTGCTTGATGAAGTGCATATGGGATACCTGAAAGGAATTAAAATCATAATACAAGAAAATTTAAACAGGTATTTTACAATCAGTAGAGTATATCATAGATTTCAACATGTAAGACTTTTTTTTCAATGATAAAAAGAAAGATTACTCTTTATAAATGCAATTATTTGCCAAATCTTTTATTCAACTAGAGTTGAAATATAGCTTTATAGAATTGAAAGTTTTAACTTACCAACGATTCCAGAACCAATGACACTATTTATATAATTGAAACTTGTCTGAGTTAAATTGCTTCTTTTTTCTTTACATGAATCATCCTGGAGGGAAGAAAATTCGACAGTAGAAATTAATACAAAAATAATTACTGCATTTAAAATAAATATCATCCTAAGACAGATCAAATCAATAATATATATTTTTTAATTTTTTTAAAAGTGATACAGAAAAATCCTATACATATTTTTCAGCTTAATCATTTAATTGGTAATTACAACTAACTGTAATAACAGTTAGTTTGTAAAAGAATAAAGCAAGTTTGTAATTGATTCAAAAATTTTATCTAATTAAAATTTAATAATAATAAATATATTTGGAATGAATTACTAGATAAATGAATTAGGGAAGAACAAGAAAAGAAAATATAGGTTTTAATATAAAATTCCACAATGGCCCAAAGTTTAAAACCGATTCTAATTCGTTCCTTCATTAAAAGTAATAATGAAAAATGTAAGCTGAGATAATATTCTAAATGAATAAGAATACATCTGATAAATATAAAACTATACAGGGTGTTCTCAAGGAATCGTGCAAATTAAAGGTGCTTGTCATTCAAATTAAGCTACGATAGGAACAATGCATATGAAAACAGAATGAACAATATGAGGGAAACATATAAAAAAATGTAAACTTCTTGAAGTGATACACATTAAACAAAAAATACAGTTCAGAGAAAGTTAAAAAAATTTCACTTCTACCACAAAGATTAAATTTGGAAGCCCTGGGCGAAAATAATCTGAAACTAGATTTCACCATCTATAATTAAAAAAATTTACCTAATAAAATAATCACACACAAACACAAACCTTTCTCAGTTTAACGCCTTACAGTTTTGTTAATCACATTTTTTTTTTCAAAAGAAGATGTTGCAAGTCAATTTCTGCTGTTCCTTATCGCAAATACACCGGGGCCCCAGATAAGTGGGCCCCCCAAATTGAATAGAAATTTTATTACACGTTTCCTTCTTTAATGTAATGTAGTTCATTACTAAAATAGTGAAGCAGAGGGGCCCCTAAAGAAGTTTTTGTCCCGGGACCCAACTAGTCTAAGTCGGACCCTGTAAAAGACTGGCAGATTCAAGCTGAAAGTGATTTTGAATGGAATGGTGTGTGTCGAAGGAATTGAGCCGGAAACGTAGAAGACAAGTAACGAGTCTTCGAGAGGATAGTGAAGCAACGGAGAAGTGCCAGCGTTGTGTTTGAAGTTCAAGCCAGTGCTGAACTTCTGTGTGCCGAATCGTGTTTCCTTCTGTGGAAGCAGTGACGTATGCTGTGTGGAGTAGCTAATGCGTGGTGGTGAATCGATGGCTAAAGCGAGGAGACAGTGAAAAGTTCAGCTGTCTGGAGAGATCGTAGAGCGAAGTTACGAGGAACCCCTCTCATGCTGGATTCTGTCTGTGCTTTGAGAGCTGTGATTCTGTCTGTGCTTTGAGAGCTGTGTTACTACTTGAGGGTTATTGTACTGAAGTGTACTGTCTTGTGTTCGTTTCGTCTTTGTGTTGGTGTCTTTATGTGTAAATAAAAGTCATTGTTGTTTTCAACTGAGGCCAGCTGGTTGTGTATTCACAACATACGCCATTTATAGAATACAAGAAGTTACTGGAAAATGGAAATTTTATTTCCTAATAAATAATTTGTCGAATTTAATTACTTAATTTTACAAACGTTCAGAAGAATTATTTCTCTTAATAATTAGTTCATAATTAACTCCATATTTTCTAACAAGAAAAGTGCAATTTGTGTTTATATAAATTTAGATGTTTGTTTAAGCGCTCAATATTTTTTTAACAAAAATCCTATATTTCATACGATTAATCTGTCTAATAGTATTGAGTATTATCATAAATGGAATACAAATTCAGGTGTCAAAATAATATAAGATAATACATTTAATATTAACTTATGGATTAATAAAAACTGATTAACTAGTGGTGCAAAAAAGGGACGTAATACATAATATACATAAATTAATAATAAAAAAAATTTGTTACTTAAATCATTTTAGGTATTTAACTTGCAGTGAGATTGATATATCTGAAATGCCAATTGGCAAATTTTGATTTTGAGCTGTCTGCTTGGTGAATGGATGGAAAGAAGACCAAAAGATCGAATGGAGTTCAATACTAATCTTATTTAAGACGCCCAACGAGGATTATAAGTTTTCCAAATACCCTCTCCCCCCCCCATTTTGGATGGATTTGTGAATTGTTGGATATTTCTGACAGTGCAGAATGTTTTATTGATTTCCACAGCTAACACCCCATTCTTGTGAGCGGTTTCCTGTAAGGGGGATGACTTATCATATCAGAGTGGGCTATTTATTTTATTTTTGATTGCTTCTACATCTTCAATCATTCCCTCTTTTTATCTCTCTCCTCTCGTTATCCCTGACGCGCTTTGGAATGGGTTTTTTACTCCCTACTTGTTTATCATTGTGCTGCTGGGTGAGAGAGGGTCTTTGAAAGAGATTGAGGGTGAAACTAAAATGACAGGAAAAGAGCACACCAAGCCTGGTTACTACATTGACAGTCAAAAAGGAAGAACCAATGCAATGACATCTCGTAAATTAGGCTTGCATAGTTTCAGCACCCCCTGAAAAATACATGCTTCATAAGTTACATTTTCTTTTTTGCATCGAATTTCCTTACTTTCATACTCTGACCGATTGATGCTTTTTGATTACTTTTTTACACCTAGAGTTAGCTCATCAATAAAAATAGAAAAAGGTTAAAAAAATCATCAAGCAAATGAAACACAGGACAGGCTATCTGCCTTGGATCCCAAGAAAGTCTATAGCGCACACAAATGATTTGATTTATTTGAAGACCAATTTAACTATTTCCCATTGAATTTTGAGGCCAACATTTTTTTTTTTTAAAAATTCTGTTTATGAATTTCGACTTGGATTCTTGCTTTACCCCATCTGTAAGAGGATTTTCTTTGAAAAAAGGAACGCGAGTCTAAAATAGAATTCAGATGAAAATTTTTATGTGGGATCATTTATTAATTATTAGATGCAGAAACGATGCATGCTGCAGATCAATTTTTATATCTTATTTGACATTCCTTTTCAGACGAACATTATTAAGGTGACTGATACAAATGGATGCGTGCGTGTGTGGGAAGGATACTAACAATTTTATCTGTTGAATCATCACTTCAACATCCGCATAATTTTCTTTTGACAAAACTAAAAGAAAGTTATATCATTATATCTGAAATGCAACAAATTTCATGTGGTTATGAAATTAAAAATTTATGCTAATAGGAATAATTTTTGCGGAAACGCTTCATTGCTGAGGTGGACTGAAGAGAGCAAATGTCGCTTTCTAGAAAGCCCCCGTGGGGTTTGGAGAAATTGTTGAGTTTGAAAATTTCTCTGGACAAGCTATAAGGAAAAGGTAAATTCATTTTTATCTAAATTACTATTTTAAAATTAATTTCAATCCTCATATAACAAACCAAAGGGAACAGTTTTCCCGAAACACTCTTACGTACCCTCTAATTAATCCCCACCTCTCTCAACATAAAATTTTGGACATTGAATAAGGCCACGAATACCTAGAATAGTATTCACAAACACCATGGAAAGTAATTATGGATTACAGATCTGGAGATAAATACAAAGTACAGATCTTTAGCATGAATCTACCCTTTTTACTGAATATATTTTGAGAATATGTGCTTTGGACTCTTTTTTGAAGATAGATTCACATCAAAATTTGACACGGAACTATAATTGTAATCACGACTATGAACCATCCTATTTACGTGTACGAAATATTAGGGAACAACAGCTAGTCAACCGCTAAATGGATTTGATTCAAAATTTGATCCATATCTGTATTTGAGATGTTAAGCCCGTGTACCAAATTTTATTTACTTAACTTTAGTGAATTTTTTAATTCGAGTTCATTTGTACTCAAACATTTGGGCAAACAAACTTCCTATGAGCAGATTTTGCTCAACGTTTGATACAAATCTACAAATTTGGTGAAAAGTTCATTTATAAAATTTCAAAACGCTTTTGCGTTATCTTTGTTACAGGCAAGCCAAAATATGTTTACAAAATATGTTACAGGCAATGTCAAAAATATGTTTATGTTTATTAAAATTTGAAGTTAAAATGTTTTGACAATTACAATACTTTTATGATGAATTAAAAATCAGATATTACATACTGGTGCAACCACAGGTAATGTTTATATTGCTATAGGATAATTTGGCATTTACTGAAAAATAAATAATATCTAAGTACCGATATTATAAAAAAAAGAATTTACAAATCTAAGTTTGTTACAAAATTTAGATTATTGTAGAGTTTTGAAGATTTTAACAAGTGCCAAATGTTTGTATTAATCAGCAACTCGTCAAAAACTGAAGGTTTATTTCTATATATTAAACGTATTTGAAAAAAATAACTATCGCTTGCAAATAGTGTTCTTTCAATTATATGCAAACAATAACGTTTTATGGTGGAAAGTATGAATTTATCGTTTGATTATTTATTGATATAGGAGGGAAAAAATCGTTTGCTTTTGGAATTAAGATCTTATTGTTGAGCATTTAAATATTTCAATTGTAACTATTAATTGGAGTGAAAAGAAATTTACTATCAGGGTTTGCTTGTTGTTGTTTTTAAATATCCTTAGACACTATTGTATTTCTTATTAACATGCGATTAATCGCATGTACTTAGCGAACCAGAGGAACTTCATCACATATTGTCATGATATATCATCCAACACTTATCGATATATCCTGATATTGTTTATTTAAAGCTATTATAATTATAAAAAGCATCGCTAAGTATACTGACTGATCAGAACGAATACAAATAAAAGAAAGTTTCAATTTATATAATTAAAATATTTTCCTTCTTTTGAATAAAAATAGAAAATAATTGTTAAAACTTCTTTAATAAAGTGTGTCGATACCAAAGGAATGTCTGCATATTACGATTTATAACATTGCGTTTCTTCAATATAATAGTTTTTAAAATTTTAATCTGTTTACTGTTGACTTAAAAAAACTCCATTTCTTTTCATTCTTCATTAAAAAAAATTAAATCTTCAATTTTTTTGTTTATATTTAAAAGGATACAGAGAATGCAATCTAAATAGCAAATAGTTAACATAAATTAAAGGTAGACATTAAAAATATTTAATTATTAATTAAATTAATTAAGATATTACGATTAATTACATTTTCCCTTAGATTCCCCGGGATTATTATGCAAGGAATCTTTACTCATTTAAAAATAAAGTTGAAAAATTGAGGGCAAAATAAATCGGTAAACAAAGGGTTAAGCAATTAAAACTAAGTAATTTTAATTATGAATTCAAAATCTGAATGTCTCGAAAAATTAATTTTGTTATGAATTACATAAATTATTATTCTTACTTTAATAGTATTATCGACAGATTTAATTTAAATATGCATTAGAATTTTAACAATAGATATATTATATAATTGAAATTGATCATTCAGTTTACTATTTCAAAATTCAAAAAGATATGAAAGATAGTAATTCCGAAATGAGTAAAACATTAATAATAAATATTATGGGGGGTAAATTAAAACGTAACCAAAAAATGATGTAATGCATTAAAATCTTTAAAGGTTTTGATCATGATCAAATAAAAAAATAAGCCAAAATATATAATCATTAATATAATTTTATAAAAAAATAATTATCGCTCAAATACAATGCTATGTCTCCGAATATTGAATTGAATAATGATTTCCGAATATTGAATAATTATTTCTGAAGTCAATTGAATGCAGGAATTTTTTAATCAATTCAAAATTCTGTATATATGAAAAAAAAAATGGGGAAAGAAAAGAAAACCTTTAAAATGCACGAAAATTAGGGGAGGGGAATCGCAATATATAATCTAATCACATAAAGTGAAATAAATTGGAGCAAAAAAAATTTATCCCTTAAAAGTACTCTGTTTTTAATAAAACAAAATAAAATATTACAGTAAAAATATATTATGAAAGTGGAAAACTCATTCTTAAGGATATAAAAAAAAGAAAAATGATACGCTTTTGCAAAAATAAAAGCGTATACTACAGAAAAGCATGCGGATTAAAAAGAAAAGAACAATACATTTTTCAACCGCTATACAAAACAATGCCTTGAAATTCCCCCCCCCCCCCCCAAAAAAGCTAAGATTGATTCCAATATTCGTTCAAATTCAATGATTATCGAAATCTCGAAATTAGACGAAAAAGCGAAAAGTATCGGAAACCCGATATGAACTGAAAATTCGATAAGTATCGGTAGCTCAATACATATAGAAAATTTGATATGTAACGGCTATTCGCTATGCATCGAAAATTCGATAAGTATCGGAAGTTCGATAAAGACCAATGGAGCTCTCAAGCTAAGTTGAAAGGAGTTGGAATTTCTAAGAATTCTAATGGTCATCATTTTAGAGGTGATGATTTCTCTTCCATTCCTTTAAAGGGGAGGAGAAGGGATTCCCATTCACAAAACTGCATTTACAAAAAGTTTCATTTCACATTTTTTAACAGTTATGCAAAAAAAAAAAAAAAAGTTATGACAAGTGTATAATATATGTTATATGTGTTAGAAATTTTTTTATAGCAGATGATTAAGCTTTCGCATTGTAATTTTGCTTTGCTTTAAAAAAGCTGATACTAATCCCTTTTAAAGTATTATTGTAGGGAGATCTGAGAGACTGCAAAGGCCTATTCATTTTTTACTCCAGATTGTTTGAGACATAAAGCTTCATATTTATACTAATTTTTAACTTCAATGCATAACTAAAGCTGGATGCTTTTATATTTGTTTAATTCTGGAACATATAGTTTGAAAGTTATATATTATATTAATTTTAACTTTTTCGGCCTTGAAATGAAATATTTGTGTGTATTTTGCTATTTAATTTTAAATTATTTAAATGGCACTGAAAAAAAATTCACAGACAAGAAAGACTTACCTTATTCGCCATATTTGATGAGGTTAAAACTGCAGAACTAACATGCGCCTTAATATTTTTTCACAAACATCTCTTATCATTATAAGTTAGAAGAGTAGGTGAGTTATTATTTCAGCAGACGTAAAAAGTGAAGTCAATAAATATGTTGATAAAGTGAAGCAAAAGAACTTTAAAATATATAAAACAATATATTACCCTGTTTACGGAGAATACGTAAATCACTTTTTACCTCTACCCTCTATCTCACTCTTGCTTTCTCATCTCCTTTAATGTTATCGAATTTTTTTACTTGTTTGTTCAGTGATATACTTCAATTTTTGCTCTATAAGTTCTGAATTTCTCATTTTAAAATATTTTTTTTATTAATGCAGCTGAGCTAATGTCGTGAAGGTTCTTTGGGTGGTTCTAGAAATTGTAAATTTACTGACCTTTTCAATTTTCAGTAAAATTGTCCCACAAGAAATAAAAGTAGAATGAGGAACTGCCGGGGATTTATTAAGTTATGAATATAAAATAAAAAAAATGAAAATAGTATTTTACTTTATTTTTGCAAACCGTGATAAGACTATATGAAATTAATGTGTATTCCGAAGATAAATAATATAAAAAATTATCAATTTTATTACAAATTATAGAGAATGATCAGGCAAGAATATGTTTCATGGTAAAATAATTATAAAATAAGTAATATATATGTCAATATACTTTAAGAAATATGTTGATATAATTCATTAGACTTTATACTTCTCATCGTGGTCTAGTTTTTGTACGCAATATTAGAATTGTAGTAGAAAATGCTCTTTCCGATTCCACACCTGTTAAAAAATTGAGTAATCGCGCACTATATGATACCCCCCTTTTATATTTGATGTTGAAAATATCCCATTTTTTGAAGATTTTTAAAAATTTAATTATAAATAATTTTTGTGTGTGCAAGTGGCGGAATATTATATTGTGCCTCTGTTTTTTGTTTTTATAAATATATTTTTCTCTTTCAAAGATAATTGCAAAAGAAACTGTGCGCTCAGGATTTTTTGGAATCATCATTCATTAGTTCTGCTTTCATCTAGCTAGCTTTACTTTATGTGACGTTTTCATTGTGTGGATGTATGCGATTAATCATTCCACGATTTTTATTGCAGTTTTATATTTTTTATTAAACATTCCATAGTCCTCATACCTCAGCTTATTATTATCAGTATCGAAAAGATATTGCTAAATATCTGAATAAACAGATCGTCATTCTTTTATATGATGTATCACGATCTTCTTACGTTCATTACTCAATATTCTATTCTTAATATATACTTTAAAAAAATTATGTTATAGCTGTGTATATATTTGCACCGAATTACCGGAACAGAATTACCGATGACAATGTGAGGATAAAATTTGCAATTCATTAGTACACTGATGATAAAACGAGTTGTGCAATACTCCAAGACACTAATCGGCAAATCAGTTCCTCCTCGTCGCAGTCGAAATTATCCCTGGCGTCCCAATTTAGCATATGAACCCGCTGAAATAAGTGGCAATATTTATACTTGCTTTGCTTAGCAAACGCATTCAACCTAGGTGTATGACCATTACAAACAATAAATTTGTTTATGACGACAGGTAAATACTTTTCAGTGTCTGGATCGTTAAAACATTTTTTTAACTTTAAAGAATAATTATACTTTATACTAAGGCACGCCTTTAGCCGACTAGTCAGATTGCTTCCAATAGGCCCAGTGTTAGAATGTTACAAAAACTATACCAGCATTTATTCAAAATAAAGCCAAATATCACTTTAATTTTGGATAATTAATTTTAGAAATTTTTCAAGTTTTTAAATTCGTTTTTTCACCTAAGATGATCATCACTTCATTACGATTTATGGCTTTATATTAGTGAAATGCACTTGCAAAAAAGAGCTGAGATGAGGAGGGAAGGGAAAAGCGAGTCTTTAAATCATTGGTAGTAAAGATCGCCACTTCCTGTGTAGAGAAATAGCTCCCCTTCCATCTTGCAGCGAGCCTCGGCAAGCATTGAAATGTTCTCGAAACCAGCACAGAACAAGTTGCGTGTTAGTAACATAAAATTTATAGCTATTTTGTTCATTTGAAAGAGAAAATAGTTCAGGAAGTTCTTGTTTCTCTCTGCATGAGCAAATTCATTTTCTATCTCACAAACACATACATCATGGTGGGAGGATCACCGTTCAATTTTACGTATTAGGGAACCCATATACTTTCGGTAGACTGCTAAACTGGCCAGTCCGCCAATGATGTAATAGGATGATGTTTCAATTTGCAATATTTGTGAAAAAGGGGTCGAAGTAAACAGACCCCAAAGCCGCGTTCCGATGGCCAGTCCGCATCTTGAGACCGCCACATTTTTTTTTCTTCCCATCTTTTGTTTTCTCCGGTGGGGACCTTGTAATGATGATGAGATGCTTCCGACATGGTGATTAGGTTTCACCACCAAGGTAGATACACGAAATGGCAGGGGACTGGCACCTAACATCGACGACAGGACGTACTTCCTTAGGAAAGGGTTGGACCGTGGCCGATGATGGCCCCTACGACTGAACCACAGTTCCGTGAGAGTTGCTGTTGCGGCTGTCCGGTCATTCAGGATTATTTATTCATGTGCCTTCGTGCGGGTTTGGAGAGTTGGTGATATGACTTCCCCTCCCCTGTGGTTTTCCGGAGTTCTTTGATGTCTGCTCATTTTAAAGACAATTTGCGGGAAGCTCCTGACCGACGTCCACAGGCGGGGATACAATGAGTCAGGTAGCAGATTTATGACCATATCCATAAAGGCAACAGACCTATCGGAACGGCGTTGCAGTAAGCTTATGGCCGGGAAAGAAGTTAAAACATCTCCAAATGCTTATTGCACACATATCTCAAACAGCTACCAAGGTTAGGAAAGCGATTAGAAAAAAGCATCCCCGTTCCAATACAAAGTGATTCTGAAGCTAAAAAAGATGTCTGCTATTTACACATATGGAGGCTTTCATACTAGACTTACTTTTGTAAAGGTACGTTAAATCATTATATAGCTGCAAAACTTAGTTAATATGAATATGTTTGATTCTAATTCGTAAACGATACGATTTCCTTTATCTTCTAAATTTCCTTTTAATATGATGTTATATTGTCCTGTATTACAAAACACACACACACACACACACACACACACACACACACACACACACACA
>JAOUZG010016587.1:9970412-10011296 GCA_026289955.1 Argiope argentata | reverse complement strand
ACACACACACACACACACACACACACACACACACACACACACACACATTTCCACTGTATACACATATGGAGGCTTCTATACTACACTTACTTAAGTAAAGGTGCGTTAAATCATTATATATTGCTGCATAACTTAGTTAATACGAATATGTTTGATTCTAATTTGCCGACAATTCGATTTGTTTTATCCTTTGAATTTTTTTATATGTTATAATATTGTCCATAAGATTAATTACATTTATTTGGTTTAAATTGTAGAATGTAAACTGTAGTTAAAAAAAATCTGAGTTAAGAGCTCAAAAATAAATAACCCTTTAAGGACCTCAGTTCCCTGTTCAAAATTACACTGAATATGAATACGTTAGAATTACACTGAATATGTATGAATATGTTTGAATTACACTCAAAATTACACTGAAGTGACAAAAGTCATGGGATGACTGTTAATATCGTGTCGGTCCTCCTTTTGCCCGGCGAAGTGAAACAACTCGACGTGTCATGGAGTCCACAAGTCGTTGGAAGTTCTCTACAGGAATATTGAGCCATGCTGTCAGCATAGACGTCCATAATTGTGAAAGTGTGGATGGTGCAGGAGTTTGGGCACGAACGGACCTTCCGATGATGTCCCATAAATGCTCAAAGGGATTCATATCGGGCGATCTAAGTGGCCAGATCATGCGCTGGAATTGTCCGGAATGTTCTTCAAACCAATCGCAAACAGTTCTGGCCCGGTAACATGGAGCATTGTCATCCATAAAAATCCTATCGTTGTGTGGGTACGTGAAGTCCATGAATGGCTGCAAGTGATCTGCAAGCAGCTGAACATAACCATTTCCAGTCAATGATCGGTTCAGTTGCACCAGACGACCAAGTCCATGCCACGTAAAAACAGCCCACACCATTATGCAGCCACACCAGCTTGAACAGTGTCTTGCTGACAGTTTGGGTCCATGGCTTCGTAGGGTCTGCGCCACACTCGAACTCTACCATCAGCTCGTAACAACTGAAATCGTGACTCATCTGACCACGCCACGGTTTTCCACTGGTCTAGGGACCAGTCGATATGCTCACGAGCCCAGGAGAGTGGCTGCAGGCGATGTCGTGCTGTCAGTAAAGGCACTCGAGTCGGTCTTCTGCTGTCGTAGCCCAAGGAAGACACATTTCGCCGCACAGTCCTATCGGACACGTCCCTCGTACGTCCCACATTGATTCCCGCAGTTATTTGACGAAGTGTTGCGTGTCTATTAATATTGATCATTCTACACAGACATCGGCGGTCTCGGTCGTTAAGTGCAGGTGGTAGCCCACTGCGGTGTCCATGATGAGAAGGGATGCCTGAAATTTCATACTCCCGGCACACTCTTGATACTGTGGATCTCGGAATGTTGAATTCACTAACGATATCCGCAATGGAATGACCCATGCGTCTAGCTCCAACTAACATTCCAGGTTCAAAGTGTTAATTCTCGTCGTGCCGCCATAAATCACGAAAAGCCTGTTCACATGAATAACTTGAACACAAATGAAAGCTCTGGAAAACGAACTGCGCATTTATACTTTTTCGCTGCGATACTACTGCCATCTGTATATTTGCATATTGCTATCCCATGACTTTTGTCACTTCAATGTATATTCAATGTATCCAAAAAAATGATACACATTTTCTTTAAAAGAATAATTTTATTATAAATTTATCAACAAATGTCATTAATTTTTTTAATATATGGTTTATTTATGCATTGCTTATTATTTATTAAAACTCTTAAATATTATGAATGAAATACTTTGCCACTTTTCTCTTGTTGTTGCATTTTTAAAAGTTTTCCTTAATTGAAATTTTTATATAAATCGAGAGTTGGTGGTAGGATCTAATTGATCCGATTTCTCTCTTTACTTTATTTCACAATGTTTTTCTCACAAAAACATGTTCTCTTTTAATGCATCCAAGATACTTTTGTTAATATTTACAGATATAAACTATCATTGGATATTCATAGTAAAATAAATGCATTAAAAATGAAAAATTTTCATTAATAACAAAAACTACAATTTTTTTTGTTTGTTTCTTTCTTCAGTTGAATACAATAGACATATTAACGATAGAAAAATGTTAAGTTTGAGTTGAATTTTGAAACAGTTTTTTTTAATCAAGATAATTATTATTTTTTTTCTTCATAACAATTAAAATAATGTGAAAAAATACAATTCACCTCTTTTCTAAAGAGACATTAAAATAACTACAAAAATTCTAATTTAAATCTTGAAATTTGTTTCTCTAAATCCTGCATTGAATATATATTATTTCTCTTTCTAATGTATTTCGTAATGAGATTTTCATTCACTTCTTGGCATGGTAGAGTTTTGAAATTGCACACATATTTGTGTTCTTTATGAATATACAGATTTTCTATTTTTTAGAATTTACTTATGAATTTATCTATCAATAAACTTATGTTTTCCTTCCACATGAATGATACCACCTACAATGGAATTTGAGAGAAAATCCTTCTAAGATTTGTTGAGATTTGAAGGATTCCCAAAACATTAATTAATGAATAAAAAGTTTTAAAAAATTTCTCGTAAATTGTTTTTTAAAATTAAATTTATTCTATATGCTGTATGAAAGTTGGCTGAGAACTAGGTATTATCAAACACTTTCCAATTGGGCTCTGCACCTCTTACAGTCGGCCCTGATTTTTATACATACATTATTTTTCTTACTACTAGTTAAAGTGAGTATATATGAGTATGTGGAGGATGGAAATATAAATAAAAACAAGCAAAATTTTATAAAGTTTTGGAAATAATCTGAAATGACATACGTTTTGTTACTGTGCAAAATTTCCCCCTTAATTAAAAAAAATGTTAAACAAATTTTTCTATGCTGCTAGGAATTTTTTTTCATTTAATGTTTACTTCTTTATGTATAGTTTACTTTCGAATGTAATATTGCACTTTTACAAGAAATAATACTTTGCAATAAACCAAACTGTCTTGCCATGTTTTATAATGTTTGCTAATATCCATCCATTATTAAACATCTATTCAAAGAAGATTTTTTTTTGTATATAAGACAGAATACCATGATAAAAAAGCATGGATTTTTTTCATAAAATAAGTTGAAAGCTAAAGTTATTAATAATTTAATTCACCTGAACATTATTCAGTATATAATTTTGAAGCTGTCCGTGATTTTGATCATTCTCAGTCTGCATTAGGCTACAAACAAATGTAAATATTATGCTGTATGTTTCGATCACGGAGGCACAGACCCGCTCGAGACATCACTAATTTATTCACTACACGTCACTAAGAGACAGAACTGGAATTAACAAATTTTCTGCCCTTGAATTTGGTGTAGTCTCGACAAAGGTCTCTGCAAGTCAGGTGAGCGCCAACTGTTTTCTTATATCGAAGGTTAAATTCGCCTCTTACGGTCTTTTTTTTTTCGCAACTTTTCTCAGACTCTCATAAATTATTTTATAATTATTATTCTACTTTTATACTTTCTAAATGATCCAACTCGTTTAATACAGAGTCAGCTGTGCTGTTGCTGGAAATTATTTGCCGGGATTTCTACGGTAATTTTCTTAGAAGAAATTAGGATAATTACAATTAAAACCTTTGGCTATTCAGAGCTAAAATTATTTTTAAAAAAAATTGTATTTCGATTGCATTGTATATTGGAGGGAAAAACAAACAAACTTTGAAGCTCTCGCTTCTGAGCTGATGGGCCACCATGGTTTTTGTAACTAAATGCGTTATAAGAAAACTCTACTAATCTTGTTCTTGCATTAACTCAGAAGATCTCTTGTTTGATACAAACAGATTAATGATATTCTAATGTACTTTTTAATAGCATGTGATTATTAAATAGAATTCCAATGGTATTTTACAAATCCATAGAGTAAACTGTATTTCTTTTATTGGTTTTTAATTTATCTTCAGATTTACGTGCTTTAATATATCCCTGCATACGAGAGGTCATGGATTTACCAGTAACCCCATTATATACCCAATTCATGCTTAATAAAAAAAACCATCATATACAAAAAAATAAAGTCAAAATAATACCATAGAACATATCTTTAAAACAAAAGCACTGAATAGGAGAACAAAGTACAGTTTGTTTTCCAAACACATTCGTAAAACAAAATCACACAAAAAAGCGTTACATTCTGTACACAGTCACAATTTAAGAATTATTAATCTAAATACTTACAAGTATTAATTGCTTTATATCATCCACAGATCCAACACTATTATTAGATTCCTAAAATAAAATAATTTAGTTTTAAAAAAGTGTTACATTTTATAGAATAATACATAGTGTGTTAAATATTGAGACCTATGGAAAAATACATTGGACTATTAGTTTCCGATAAAATGAGTCGCTATAGAAACGTACTCAACACAAGAAATATCAAAATTAGACAAAAATCGGAGACAAGCAGTCAACTTATTCATGTTTAGCTATAAGGCGCAACAAATATGACTAGAAAATACTTGAAGTTCACGGCTTCATATGATAGCATTTTCGTTCAAATAATGTCAGATTTTTCTACATTGTACGAAAATAAATTGTAACTGAAATTTACTATCAACACTAAACTGCTTGGAACAGCGACTTTTTAACTGACAAAAATATCTCTTATCTACAAAGATTTATTGCATAATATCGGTAGTATATGGACAACAGCAATGGTAAAGTCGTGATGTTTCGGAGTTCCGCGATGTGACATAGTGTACACGAGCACCTCCAAATCATAATTTGGATTAAACACTTTAATTTGTACGTTCAAGGAAAATTAAAATATGGACTAGTTTGGACGAGCAATAAAGCTCTAACGTCATGAAATTTGGTATTTAAGAGATATTTTTTTGAAATAATTTAATTAATTAAAATAATATTTATTTTATTTATGAGATAATTGAAGAGTAAATTAGTGCAATTACGTTGCACGTGCCTTAAACTATTGGGACCGATAAACTATTTTGCTTACTTATTGAACAAATAAAAATTCCAGATTTCACGCGTGTAGCTCATCGTAGGTAACTAAGGCCTAGGCAGAAATAATTTTGAAAATTTAAAACACTAGATTGGTAACAGAGTTAATTAGTTGACAGCGTGTTTACGGCTGGGAAATAGATGTAAATACTTTCAATTGCTGCTCTAGGTCTCTTTCGAGAGCTAGGATTTGCAGGGTCGTAAACAGGTAACTGAAGTAACTCGTTATGACTCTGAGGAATATTTTCGAAGAACTTAATTGATGTTCTTTTGATAAATTTCGAAACAGGTTCAATTTGAAGGTCGTCATGTATAATTTTACTTCTGACGTACCAGGCTGCATTAACTATTCTCCTCAGTTGTCTGTTTTTAAAAACTTGCAACCTCTTGATGTTCGTGGCTGGTGTGGCTCCCCATATTTGAGAACTATACATTAAGATAAGTCTTAAAATAGCGTTGAAGAGCAGAAAATTGAGCTTAATCGTTAGTTACACCGAGGAGAACTTAAGCTGTAGATATTAATACTCATACCTGTAGCTTTGGTGAGGGCTTCTCTAATATGAATTATATGGACAGTTAAATGGCGTTAGAGGTTTAGTTTAGCTCTACTATAGGATCAAAAGTATCCGGATACTTTCGAATTTAAGCAGCCCTAACCTCCCCCCCCACCCTTTGATTTCTTCAGAAATGTTTGATGAACTGTCGTTAAACTTCAACTATGAAAAAAATATTTCTCAATTCACATTTTAAGCTTCAGATTCGATCATGAAGGCATTAAAAGTATCAAAAAGAAATTAATGGGGGAAAAAAGAGGAACTTGCTTCAAACAGTTTCATAAAAAATAGATAATGATTTGAAATTTTCAACAATGGTTTTATTGACTTTGAGCAAAACTTACAGGCATTTTAGTAAATTCGGAAAGTTGAACGTTTTTGCAATGCGAAGATTATACTAACGAAATCATTAATTTAAAAAATCTAAATTTTTTATTTATAAAATGCAGAGTTTTTGTTATAAATGCAGAGTTTCACAAAACTCACAAAATATATGAGAAACATAATTAAAGCCTTATATTAAAATATGAAGTGAATTTCGTAAATACTGCATTTTTAGCTATTAATGCATGAAATATGGCATATTTTTTCCATTATAATTTCAAATTCAGATATGTAGGACAAATTGCATTAAAATATCATTCGAATATCAGCATTCCAGTGAGCTGAATTCTAATAGTATTCAAAAGAAACCAAATGACGCGGGGTTTGAAATAGCTTGATATTCATTGAACTTGAATCACCGAATAATTATACTTTCTATAAAGAGTTAGAAATATATTACATACATTCTCATACTTATAAACTGAAATAAATTAAGTAATACAAATACAAACAGATTTTATTATTATTATTTACACAATCTCTGATACTATGCAAACTGATTTACAATATAGTTAAAAGTATCTAGATATTTTTCTTTATTTGTTAATCCAACGAATATATCAGCAACTAACATGAGATACTGCCATTTCTTATTTTGGAATGATGATTGCGACAATATGAGGAAGGCTATCCACTAGGTTTTGGAACGTTTATGATTTGGATTTAGTTTTAAACTTTGAGGAAGCCAAATTTCTCCACAACTATTAGATGGATTCAAATTCAATCCAGATCACAAAGATGCATATTAATAAGAAAGCTATCCAATTTCTGTTTTCGAAGAACGGCCTGTAATTCCTACAAAAAATATTCCTAAAACAAATGGATAATTTATGACAGTTTATAAGAAAGAAAGGGCATTTAGAATATTTCGAATCTTTTATAGAAAGCAGTAAACTGCTGGGTGATTAAAGTTAGAAAGAACATCAAATTGCAGAAAATCCCTCTTCATTTGAATTATTTAACTGGAATGAAGATATCTCTCTAAATATTAGTGGTATTTAATTCAGAAATTCAATAAAAGGGAAAATACACTATATTTCGCCCGTGAACAGCTAAAAATTATTTACTACAGATCTTGAAATTTCCTTGATTATTTACAAAATTAAATTCATAATATAGTGCTTTAATAATGCTTTCTCGCATAATCTGCAAGTTTTGTATAATTTGATTGAAAACTTCTGTTTTTTAAATAAAAAAAAAAGCCGTTCAAAAACTTGAAAAACCTTTATATCTTCTCGGTTGTGCATACTATTTTTACGAAAGTGTATGCAAGTGTAAAAAGGGAGAGAACCATTGGTAAAAATTTTAAATTTTAACCGGTTTCTTAGAAATGGAATCAATCGAATGTTTTTCTTTTTCCTCAATTTCTGGTCGATCCACTCTATGCTTTGTGACTAAATCTTAAAGGTAAAACGCGTGCTTGATTATACTTTTTGCATTTCTGAAGTAGAAGTTTAAGACAGTTCTTCATCAGCATTAGTAGTGAAAAGTGTCTGGTTCGCTGGACAAATACATTAGCTTTATATTCACTCTAAACAATTTCCTTTTCAAAGAGAAATTTCTTTTTGCGTAAAGAGATCATGAAATCAGGTTCTAATTCCATGCCATTAACAACTATTTCTTTTTTCATTTGTTTCCTCTAAAATAGGATATATTTTAAATGGGCTAAGGTTTCTAAAATTCTCAATATTTTTAGTAATGTTTTATGAGTGGATTCTGCCTAATCGATTTATACAGTCATAGACTACGTATTGTGAAACATGATATTTTTCTTTCAAATTTCTCACTTCAATATTTTTATTAATGATGAATTCTTTTTCAACAGATATTATTAATGATGAATTCTCTTTCAACAATTTCATGAGTATTTGTAAAGTTTTCAAAACTTTTCACATATTTTTTTTAATTTTATGGTTTCAAATAAAAGATAAAAACAGCTAATCCAATCTCACTTTCCCTAATATTAAAATTATCAAAATCAAGTAAAGAAAGACCAAGAAATCAATAAATGTACGATTATAATATTTTGTTATCTTTTCTGATAAAAGTACAATATAGAATAGGTTTCTAATTTTTTTCACTCTTCCAAAACAATTTTTTACCGATGAAAAAATTTATTATAGATTTATACATTATGCAATCCAAAGTTTTTATTTTTTAAAATAAGCTATTGACAATCAGGCTGGGAAAACACATAACTTTATCACATTTGTGTGTGTGTGTGTTTGAGAAATGTAAAACTTGCAATAATTTGTCCCCTCTTATACTTGTACTCTCATATGAATAATGCAGCACTACTAGAAAAATTACATAGAAATTAGAAATTTCCTGAAAAAAATAATTTCAACTGAATATTTTTCTTTCAAAACTGCAAAATAAAAAAGAAGAAAGAATACAAACAAATTTTTATTAACTTATGAATATCCGACCCATTTAATGCGAAAAGAGTATCATCACTCTGATACATTTAAAAAAATACTTAATATTCTCTGCAAACTGACTCAAAATGCTTCACCAATACTTCATTGCCCCCAAAAATATATTACCCATTCCTCCGGCATAAAAAAAGTAATAGCCTTGGGTAAGGCTGCAAAAACCAAGAGTACATTAATTTTTATCTTCAGAGACGTATAGTAAAAATAAATAAATAAAAACTTTCAGTGTGTTAAGAAATTCCTCAAAATTGCTCCACAAATCTCAAAAAACACCTGTGTTTTCTCTTTACGTATATTCATTCAAGTTACAAGGAAATGCCCGAATAGCATTCATGCGCTAGTTATAATGGAATATGGATTTAAGGAGTGGAAAAACCACAAAAGGCAGCATCATTCAAAATAATAACATATTAAAAAAAGGTTTATATTTGCACCCCCCTCCAAAAAAAATCTCTTTATTTATTATCTAGCAATTAGCAAGACAGAATTTACATAATAAGAGGGAGGGAATATATTATCTCAAGTTCTTTTTAACTGTAAGACACACAAAATTAAGGACTCGGGTGAAATAAAATACAGGACATTTTTGTAACCGCGATACAAATCAGTTAATGATTACTTAACAAGAAAACATTACAAAGCAAAGCAAATTTTTATTTTATCTTTTCCCTTTTAAGAATTCGGGCATCAATTTCTGCAGAATTTTCAGCATTCTGCTTCATAAATCTCATCGATATAGTCCATAAAAAATAAGGTACTGCATTTCTGTAAAGCCTAACAAAGTTTTCCGGTATATCACTTTCCGTGAGCATTTATGAAAATATTCAGACATCACGTGCATTAAAGGACGAATGAGACACAACAAGTTTTAATGCCCATAAAAATTCAGCTTTCAATGATAGTTCTTACATTAAAAAGTTCAAAATCATTTTATTGTCGGACATTAAATTTGACGTTTTCAGATATGACGTGTCATCTTTTCCTATATTCCTTTTAGATGATAAGTCCAACATCGATGACGACTTTTTTTAACTGGCACACAGTCATATGTTTTCCTCTTTTGGCATGACAAGTAAGAGCCGTGTTACTTAAGATTATTATCTCCTTACAAAGCGAGCAGCACGCAATAAATGGATTTGGAACTTCTCGAAGCCATTCAGCAAAATTATGATTAATTTTTTTATCTGTCCAATTTGGATTAAATACGGATTTTGAGCAGCTCACAGTTTTAAAAATTTCTCTAATCTACTTTGAATGAGCTCATAATGTTTCTCAAATAATAAACCATTCAATAAACTTAAGTATTCGTAACATGACCGTTAAGTAAACATTACTGTGTAGCTTCCGCCGATTGAATGTTGCTATTCCCGCCTGAGAAATGCATTCTAATCTTTCACAGTAACACCAATGTCACGTATGCTTATTAGATGCAATTTGGGAATCCCATGAAACTGTCTTGTAAATCGAAACTAGAATGATCTATGGAGAGAGTAGTAAATGGACGAGTTTCCGCACTACACAATTATTGTATAGTATTGTTTTATTTTTAGAAGTTATGACTATGACCTTTTATTCTTGCAATCTTTAGAGATCGGTATTTTTTTTAAGAAACATAAATTGTCTTCAAATTTCCATTCCCTTCCTTATAAAGTAACAATATTATAAATGATTAGCAATTTTTTTTAAAAAACTATCATGGTTGGATGGAAGGGCTACAGAAAATGTGAAAAAAAAAATCTTGAGAAAACTTGCAACATTTCTTTGACTAATCACTATTAATTATATTAGTTTCATGGTTTTCTCTCTAACGAGAAACAATTGATGAGACAACATCAGGGCCTGACTAAGGCAGGGGCATACGGGTAGTTGCCCCGGGTCCCCACATAAGTTGGGCCCCCCAAATCGAATATAAACTTTATTTTACATTTCTCTTTATAATGTATGTTCTTCATTACTAAAGCAGTAAATCAGAGGGGAGCCCCAAAAAAGTTTTTGTCCCATGCCCCATAATTATAATCGGGCCCTGTACAACATACATAATTAAAAATTGTTTTAGGGACTATTTAATGTGTAAAAACTATATTTATATGAAATTTAATTTTTTAAAAAATGAAATGAGCATCCTACAAAAACTTTTAAAATGGTGTATTACATTTCTTATATGAGAAAAAAAGTTCTGAAAATCCTAACAAAATACTTTGCTCTTAATATTGCATGAGAATTCTGTGAAACATTGATACTACTCTCTGCAACACAAATTGTTTTAGCAATAAAGGGTTTGATCTTCGCTAAAATTTCAAAATAATTGAATAATGAATTAAAGCCTGTTTCTTAAGAATTAGAATTGCATATCCCAGCATAAATACAAAAACAGTATGATTGTACGCATTTAATAATACATAATTTAGCAAAAGATCCAAAGAAAATAAATTGCTAATATTACTTTTTTTAAAGCAAATCATAAGAAATTACTTCCTCTAATCAAAAATGTTTACTTTTATAAATAAATAAAAGTATTTGAATTCCCTTTTCATTATAAATAATATGAAATGAAAAACATTAATTTAATGATAATAACTCAATTAACAAATGCTTGCTTATTACAATTAAAATGCATAAAATGCACAAATAATAATGAATATTTTCAAAAATGAAATATCAATTATTAGAGTAATAATAAAAATACTAGGTTTAAAACAACCAGTCATGTTTTAAGAGAATTAAAAAGTTTAAAAACCTTTTTACGAAATTTTGTGGCTTATAATTTCTTCTACCTCTTGAGCTCTCTTTTTAAGCTGCCTCTTTTTTTTTTCTTTCTTTTTTGCGTTTAATTTTTTTGGGGGTTGATACTCTGCTTCTTTTTTTCAACCAAAATTTTCACATTAAAAAAATATATATTTCATATTTAGCTCCTCACACTCAAAATCAATTGTTTTCTCACTTTAAAATTACTATATTCTACTATTTGTTTGAATGTTGCCATAAACAATTCGTTTTGCAATGAGCGGTTGTTCTTTTGTATTCTCCCTAAACAATGAAATCGAAAACTATCTCTCAACAATACTGTTGCGATAAGAAAGTATCATTGTCATATTTAATTTTTTTTAAAAAAATATGGTAAATTGTAAGGTTTTCAGTTGAGAGCAGGTTGAACCACAATTTATTCGTACTCTGTTTTTTAAAAGTGAAAAACGATCGTTTCGGTTGCCGTATTAAGATTGCTGTATTCTTTAGTTTATCGCTCTTCTTATTATAAAGGAATTCTAAAAAGTCGCCATACCTTTGAAAGAAAGATATTCTGGGTAAAGAAATTATCGCCAATGGCGCGCATGCTTGGCGCGAAACTCTATTTCCCGATTAATAGACATTTTTTAAGAATTTCTCTAATTTTTTCAAATTCATAAAATTTCCCAATTCTGCCACCACCTTGATGGATGACGTATTTTAAAACAGATATTAGTTTTTCTAATTGAATAAATTTACATTTATATAAAATATATGTTTCCATCTATATTTGTGATGTCTCCTAAATTTAAAAATAACTCCTCAAATTTTGTAAATATTAACGTAAAATATTCTGTGAATTAATGAATATAAGAAAAACATTTTACTTAAGGACATTTTTACAGTATGGGGACGTAAAAAAATTTAATTGTTTAAACTTTTTAATATCAAACTTTAGAGATGCTAAAGAGTTTCATGCAATTTTACACCTTATTTTAAGAAACTTTATAAATAAAAGTATGTCCCTGAGTACAATGTTTAGGGAAGTAAAAGTTTATTCCTCTTTTTTTTCAGGACACTTAGAACGGTAATTCCTGAAATGATTATTTCAACTTCATTAATTTATATAATAAACAAACAGCACCCTGAAAAAAAGTTAAATGTCTTACACCAAACAGATTAAATTCGTAATGCGAAATCATCTCTATATCATGATTATGGAGTGACAAATAATTTCAATTACATCAGAGAATCTGATTCTCACGGAAGTTAAGGAGATTCAAATCAAGAAACATAAACATCAGAACCCATTTGAAGACCATACAAAACCCACCTAGTTAAAATGTTTTGTCAGATGGTATCTATTCATGATGAGATCTATTAATGCAGGTAGCATAGAGTAGATAGTGATAGATCAAAATTTCATTAGCATCCATGTAACTTTTAAAAATTAAAGTCAGGAGGCATGATCAAGTTATAGACATAACCAAAAACTAAACTTTCTACTTTTTTAATAACTATTTTTATTTTATTTTAAGACTTTAGCAATTGTATAAATAGTTAGCCCTTTTACCTTAATTTCTATCTATAAATAAATAAAACTGAAAGTAAAATTACGTGATTTTTAATATATGCTTCTGCTTACATTTTTTTCAAGATTAGTTAAAAGATTCAGAACAAATTAAGAAATAAATGATGAAATGTGAAAAGCTGTTATAAAACCTACCAAGTTTTTACATTTGTTTATACTGACATCCTATTTCTTCCCATACTTCCCTATCTTAAGTATTATAATTAGGAGAAAAGTTCTCAATATGTATTTGAGGAAATAAATAATGAGAGCTGTAGGAAAATCTGAAAATATTGTGACTAAAGAAGATAGTCAATTGCACACTTTATTCGATTAGAACACTTATAAATTTCAAACAGTAAGAGAAGTAGTAGTAATTATTTTACCTTTAAAGTGTAACTAAATAATTTTAAAAGATTTTTCATCTTCCAGACTTGGAGCATTATCTAGTCATATTTTAATTATATAAAACTTTTTAACATTCAAAGTTTTAACCATGCTTATTGTATCATTTGATATCTTTCTTTTCAGCATAATATTTAGGTAAGTACTGATTGGTTATATTCAACTTATAATTACTTTTTAAATTCTTTATTGAACACAAAGATATGCAGTATCTGAATAGAAGTTTCTTAAAGAAGTGTTTAATTTTTCAGTTTCATAGGAAAGTTTATAAATAGCATATTTCAATAGAAACTTTTCTAAAAGCAAATGATATGGCATATGCATTTACAGAATTACATACAAGATCTGACTTTAAAAAAATTGAATCAGTTTTAATTTTTTAAATGAAAAACACTTTCTTACAAATAAAATAAACCTAAATGTTGCAACGCTGATAAATGAAACACCTCACAAAAATTCTAATCTCAGTTGAAACAATGTATGCCTCCTTGATTATTTTACTATTCCAAATACAAAACAGTTTGTTTCATTAACATCATTTATTAAATGTATTCATTTATTTCATAACAATGTATACATTTTAAAACAAATCTTATATAACAGCCACAATTGAAAATAAAAATTGAGCATTATATGTAAACATCCATTTCAAAAATATCAAAGCCAAAAAACATCATTTTATGTTTCATTCAATATTAAAAGAGAATAGCACCTTTAATTTTTACTATTTGATATATCTAGCATTTTTCAGGATTAAAATCCTCTCATGCATAAAATTTTTAAAGCAGAAACTACTTTTGTATAAAATATTTAAGTTAACAAAACCGTTATCAAAACAATTAGCATTGAAGTTTCTGTGGCAAAATGGCAAAATAATGGTTAATTTCTAACATCGAGCAACTATTTTGTATGTTCAGAAGAGCTTTAATTTTTCTGTCTCAGTTTGTTTGACTAATGCCTGCTTTTAGGCACAGTTTAATCATTAATTTGAAACAAATTAAAAACTTATAAGATGACAAATGCATTAAAATAAATCAAATTTTACAAAATAGTGATAGACTAGTTCAAAGATAACATCAATTCTTTAAAAAAATTAATAACAAGTGGAAGATGCATTCTGCAAAAATGAAACTGAAACCATTGGAAGGGTAAAATTTTGAATTTGAAGACAGTTAAAAAATATTTCTCTTGTAATAATTTCCCCTGAAGTTACAGTGAATAGAAACAGAATGTTGGTTGATTTCCAATTTGCAGAATATTAAATTAAATCTTTCACTTTGAAAAATTGATAGTATTCTTTCTCATCTTAAATAATAAGCATACAGAATTTGGTTGAACATGATCCAGTTGTTAAAGAGGAGACCTGAAACATACATAGCTTCAACGACTTTTGTTTATATTAAGATTTACTAATAGACTAAACCTAGAGTATATCTTTGTTAAAATTTAAATAATTGTTTGAAAAGCTAATACAGAAAATGCTGTTCATTTTTAAACATTCCATATATATTTATTGGATAGCATATTTTTTAAAGAAATTTCACTTTGATTGTTTTTGAGGCCTAAATACAATGCTTGCATAATAATGATTTAAAAAAAAATTTGAGCAAAGCATATTTCTCGGAGAAAGAAGAATAAAATTAGTTCATCTCTAAAATAATTATGGTTTACATATTTTATTATTTTCTCGGTCCAATTGTTTTAAAATTAATATCTGATATTAGTAGGAGGAGAAAGAAGGAAATCTGTTTTTCAGATAATGCTTAAACTTCAGTGTGAAAAATTCATATTTATGTAAAGAAATACTATAAGTATATATAAATTAAAATTTTAGCCAAAAACAATTAGTATATAGTAGTATATCCAATTGAAACATTTTATTACAAAGGCATGAAACTTGTCATTGATTTTGCATATGTTAAAATTACATTCACTTCTCAGGCAAAAATAAAATCCATTAAACATGTTAAAATAAAAAAATTAAAGGGGTTTAAAATGGCATAATTATTATTATCAGTCTCTTTATAAAACACACTATGTATTATATATTTAAAAGTTGAAGATAAAAAA
Organism: Argiope argentata; assembly: GCA_026289955.1. NCBI lineage: Eukaryota > Metazoa > Arthropoda > Arachnida > Araneae > Araneidae > Argiope > Argiope argentata. The sequence continues at coordinate 9,996,147 of JAOUZG010016587.1, read as the reverse complement.
TAAATTCTTCTAGTTTAAAAATGATAAAGAAAGAGCACAATACAATTGAACAGGTATTTACTCCTTTTTCAACTACAAAAGTGTTACATAAGAACAAATATACAATATTTACATATTTGCTGCCAGAAATCACACCAATAATTCTCATCTTCTTTCTAATTAGATGACTTCTTCTCTCCTATCTTTTAATTATAATAGAGAAGGAGACATTTAATTAGATAGTAATAATAAATCACAGATAAAATTAAATTGCTGTTAATGGCAGCCAACATATTACATTAATCATAATTCATTGTTAATCATTCATAATTAAAATTGAGTAAATTTTATTTATAGCATGAATCATTCAAGAATGAGTGAAAAATTTCCAAATATTTTGTATTTTCATGAAATAAAACATTATCTTTTTCTTAAATAGCACTTATATAAGTACAGTATTTATAGGGAGAAAATAAATAGAGTCTCTTGAATACATTAGACAACTTTAAATTCAGATATTTATTTATTTATTTTTATTTTTTGACTACTAGAAGTAGTGGATCTCAGACAAACTACTTTCTTCTATGTCACATTGTTTGTCAACTAAAATGTAATAGAAAAAGACAGTGTCTCAGCAATTAAGAAAATATGTACTGAAATATATTTGTTATAATAATTAATATATAATTTATTTTTAATCATAAGCAGAAAATAGATAGAAAAAGTGAAACAAATGCTATAATTGAAGTCCTCTTAGACTTCAAACTAAAATATAATGAAATGCAACAATATTCTAATGTAAAAAGGATACAAATATTACTATAATTGGTAAATATAAAATTTCTAAATAAAAAACAATTATAAATATAACAGAGTAATATAAATATAAAACAAATAGGTAAATATAAATATAGGTGAAAAAATAATATAGGTGAATAAAAATAGGTAAATATAAATATAAAATAAAAGATCGTAATATGTTGAACTGTTCTATAAAAAGCTTACTAACAGCAATTGTTATTTGATAGATTCATTACTCTCACAGGTTTCTAAAAAGTATGTGTGTAAAGCAATTTTAAATTTATTATGATTAAATGCATTTATGCAATTTTTAATTCATTATGATTAAAAATTGCATTTAGATATAAATGAATTGATATTTGATACCATTTTGGTTTTTGATAAATTGAATGGAAAACAAAGATAAAATTATACACTAATAGATAATGAATTACATAATGTATTTGATAAAATTTTAAAAGAAATTTATTTAATAATTTAACTATGAAATTAAGATTTTACGAAACTGACTTATACAATCCTAAAATATAAATTGGATTATGTTTATATTTATTAAATAAGATTAAATGTTAGAAGAAATAAATGAAAGACACTACATGATTAAAAAAAAATTCATGAAAATATTTGTAACAATTTCTGCAAATTTTTAAAACACAAGACTGCAGTTAAATATTATTCAAGAGGTGAAGTAATTAAAAATCTTCTTAAAACATGATGATTTAAGTAATTTTAATTTCCATACACATTTTATTAATTTATAAAATACTCATTATCCTCCACTGAAAATGCTTAAGGACAATCAATAATTAAAATCCTTAGCCTGAAATGTTTAGATAAGGTTGTATATGGACAATTAATGGCAAAATATAATGAAATTGAACAGTAAAGTCAGAATTGATAAATTGTCAGATTTCAAAGAACTATCAGATAAACATTCTTGTTTACAGCTACACCATGAGTTATTACAAAAAGAGAGCTATTAGAAATTTAATGCACCAGATGGTATAATTTTTTTTAAATTAATTTTTTTTAAATTAATTTTTTTTAAATTAATTTTTTTATAATGCATAATTTTTATAATAATGCATAACTTTATATTTTATAATAAAAAAAATAATGAGTTACAGAAACTAAATTTTTTAACAAGTATGATGAATTTAAAAATATTAGAACCAATTCCATTTTTGTTTTAACATAAAATATTTTTTAAAGATTAATTTTATAAAATAACATTTTTCCCCTTTTATATAAATCTATAAATGTTTATAAATCTTTAAATCCTTTTATAGTGATTTTGTTGGCCCATATGGGTGGCAATATTAATAATTTAAAATTTCATTTTGCCAAAAATATCATAACCTTTTAGTATTCAAAAGGACTAAAAACGAGTATAGAAGGTAAATTTTGAGAGAAAATAATCATATTGTTGTTGTACTAAGAGGCTATAAAAAATACAATAGATTTTCAATTCAACAAATATGATGCTGATATATCATACAAATATTTCTCTATGATAGCCTATAAAATAGTATTATTCAAAAATTTAATTATGACGTAGATGGTTTATTGATTTAATGTCAATTTTTTTAAAAAAAATTTCTACCGGAATGATGTACATGTACATATAAACAATAGGATAAAAACTATTAAATCTAAGTATGTATGCATGCTATTAATCATAACGTATGGATACACAAACCTGTTGAGTTTTACCAGCTTGAGCATCATACAGAATATATGTATTTTCATCGGCCATTATTTGTTTTTAATATTGAAATTTCTAGCAGGATGAGAAAGATTAATATGCTAAATATCAAAACCGAATTCAAAACTGTGTAAGGAAAACAACAGCAACTGACAGTTCTTTATCGCACGAGCAAGAATGTGCAAGATATGTTGACTCTATTGATGTAAACAAACGTTACTAAGATCGTTAACCTCATTTCAAAGGATAAAGATCGTAGTTTCGAGTGATTAAAAAAAAAGAACTAACTTTTGTAAAATAAAAGAATAGTATTTTTTTAAAAATTGCAAACTTCTATGTTTTTCTTAGCTGTAATGTACTTATTTTCTTTAATTGGTTGAACTGAAGTCGCGCTATAATAATTAAATGCATCTTGTTATGTATTGGGACGACTGTCCCATAAGTTTCTATTTCAAATATGAAATGAATACAATATATTTATTGTTTTAGATATTATTTATTTTGTTTAATAAGAATTCTGATGCTCTTTTACTTTTCTACGTCTCTCAAGAAGCTTCATTGTGCCTTCCTTCCAAAATTGTTGTGTTTTGAACTAGAAATTTTCCTCCAAGTGCGCTTTTATTTCACTGATAGATTTTAAGTGTTTATCGCTAAGAGAATTTTTTTTAAGGACAGAAGGATGTAATAATTAGGTGGAGCGAGATCTGGAGAGTATACGGGATATGGTAAAACATCCCAATCAAACTGTAATAGCTTCTCTCTTATGACTAATGCAACATGTGGTATCGCGTTGTCATGGTGAAAAACAAGCCTCGCCGGTTCATTAATTTTGGCCGTTGTTTCTTTCTATGATATTTTTTTTAATAAATCCAGTTTATGACAGTATTTATCAGAATTTATTGTTTCACCTTTAGAAAGGAGCTCGTATAAAATCACGCCTTTCCAATCTCACTAAATGGATAAAAGAACTTTTTGGGGATGCAGTCCCGGTTTGGAAGTATAGTAGTGAGGCATTAGCTTCATAAACCAGATATCCATCGGACTGAAGTGTAACGTTTGTCTAATGTTATGTTACTCGGCAACAAACACTAGTGTCACGGTTTCGTACTTTGACTTTCAATTGCCACATGGATCAATGCAAATGCAACTTCTAGCACCTATCGAGGTGACATCTACCCGCATCAAAATTCGTTAGATTCACTTGACGGAGCAATCGAAAACAAGTCGTCAGACTCACTTGACACACCGACTCACGCACACACTCGTCTTAACGCTTGGCACTATAAGATCGCTTTTTTCTCTTCGCCAACTCACTGGAGGGAAAGCATTGAGGCGCTACTTTCATAAACCAGATAACATCCATCGGACTGAAGTGTTACTTTTGTCTGATGGTTGTATTACTTGGCTACAAACACTAGTCCTGCGGGTTCACACCTTGACTTTCAATCGCTCAGATGCGATTGAAATCGATGATATAGACGGCTAATGGATAATCCTACATGGGATACTTATGGGATATCCTAATGCTACATATATTTTTAATTAAATCCTCTTACGAACGCTTGAATAGATTAAAATAAATCAAGATAATTTTGTTGACATTGACAACAATGAAATAAAATTAGGTTAGGTTTGGCCGAAATTAATTCCAAGTGGTAGGAAAATACATGTATTAATAAAACGAAAATACCGTTCAAAATTGAAATGAGAGCAAAAAAGTATATTCTCCCACTTTCAAAATTCAATATCATCAAAGGAAACAGTTTTAACTAAAACAAATAAGATCTGAGTTCTTCTATAGAGTATATCCTTTTAGGAATTTGCGAATATTTTTAGAAGCATGGCAATAAAGAAGAAGCCAATTGAGGAAGGATTTACTAATGTCTTGCCCCTTTTTTGTTAAGATAGTCATTTGGGTTTCTAACACTAGCGTTAAAAGATAGCGCCATATTTTTCCTACTGCTTCTCACATGGATAATGACGATTTAAGATTAAAAAGAAAAGTTAGTATAAAATAGCGGTTCTCTGCATAAATGTGAAAAAACAAACTCGTAAGAAAATAATTACAAAATAAAGCAAATAACAAAATGTCGAATGTTTAAGTTTAAATATTTTATGTGTCTGCTTGATTTAGTGAGGAAAACATTGGGATAGTTGAAGTTTAATAACTTTTTGTTGCAAATTAAAATTGACATTTGAGGCTTCATAAGAGGATAATCAGTGGGAAATTGGAAGTGGAAATAGTGGTTGCCAGTGGCAGCTGGTGGAGGAATTCACACACACACACACACACACACACACACACACACACACACACACACACACACACACACACACACACACACACACACACACACTGTAATGATATTTAAAAATCTAAATTAGATTCTAATTAACCCTCTAAGCGTTTCCATTCTACGTGTGAAACTCCTGTAAAATGAAGGAAGCGGGACTAGTTTTCTGTCGCGAAAGCGTGTCGGTTTTCTACCAGAGATGTGTAGGAAGCGTTCACGGGTTTTCTTCCTTCCCCTCCTTTTCTTCATGGGAGGTCAACAAGCCTCGGGTATCAGCATATTACCACCTATTCATGCCAAATTTTATTGCTTTCGTTTATTTTGTACGGCTACAAACGTCAGAGTGTTTCTGGGAATAGTGCATAGGTTGCTTTTTAACCCCGATTGCTGATAGCACTTTCTAAACTGTTACACAGTGTAAATATAAACAGATAGGTTTTCACTTAATTTTTGCTGGATATATAAAGTACAGAATCTTTCATCATACATTCGGTCTTATTATACATATATTTTCAAAATTAGCAATTAATGAAGGATTAAAATTGTATTCATATCCTTTTATTATTATTCCAAATAAATTATTTTGTACAGAGCAATCAATAGTTGCAATATTGTAGCATTTGTCTAGAATTGTAACTAAGCACGGATAGTTCAGTTAATCAGATACATATAAATAACAATATATAACAATTTTTTTAAAAGAACGGGCATCATATTCTATTATAATAAGAAATACAAATCAGCAATATGATTGAATATATGAAAATATATATAATTCTAGAAACATAATTGGCTACTTACGTATTAATGATCCGGGTTCTAAAATATCTCGTAGCAATTTTATCAAAATTCAATATTGTTTTTAATCATGATTTTTTATTGAAAAATTGTGGCTTTTCGCTCTTAAATGCCTTAAATAATGAAATTATAAAGCTCAAACGTCGTTAAATATACCAAGGTAAATGCAGATTAATTGGCAACCGTATTAAAAATTTATTTTTGAAATTATAGAATATTCTGGTGATTTTAAAGTGTTTGTGAAATTTATTAAAATTATCGACATTTTTTGCGATTCCCCCCCCCCATTAATTTGCGTGCACGTTCAATGATACTGCTACCTTCAAAAATAATAATAGGCAGCTTGAGGAAGCAAACAAACGATTCTTTTAAAATATTATACTGAAATATTTTATTCCTCATAAATTTCGATATGTTTATAATGTTTAATATTCTTAAAAAAATACAATGGACATAAATTCATCTTCTAATTTTCGTCCATTCTGTAAAAGAAAACACTAATTATTTATTGCTATATTTGCTAGTTTTATCAAACAAGGTAATTCACAAAAGTTTCTGTTGCACTTACATTTTTTTTATAAAATTGACCGTGAGTAATTGATGTTTTAAATACATGAAATTAAACTTGTAAAACATATGTTCGCATGTGTAACTTTGAAACTTTCCATTTTCTTTCTCTTATTAATGATCGCTAATAGTGAAGATAACAATCATTGAAAAGTTTTTTTATAACTATTCGGGTCGAAGGAAATAAAGGAATAAGCATCTTGTTTTGGTAGAAACTTCAACAATTCCACAAATGAATTAAGAAATTTTAATGTTTTAGAACTGTATTTGAAATTTTAATTGCTTATACGAAAAGATGTCTTTACTTTTGCCGATTATCTCCTTAGACATAGTAAACATATCAAACTATATAAATAAATGGATTTAATGAAGATATAGTGATAATAGTATTTCAGTGAAGTTGTGATGTATAAATTTTAGAAGTATTTGCCATCATAGTTTGAAAACTCTCGAAAACTGCCATAAAAAGTAATCGATTCCTTATTTAGAAGTAATAACTGGTGTAAGCCATTACTTTCAATTATGAAAGAAATATGCCCTGTTGTATCCAGAATCATTGACATTAATTAGTCTTGAATTGGTTTCGAAATGCACAAATATATGTATATATATTTAATTCCTTAAAGAAACTTTCGCGCACGACAAACCCTTATTATTTTTATAGTACCACAATAAACCGTATTCTAAAATATCTTATGATAGTTAACTTTCCTGGGAAATTATATAATATTTTTCATCTTCTGTTCTTTTTCTTCAATAAATCAATATTATGGTATTTGTGTTGGCATCTGTTTTATGAAGATTTATGTCATAAGTGTTATGGGGATTTATGACATCATTGTTCAGAGAAATTCAAAATAAATCTAAAGCTGGCATTTAGTAAATAAATGAACTCAATATTAGAAGAAATTACTTATTAATATACATTTGTTCAGTAAGTATGAAGTTATCTTTTATTACAATTAAACAATTACTCTTTGGGAGTATTTGCTTTGGGAAAAAAGAATTCAGATTATAGAAATTTTATACTTACACAATATGCTCAGTTTTAAAACATTACGTCACAGTTTTATCAAAAGTTCATTTTAAATTGTAATCATACTTTTTGACAAAAGTTAATAATAGCATTGACTTAATACCCCAAACTTATCAAATTAAATGCTAATTAAAAAAAGCCTTTAATAAACAACGAGATTCAAATTTGTAAGCTAATTCATTAATTTATGGGGGGGTTTTCTCTTTTGTATCTGTCAAAGCATCTCAAGTGGATTTTTTTTCTTTATTGAAATTAAATTAAAGAAGTCGAATTGAGATATATAGTAAAATTTTATATTCCCAACAGCTAAAACAAATTAGGTCTCTTTTAAGGAATTAGAATTGATCATACATGGAAACTTTATGTAGAGATATTTCAATCCACACAAATTTAACTTAGTTTTAAATTCATGTCATCCTAAAAAAATAACTGACATTTCATGTAACTAATTAATTTTAGAAAATACAGAAGCTCTGTTATTGTTACTTAATTTTTTTTTGTCTCGGCTTAAGAGAAAAATTAGTGCTTAGTAATATAGATGAATAAATTATACAGTGATGTATGCAGAATTTTGTTGAGTAAAATGCATGCATTTGATCTTTTTTTTTCTTTCAATCTTGATGAAAGACAATTTTCAATGCTGTTAAGTCGTATATGATAAAAGTTAAATTTATAGTGACTTCTATTTTATGGAAATTAAGAAGTAAACTATTTCTATTTACAGAGAAATCCACATAACCTTATTTCCCATGGCATCAGAAAAGGAATTATAAATGAGTATTAAATAATATAGAGTTTAATTTTTAAATTATGAACTGAAACTAAAAAAAAAAACATTCTATGCATACTAAGGAAGTGGATGAAAACCAATTTTTGTACATTATTTATTAAGGGAACAACTTTAAATGTTAGCCATGAGCTAGTACAATCAAATAATTTATAATGTTTAACAATCTCAAAAATTCTTTTAAAAATCACAAAGATTGACATTACATAATAACATAATATTTCCCAATACGTAAATAATTACAAAAATTTACACTAAATAATTATTACAAAAAATTAAATCTAAATAATCATTGTAAAAAATTAAATCTATATAATCATTGTAAAAAATTAAATCTAAATAATCATTATAAAAATTTTTATCTAAATAATCATTATAAAAATTTAAATCTAAATACTGTTAATTGTGGTCACATTGCTGTTATATTACACTAATAGTCCCTGAAACAACACACAATATACTAATAAGAATGCATCTTGTTCTTGCATACATTAACTAATGAATATTGTAGATGTTAAACATTTTGATGTGGGAAAAAACAACTTAATTCACCTTTTAATTTGGAAGTAGCAACGTAAGCAGTAACAACAATTTTAGAGTCTATCTTTAACAACATGGAATATTTTTTCTGGATTACTATAAGAAATGTAGCACATTAAACATATTATTATAAAATGAAAATATAAAGAAAAACATATAATTACAAATATCAAAAATCTTATATTTGCATGCTTCTTTTAATATCAAGCTGTTGTAAAAGGTATTGCACTATTTATAACAGAGACACAGTGTGATACCTTTCAAAACATGGAGCTGCACACAAACCAACATCGCAATCTTTGCATTCAAATGGTGTCTCTCTGCGAATGCGCTTTCCATTGTCGTTTTTTTGAAGACAGCATACAACACATTTTCGCACTGATTTTCTTTTTATAAAACTATCTTTTTGCACTTATGAAGGAAAATGTCGCCCAACAAAACGGGCTACATTTTCAGATCCTTTAGGGGTGACAAAATTGTGAATATCAGGATCACTACCCCCATCTTCGATTAATTTCATTCGAAAACCAACATGATTTAATGTCCCGCTGTTCTTTTTAAAAATCACGAAAGAATTCTATACGATTTGATTTAATAAATGACGAAAAATCTTCTTGTAGTATTTTTTCTGTTGACTTCTGACAACAGGGTAGTAGGATAGACATTGGTCTGATCTATCCACACCACCCATTGAATAATTGTAAAATACCACGGCCTTAGGTTTTATCTTTACGTCCGGATTTCCCTTCATAGATTTTACTTCCGTCATTTCAGTATTATGGAAAGTACTTAGCATGAGAAGGGGTTTTTTGTCCTTCCATTTCAGTACACACATCTTACCTTTTTGAAAACCAACAACTTCTCCTTTCTTTACAGATAAGTTTTTGAAAGCTGTGGGTAAACCTTTTCGGTTGGATCTTAGAGTTCCACAAATATCTGTTTTGCTTTGTATCAACAGTTCTGCCAATTCTGGCGAGGTATAGTAATTATCTGTTGATAAACAGTATCCTTTACCTTTTAACTCGTGAAGAAGAGTCATCACACTTTTGGTGGAAAGACCATAATCATTGTAGTCACCATGGAAGATGGTGCCTTTTCCTGTATATATGAAGGAGTTCCAAATATAACCGCTTTCGGATTCGCACAACTGAAATAATTTTATTCCGAAACGAGCGCGTTTATTTGGTATAAATTGCTTCCAACTCAAACGACCTTTATAAGCTATTAAAGATTCGTCCACAGATATATCCGATTTAGGTACATAAATAGATTTGAATCTTTTTATAATCATATCGTGTAGTTCAGCAATTTTCCGTAGTTTTGGGTTCGGATGAAGTTTTTCGTCAAAAGCATCATTGTTCTCAAAATGTAGGAATTTCATTAAGAGTCCATATTTCATCTCGCTCATAATTTTTCCAAAAAATGGCGTAGATAAAATTGGCCTTTTCGACCAAAACCACTTCTCCACTGGCTTTTGAACTATTCCTTGCAACAACCAAAGGGATAGAAATCTCTTCATCTCTGGAATATTTGTCTCATTCCATTTCAGAACTCTAGAAGAAGGTGTAAGTTCCACATTCGCTAAATACGATTCAGCATATCTGTTCGTTTCTGTGACTATATAAGAGAAAAGTTCTTCATCAAAAAAAAAAGGCTGAAATAATCTAAGGGATCATCAGAATCTCCGATAGAAGCTTTTATTCCTGGATTTCCAGTAAATGGAAATTTAGGAGGACACGGCTGAGGAAGAGTAGGATCAACTCGACACCAATCTCTGGCACTATCTAGAGAATCATCATCGGATTCACTTTCGGAAGAGGTAAACTCTTCTTCCGAGCTTTCCGTTTCGATTAAAAGTTCTGTTTCAGAGTCGCTATCCATTTTTAACGCAAGAGAAAAAGCACACTTCTTAACAAGTTTGAAAGTTGAGGAGAAAATGGTAGCCGTAGCTATTTGACTGGTCTTTTATAAGAGAGGTTACAATAGATGTGAAAAGGGGTTACATCGGTGAACAGTAAGTTTCAAATTGGGATGGTTGGTTGAATAGACAATTCAAATAAGAAGAAAGAGCACCGATAACGATAAGAATCAGACTTGAAAAAGAAACTCCGCGTGGCCCTAAGGCTCCTTTCACCCTATACGGAATCAAATGCCACCCGTGTCGCCATGAGTTTGGGCTGACGTTTTTCTCGAGACTAGCCATTTTACCCGAAGGAAAAAAAAATACTATACTTCTTTAATCACTACCAAAAGAAGTAACATTGAGTTGAAATATTTTGCATAATTGTGTAGGATATTGGATTTAATACAGGAAAATGCATTATACTTCATAAAATTTACGTAATTAGATAACAACCATATTAATAAAAGAAAGTAGTAATAATTTTTTAATATTTTCGGTGCGGTGCCTATTGTTGCCTTATTTCTATATCTTCACAATAAGGATAAAGATAGATAAAATTCCACAATCAAATTCAAAATAAGTAATATAATGAAAATATTTTTAAAAAGATGTACGTCATGTATCAACAAGAACAAAATGCACAAATTCAGTAATCTTAATTATCGCTATGGAAGTACAGAAACCGAACAAAAGAATTGAAGTTATAATCTTATGACTGTAGTATAGGCGGCTCATAGAGGAATCATTAAGCGAAATCCACCTCAAGTACAAATTTTTTTACGCTTTCTACTGTCAGTTTATTATATATATAACAGAAAGAACTTGATTTTTTTAAAAAATATGTCTTACCAGAATCATTTAAAAACATAAATCAGATTAATTAAAACTTTATGTACTATAGATATGTCTTACTATAATATTCATTTAACTATTTTAAGCATCACAATTCATGATATTCCTTTCAGTAAATTATTTACTTCAAGCATTACAGAGCTTGTTTTTGTAAAGTTTATCTCCAAAATTTTTAAAGCAAAGTCATTCGCAAGTTGTAGAAGCTCGGTATTCATGTTCACTCAGAGAAAAAAGAATATAAACAAGCAATATAAAAAACAATTTTTTTAAAATCAATTCCTACTTAGACCAAAAAAGAAAATTTTAATTTTAGTTACCTATTATTAAATAATTACAAGTAGCATAAATATATATACAAATATGATAGAATCACAATATCAAAAGCAAAATAGAAACTGAATATCCACGCAATTTTTCATTTTGCTTTCTATATATGGTGTTGGAATATTATTTTTGTTTGTTGCTATTTATACGCTTCTTTCTTTTTTTTTCACCTTTCTAATTTAAGAAGCAGATGGTGGTCACGCACCAACATAGAGAGTCTGCAACTGGCGGTTTCGAACTCGCAGCCCAATGGATACGAATCCATCGCCCAACCAACCAGGCAATCACGGCCCTGGTGTCTCCTTGAGATTAAAATTCTATTTTAGTTACTTTTTATTAAATAATTAATTGTTGCTGTTGTTCTCGTGTTTAGCTTTACAACGTAAGGAGGGTGCAATAGCTTCTGAGGGTATGGGCCCTTGAGCACCTGAGGGCATAAATCTGCTTCTAGCTCACACACGTCAAAAACAATTTTTATAGGACGGACTGCATTAATTCATCCACACATCGAAATTTAGATCTAGAACAGAGAAAGATCACCTCTGCTCCAGTACGCACAGTGATATCACTTTCGACATAGAGGACTTTGTGACCAAGGCAGATGTAACATCCACCACACACACACACATACAGAAAGTCTTCGGTTAGTGGGTTCGAAGTTGCAAGCCCAAGGGATGCAAAACCAATGCTTACCAACCAGGCTATCCTGACCTGATAATTACAATTACTATAAATAATTGATCAAAAAATTAAATAGCATTGAATTTTCAACGCCAATTGAAGATTCAAAGTCAATTGCACGCACCAGTTGGGTAATGCAATATAGATTAGAAACTTCTAATTTATTTATTCGCTATTATTTTAATTTGAAAGTAGTTCAAAATGAATCGATGAAACCAATAAATGTTCTATGTCTAATTTTAAATGCATTAAACATTACGAAAATAAACAAAGTCGTTTAAAATAATCTGCTGAAAACATGTTAGGCCGAACCTTATTAGTATGGGAAAAAAAACTCGTTACTTATTCGGAGACTGGGAAATGGAGATTTTGGTGATATTTTAATTAATAAATAAAAAATTAATCAATTATTATTTGAGAAAACTGTATTAACATCAAATGTCGTCCACTATAAGTTTTAAAAAATTTATTTCAACTTGATTGGATGAATAAAAGTATTTCATTAACGAATGAAAATTTGAACTATATATATATATATATATATATATATATATATATATATATATATATAAAGATTTAAGATCGAAATATGAAAATATACTAATTTAAAAGTTAAATACATTTAAGATTAAAAAAAAAGGCTTAAATGAAATCTGTTATACATATTTCAATGTATCGTGTTAGAAAAAAATTTCTTGAACGGCCACTCACCACGTGCTCGTGCAAGTTAAATTATATTTTTATTCATTTTCATTGTTTCATTGAATAAGTCACTTTAGTATTGATTGCCAACGGTCTAAAAAACTTTATCTAGCCTTAATTATTTTTTTAAAAAATATCAGATTTCCTATTTATTTCATTTTACCTAATCACGTCCTCAAAATGACATTTTTCTAGGTTTTATTTGCCGTAGTCACGAATTAATTTTTTTTTAACCAGAGCTTTTGTAAATGGGATGATATCACGTTATTAAAAGCTGATTTTTTTGAGATGCTCGTGCAGATAGTAAAATTTCAATTTTTCGTCCATGGATTTTTGTTGACTTCAGAAACCTCATCCCAAGAGCAACATCATGTTCTTTCACGATAAAAAAGTGCTAAACACTGTACTTAAGAACCGTGTATGGAGACTAAATGCAACTTTTAAAATAACATTAGAAAACAGGATAGGAAATGAAAATTTATAGTTATTTTATGTTAAACATGATAATGCACATTAACAAATTCAGTTTTTAAGAAACGTTAAAATATTTGAAAAATTTGCTAAACAAGTAATTATTTATATAATTGACTTAAAAATAAACAATTATTTCTCAAATTTCAGCTCAATGTAGCATATTGGATATGATTTAATCCTTTTTTATAGAACTACCATTTTATTCAAGAAATGTATCTTATTTGATCAACTATTTAAAGAAATATGTTAAGATAGTTTACGGTATTAAGACTTTTAAAATGTTACCAGTTAAAATTTTTCACACATTTAATTCAATTTATTTTGCTATTTCTTTTTATCTACATCTAGGTATGAATACTAATAACTAAATATTAAAAGTTAAACTAATATTAATAAATATCTGAACATTAATAACTAAACTAATACTAATAACTTCACAAATATAAACATTTTTTAAAAAATATTCTTATTGTTTCTTTTATGAATTTAAGATTATTTCATTATGTTCATTATAGAACTTTATAAGAAATCGAACACACAATTCTATGCTTTTACACTATATAAATCTGAAAAGACAAACAATATAACAGTATACTTGATTACATTCTTCAAAATTCAGGTTACTTTAAAACTCAAAATTTAATTGCATCTGTTTACTTTGAGCGAAGAAAAATAATTAGAGGTACAGATTAGAGTAAAAAGGATCAATTTGCATTTTAAAAATATTTTAAATATAAATGCGAAATATATTTAATTTATTAATTATATATTGATAGTAATGTTTCAAATATATTCCTTCTGAGTTTCTAATGCGACGTTTAATCACAAGAGAGCATAAAACTATATTCTGAATAAAAATTCAATGGAAATTTAAAACGAAATTTCGTTCAAATAAGCTTTATCCAAGAAATACTATTGAAACTAAATACAAATTAAATCTAAGTACACACAGACGCTTATGGGACACACAATTTGAGAAACTGTTTTGTTCCTGTTTTATTCAACGATATCTTGTTCCTCTCTCACGCCGTCCCCATTCACAACGCCCTTAAGGGCTCTTCGAACCCTCAGTTCCTTTGGCATCCTTGAATGGTCGTAAAACATCCATTGTGCTGACTCCCTTCCGATCCATAAATATGTCCAAACTTGTTGGGGGAAAGAAAGACGTTAAAATGCGTCGGCAACGATAGGAGAACCGACAACCCACTACGTTATTTTCCGTGCACAGCGAAAGCGAGTCGTCTCTTAGCCTACGTTAAAATACGTGCAGCGCCCTTGCCGTGACGTCTTGCGGCTACGTAGAAATACGTGTATAACCCTTAGAGGGTTAATTTCCAAAATTTTATCGTAATTTATCCCATAGTAGCTTCATTCTAAAATATTCTTTTATTTTCTCATCACATTCTACTCACACATTTCTCATCACATTGCTACAAAAGCTCTGTGAAAATACTTTAGTCAGCTGTACCCACGCTTCGAGTGAAGGGATAAAATATTAATGACTTAAACGAATTCTTCCAAAAGATCCCTATCATTCCCTTACTTGTGACTGACACATGTCGGAGATACCTATTAAAATTTCACAGCATATATTCACAGGAATAAAATGTTCAATTACTGTTGCCGATTTTGTTTCGTGTCGTTTTGTGTTATGCTCGTCGCTTCCGTTTGTACATAATGCATGAGTTCCGGGTTGTAATAAAGCAAAGTTTAAAAAATTCAAAAGTATCTTCTCTGTCTTCAAACAAAAATTATGTGTTACGCATATATATACACAAACATGTTTGTATGTATGCAGGGTGTCCTCTGAAACAAACTGACGATTTTTTAGAAAAAAGATTAAAGGTTTTAAAATGTTCTTGCAGCAAATTTATGTGACAGAGCTACAATTTTTTTCTCGCTACAGTTTCTAGTTTTAGTTCAAAAATTTGTCGATAGATGTAGCTGCAGACAGTAAACAATGTAAATAGGGAAATAGCTGAAAATCAATTCACATTTTAAAAAAATCTTTTAATAAATGAAAATCTCATTACAATATTTTCGAAATGTCCATACTCAGCCGCAATCATAAATCGTAATTGGATAACAAAATTGGTGGATATTTTCTGGAATGTGTCCAATGAAATGGCTGCACGTGCGACAGTAATTATTTCTTCAAATCGTCAAGCACTCTTAATTCCCAGGTAGCACATACTCCTGTACAATTTGATATAATATTGTACGATATTATATTATATAATTTATATTTAAAAATATTACATAATATTGGAAAATTGTTTAATATCAGAAATATCTTATAATATACGTGTGCTACTAGAACTACTTGTTGGTTTAAATTTCTCGTACAGTTGCTTTATTGTAACCGGATGTGGACCCTTAATGATTTGGAATTTCAGCAGAAAGATCCTCATTATTGCCGTAACACCCTCTCTCAAATCGTGGAATTCTAATCCAAAATAAATAAATGAATAAATTCTTTTCTCCAGTGAGTACGTTATTTTCAAAAATTTCGGGCAGAATTTGTTATTCGCTTTTCTACTCCTCCTCTTGTCACAAAACAATTTAAATTTTTAGCGTCGAAATAGTAAATACTTCTATAGTTGCTTAATGCCATCTATTGACAAGTTTTTGAACTAAAACCTAAATTTTTGAGAAGAAAAATTTATGTCTTGTCCAATGAATTTGCTGTTTTCTTGTTATACATTTTTACATATTTGAAAATCGTCAGTCTATTTCAAGGCATTCTGTATATATATATATATATATATATATATACAACCGTTTATATATATATATATATATATATATATATACACATACACTTTTTTATAAACTTTAGCATACTTTATTCCCAATATAAAAATATGTTATATATATTATTAATTACAGCATACGAATATTATGCCTAAATAAGGAAGTAAGAAATATCAAATATTAATTCAAATAAATTTTGAATTTTAAATTAGGTTTAATGTATCTTAAATTAGTTATAACGTATTGATATTTCAGACCCATATTGTTATATTGAGAATTTCTTTTATCCAAAATTGAATTAAAGAGCAAACTATCGATCAATTTCAATATTTTTTATTCAATATTTCATATACTTCTTATTGCCGAAGTTAAATAGTTCAAAAGTGCAGAAATATATAATATGTGGTTCACTAATTTAAGGATAAGCCAATAAGCACTTTAGTTCCCTAGATGATAGTGCAAATTTACCAATAATAATTTCTGCATTTACATCGTCTAATAATTCTCTTCAACTTGAAAGCAATAAATGTGATTCCAAATTCTAAGCAGACAACGGATATCTTAATCTATTCTTAATGATCTGTAGATTTGAAAATGTCCTTTCTGTATGCACTTGAGTGACTAATAAGTTGCAGACAATTTTATCCCAGGCCAGCTGAAACAGACTGATGACCAATTAATTGGTCATTGGTACGAAATTACGATAACTTTCAGTTTTTCATGAAGTGGACTGTAATCTTATTTAAAATTAAACGGCAGTTTGAATTCCAACTTTTTTTATTTTATCGAGGTTCAACCGACCTCGCTACGATTCAAAACAAAAAATATATGCTTTCTATAGTGAAATGTATTGTAAAATAAGTTTAATAATATTAAAAAAAAATTAATTAAAAGCAGACAAATAGCTATTTACTATTAAAATAATTTCATTAAACAGATAAATTTTTAATTTCCAAGATGCGTTACAATTGTTTAGTATTTTATGACTTCCAGCAATTTTGGAAAAAACTTCCAAGTTTCATTTAATTTTTAGTTAATTAGAGTAATTTCAATTAAGAAATTGGAAAATTTCATATTCCTCCAACTGTTTGTCTGAAAAAAATATCCAGAAATCTGATAAATATGATTTAGGCCACTTTGCTTTTCTGACAATATCGTAAACACGATCAAATAAATGCTCCTAAACACGTGAATTTAAGAAAATGTGTGAGTGGTTCTTCTTCCAAAAGGTGTCTTTTGTCTCGTTGAGATGAAGCTAGAGAACTATTTTTCTGAAATATCTTTCTGTGGAATTATATATATATGATTACTTTTCCATCTTCTCTCGGATTGTGTTGGTCTTCAGAGAGTGGAAAGACTTCAAAACCGCAGGGTTTCAGGCTAGAAACCTGATTTCACCGAAGAGCCGTCGTGTAAGCGGGTTTAGTGCACGTTAAACCTGCCGAGGCCAAACGTCCTCCCTCTGGTGTGGTGTGGAAGTTTGGAGAGGGGATGTCAGCTCAGGTGGCGTTCTCGTTATCGATCATAGTTTAAAATTACGAGGTCCTTTCCAAAGTAGCACTAGTGTTGATTTAAAAAAGAGACGTTATTATAAGTAAACTAAATTAAACTTACTTCTTCTCTCATCCCATTCATTTACACTGCTCCTCCCTACGAACCCTTGAAGAGGCAGCTATTTGCTTATAACGCTGAATCGAAGATGCTGAGTAATCTCCTTTTTTTATATATGTATATATAGTCTGGTTATGATTCTTTAGAATTCTTTGTTAAAAAAAGAGCCGTGTGATCTCAAACCGAAACTTTAAAAATAGACAAGAGAGCGAAGGTTTCCGAAGTTAAACGGAACCAATTACCTTATTTGGGCTCTAAAATTTCAAGTTTCTCTTAACTTAAAGAGGCAGTAATACTTCTTGAGAACCCTGGAAATATTAGCGGAAAAATATGCATCTGAATAGGATCAGAAAACTCTAAGCTGTTGCGTACATTGAGTTATAGCTATATGATTTACATACGCTGTAGTTCGCAGCTGAGGAAGATACGAAAATTCTGTGTGGTAAAATCGATGCAACATTTACTCATCAGGCAGAAGATCAAGTAATTGAAACCGGAAATGGACTGTGAAATATCCAAATCAAAAATTAAAAATCGGTGAATGACTAAATTGCCAAAGTGGAAGGGATCACGATTGTCATTCTTTGGGAATAAATGTTACATCAAGACATCTCGTGCACCATAAAGTATGCTGTCTAAAAGAAAAAATTTCAGAAATACGGGATATATTCAAAACTCAACGCGATAAATCAATGGATGAAGTATCAGAAATTCTCCGAGAAGATTCCAAAAATATTTTATTCTACAAAAAATACGAGTTCAGATGCAAGACTTTGTTATAAACGCAAATTTCCAAATCATTTGGCGAAGGATTATTTTTACATATGTAAAAATGCGAGAAGGGAGACGTTCAGTTAAAATAATAAGAAAGATACCGGTTTACACTTGGCCAGTTGTAAGACGGTCAGCAGGTAACGTATGCGTAGAAAGGTTCAAAAATGCTGTTCGGTTCATGATAAGTAATTGTCCCGACGGAACAACAACATCCGCTGTATCATATTTTTTCTTACTGCACATGCGAATGTAGAATTTGGCGTTGTTTTTGGCGTGAAAAAAAAATGATCGTTTAGATTAATTTCAGCATTATTTGCTCTTGGTTCTTTCTGATTCAAGGTTGCGATTGTGCGAGTGTTTTCATTTTTTTGTTATAGTTTTCCAATTTTTTATTTATTTCACCTTTCTTCATTGTGTAAATATCCATAATTTTAATACGATAAACAGTGAAAAAGAAAATTTCAGACACGCCAAAACGGCAGTTTAAAGTCAAGAATGGAATACTTGAATCAATCTTATGAAATTGTGCCAAACATAAATCAGTCCCTTTCTGATGGCAGAGTGTAATCACGGCAAAACACTCATTACCATGTCAACTAGAGATTTGTTTTTACTGTTATTTCACCATGAAAAATTGAGTGACAAATTATGGTTACTGAAGAGTGAAGCTTCTTGTCATATGACCGAGGAGAGTATGGGGTTTAATAAAGTAACCCTTGAAATAAAAGATATTTATTTAGCAGGTAAAGATTCTGTTTGTGAAGAAGTCGGGTATGAGAAAGTAAAAACTGTGAGTACAAAATATTTTAATCCTTTAAAATTAACAATTACAAATGTCATTTATGATTCTGGATTTTGATATAATTTACTGTTTGTCACATGCTCAATGAATGTGAATATTAAATCAGATAATAAAAGTGTGTTGCTACTTGATAGAGATAATACTTATTCAAGCATATAAGATAATAGTAGATTATCTTATATGCTATATAAAAAATTATTTTAAATGCTATATAATAGTAGATTATCTTATATGCTTTAGTAATTTAAAATCAATGAATAATTCTGAATGTTACTTGACTAATAACTTTACAAGCAATTATGAGATTTGGTATAAAGTGTCACATAAATCCTAAGAATAAGCTGAAAGTTAAAGAATATAATGATATGGGTGATTCAAATCCTTTTAGATGTGAAATCTCGATTTAAGTAAAATAGTTAGAAACGTCATCCTGATGTTGGCATAAGTGAAAGTCCAGACATTTTTTTATCTATCTGGTCCTCTTTAATCTAATTCATTTGGAGGCTCAAAATATGTTATTGTGTCGATGGATGATTTTTCTTTTATTTAATTCTTTAAAAATAAAAGTGACGTATTTGATATATTTTCTTAATTTAAAGTTAACCCTTTGCACTCGGAAAAGTAACTAGATGCATAATTACTCACCCAATACAAAGCCTTGTTTATTGCTCCGAAAAATAAATGTATGCAATTGTTTTATGTTGAATATTCCCTTTTAATTAATTTACATCATCTTATTACTTTGCAGGTATTTTTAACAATCAAAAATAAATAAAACGTCAAAATGATGCACCGTCTTGAATGGTGAATGAGAGTCTTCCGAGTGCAAAGGGTTACATATGACAATGTAATCGGTAAAAGAATGACCCCCCCCCTAAAAACTGATAATGGTTTAGATTTTTTAAATTAAATATTTGATTCTTGTTTTGCTCATTTAAATATATTCCATGTAAATACGATTACATAGAATAGTAAAAAGTCGAAAAAGCAAACGATATCCTTTTAGAAAGTCAGATAATCGTTGTATGAAAGTAAGCTGCTGTTATAACTTCCGGCCGAAGTTATTAATAGCAGTGCTCGGATATCTAATATCTAATAGAACACCATGAAATATAAGAGCCCCCTCCCCCTTGAAGTTAAAAGAAAGAAATTTAAAAAAAATGTGCTAGCATTTGCCAAAAATTTAAGTTTAGGACTTGCTCTGTAAACTATCCTTATTTGCACCTAACAGAAAAGTTTCATAAAATAACCCATTAAAATGTAAATTCATAACTTGTAGTAATGGCAGTAATATTAATTACTACATAGGAAAGCATTTCTTTAAATACTTCAAAATTATCCTGAATGAAATAAAAAAGGAGGAAAACTTTATAATGAATTGTAACAAAAATGTTCTGAATTTTCTAAAAAATATTAATAAACAATATAAATCAAAATACAATATTAATAAACTTAATATTTACAATTTTGAAAATTTTACACAAATCTATCTCATGAAAAATTAATAGATGTCTGTATTTTTATAAATGGTTAATATTTAAATAGAGATATTATTATAAAAAGTAACTGGCTTGAATTGTGTAAATTTAATATTTCCAAAAATTATGTTTTTAACGGAATTAATTTTTATAAACAAGTAAAGGGAATTCCAATGGGAAAGGCCTTTTCAAGTGCTTTAGCCAATATTTTTCTTCATTACTACGAGAAAAAAATTAATTAAGAATGTTTTAATAAACGGTTGGAGATATATTGATAACTTACTTTATTAAGCTCAGATAATGCTAGAGTTATTGATTGTTAAACAAAAGATTTAAGTTTAACTGAAACGAACGAAAATCAACACAAAGCTACTTATCTACTATCTAGATTTAAAAATAGAAATTTCTAATGGGAAAAGCTTTAGTACGATAAAATGGATGAATTTAACGTCTAATTAAATAAACTTAATAACTAATATTCGAATTTAAACTATAAAGTAATCAAAAATTTAATTTTCTCGCAATTTAACAAGGTTAAAAAATACTATAATGATATCTTATATCGAAGAAACAAACACTCTTTGAAAACTTTTAATGATTTTCGCAAAAGCTTTTGTAGTATAGGAGTTTTAATAAAAGACGATTTATCTATTTTGTAGTATATTCTCAAAATATGCTTTCCAGCTTATTCACTTTGGTTTTTAACTCAATAGATGGTGCTGAGATCGTTCTATTTATTTCTTATGACGATTAGTAACTTTCATGACGCGAATTAGGGATATGCATCTTTAAACGCGGGAAATTTAAATTTAGTTGAACCTCGTGGATATGAACTGAGTGGGTTTATTTTCTTCACACAGTTTTTGCAATTTTTATTCTTCAACTAGTATGTGTTTGCTTTTATATTTTAATGAGGTTTTTTATTTTTATAATTTCATGGCCTTTTTGTAGGTTGGTTTTGATTTAATTTTGCCTTGGCCTTAGATTTTAAATGACTGAAATGATATTTTGCTTAATTCTGTGTAATTTACTGTCTTTGATTTTATGATACTAATTCTCATCAGCAAAACCTCAATTTCTTGGGATTTTCGTATCACAAGGGGCTAAAATTTGGACGAATATCAAACCCCTCACAGAAAAAACAACAGCATTCTTTTAAATTCATGGCCTGATGGTGACCCTTGAAAAAATCTTCCAATTGGATTCATCATTTCTTTCTTTTTAGCCTCACTTTTCACATTTAATATTGTTTCTAATTTGATTCAGTTCATTTGTGTTTTTAGGTATAGCAATATTAGCGCTCTCTAAATACCATGCAAATTTTATTTGATTTGAGAATTATTTGCTTTGAATTGAATTTAATAATAACTGCAGGGCCCGACTTAGTCAAGTTGGGGCCCGGGTCAAGAACTTCTTTGGGACTCCCTCTGCTTCCCTTTAATAAAGAAGAACATTCACTACAGATGGAAATGTAAAATATAAGTTATTTTAGAATTGTTGTATTGTTGCATTTATCGTCTATTTTAACCATTTGTAGGTGGAACAGTTAGAGAAAATGCATGCAAGTTTTATCGAGGCTTTCGGATAAAGCAGCAAATACATGGACGCCTTTCGATTTGCTTTCTCTGCTTTAACCCTTTGCAGTCCGAAAAATAATTAGATGCAAAATTATTCACCTACTTCGAAGATTTGTTTATTGCCATGAAAAATAAATATATACAATTATTTTAAGTATTTCTTTTTAAAAATTAATCTGCATCTCTTAACTATTTTGTAGGCATTTTTAACAATTAAATTTGAAAAATAAATAAATAAAACGTCAAAATGATGCACAGTCTTGAATGTCGAGTCAGAGGCGACATCGAACTGCAAAGGATTAAAGTTTAAAGAACGCTTAAGAAAAAATGTGATATTTTATGTATCCAACCATTTCATTTTGAAGCAACAAATTTGCAAGAATTTATAATTTTTGTGTTCTGTTTCTTTGGCTAACGAAAGCCTAAAATAATTTAAAGAAAATAAAGAAATAGTTACTGCCACCTCTCTTGCGCTGTAGGCTTGGTAAGAAGAGTTACTTTGTTGTTATCAATGGACATAAAATTCAATGTAAACTAATTGTAGAAGTTATATTTACTTAGTTATAAATTATCCGGCTTTTAAAAATTTATTATAACTTCACTTACTTCTTAACAGACAATTATATACAGCAATTGGATGACAAAAAGTAAATATATATGCTACTATAGAATATTATCCACAATTAAAGACTTTATAGAAGAAGGGACTACATTTGTTGAGTGCGTTCAATCCAAAATTATTCCATTATCATATCCACTATTAGCAAGAATTCGAAATGTGATTTTTTTCCCCTTCTTCCACTATTTACTTCAGGGCAAGATATATTATTTTATATGCTTCTGTATTTTCCAGTGTTTATGGATAAATGTGTTTTTTAGAATGATTTGTAAGAAATAAAATGTAGATAGAATATCTATATCTATCAATTTAAAATTAGAAGATTTTAAAATTGAGCAAGGAAAAAAAAATCCTTTTTCTGAGCGCAACAGTTTTTGAGAAATGATGGAATAACCTCGAATTTTTAATTAAAAAAATGGGGGCTTTGCTGTATTTCACCTATAAATTAATACAAAGTACATTGAAAAGTAGTCTATTACCTCCTTAATGCTTAGTCAATAAAATTGTATCTGACCTTCGGGTTTGTGAAATACAGCAAGGAACTGAAGGAGTCTTGACAAAAGTTTATTTTTCATTAAAAATGTTATTTCATAGGCAAAGTATTAGCCTTGAAGTAAAAAAAAATCTGCCTTTGAATTTCTTTTATATTTTTTCACTAAGTAACATTTCCTCTGAAATTTCCAAAATGAATATTCAAATATTATAATTGGTCACCAGTTTTTAAAAAAAATATTTAAAAATATATCATCTCAGTATCTTTGTTATTGACAATTTTTATACACATTTCACATAAAATATTTCTTTTAACAAAGACAAATTGTGCTTTTTATTCTTTCATATGTTTTCGGTTTTCCAAAAATACCATTTATTTCAGACTTGATATAAAAAATATCGAATTTAATCGATTGATTGAATTTAATTGTCCTAATATGAAAGTTCAAGTATGACTATTTTGTATATGATTTTAAACAAGTTTGGGATTAAGTGCTTATATTTATGAAAATTATTTATTCAGTTATTTTAAAAAAAGAAATCTGTATATAATATATGAAAAGTAAATTCAACTCCAAGATTTTTTTAAATTAAATAATTAACACCCATTAAAATTTTCAACTAAATATTTTATTTAATTTGATCTTTTAATAGCATTTTGAACAAAACCTTTTTAATTTTCATATTTTAAGGCTCATATAATTTTTATTATTATAGAAGCTCCAAACCAATTTGTTCACTATACTTTATATTTCTCTAATATCTTGTTAACCTCCGTAAAATGTAAATTTTAAATTGAAGCGGAAATGATTACAATTACACTTAATGCAAAAGAAAAATTGTTGAGGCCAAACATTTCTTTAAAATAATGAGTACAGAAAATAAAATCTTTCAGCATTAAAGTCTCATATATACTACAAAGTATTTTTTAATTTATTCAATAAATCAAATAATTGCCCAATAAAAACTTTCGGTTCATCATAAAATTCGAATTATGAAATCTGAACTTTATATAGCTCTTTGATCCTTATGAATCATACATACTCTGTGAAATATTCTTGACACACCAATTTTTAAATAAATAAAATGATAATTAAAAAATCTTCTTGTCTTCTGCTACGAAATATGATCTAATTAGGAAATTTTGAATATCAACGCTTTAGAATGAATAATAAATTTCTAATTTAGGCTTGCCAGTCTCGGAAAACTCTCTGAAATTTGGTTTGGTGATAGCTCGGAAAAGCTGTCTCTCAGGTTCAAAAACAATTTTTAAAACTTTGATTGTAATATAACAATATTTTGAGGTACCACAAAAAGCTTGAAATTAGTCAAAAAATTGAAAAAAAAAAATGACATTTCTTAAATGGACCTTTAAATTTTTTTCTTAGATTTTAGTTCGATAATAGTGGAGAAAAATTATCTTTTGAGGTTCAAAAAGAATTTTTAAAAATTTGGTTTCAATGCAACAATATTTCGCGTTTTCATAAAAACCTCGTTTGTAAAAAAATTGAAAAATTATGAATTTTGATAAAATAGTTTTATGAATTTTTCGTTAATCTAATATTACAAAAGGTGATTTTAAATACACATATAAGCATTACAACTGGAAAAATTTATTTATTATAAAGTATAATAAAAGAAAAAAATATTTTTTGTCAAATGTTGCATTTTTTATTTTTATATCCTTAATGATTAGAAATATTACAACTGCAAATTTTTTTTTGTTTCGACCCCATTGTCACATTAAACTGTTTATTTTAAATTAAATTCTGGCTTGTATCCATTCGAATCAGTTTTTTCTCTCTTGTGTAGGCTTCTCTTGCGATCGAATCACAAACACTTTGAGGCGATTTGGTTTCCTGTTTCACAGCTCTTTCCATTGCTTAGATGAGGCAAAGAAGCCGAGGAAAGCCGACAACCGAGTCCCCTATACTATTTGGTATAGTTTTAGATGCCTTACGTTTAGTTTTTCAGAGAGGCTCTGGACACATGTTTTAACAAGGGAGGCTAAGTTAGGTCATTTTCAAGTCTTGAGATCATGTCGCTGTAATCCTTTGCATCGAAATTTATTTTTGGTCCATTAAACCATCTTTTCTTTCTGTTCTTTCATTTAAAACACTTCGTAAACCAAGTTCTCTTTGAAATTAACGTTCACCATTTAGAAAGAAATTAACGTTGAAATTAA
>JAOUZG010016587.1:9947518-9970402 GCA_026289955.1 Argiope argentata | reverse complement strand
TTGAAATTAACGTTCACCATTTAGAAAGAAATTAACGTTGAAATTAACGTTCACCATTAGACAAAAGAAAATTTTCCGAAGCAACAAAGTATTCATTTCTTTAGATAATCTGGTCTGTAACGTTCTTTAGATCATCATTGAAATAGCGTGAATATGAGACAAGGTTAGAAAGGTATTTGGAACCATAAGTATATGAAGGCTTTTTTTTTTGTATGTGGAGATTTTTGGTTTGCCTCTTTTTGTAAAGAGCACTGTTGTTATTCAGCATTGCCATTGTTCGCAAGTAATCGTTTCTGATATACAAGTATTTTTTGTCGTGTCTTGATTCAATTTAATTATTTTCTGTAGTTCTTTGTCCTTTCTTGCTTCTTTCTTTCTCAAAACGCTTGTGGTAGCAATATAAATATTGCCTATAACCTTTTTCCTGTTAGAGAGTTGATCGTTTATAAATATTTGTTTCATAAATTAATAAGAAATATTTGTTTCATGGTACTTTTTTATTCATGTTAGAAACATCAAATAAGAGTTTAGCTTTTTCTCTGAATTCTGAGAGGCTGGAATCAAACTTCTTAACATTTTCTGCTTTTAAATTTTAATAAATTCCTGCATTTCGCATAAGCTTTTATCCTTTGTGAAATTATTTTGCTAGAACAACAGGAATAGAAGCTCTTGATCATATTGTTCTATTATGGGAACTAAAGTGTCATATATTTCACTTACAGACTGATCCTTCTCTTTAGAAATTATGAGATTATGCCTAATATAACAGTATCACTTCATAACAGGCTGGTAAGTAAATAATTCAACTTAAAGCAAATTTCTAAATTTCCGAAAAATAGAAAGTTTCGGCATTTATCTTGTCTTCATTAATTTAGACTGAGCTATTTTTACTCACAGCAAAGCCCATAAGTGCACAAACTAAGAAATTAGTTAAGTTAGGTACACAACAGATGGAGTGGAGACACCAACTCAACTGAACTTGTCAAAGTTACTGATTTGAAACCAGGCCTCTAATTGACACGGGCGCAGACACCTTACCTCAATAACAACTCTTCTGGTGACGACTCGGTATCATGTCAATGAAATAGTAAAACTGTTTTTATATTTCTATTCATATGACAAAGCCAATTTAAAGCTTTTTTTATTTCATAATCGTGGTACGCAAAAATCCTTAGAGTCGCAAAAAGTGTGTTTTTATGAAACTTGAACGTCCGTGCGGCACCTCAAGATGTTCTCCAATATTTTTTATTTATCTTATTTATACCAAAAGGTAATTCTTCCGCACTATTATAAATTAAAAATTAAAAGTTGATTGCTTCTTAAAAAAACTTTAAAATGTATACAAAATTTCAATTTGTTAAAACTTTAATGTCATTGCGTCACCTCAAGACCTAACCCAATATTTTTCATACTTATAATTTATTATATTAATAATAATATTTATATTTATAATTTTATCTACACCAATAGGGAACTTTGCCGCACTATTATAAATTAATGATCAAAAATTGATTTTTCCGTTCCACCTACTGGGCATTGATTGTAGAATCTTTAAAAATATTAATGGAGTGCCCTAAAAACACGTTTTTATAAGTTAACCCTTTGTACTCCGAAAAATAATTAGATGCAAAATTATTCACCTAATGCAAAGGTTTGTTTATTGCTATGCAAAATAAATATACATAATTCTTTTAAGTCGAATTTCTTTGAAAAATTAATCTACATCTCTTAACCATTATGTAGGCGTTTTTAATTATTACATTTGAAAAAAAAATAAAACGTCAGAATGATGCCCAATCTTGAATGGTTAAGCAAAGGCACCATCGGAGTGCAAATGGTTTATAATGTTCAGATTTTCATGACTCACTCGATTTTAGTCACAATAGAATAGACCAATCTCTTTATTTAAAATTTCAGGGTTTTGAGAATATTTTACTAAGAATAACTCATAGGACTGAAGATATGTATTTAAAATATAAAATTCGCAATTAATCAGAAAATTGATTGACTTAAATTGCATACCATTGTATTTTTTAATCTTATTTTGACCATTTTTCCTATTAGAGCCATATGTCTAATACTGTTTGCTTAGAAATTTTGTTGGGACCTGATTAGCATGGATATGCTGTTATTATAAACCATGTTTGTCTTAAATACCACATAATTATTGAATTATTAAAAAGATAAATTAAAAGTTCACAGAAACCTTTCTTTTTCATTTATCTTCCGAAAAATAGGCTTCATGTTTATTTCATTTCTTACAAAAGCGTGCTAATAGTTAAACTTTTTTAATGATAGTTAATTTAAACTTTTAATTTGAATTTTCGACAACGTGAGGGCTGATAACTTTTTCCGTGTTATCGCAGATTAAGTTTTATTTTGGCGAAATAATAGATGTTAAATAGACCTAAAATAGATTTTAAATATCAATGAGAAATAGAAACTTAATTTATATATCTAAAGAATTGGGATCATTAAAAAGATAATTTTTCGAATTTTTAGATAATGTAAAAGTTTTTGAACCGTATCATTTTCGAATATTATCGTGGAAAAACAACAAATATCGTTTAATCTTTAATAACATTACAATTAAAATTTTTAAAAATCGCTCTGAGTTGCATATACCTGCTCTCCATGGTATATATTTACCAAGTTTAGTAGCTCCAGGTTATATGGTCCAACCTGTAGAGAACTTACACACGCAAACAAACTCACGTTCATTATAAATAAAGATATGGATTTAATTATGAAGAAGATCCCATTGTTCAGAAGACCTGTATTATGGATCTTTTGACTGTCTATGGGCTACTGTCATAACTTCGAAAAAATATTGAAAGCTGCGTTGGGGAGATTATAATAGTTAGCAATAATTTATAGTTTCTTCAACTTCTGTGGTTTGGAAACTATTTTTGTATTTTATAACATAATTTTAGCACTGTAATTTATGTTCTGAGTTTTTTCTACTGTTACCTTTTAATTCATATCAAATTTATTTTTAAAAAACTTTGAAAAAATTACAGTGTTTAAGAGATTCATAAGACTTTTTCACTACATAAATATTTTTTCTTTAATGAAATTCTTATTTTTAAAAGAACTGAAGATTTTGTTTTGAGATTTTACAAAATAAAAACTTTCCGCTAAAAATATTTAATGTTTTTCTATTTATCAGAGAAAATTATCCTCTCTAAAATACTTTTTCATTAAAAATTATTGGTATTAATACTCTGATTTTTATTCAGAATTAGCAATTTTTATTTTAAATAGGTATGCATTTATTTATCGAACCAAAAATAACATCAATAGCTGTAATTGATTGTGAATAATCCAATTTTGAGATATTTTTAACATTTGATTTGATTGATTTAACTTCATATAGTATTCGAAAATATCAGTTTAATTAAAATGAATTAAAATTAAATTCTCAATGTTCATCGTAATTTTTATCGTTTAATAGTCAAGTTTAATAATAGTTATTTTAGCTTGTTTTTGCTGTTATCACATTTTGCTATAAAATAATGTGAAAATTTGTTTCCCAAATCCGTCCAGTACATTTAATTTGAGATTTTTACTGATTCTCCATTTTCTATTGTTTTACGTCGCTTTGTCGTGTAACTGGTATTAACATACAAATAGTTAATTAAGCTAGACGATTATCCCTGTAAATTAGATAATTAACAAATAATTATTTGATATAAATATAAAATTAATTACTTTGAATTATTTTGAAGTAAAGTTCAAGAAATTTTGTTCTTCAACCCCATTGAAACATTTCTTCCACCGCAATTAAAAAATAAGCATTATTATTTTTTTTTTGAAAAAAAAGGTAATCAATTCTGCCAATGGCTAGAAAAACTACTTTTGATTAAAAAAAGAGAAGAAAATTTAATATAATAGTAGAAAAATTAGAAAAAAAATAATTGATGATCTTGTGTCCGCTTTACAAAGGAAAAAAGGATGCAGCAGCTTCTAAGAGTATGGACCCCTGAGTACCCGATGGCAAAAGTCTGACTTCTAGCTCATATGAGAATGACACACACACATTCGTTTGCACAGCCCCTTTTTGCAAGGGGGGGTACATTCACACAACTCACAGATAGTACACAGAAGAGCAATCATGCTCTAACTGGGACTCGAACCCGGGATGCCCAGTCAGAGGAAGACACGCTTCCTCTATGCTATGAAGCCGACAAGAAAATGATTAATATTAATCTTTACATTTACCACTTTAATATTAAGTTTACTTGATTAAATAACTGACTGCCATTTAGAGATAAAAATATCTTATGATTTTAAATATTGAGCATAATTTGAAAACTCGAATCACAATTAGAGAAGTTTCTTTTTCAAATTTTTTTCCCGATACCAAAAGAAACTGGGTATTACTTCGGATTTTGTTTCACTCGAATTACATGTCCGAAAATTTAAATTAAATTTAACTGATATACTTAGTGATCATTGCATATTTTTAAATACGCTGAATCATACACTTAAATTAGTTTAGTGCGTTATTGTATTTAGTGTTTTACTAATTTAAAATCGAATTTTGAAACGTATCTTAAAAAAAGCTTGACTTTAATATATTAAAAAAGTAAGCTAAATTTTCAAATTATATAAAAACAAAACAAATGATCAATAAAATGGGATTAATTTTTTCTTTCAGTTTTTAGATATTATCTGCCTAATATTGAAAAGAATTCATTGATTTCACTTGATAAAAACGAAGTGAGAACTTGGTGATCACAGGAGTTATAACATAGTAGATAGAATCACAATATTGCCCTTTAAAAATTCATGAATGATTGAAAATGAAAATGATTCAAAGTATGAAAAGCAGGAACTTTAAATTTATTTCACAATACATTACTTGAACATCAAAACAAAAACTGCGATTTGGAAGCTGTGAAAATACTTTCGATTTGATCTCGCTACATAAATCTACAACAGGCTGTCTACACCTTCGGTCTTATTGGAACTCGGGTATGCATCGGTGTATCTACTAGTAGGATAATACTTATCGACATCTCAATGAAGAAAAAAAAGTTATGCGAAGAGGAAAGTTTTCTGGAATTATTTTCTAAGATCGGTAGTAACTTCTCTGGAATCAAGAACAATAGAGCTCCATCAGAAGAAGACCTTGGCAAATCAACTACAGAGGATTTAATAGTTTGATCAGCACTACTAAAGCTGCTATTAGTTTTTTTTATTTAAAAATTGAAGACTTATCAATTTGCAATGGTCCCAAGAATTGGAAACTTCAAGTGGAGTTTTCCTGAATTTTGATTCACTTTCTTCAATTATTTAATTTTGTTTTTTGGTATCGGATGATAATCAGATACATTTGTCGGAATGGAAAGTGTAATCAGTTGTATTTTTATTATAACAGCGTAAGTTGTTCCAAGATATGGTTTTGAAAAGGAACTAATTTTCCTGGCTTAGGAGTATGAAATTTGTTTTAAATTTTCATATGAATAATCTCATTTTCTTATTGTATAGGGATAGGCCTCTGAGAATTTTATATATCTTCCCATAACTTATTTTTTGATGAAGTATATTATTTGATGTTATGTGCTATATCTGCACAATGACGCTATTCAAAAGATAGTTCTCCGGAGTTAACTTTTGAATATCGGAATCGTTGACAATGGATACATTTGAGAGGTTTAGAATGAATTTCCTGTCAAAGAAAAGAATAAATCTATCTTATACAAATTTAGTTAATTTGAAAAAAAAATGAATGTTAAAATAATACATTTTTTTTAGTTTTATAGAAATGTTTATAGTTTCTTATATAAATACGTCAACATGAATAATTCCTCGACTTTTGAAATCTTCAATCATTTACTTAACCAAATCGTTTATTACGAGTATTTCTCCTTTACAAGAGTTCAAACATGCACGTGGAAAAAGAATAAATCTATGGTTGACATTAATTTCAGTAATTTTTCAATTTCCTATTTAGCGTCAATTAACAAATAGCCGGACATGACTTTTAAAACGATTTCTGTTCAAGGCTAGCCATCTGCTCTGAATACCCCAGCCTTGATGCCAGAACAGAAGTTACATCCTCGCAATCGTCCCCAAGGAAACTGATAATCCTTAACATCAAGCATTGATAATTTTGCTTTATATTTAGCAGACTAACAATTCCTTTCACTCAAACTGATGCTCCAGAATCAGTGCCTCACTTACTTAATAGATTGACTCGAATGGTGAATACGTGGGAATTTGGGATATCCATGAGAAATAAACTTACAGGGCGACGAGATTCTCAGGAAGAACCCTTTCACTTGCCGGCAGATGCTTTGAAGGATGGTAAACATGCTCATTGACACGACTAATGCCTGATGTTCTCAAACATCTATCTTTTCTATCGCTTAATTGAAATATATAATGGACCATCTGATTCGATTGATAGTTCGGAGCAATTAGATAGATGTGAATTGCGCAACAGTAAACTTGTGCAAAGATGTAAAAATTCTTAAGTATCTACTGATGTGATACCCATGTTTATTTTAAAAAGTCGAGCCCTTGACGTTAGAAGTTATTTAAAAAGGATAAAATTCATGCTTTGATTAGGTTGATATCAGCATTAGTATTAACTTAAAAATCCCAGTCCAATAATGCTTTCTTCTCCACTGTTCTTCATTTTGTCTTGCTATAGCGATTTCATTGTTTCGAAAAACACTTCAATTCAAAAATAATAAAAAAAGTAAAATTAGCCAAAATAGATTATATGTATTTTTGAAAAGATGTAACACAGTTATATTTTTCCTCATCAAATACCATATTTTTTATGTTATTATAAAATAGAATTCTTATTAATTTTTGAATTTTATTTATTATGGATTAATTTTTGAATAATTCAGCATTATATAGATAAGTCCAAAAAGGCAATAAAAATCATGTGAGAGTTTTATGTTCTTAGATTCAAAATTATTAGAGTTGAGCGTTTTTCTTTTATAGTTGCTCCTTTCATTTTCCTCCATAGATTTTTTGGAACGCTTGACATAAAGGAATTTTGATCAAGTACCGTAAGATATAACATGATTCTACTCCACTGAATGTGCTGTCATGTGGTGCATGAATTCATAGAACACACTTTTGTTACTTCATTGTGTTATTACATGATCCATTATATTCATAAGATAACCGTTTGAAGAAGTTTATTGATACTCTGAGAAGAAGGTTATATCGTATTCCGAATGTATTTCAATCATATCTAGCCCACAGATTTTAAAACTAGAGCGTTTGGGTAATTTATTTCTGTGAAACTTGTTCCCATATTTGTTTGGTTACTAAATTCAGTTTCTGGAATCAATCAAAATGTTTACTTCAACGAGATAGCACATTTTGGCAAAGATTCTTTTCGAAGACCGAGGGAAAAATTCTATGAAGGAAATAGAGCTTCAGAGATAGCTGGTTTCTTCATAAAAAAAGTGACAAAAATTGAAATGTAAAGAACTAGGGCATCCAAATCTCTGCCTATAAGATCGATTTTTTTCTTGGATTAAATAATACAAGAAAGATGAGGAATACTATAAAAAATTACGAATCTAGAAAGCCAAGAATTTTGTAGTGATGATTGTAAAATATTACGTAATACTGCTATTGTTATTATTTAATAATTTAGCAATAAGAAACTAAATACGGATCTGTAAATTGTTTTCCAAAAAAATTAGTAAGGAATGCTATGCAAGTGGAAACTTATTTAAACTTACATGTTACCTTCCTTATATGAGCAAACTAAAAATTTCTTAAATTTTTAGTAGATAAATTTAAGGTGAAAATGCATTCAAAAGAAATAGACGCAATCGTTTTTCTTATTTCTTTTGAAATAACAGAGTGTCATATTAATCCTTCAGTATCAATATATTCATAAAGTAAAAAAAAACGCCTCAATATTTTTACTGAAGCAGACTTCAAAATCAACTTGGAACATTCAACGAAAACATCCAGAGTACTAAAAGCAACTCAATCCATGAACTTATATTTCACCTGCTAAGAAAATATTGCATTCTCTTTGAAGTAAGTTTTCCCCAAAAACATTGGCGAGGAATATTCTAACCACTGGGAGTCCAGATATCTGTCATGTTGTATTATATTTTTTCAAAAAATTTTATGAATATGTAGTGAAAATTAGAAAAATTATATAATATTTAAATTCAAAAATTGATGACATTTTTTTTAGCACTGTGAATTAGAAAATGATTTAGAATTGCTATGAAAATGTAAAATTAAGCTTGAGTTATGTTCTGGATTTCCTATTTATCAGAGAGATGAGATTTCATATGAAAAACAAACAACTTCTCAGCTTGCGTTTTCCAAATTTTAAAGCAAATTCAAACACTGGGAAGTCGAAAACTCTTGCTTTTGACATGCTTGTCTTTTTGGCTTTCAAATGGTTGATTTTGCATCATGTTATAAATAGTCGGAACAATTTTTACAGCTGTTAGTTCTTCGTTCCAACAGTTCGGTTTTGACAAATTCAATAATCTTTTTTTTGTCCACAGCTATTTTATAAATCCATATTACTTCATTCATTAATCCTTAGTTAATCTGTCAATGTATATTCTTCTAAGTAGATTCTCTTATGTTTTAAAGAATGCTTTTCTAGTGCCGAACAAAACATTGTTTTAATTTCTCGTTCCCAAATTTATTAAAGGCCTTCCAATGCTGAATTAATTAGTAATTAATTCAGATAGGTATTAGAATAACCTTCTGGTTATATTAATCACAAATAAGTGATTCTCTTTAAGAATTAGTGACAGCTAAAAATGATTTCATTTCTCAAATTTTATCAAGCAACCTCATAATATAAGGAAAAGAGTTAGTTTTCTTTAAAGAATGTAAATGAACCATTAATGTCTAAATAGCCTTATCATTACATAAAAGTACCTTGAAGAAAAAAAGAGATAAGATTTTATTCATATCAATCATTTTTTAAAGTTTTCTTTTGGTATTTGAATGGCAGCTAAGCAATAAACCTTACTACAATAAACAAGATATCTTGAAGCTAGTTGAATGAAACACTATGAATGTAGAAGAGTACTAATATTCAATGGGCAATCTTTTATACATTGGTAGAAAATTAAAGATAAGATTCAAATAATACTATTTTCTTTATTATGTTCCAATGTCGGTACAGCTCAATAAATATACTGTACCAATGAGAACATGCAAGGGTTTATTAATCGTGTGATGCCTTAAGATAAACCAAACACATCAAAAGAAAATGTTTTATTAATGAATGCTTTTCAAGTAGAAAGATTCTAGAACTACGAGAAGGAAAATAAAATTAAAGACCTAGCTAACTACATAAAACCATACATGCAAGATCTAATTCCAATTACAGTTATTTAGTAATTACTTTCATCAGCTCCGAAATACTATAACAATTTTGGCTTTTACTATCACTTCTTTTTACCCTAACCAATCCTAAGCACAACTGAAAGGAATAATTGATTTTAAATTTGAAATAAATATTTTAATAACGATGATATTTGATACCAAACTATGAGCGAGAATCTAATGCACCAGAGATTTTCTTGAAAAACTGCCTAATTGTTAGAGTTAATTCATTTTGAAGCACTATTAAAATGGACGCAGAAAAAGGATGTTAGCTCAAATAGTATTAGCTTTCTTTAGAAGAATGAAAAAGAAAACTATGTTTGATAAAAGTCATTTCCCCCTTTTTCGTTCTCTTGACTTACAACGGCTTGCAATTTATATCGAAATAATAATTACTTTAAATACGTCATTAGTCTGAAATTAATCAGAAGTATTGTCATTTCATGCAATTATCTTTTTCCCAATCCTATAGACATTATTTACGAAGAAAATATATTTTGCCTAGAATAATTTTCCCGTTTGACATTAAATTAGAATAATTAGAATTAAACTTAGATCGATATTAATTGCTTTGGGAACGAAATATCTGTCGCATTTTCTGCTCTCTATAATTCAATAAAATCAGACAGAAAATAGCTGAAAATGTTGTAATCCCCGAGAATAAAAAGTCGACAAAATTAAACCAGAATTTGCCGGAAATGGTAACCACAAGGCTACACCGACCCGCCCAAGGGCATGCGGAGAAAGATAAATGGTAAAAAGGAATATTTTAATTATATACGCGCACGCATTATTAATTTATATGAAGAGATGGGAAATCATTTTCCTTTATTATAAAGCTCATTAATTTGGAAAGACATATTTTTTGACAAGGGATTGGACTTTAACAAGAAATTAACTAGCGAACATTTTTATGCTATCTATTTCTTTTATTTTCCTAAAAGGTACCTCATTCAAAAGGTGTCAAGTAAGCGTACTTTTCCACAATTTATTTTATGAATTCCGAAACTTTTCATGATGATAAATTTCCGGTTTTAATTGATTTTTAAATAAATAATTGAAAAATAAAAATAAAAGTAATTTAAGTAAAAGTAAGCAAAGTAATTTAAAAACAAGTAACATAAAATTAAAAAAAACAATTCCTACTTTGGGAGTTAGGAAAGATTTTATTTCAGTTACTTTTTATTAAATAATTACAATTTTTGTTCCCGTATTCCGCTTTACAAAGGAAGGAGAGATGCAATGGCTTCTGAGGGTATGGACCTGTGAGCACACGAATAACGATCACAACTGACTCAGTACCCCCAGTGATATAACTTCCGACATTGAGAACTTTGCGGCCAGGTTCGAACTCGCAGCACAAGGGATGAGAATCCAACGCCCTACCAAACAAGCTATCCAGACTTAACTACTATAGAGAACTATTATAAAGGCGAGAAAGTTAGTTTTTAATTAGTTAATAAAATTAACGAATTAATGTTTGAAAAAACTGAATTAACATCAAATATCATCCACTACAAGTTGAACAAAATTTGCTTGAGCTTGATTGGACGAATAAAAGTTTTTTTATTAACGACTGAAAATTTGAACAAGGCATATAATATAGAGAGATTGTAAGCTAATAGTAGGAATTGAAAAAAAGTATTTATTAAAACAGCCTTTAAGAAATATTCTTATTATTGTATTAAAAAGTACTTTTTTTTCATTTTAATAGCTGTATGATTTTTACTTTTTCATTCTTAATTAATTGTTATAAAAATTCTGAATTCTGAAATCTATTTTTAAAAATGTTTCCAAATTTGAAATCAATTTTTAAAAACGTTTCTGAACTTTAAATCAATTTAAAAAAATTTAAATCAAAATTCTGAATTTTCTGAATTTTAAATCAACTTATTTCCTTTTCGAATCAAAAAAGTATTAAATAATTATATAATTAGAAATCAAAGAATGTCGTTATGTTTTTTACTGGGATGATGGCTCATTAAAATGTTCAATTAGTTCATTGTTTCCGACCAAAAGTTAATCATTTTCTTTCACGATGGGCTTTTATATTTTAAGTTTTCTATGCATAATTCAAGCTAAATAATAAATACTTGAGGATATAAGCATAAATTTGTGTAAAATTGATTGATTGATCATTTTTTTATAATAGTAAAATAGATCTACTCATTTATCTTCATTTCACCCTGATATTCGACAATATTTTTGTAATAAACATGCAAATGGAAAATTCTTATGAATTTTAAAATATTATCCTTTTATTCTAGCTAATGCTGATCAATAGATTAAACTCGAGTAAAATTTTTCATGAGTGCTTAAGGTTGAGTTTTTTTGTGACTAGAAACTTTTTCATCAATGTTTCTATTATTTCTACATGTGAACCAAATTATTCAGCTAACAGATATGAATATTTTCTTCGTTCTATTTTACTAAGTTGATTATACTATTACTTCACCATGCATTAAAATGAATTGATGCTCCAGGCATAATTTTTAGATAATTCTATAAATTTTAAATTTCCTCTTTCGAGATTTTAGAACTACAGAATTTGAGATAACATTTTTCTTGCTTTTCTGCTTCACTTTATAACAATAGAACATAAAATTTCCTAACACAATCAATGGAAGTACTAAAATAAGAATAAGAAGTCATTAAAATTACAACAATCTAGATCAAACTCTATAAACAATTCAATGATTATCAAACTATTAATGAATAAAAGAACACAACATTGTAATTTTCAAGGAGAAATACTTAAATTAGGTTCAAAATTCGATTTTTGGGTTTCATGTTGATAGTTATACTCTCAGATTAGTTCTGCAACCTCAATAAGGATATCAAACATAAAGGAAGAATTTCATAGCATGAATGTTACATACATGCTCTGAAACCCTCTCAGAACTTGAATCGATGTTAAAATTTTTTGTAGAATTGTTGAAATTTTGATTCTTTCACAAGCAAATAAACAATGCATTTATTATGAGTATATTAGTATTAAGAAAATCATTGTTTCTGATATATAATAATTATTAAAGCGGTGTTTTTTCGAATCAGAAATTCAATCGTATTTTAAACTCAGCACTTTTATGTCGAATTGCAAGGCCTTGATATCATGGTGGAGTTGGGAACCAGAAGTTTCAAATTCGGCACCTGATTCCACCGAAGAACCGTCGTATAAATGGGCTTTGTGTACATTAAATCCGTTGTTGCCAAACTTCTCCCGTAGATCCAGACTCGTTTACACGATGATTCTTTGATGGAATCTAGTCTCGAAC
Organism: Argiope argentata; assembly: GCA_026289955.1. Lineage (NCBI taxonomy): Eukaryota > Metazoa > Arthropoda > Arachnida > Araneae > Araneidae > Argiope > Argiope argentata. The sequence goes on along the minus strand of JAOUZG010016587.1, from coordinate 9,957,779 downwards.
CTAAAACTCTCCGGTTCCGAGATCTTATCACCAGGCCACCTGGGCTCATCAAAGTTAGGAGTCAAGAAAGGAAAGACGCTCAGAAAATAAATCTCATTTTTCGTGGATATATATATAAATTATCATTAAAATAAAAGTCTGTTTCTGCAATAATTATGTGTTACAATGACATGAGGAACATATTATGGGGAGAAAATAAAGGCAAACTTAATGTGATGCTGTAGGATATAATATAAATATAAATAATACTTTCTAATTTAATATTCTTAAAATGCATATAATACAGGGTGTCCAAAAAGTTCCCGTACTGATGATTTGTGAATTTATTTTACAAAAACAATATGTTTAAAAAGAATTATTTTTATGCCAATGATAAAAAGCACTTTTAACATAACTAAGGAGAAAATATTGAACTTACATTTATAATAAATGTTGAAAATGTCCACCCTTTTCTTGGAGACAAAGCTGAACTCGTTTGCGCATGTTTTCCGAAACGCGTTTTAACATGCTAGGAGTGATTTCTTGTATCCTTTGGGTAATTGCGATTTTCAAATCATCTATTGTTTGAGGATCACCTTCATAAATTTTGTCCTTTAAATATCCCTACAGAAAAAAGTCCGGTATGGTCAGATCAGGGGATCGAGGTGGCCAAAGATTTTTTGAGATAAGTCGATCGCCGAAAAAAGCTTCAAGCATGTCCATGGTTTCATTACTTGTAAAGCAAAATTTAATACACTGGAAAAAAAATCATGGACAATGATTTTTTAAATTTGGAGTACGGGAACTTTTTGGACACCCAGTATTATTTCAATGCTTAACACTAATATTATAATGTCTAATTTCCGATTTATACAAATAAACCAAATTGAGGATATAATCGAGTAAGTTTACTTCAATAATTATTACTGACGCAAAAGCAGTCCTGTAAATTGCTTACATTTAAAAAGTGCTATGTCCACTAAGGAGCTTTTCAAGGAACTTCTGATTGAATGATGTAAAGCAGCTATCGAATCATCTGTAAAAATTTCATGAAAGCTGAGCTGCGAGCATCTAAAACAATTTTTGCTATTCTTCAGTTTATGAATCAAAGCTTTAAATCGGCGATATCTCAAAATTACAATTACATATTACTAAACGATTTGTTTATACCTAATATTAAATAAGGCACTTTATTTTTGTACTTTATAGCACATTTTTCCCGATGTGGTTTGAATACTTTTCTTCCCCTGAAAAAAAGAAAAAAATATTATCATGTCGCTTCACCTTTTATTCCCCTCTACTCTGTAATACACTCTCAACACATTAAGAATCGCTTCTTTTTATTACGGATCGTAGATAAGATGTCGCTTACCTCAATTTATCTTAAACGTAAAAGAAAAGAACTGTGCTGGCAAATAAATCTAATAGAAAATGTTATAATGGAACCAATGAAAGATGTAAGAAAGAATGTCTTCTGCATGATACAATGGTTGGCATCCAGAAAAAGATGCGTAAATCAAACGAAGGAAACTTAGCACTGTCACATATTTTGACCCCATTCTATTCATCCATGTCAACACACATTGCACATCAAGGTCAGAAATCGGAAATGGATCGTCTGCTATATTTTCTTGCAAATTTTTTTTGACAACAAGAATAATTACTATTATCAGGATATTATCAAAATCCTTATAAACCCTTTGCACTCCGAAAAATAATTAGATACAAAATTATTCACTTTATACAAAGATTTGTTTATTGCTATGAAATATAAATATGCATAATTCTTTTAAGTCGAAATTCTTTGAAAAATTAATCTATATCTCTTAACCATTATGTAGACGTTTTTAACAATTAAATTTGAAAAATAAATAAATCGTCAAAATGATACACAATCTTGAATGGTGAGTCAAAGGCACCATCGGAGTGCAAAGAGTTAAACTTCTGTCTTTGTGTTATGGATTGCGTTTAAGAAAGAATAAATGTAAATTTCAACCGTTGCCGTAATGCTAGGCATGAAATAAATTTGACGGGATAAAAAGCAATAAAAAGTGTTATCTATATTAATAAAAATGGAACTCGAAATGCGTTGCTAAGCGCAAAACTAGAGAACGGCTGTACCGATTCGGCTAATTTTTTAAAAAATATTTTCGTTAAGACACGGGGATGGTTCTTATGGAGAGAAAAAATGAAAAAAATTCGAGGAAAATAGTTAAAACGACACTTTTCTTACTTTCCAGCACAACATTTTCATTCCCTTCCCCCACACCAACTGAGTAAGATAGCAGGAAGTAAAAAATTATGATTTGTTTAAAAAGAAATACGCGAAATTAGTTGGTTTTCATTCATAGATAACGGGGTGTTTAAAAAAGAAAGAAAATAGTTGCTTTTATTATTAGTCTGTATGGATATTTAATTTATGCCTGCTCAAAATAAAGTCTGGGCAGGGGAGAAAAAAAAAGAATGAAAAGAATGGTGTGTGTGTGTGTGTGTGTCACCATTATTTCCTCTGTGAGCGGCATTTTCCAAGCTGTTTTTAAACTTTCGCATCTCTTGAAAACCAACTGTGTCTTTATTTGTTTAGTGTGTTTACATCTATGAAAATTTAAATCTCATTATTCTATAAAAGCGTAGAAATTTAGACCTTTCCCTCCACCATGTAAGTAAAATATTAATTCTGGGACAATCATTGCTCGGATAGAAACAGAAGGATGAGTAGTACAATGAACAGAACATCTGAAGAAAATAATACTATAAATGAATTATATGATTATCAAAATTTGTTTGGTTTAAAAATATTTTGGTGAAAAACCTGTTATGAGACACAGCTACATAAAATATTATATGAAAATTTTAGCGAGCATTAATACTGGCGAACCGACTGGTCGCCAAAGGCGGCTAGTTTGAAATATTATTCCAAATTTTAAAATCGGATGGGATTTGAAAAATAATTATAAAAAGAGCGATTGAAAATTTTGATTCTTATGGAAAAAACAAGTGGATAATGTTCATTCCTTTTATGCGCATTCTGAAATGATTAGCTAAGAAACAATTAAAATGATATGAGAAATCCTGTAGAGAGAAGTTCAGAAATGATTTTAGTTTGCAGCCATTACGAAATGCCGCTTTTCCCTCTGTCCAACTTGTAAAGACTAAGGGCTTGAGAGAACTGGCTTCGTGAAAACAATCATATTGAAATTTAGTAAAAATTGAATAAAATTAATATTTGATAAGACTGAAACCGTTTAGTTTATAAAATAAAACGCTTCGGGTTAAAATAAACTATTATAGTCTTACATTTATTTTTTCGAAAAAAAAAATCATGAAATCATTATTCCGAGTATGAAAAACTCGAAAGTGACTTTGAACATTCTTATTTCAATCTACTTTCCTTTCATGTTTTTCCCCCTTGTCATGGATGCATTTTTTGAATATTTTAAGCACTCAGAGATAAATGAAAAACGCTTCATATTGCTCAACGTAGAGTTCAAATTTCGATGCTAGTTTTAAATTAAAATTTTAGAATTTTCATATATATTAAAAATTTCCATACTGTGAACATTTTAAAATAAATGTTTTTATATAATATAAATTTGAATAATTATCTTCTTTTACAGTCATTAATGATAACAATTTTCAGTGTTAAAATTGTCAGTTTCCTCGCTCCAAGTATTGGGTCCAAATCTGTCATTCAATCTCAGTGTTTGACCTAGATAATTTTTATTTGGCATCTGACTTTGCTGACACAAGAATTTCTAATTATTCAAGGCGATATGCCACTGAGGCATTTATTAGATTACTCTCTGGTACATGATTGTAAAATTCTATCGTGTCATCCACGAAGTGCAGTATTTGAATCATTATCCTACAATGTGTAAACAAAATATAATTTAAAAAACAAAAGTTTTAGAATAACTACATTTCATATATTTTGTATGCCTTTACATATTATTCTGAATATTATGGTATATTTATTTTCCTGATGAAGAAAATCTTCTATCTTTAGTCATTTTTTTCTTCATGCTATTAATCACTTCATTTCTTTTCTACTTTGATTGTGCTTCATTTCTTATTTTGCTTTTATCTGAAGAAGTAGCTTAACCGAGCTTCGAAAAGAAGGTGGTTTTTCACAATTCTTTATTTTTATTTTTAATATTGCTTGCATTAATATTTTTCATGTTATTAGCATTGATTTACAATGCATATCTAATTTTTTGTGATAAATTTGTATGTGATAACATACAGAAATGAAAGAGTTTTGCTAAATTATATTAACTTACCATTTTAAAGTAGCAGTAGGGCTATTTTTGGACGGACTTCGTAATTTTGAGCCACGGTTAGATGACGAGGATGACACCTGAGCAGTCACCCCTACTCCAAACTTCCACACCACATCACACCAGTAGGAGGACGTTTGGCCCCAACGGATTTAACGTGCACCCGACCCGCTCACACTACTGTTTTTTGGTGGAATCGGGTCACAGAAATGAGAAAATAAAATAATTATAAAAAAAACATGAAGCGAATATCCTGGAACAACGCTCCTTCATGCCATGAAACATCCCTTGGAGTAGAAATGTTACATGATGTTCAATGTATAGTGCTTTTCTGTATCATAATAGTTTTCAGATAAAAAATAATCCCGAATAAATGAAAGAAAATAAACCTACATAGAAAAGAAAAACTGACATACAGAATCTGAAAAAGGATGGCTTTTTATTTAGTTTGTGTAGAAGCATCCATTTATTCTGACGATATATTATACAATGAACAAGAGAAAAATTGTTACTTTTTTCTAACATCATGTAGAGTATCCATAAGCATACTGAACTGCATCCAAAGGGCATGGCATGGACTCGACTAACATTTTAAGGTGTATTGCAGGAAATTAAAATCATGAATTTCTACAGCAATATAGAAAAATATAAAGGAATGTAATGGGACGGAGATCTTTTCCGAACAACACGTGTAAAGCTTCTCGTGTATGCTCAATGATGTTCATATCTGGGGATTTAGGTGACGAATGGAAGTGTCTGACAATTAAAGAGTGCTTCTTGGAGTCACTTCACGGCGCATGGGGTATCGCATATCCTCCTATAATTGTCAAAATTCGCAGTGGGCATGAATATGTGTAGGTGAAATTCTAGAATGGGTATGTTCCTGACATTTGCCGAATTTTTCACTTGACATATCAAGGCTTCCCAATGACTTTAAAAGCACACGTCCCATGTCATCCCAGAATCACCACCAGACTGAACACTCCCCTGTTGATATGTCGAGCACATAGGTTCATGAGATTTTCTCCATATCAATATACTTCCATCCCAGAATTATGAGTCCATTTCTTCATATTAATGTTCATTAATTCGTCAGTACAAATATTTGTCAAAGAATTCAATGTGTTTCCAGCAGACCGATAGCTATTCAGGCTGTCCCAGAAAAGGCGTAAAGTGTGGTGCCATAGAAAGCACAAAGAGGCACACAAGGTGACCTTCCTCAAATAGTTCACACGTTAACGTTTGTTGATGCCTCACCAATGAAATCTGTGGCAATTTGAGGAAGTGTTGCACATCTGTCTCGTTTCAGTGTTCTTGTCAATTACCAATGGTCTCATTGTACCAAGATCTTTTACGAGTCACACCGTTGTCGGAGATTTGAAGGCAAAGGCTATTCGATATTCATGGTACATTCGTTAAATTGTCATATTCGAAAATTAAATTTCATCTCTACCTTGAAGATGCTTTATTCCACTTTTAGAGTTTAGATTTGAACACCTCATTCAAAATCACTTAGATGTTGATAGCCTGTCGTTTTAGCAGCAGGGTATTGTAAAGAAGTCGTAAAAACTTCTCTCCCTTTCTAAGAGACACATGTTAGAACATTATTACATCTGGTCAGCTGTGGGATTATTCCTTCCTTTGTGATATCCTTTGTGAATTCTCCCTTTTAGTGTCACCATCTGGATGTGAATAGAATCTAGATAATAGACCACCCATATGGTTTACTGCTCTTTTACGAAGGAAACCGTGTCAAAACCCCAGATGTAACTATTTCTCATATGGGACCACCCGAACTTGAATAAAGTTCAGATAATGAACTACACATGCGTTTTACACTTTGCCCATGCCCTTTGAAGAAAGAAGTGCTAAAAACTCAAGATGTGAATTTTTTATTATTGTGGAGGGTCTGATAAGAGGGTGGACGATTAACAAACATTCCCACGGTCAACTGCTGACCACTGGGAATATTTCTGAAGAATTATTGGATGATCGGCATCTCCAGCGCACCAATGCGAACCTGAGAGGCGGAGTTTGACCGATATTAAAATGGAAGGTTTTGAAAGGACTATACGACGAGTCGAACTGATCCGAGGAATAGAGCCAACTAGACGAGACGAGCTGGGAGCTGGACAGCTGAAGAGATATCGAGTTTGATTAAAGATCTACCGGTTATATCCATATATCTCTTGATCTACCCGCAGTAGCTGGATACGCTAACAGCCTGTTAGTTCTTTGTATTAGTCGTGGAACTGTCCCAGATGTAAATATTTCTCAGCATGTTAACCTAGATGAGGAGTTGTCGATTTTTATTGTATATAAGCTGTAAATAAAAACATTTGTATTTAAACGCTACCCGTTTATTTGATCAACCAAGATCAAGTCATTACAGCATAATCTAATAGCTTTTTCAGACAAATTTATAGGCGCTTCTGAGCACTTCATGCTATGCTGATTATTTATGTACTGTTATTTGCATGTACACTCCTGTTTGGATTTTTCAATCTCTTCAGTGTAACATATTACATTCACATCTCATTATGAAGCGACTATAGGTTTATTTTGAAATAGACAAAGCAATTTTGAATAGTGGTCAGATGAAGAGGATAGTGCCTGAATTGGTATTTTTTAAAATTACTTTCCACGTCTCAGCCTCAAAAGATTAAGTGTACACCATATTCACTTACATGCTGGTTCTTTAGCGAAATATGGTTTTAAATCCCAATCATTACGGTCCAAAAAGCTAAAAACAGCCCACTGCGTCCCTCAATCATAATGTAGGAGTATGGGATCCCTATTTAATTTATAAACTGTGGGTAAAACAATTGTGAGACTCGAAGAAGTTTATTTACTTACTTTAATTTCAATTTTGATGCAGATTGACGTTTATGCGCTGATTGATAAAATAATTTTATTTTACTGCAAAGCACTTCAAATTATTTATTTCAACTATGCTTATTAATGATTAGAAATTGCTTAAGTATTCTAATGAATAAAAGAATGGCATAGAAAAAATAATTTTAATTTTGTTTTTATTGTTTATTTTGTTTTTGTTATTTATTATTACAATAACTCGCATAATCGTGGTAAGTTACAACAGCTGAACAGTTTTGATAATCAACAAAATGGTTGATTATTCTTACATATTATGAATAAATAATTAAGCTATTAAAAAGCAATTATAATCACGAAATCACAAATTGATTTTGAAATATAAGCATTTTTCTAAAAAATTTCACAATCAGCCCGCTCTATCTTATTATCTGAAATTTAATGGAAGTTAATAAATTTATTGATTTCTGATTCTGTCGATTTAATATTACTTGATTATATATATTATCCCTGAAAGTTGCAATGAAAGCCTAGCTCTAACATCAGTCAGAGGTGTTGATAAAGGGCCCAAATGTAAATAAATTTTCATTTAAATATATCGATAAATTTTTACTCCGGCGTCTTGGCATAGTGGTAGCGCGTCTTCCTCGGGAGCTGGGTTCGAGTCCTGGTTCGTGCATGGTTGTTCTTCTGTGTTCGATCTGTAAGATGTACGAATATGTTCCCTTGTAAAACGGGGCTATGCAAGCGGCTGTGATAAGTGAGTAGCTAAGTTGTAGTCTCGGCCCTAGCTGACGCTACTTCAAAGTATGAGACGCTCCTTTCGGCTTAACCACTTAACAGGTTTCTTTTCTTTGCTAACTAATAAGATGACACCTTTTTTGGAAGTATTTTCTTATTTTGATTCAAATGAAAATCCATCGAATACTTGACTTATCTCATTCGAAGTCATTTTACTATTGAATTATAATCGTTATGAATAATTTATTTTTTGTTTACAACTATCAAAATTCGATAAATAGATGCACGTACGGCCTACGGGCAAACCGGATAAGTGGTTAAAACATGAAGATGCCTTGGCGAAGCTTGTTCATGACAAGTACCACTAACAACAACATAAATTTTACAGAAAGCATAGAAGCGTGAAACTTTGTGTCCACTTAAATGAGTGCAATAAAAATGTTTCGTGATATAAGTCACATAAAAATTAAAAATGTCCAGCTTTTTATTGTTTTTCTCTACAGAAGCGATAGTATTTTCTTACATTTGTATATCTTATTTGATGAAAATTTGCTATTGGAACTCCATGTGTAATTACAATAGCTAAGGAAATAAATGTTTGGTCCACATTTTTCAAATAATCTGTATGCTGTAAAATGATACTTAATCAAAATAATATTTAGATCTAGTCTTAAAATCAATTTTTATATTATTTCGCAACTGCTTTTGTCTGCCCTCTAAATAATTCCGATAGAGGTGTAGCAATTATTTACAATAATTTGAACAAGTTAATGTTTTTTTACAAATTAAGATAAATTTTTTTCGGATATTCTAGAGTTTGAACAATTGTCTTTTATTCAAACTGAAATTTTAAGCAAACTCTTTAAGAATATAAAGTAAAAATTTCAAATTCTGAAGCTCTGAATATCAGAAATTTCTTACAAATATCGAAAATACGATTATAAATTTTATTCGAATATTAAAATTTTCAATCGTATTTTGATTTATAATTTTCCAGTAATTATCATCAATTAATTACACTTTTTAGCAGAAACATTGAAATTTTTTATTTAAAACAAATTTTTATTTTTCATAAAATAAAACTTTTAGGTAAGAAATCGAAAAGGAATAAAAGCATTCTTTTCTTTGTCGGAGAAAATTAAAAGTTAATCTGAATTCGAGAAAGAGCCGAATTTTGAGGTGGAAATCCTCCTGCCCCTTTCATTAATAGAATTTCCGACTTACTTAATTTGTAATTTAATTCAGAAAAGAATGCTTTAATTTTCTTTTTCTTTCTTGGAAAAAAAGACAGATAAAGACAAAACAATTTCTAATTCTTTCTCCTGGGATATAAATTGCAAAAGGAATTCATACCTTTCAAAGCCTAAAAATAACCAGAATTCTTCTTTTTTATACATTCACAACGATTAAGTAATGAGCTTTCAGAATTACTCATCAATTTAGATCCTCAAGAATGATTCTAATTCAAAGAATTAAATAGATATAAAAAGTTAAATTTATTTACTTGAGTACTGAATTAATCTGCGTTTTTAATACGATTGATTTGCAAGGTATTTTGTAAATAACTCTCCATTTCCTTTTCATATTAACCTATAAGCTTTCGACCACGCAAAAAAAGTAAATAAATGAAATATACGGTTAGAAATTTTAAGTAATCATGTGAGAACATTATTTTTAAGTGATTACTTGTCTTAATTAATTTAAGTCGCCAGTTTAAACGGATTTGAAAAAATTACGAGACTTCTCTCTCTCTCTTATGATAATTTCTTTAAACTTTCATTTTCAAACTTCAACTTTCATTTTCATTGCCAAACAAAGTTTTAGATCTCGACCGATTTTAAGGTAAAAACCCCCAGTAATTTCGACAAAAAGTTCACTGTAACTGGAAGCTACTGTATATGTCGTAAATTCCAATGAACGTAATGCAGATTGATATCAAAATTATATTATAATATTTGCAGTATTTTAAGAAACACAATTAGTAAGATTGCGCTTATAATATCATTAACCCTTTGCAGATGGGCAAAAGTTTTTAAAGTAGGGTATTTGCCCATATTTTTGAAGCAAAATTGTCAATTAATATTTATCAACGCATAAAAAAACCAATAAACAAATAAGTCTTCAGTTAAAACTGTTTTAATATCTTACAGAATCAACTGCGTTCTACCAAGTTTACTATATTTATTCTGAAATATAGCTGATCGAATCTGTTATTTATAAAAATGACTGTTAAATAATTGATGTTTGGATGAGAATCTTGAAGGAGCAGATGATGTGTAATTGGAAACATGATTGCTTTGCTAATAGTTCCTTAAATTAGTGAGTTATAATCTTCTTGGTTCTACAGCTTGCTTCCTGTGTCAAAATTATCTAAATGCACAAGCAACACACACACACACACACACACACACACACACACACACACACACACA
>JAOUZG010016587.1:9921706-9947508 GCA_026289955.1 Argiope argentata | reverse complement strand
ACACACACACACACACACACACACACACACACACACACACACACACAATGATTTTCTTAAAATGTCGCGAATTTACCTTTTTGATCTCTTTTTGCTTCATATTTTAAGTGTTGATGATGATAGTCTTTCTTTACAAAGGTTGCGATTCCGATTCGCAGGTAGTAATATTGAAAACACCTATTTTTAAATTCCTTCTTTAATCACAGGAGTCAACAATAAATGAAAATACGACTTTTTATTAATGATTCCGCTATCTTTCAAGATTTCACTATAAATTATTAACCGTTATTATTATACCGCTAATTATACAAACATTATATATACAGGGTGTTGCCGAATTCTAAGAAGTGACAGTAGGCATCAAAAGGTTGAAAAATCACCATACAACACAGATAACATAAAGGACGTGTAGTATTACTACCTGCGAGTCGGATATTACAAACAGTTAGTGCGGCGGAGAATTGTTGGAAACTTTACAAATGTTTCAACTAGGAATTTTTTTAAAGTGCAAGCACATTCCTATAGATTTTACGTAGGTAACATGCCTATTTGATGATTCAGGGACTCGTAAATTATTGAAAACGAAAAAATAGTTTGGATCCCTTATCTGCAAAAATATTAAAATTTGTAGACAAATAAAGGCATGAAAATGTAAGGAATTTTACTTTTTAGTTTGGTCTAAATATGTAGAGGAAAAAACTGATGAGTTTTTGAGATATTCCAGAAAAACTAGAATGGGCACCAGAAAACACGATCCTTCGAAATAAGACCAAATGCTGGTCAAGAACGCAGTGTTTTCGCACCTGACTCAGAAAACAGAGTTATGCAAGGCTTTGCCGATACCCCATCGACAAAAACATGATCAGTTGCAGCTGAACTGAGTATTTGGCACGCAGCGGCTTGGAAAATTATGCTTGCTGAAAACATGCACCCCTTCCACTTTCAGAAAGTCCAACTCTATGTGATTACTCATATCTGGCTGGTTGAGTTGGCAAGCTGGATGCTTGATGCTGCATATGAAGATGCACTTTTTTCTAAAAGAGTTTTACTCTCAAATGAAGCCTGCTTTACGAAAGAAAGCATCTTCCACACCCATAATGCACGTATTCGGTCACCCGGAAACCCCCACAGCACAAGTTTAATAATAACATATGGGCAGGCATTATCGAAGATCATCTGTTTGGACCGTATTTTCTTCCAAAATGCTTCAATGGCGCAAAATACTTTGTTTTCTTGCGGCACATATTTCCGGATTTACTACAGGGAATACTGTGACGACTTCAGATAAATGACGGATAAGAACATACCAAACTAAGTTCCCACTGAAAAATAACCCTTTGTAGCGGGGAATTTACCGATAGCGGAGAAATGCGTAAAATGAAATGAATGCAGACGTCTGATACTCAAAGCGAAGTACAGCGCTCAAGCTAAGTCCAGGTGTGTCTGGGTGTTTTGTGAGGTCTCCAATGAAATGGACATGTGTTTGGAACAAACATCGGGGGAAGGAACCAGGTATGTACCTGTCAATAAATAAGAGACGCCCACCTTTCAAACTGCCATAATGGGGATCAGGAGTAGATGGAGAGTCTTTCTTCTTTAGAAGAATGGCCCAGCCAAGAAGGAGAACATCTATCTTTTTGCTAATCAATACTTTCGCCTCTCATGTGATTGGAAAGATAACTTATGTAAGATGATCCAATGAAAGTTGGGAACTATCCTGATTGGTCATTTGTCACCGAAGATCGGCCTATGAGATCCAAATAAAAAGGAAGAAAGAGATGGAGAGAGGAGGAAGCCGACTGACGAAGCGAGAGCTAGTGATTGGAGCTAGAATTCAGCTTGGAATTCTGTGTAAAATTCTCAGGAGAAAATTTGGAGTGTACATAGGCAGCCTCGCCCTATAGCCGAGCCCACGTGAAGTTCATTGGAACTTTTGGACCACCCTGCGTCCCGTCTGAAGTGAGAAAGCTGAATCAAACCTTTGGAAGACTTCCGATTAGTTGAACGGCTTGTCTTCTGAGTTGCTCTTCCAGCCAGTTCTTCACCTTACGCTTCCGGAAATCCTAGCAAGTTAATCGACGAGCTGATGTTCCCGAACCTCGGGCTGAATCTTGTGGGAGTTTCAAGAACTCCGTAATACCTCTTCACCTCCGAGAGAGATTCCTTACTTATCTGAAACACAGCGCCTTCCCCTAGTGGAACTTTGAATTGAATTACCTATGTGTTTGAACAATAATTAAAAAAGGTGTACCTGTGCGACATATATATGTATTATAGCTGGAAATAAATAGATTTGTATTTCTCAAAGACTTGAGTTTGTTTTCGGTGCAACCCACCACTGAAAACCTGAACATGTGGTTAATACATATTGGTGCCTTAGCACATTTTTGAATTGTAGTGCATAACTATCTCGATGCTACCTATCACGGGAAATGGGCTGGACGTGGCGAACCTGTGTTTTTGCCTCCATGTTTCCCAGACCTTAATTCCTTGGATTTTTTTATGGAATGAAGTGTTCGTGTTAAATCATGTAACTGTTTTTAAATTTGAAGTATAAATTGATGATTTTAATATTGTAATTGTTAGCATATTATACCTAACACAAAAAATTTATAAATAACATGTATTGTTTTATAACGGGCATCTACTTTTAAAGAGACTGATACTTTTAGAACTTCTAGAATTTAGATTTTTCATTGCTTAAATTGTAACTCAATTACCTCAAATGTGTCCCATTTTTTTCTGAATCTAAACATTATTTGCAAAATTCATAAATAAAAAATCAATCTATTTGGAGAGTAAGAAAGAAACACATTTAAAAAACCAGAAGAGAGAAAAGGCTAAATGGATGGCTTTTAAATGTAAGTAATTTAGCTTTAATAAATGCTAATATTTTCATTAATGGTTCACTTTAATAAAAACTCCATTTAGTTAAGAGCGATTCTTTTTCTTTTGAATAATGAATACAATCCATTTAATTTTTATACCAAAATAATAAAACTTTTGCAATTCTTTTCGAGATGCATATTTTGAAGAAATCTACTATATTGAATATATTTTCAATGCTAGAAATAATCCTAAAAAAATAAGTTATCAGAAAAATGTTTAGAACTTATTTTGTTTATGCAAGTTTTTAGAAACCTTATGCTTAGAAAATTCAAATAACTGTATATTCCTTCTTTATCACAAATTTTAAAACATGATTCATATTTTTTCTTTAATTAAAAAAATATTACGTTAATACGAAAATAAGTAGATGATATACATCAAAATAAAAATCAGCCTATCATATTCTGATTATTACTCACTATATTTTGTTTTAAAATTATGCTCAATTATTTTCAAAAATTTATTTTACTTCCTTACCATGAAGGGGAAAAAGATGTTACATTGATAATTCTTGGACAAGACCTTTTTTTTTGTTATTGTTGTAATAGCTAAGAATTATTGAATTGTTAGTCGGCGGTCGAAATTTTCTGCTGTTATGAATTCTCGATGACAATACACTAATAAATTATTTACAATATGCTGTTTGAATTGATTCTAAAATTCCATTATAATAGTGAGCCAATAAAAAAAATACAAATTAATTCAAATAAAAAAAATTCTTCTTTTTAGTACAAAAATAAAAGTGTTTTTTAAAAAGTTTTAATTTGTTTTCATTAGCTTTTTTTTTTACGTTTCGAAATATATGGAATTTCGGACACTTAATAATATTTTCAATCCATCGGGAATGGGAAAATTTGTGAATAAAAATATTATTAATGAAATTTTATTGAAATGTGAAAGGTCTTATTGAAAATGTGAAAAGGTCATAATAACAAATGAGGAATTCCTTGGAATAAATAATTTGATGTTTTGAAACTCTGGTTAAAATACATCTCTAACATCTTTATTTTGTATCCTTTTATTCCCTGTCAAATGTCCAAATAAAGAGGAGTTTTTCAATGAAAGAAAAGAGTAGAAAGGTTTTGTATAAAATTTCTTGCAACAACTGGGTGAACATTTGAATGAAAAGAGGTTTTGTTACAAATCGTTGGATTAATTCGTGTTAGGAAATTATTTAATATTACCATTTTCCATCAAAACAGTTCTGTTCGATGGAAAATATTAAAATTAACTAACTGATAATAATGAAATCAATACTATAAATCTTTGGAATCATTTGCGGTCTGTTTCTCAACTGTTGCTTCTCTGTTACTCATTACTTTTGTACTGCAGCTTTTAAGGTTATGGAAACGATGCTCAGAAACTAAGTTTCTTTTCCATCCGCCAGTTGCTCGCACGTGGTTGGAAGCGTCCTTTCATTAGTCGTCCCGTTTGAAAATATTTCTATTTTCCAAATGGTGCGAAAGAAAAGTGGGCTCCGGACGAATAATGTGGGAGACTACTAAGTGACGCGCAAGAGTGCGAATGGTGGATTTAACCGAAAGTGGGCTGAATCTGCGCGCAGGACAACTTTCTTAGCATCCACCGAGTCTTTCTTCTTCTGTTTTAAGCACTTGAGGCCCCGCCTCCTGTACAGTTTCTATAGCAACATGAGGCTGCGGTTTCAGGGCTCCTAGTACTCCACAGGGTCGGTCTCGGCGGCACAGTCTAGCTGTTTTGAGTTTGCGCAGACTAACTTTGAGCAGAGGGGAGCATCAGAAACGCAGAAGTTCACTAGGAGAGAGGTGCGGTTCTCTGGACGCGGAAAATCCATCGGGATGTCCAAAGAAATCATTTTTGCCCATATTTCGAATCGCTTTTTCTCAGACAAACAAATGTAATTGGGCACTTTTTTTTCTTTTCCTTTCTTTTGACACTACAGTTTGTTCTTTTCCAGATGAAAAAATCGCCAAACGGGACGGAGATTTCAACCTCCTAACTGAGAAATTTATAAGCACGTGAGTGTGTTTTAGGTAGTTTGACGAATCTCGTATTGTTTTTCCGTCTTAAGACTTATCGAAGCCTGTAGTAAGACCGGGTTAGGAACAGGTGTGTAGTTGCCAGAGGTGCGCGCATGGAGACGCGTTTTTCCGTCTTTCTGCCACTAGCGCTCGGAGGGGCCGGACGTCGCCAGACACTGCTCCTGCAGTGGATTGCATGCCTTTAGAAGTTAGCTTTTTGAAAACTTTTGACGGAGGTAAGGGTTTTTTCTTTAGAAACCCTAATGTTTTAAACTTTTTTGGGGAATTTAATTTTTGGGAGGCAGATCGGCTGGAGCATCCGTATTTACAGTCGAGTCACTGCTTTTCGTTCCTTTTTTTCTTTTTCTTTTTATGTTGCAGAATTTATTCCATTGGCTGCAGTTGATTTAAGAATGCAATACAGTTATTTCGTAATGAATAAAAAAAATTATTGCAACCAAAAATTTTTTAAACATGATTTATTGCACTCCAAAGAAAATTGATTATGAGTCTCTTGCGTTTTCATTTATTAGGTTCAGTCTTTTTGAACTTTTCGTTGTTTTATTACGGCAAATATTACTTAAGCGAAGAATTTTGCTTTATATACTCCTATATTTAATAAATAAAGAAAGAAATGTTTGCGATAGATATTTCCTGGACATCTGAAAAAAATAACATTCAATTAATTATTAATTGACTGAATTATAACAATTCAATCTTCATGAAGAATGTAGAAACAATAGTACAACTTAACCGTCATTTAAAGTGACGAAGGTAAATTGTACAAAATGAATCATTTATAGAGGAGTGTCATGTTCGGTTGAGTGGCTACTGATTCTGTCACCAGTAGCAAGGTTGACTCTTTGACACAGAAGCGGCGGCGGAAGTTTGCCGACGGGAAGGAGGGGGAGGGAAGGGGCAAGATAAATCCGACAGGGGGGGGGAACACAGTTATCTAATTTGATTACGAAATAACTCATAGTTAATTCTATACTTAATTAAAAACATTTAAGTGTTAAGTAAAGACATTAAGTAATTAGAACATTATGATTCTTTATCATTTTAATTTTCTGTTATTTATATATTGATCCTTTTTCTCTCAATGTTAAAAATTCTCTGGAATATTTGTCAAAAATTTCTCTCAATTGTTTTTACTGGCCATCAAAAGATTTTTGACTACATGAGTCCATTCTTAATGAGATTCTTTAATAATTTAATTGTGCCGAGATTTAATAATTAAAAATTAGAGTTTTATTACATTATATATATATATATATAATAAAATCTAAATGCAGGTTTTAACACTATATCCCATTAATTGGATTCATGGAAATATTTTATCGGACTTTGAAGAATATGTTTTTACCTCTTTCAATTTAGTTCGTAATTAATAAGATGCTTAATCTTCTGAAGCTTTTATAATACTTATAAAATATTTTAATGATAAAAAAAATGAATTAATCGGACAGGACTATAGTAATTTATAAATGCTTAATCTTGGATAATAATAACATACGAAAAGTAATACTTAATAAAATAAAATAACGAAATTGAAAAAATTCATAAATTTTCTTTATTTGTTAATTTTCTTGAGATTGACTAATACGTTCTGCTATATAATTACACAAAAAGAATTAATGCATAAGATACAATCGAAGCGAGAGAAAACATGAAAAAGATAAATGACGTGTTTATTTTTATAAACGACTTCCGATTCAGAAAAAAGGCGGAAAAACAAATCTCTGACAAAGACACTCTGAAGAATATTAGAGCTTCCATACTTTTTACCGTAGAATTTCCAGCGAAATAATTTCCCACAGATTCTTCCTTTCCTTTACTCTTTATATCGGCGCCACCCGATTTTGTTGTATTAATTTGGGATGCTTCACATTTGTGTGCTTTTCAACGTCATTTAAAAGCATTCTTCATTAATAAAGGATTGAACTTTGTATTAATTATTCTTGAATAATTAATACAAAGTTATTAATTAAAGCTAATAATTATTCTTGAATAATAAATAACATGCAATGCTAAATTGACAAATGCATGTTCTTATAATGGAGCTGTGTAAAATGAATGTAGACTAAATTCAATTGTTTTATAAAGGAAACATTTCCTCCAGAAATTGATTTTCTTGGCCTAGTTACCTACTTAAGAGAATTTTTAAATAAAGATTGCAGCAACGAACAAGAATTCAGATGAGTTTCGAGTCTAAAATATATAATCTAGTTTTACGAAAATAAATTTACAACTGCTCGTCATATACAATATAGATAGCGAAAAAGATACGATATTATTTAAGAAAGCTGGAGAAAATATTTTGTAAACCAATGGTGAAACTTATTTATTTAATGATAAGTAAGATATGAAAAATGCACATGTAGAAAATGAACTACTTAACCATTCGATTCTCTATTTACTTATTTATATGGGTAAATTCAAACTTCAAAACCAACACATTTTGTTGAAAAACAAGAACTTGAAATTTAAGCCCCCTACCTTCATTTTAAAACATGTTATTATTGTTAAGTACTTTTTTTCTTTGGAGCTGTTGCAGATTAATACCCCCCCTCCCCCGAATTTTTTTTTCATTTGCATGCATTGGTTTCTCTTCATGTTTTATACATAAATGTTATTCATATGAGAATATGACTATTCTATGAATAACTATTTTAATCATCGTTTTAGATATCTTTATATCGAAAATCGATTCAAAGTTTTAATTCTCTAACAATTGTATATTTTTATTCTGACGAGTAATTGAAAAATTGGAGAAGAATTTTTTTGCGTAGTTATATCTGAAAGATTTAAATACTTATTCCTTTAACAAGTTTAGTGCATGTATGAAACATTTCTTTTAATGTAGCTAAAAAGCTACTACATTCAGTTTATTTATTTTGTCATCAACTGCAGTCAGCAAAATTTAATCAATAAAACAGTTACAACTTAATAAATTCAATTAAAAAAACAGATGTTTTACGCTAAATAAACATAATTCACAATTACACAATTTACTTATCTCAGCGATTAACAATTCACTTACTCTGACAACAGCAAAGCACTTATTCTTTGCAAGCAAATTCTAAAAGAGCGTCGGCAATAAGTTCCTATGCTTAACTAAATTTTCTTTAACCATTAGCAAGATTTTAATCAGATAATTTTCTTAATAAAATAAGCGTAGATTAGAAAAACTTACTAAGTCATCACCGAAAAAATGATAAATGATTGAATAAATAAAATGACGATACGTTTCTTAATTATTAAATGAATTTAGAATGAGGAAAAACAATCTTGTTGCCCAATTCTCATATAATATAAATGGTTCATTTTTTCTTCTTTAATAATTCCACCCAAGGCTGATCGAAGTTGTAAATGTAATAAAAGTGTATAAAATTAAATGTAGATAAAAATTTAATTTTTCATAAATCATGATATTTTAGCCGAATGACAAAGAACTGTTGGCAAAAATTCGACTTTTTTTAAAAAAAATTATATGAGCTACCTCTGAATAAGGTATCTAAAAATCTACTAACTTAGCGTCGTCAGCATTAGTTGCGGTGAGTTTTCAGTCGACCGACCAAAAATTGTCTGCAGAATGCAACAACTTTTTCATCTGTCATCTTGTCGGTTATATTAACAAAAGTAACTGAAATTATAAGCTGAATGAACGAATTTGATTCAGATGTCTAAACCTCTGTGGACTTGATGTCGTTGGCACCTGTCACATTGATTTCTTAAACGACAAATCAAAAAGAATCAGTGAAATGTGAAATCACTGTCACTACTGTCATCATTTGACAGAATGACTTGTCATTCTGTCTACACAAATTGTAGTCATTGACAAATACAATCATTCTGACACGATAGCGAATGTAGTCATTCAGTTATTAAGGTATTTCCGTTGATTATAATATATTAACTTTAATAAAATATCCAGTTCTCCGCAGCACTTCTGAAGTGGTGCAGACTTTTAATGACCGACTTTTACTTTTATTTTCTCGCCAGCGGGGGAAGGGGGGGGGACAAATGGTTGTCGACAGGGGTCAGTTGCCCCCCTTGCTCACCCACTAACGCCGCCTCTGTATTGAATCCCCTACATATGGATAATTTTCTGATTTTTCTCTATTTGCTTTATTTTTTCCCTAAAATAAATTCTAGGAATCACGTTCAAACGTTGCAAGTTTGAGTAGAATTATTCAAACGGTGGATATCTAATTTTCACACACAAACACCCCTTTTTTTAGCATGACTATCAGACTTTATGTTGTATCCTACCTCCCCTCACACACCTGATGACTTTTTTTATATTCATTGCTTTCAATATTTATTTTTTTCAGAAAACACTTTTTTTTAAGAATTCAGAACGTTTTTTGGGAGAAAATTTTATTTGAGAAATCAAAACAATTTCAATTAATTATCTCTTTTATGAAATATGTTAACAAGTAAAAAGCGACTTTTAATAATGAAATTTTGGAAATATTTAATTCAGTTTATTTTCGATCCTGATACATGATAGAAAATAATAAGATGTGTATCCATCTAAAAGATAATAATTCATAATATATTAAATAATATATTTTATTTTTTCATTTACCTAGGTATAGCATATCATTCAATTTTTGCACTAAGCTTCGCATTTATAATTTTTATTTTCTATGCGCACACATTTTGATTTAAAACTAGTTTGAGGACCAAAACTGATGAGATGTAAATTTTTCTCATAATAAAATTTTTTTTAAAAATATTTAATTTAAAAAAAGATGTTTTGTCTAGTTCCCCAAATTTTATCTATGGCAAAATATATGCATAGATAAATAAATAAAATCCTCGGTGATTGTTTGATTTTTTTTAATTGTGAAAGTTTTTCTCCGTTTGTCTTGAAATATGATTTTAATATGAGATTACAATCAAAACTACATTTTTTGAGTTTGATGACATGGAATATCTTCAATCCCGGTTAAATAAATGAACTGCTTTTCTTAAAAAACTCACTGCCATATTCGAACCATCTGTGCAATCCGATAATCCCTTAAAAATAGTAGAGATAAGGTCATCTAATTCGATAGATGTGTAATTCGAAGTTTTGTGTTAGTTTGTCTTAGTGGTCATTCCGTTTCTGTGGAATTTTTATTTCATTGATGTTTTAATATTAAATTATTACGCATTTTTTGAAGACACTTTCGGTGTTGACCAGACACTTGTTACTTTTGGAGACACTCTTAGGAAACTCTAATATTTTTAATGGTATTTAAATATTTTAAAACTATCTATTTCTTTTGACAAACAACATTCATACATAAATCCACCTTAAATTTTTTTTTCCAAATTCGTTTTTAGCAGGAACATCTTTAAAAATTTACTACAGTTCTTCAACTTCTCTCAGATATTCAACAATTTTTAAAATTGCAGTTGAATTTCACTTTAAAGATATTTACTACTCTATATTGCTAGATTATGTGATGGTGGGACGACTAAAGCTGTTTTAAAAGAATTTTAATTTAAAATGTATTTTTTTAAATCAATAAGAAGTCTATTGCACATTGAATCTACTAACAGCTATTCCTCGTAACTATTAGGTACAATTTTTGTGTTTTTGAAAAATTTGTATCTGTCTGCAGATTTGGTTCTATTTTCCTTTAAAAATGTTAATTTAAATTAATTTATTTTATGCAATTGGAAATTTTGCCACAATTTTTTTAAAAAATTAAATTTTAGAAAATAAAGAAATTTATTTTTTAGACATACACGGGGGAGGGGCTGCTGACAATATAGGGCTCACCATATATATTTTTATAAATAAAGCTTTTCAACTGATTTATTGTTTTAAGCTGAAATGTAATTGATTTTTTCGGGATATTCAATCTAATTCCATTCTTAATGAAAAGAAAAATATTTCTTTGGCTGGTGGCGACATCAGCCTATCCTGAGTGAAAGTACAGACTTGAAAATCTGGAAATGACGAAATGCACTCTCTTTATAAAATTAGTTAATGATTTCAGTAAATAGTCTGATATCGGCACCTCTTATTCATTTTCAAGAAACTAAATCGTGTAACAAGATATTTTAAGAAACTTGTAACATTTTTGATTTGACTCGGCAACTGAACAAGGAGTTAAAAATACTTCGCAGTCCCTGGTATTGACCCTTAGCAAGCACGTGGTGCATTTTATTACGATCCTTTTATTCAATTCCTACTATTAGCTTAGGCTCTCTTATTTATAATTTTATAAATTTATAATTTTTTTATTAATTAATTGAAAACTAAATTATTAATTAATTAAAACCAAAAATATTCATTTCTCCATCGCCAAATAAGAAACGAATTCAGTTTTCCCCCCAAGCCAATGAGGTTAAACATGTTTTCGATCGATTATTTCTAATAATTCTTTTTATTTTCTAAAGGCTGGATGCATTTAAAATTAAACGTTAACTAATCGGATTTATGGATTCATTTAAGTACTTTCGAATTAAAATAAAACAGAATAAAGAAAATTAAAAATTTCTAATCTGTATTGTGTTACCCCAACTGGCGTAGAAAATTCAGGCCTTTTGCTTTACCTCAATTGGCGGTGAAAATTCAACGTTAGTATAATTTTCTGATCAGTTATTTGTAGTAAGTGTAATTATTAGGTCTATTTTCATTATTTATTTTTTTACTTTATTACAACTTGCTTATTGTGTTTTAAACATAGTATTTAATTCACCTAACACTTGATAATTTAAATCTGTTTAATTTGTAATTTATGTTCTTTTCGCACTATTATTTTTGCCTGTTTTTGCAGTTCTTTATTCACTTAGTAATCAATTCCATTTACTCTTTGGAAAGTTTTATTTTCAAGTATTTTATATTACACTGTGTTATTACATTTGTGTTTTTTTTATGTTTTTATATATTTTTTAATTGATAAAACTCTGTAATATTTTAAACGTTGTAAAATTTTAATTTTTCTCTTTCTTTACAAAAATTTCCGTAATCATTGAGACATTATAATATATATATATATATATATATTTATCTTATTCCAATATCACCACTTTGTTACTTCTGAGTTTTTTTTCTTGAAGGAGTGCTCTTCTCTCAGATTAGAGGGGGAGGAGGGGGGAGTCAATTTATGCTCTTATATCGAAAAGTTTTACTGATTTTTGCGAGTCTTAAAGAACGAATGAAAGGATTACACTCGAATGAAGGATTAATACGCTTCCTGCAAAAGCACTTTCAAATTAATGTAAAAGGCCAAAAACTGTTGATACAATTCGGTCTTTAAAAAAAATGAGATAAAAATTTTGTAATTAGATGGAATAGCTAAACTCGGAACTGACAGAGAGCTTGAAGTGTACTTTAACTCCAGTTTTTATCGTAAACATTTTTAATGTCTATGAAGATGGGGGATTCAATACCTTCTCAGCACGAATAAGATAGCATTTTATTACAATCTACTTCTTGTCTCCAATTGTAGACTGATTTCTCTTTAGGAAAGTTTCTTTGAAGCAACGATATACAGTTAATCAATTCTAGATAGTGAATAAGTCAAGCATTGGCAGTTCTCATGTTTTACTGAAACAATGCAATGTGTCGATAGTTCGTTAGGTGGTTCCATTAGATTCTGATTTGATTTAAGGAAAAGAATCACAATTCCTTTTTACTACTGATAATAAAAATTCTCCAGTTCAATCTAGATTAAAAAGACGAAAAATGTTGTGGGAAAAAGAGGGAAGGGGATATTTCGAAGGTACACCCAGTCATGATTTAGTATTCTGACTTACCTTAGATAGCGTTTTTTTTAACTCATTCATTTCAAAATGATAATTGCATGGAACGATATGTTACGCATTGAAATGAATTGACTATCTTTCAATGCAGGTTAAGGAATGTAGGCTTTTAATAGATTGAATTAGATAATTAAGAAAATGTTTCTCAGATGATATTAGCAACATCTTATGATGATAATAGTATTAGTCTTCAGATTAAGGCTATTAAATCTCCATTAAAGACATTTAACTGCCTTCATATTTTCCACAAAAATCGGTTAGATGCTGTGGATATCTTTGAGAAACAGGTATCTTCACACCACACCACACCTCCATTTCTAGGGCTCATATGGTCCTTTTCTAGTTTGGTATAGATGTAGGTGAACTTTATTAAAAGCCGAAAAAAATTTACCCACACATTTATCAGAAATAAACAAACAAATGTCAAAATACAAAGACATAAAACATAACAATAAATGATAAAAGAAGAATGAAGAACATACGGAATACAACAAAAATGGATGAATGAATATGATAATATACAGTATGAATGAAAATATAAAGAAATAAAAAAATGTGTAACTTGAGGGTTAAATGGATTTATTATGAAAAAATGCGAGGTATTAAATGATACCCTAAAAATTGATAAGCTTAATCTAACTGTAACAATTCTCCATGATGAGTTAGGAATCTAATCATGTTTATGATTCTTTTTTTGGAAGATGGAGAAACAGGTATCGAAATGAATACTTTCTCTGCCTATGTCTTTGATTCTAATCAGAAAATGCCTAGTCTTATTTAAATAAAAGGTTTCTTGTTGTCTGACCACAATAAAAGGCTTTTGTATTGTTTGACCAGATAAAATAAATTATGTGGTGCAAATACCATTAAATTTATCTTGTCTTCTCATGGTTTTACTGCAAGAATAACAACAAAGGATTGAGAAGACTTTAAGAACTCTTATGAATCTCAAAAAGCTGCTTACTGTTTCAGAGACTTGTGTAGTGACCTCATGCACACCAACACAACAAATAACAATTTATCAATAACAATTCAAATAATCAATAACAATTCAATTATCACTGTGAACCAAAAAATTTAAGAACAGGGCGATTGTAAGATAGTAAATAAAGATATATAATGAAAAGAGTGTACGTTTGGGTTCCTGAAAATATTATTTTTCACCTGCATCGAGAAAAAAGTGTGTAAACTGAAATGAACTGCTCAATATGCTATCTACAAGAGATTGTCTACATTTTCTCTGAAGAATTTGTGACCATTAAAATTATCGTATAAAATGAGAGGTAGTGGAAGTTGATCAATCCAAGAAATAAATGGTGTGATTATATCACGCGAACATAAGCATATACAGCAGAAATCTTAGTGTAAATATACCCAATTACGACTTGTAAATATGTGTCAAGTATAAGTGGAAGGTTGGGGTAGTTATATTCACAGAAAATATTAACACTCTTGAATGTGTATGTTGCTAGCTCCCCTTATTGCGCACATAATACTCTTACATTTTAGTACTTATTTAGAATTTAGGAAAGTGCCATTTAAAGTAATATAACTTGATTGATAACTTTTAAGACTGATTTGTGATCATCTAAATGATCAATGACAGCTCCAGGAAAAAAATGCCAGCTATTATGATAAGGTTTAAATATAGAAGATAAAATTCTTTGAAATATTTTCAAAGTAATATGTCTCAATGCATTATTCTACATGGAATAGATTCTTTTCGTTTATCTCATCTACAGGAAATGTTAATTGTTTGATAAAATCTGAAAAAAAAAATCAGTACATAAAAAATATATCAGATACACATTTATTCATATCATTATCATGATTTGCACATTTTACATGCTTAGGATTGCTTGCATACTGTTGCAAAAATCAAAATTGTTAGTACTTGTAGCCTCTAAGTGGACGCAAGACATATTTTTTAGCATTACATTACTGATTATCTACTTATAAGGATTTGGCCACTTCTAGAGTAAGGAAAGTTAAGACAAAATGATTAGTCATTTTTCTTAAAATGATATATTTTAGAAAGGAAGAGAAACAATTATTATTGAAAATGCATAACAGGAATTTTAAATACGTGAAAAATAAGATATATTTCTTTTTAGCTGAAATCTGAAAGGAAAATTTTTTGCACATCTATAATGAAGTAACATAAATGTTCATACGAAAATAAAAGAATTTTTTAAAAATTAATGATAAATTATTCATGGGTTTCAGGGTTTGTGTGTTTGAGTCATTTTTAATATAAAATAGTGCAGACTACTCTACTGATTCACCAGTATTTTTGCTATAATGTTGATATTTTCAGAGATTGAAGTTGAGCAAAATCGAATCAGCCGAACATACAAAGCCACCTGTGACATTGCTTAGTCCCCCCCCCCCCCGTGAACACGATCAATGGCATTTCCTGATGTCTATTGCATTCACCACAACCGCCTGTGTATGAACATAGACAGTATAGAGGATGCTGACGCTGGAAGCTTAAACATTCAATGTTTTTTTTAAAAAAATAGAACCACGGATTAAAATCGGGATATGTACAGGAGCATACAAAATGTCTACCCATTTCAGATTAAATACATTAAAAATGAATGATAAAAAGTTGCACTATATAGTTAAATACAGAGTTTATATTATTATCACTACCACTTTGATCAAAAACTGTTACGAGCGTACAATTTACAATAATTTTTCAAATATTGTTTGACATGTTTGCTACCGTTTGATTAATTTTTAGTTCATATCTAGTTTCTAATAAGTTGAAACTTTGTCTAATTAGATGAACTTTTTTCTATTATAGTTAAGAGCAAAGAAATAGTCATCTGAATAGATATATGATTCAAATCCCATGTGTAAACCATGTGAGCGAACATGTTAACGCTGTTGAATGTAGAATTTGAGTTATTGTTTTCAAAGTATAGATTAAATGTTATGCAATTATCTGCTTCTAAATGAAGAATAGTGATTTTTTGTGATGAAATCCCAAATAAAATGAATACGTTTAAGTCAACAATTTAAAGGACTATTAATGATAAACAATATACTTTTAAATTAACGAACTAACTTTAATTAAAAAATATCTGACCCTCTTGTATGTTAAATATTATTAATACAGCCTTAGTTTTTCTCAACCCTGTTCAATACTTCCAAAATATTTTACAATATTGTGGAGTTATTGGGATTGAGAGACTCTTTACTCGGTAGAGTTTTAAAAAAAGCGTTTCTTGCTCTTTTGTTTCTATTCCAATTCCACAGATTAAAATGGACCCCAAAACCTCGATACATACATATTATTATTTAATATTTTACCCAAATCATCGTTCCTTACAATTCCTCAGATTTCATTGAGAATTGTCTAACAGTAGTTTGCTTTCTCGGTATCTTTCCATAGTTGTCTCATTATCCTTATTCAAGATCTCACCATTCTAATTATCATATTGATCACAGTATTCAGGAAAAAAAGTCCAAATGATATTAACGTAAGAGGGTCGTTAGAGTTATGGTGAAATAGAGTTTTACTCCTCTCCATATTATTATAGCCGTTTGATTCTATACTTAAAAAAATTCGTTGACACGTGTATAGAATTATCGCTTTTTTTAAAAATTATAATACATAATCCATAAAAATCTCAAGTGTTTTATGAATTTTTAATTAAATGAATTAAACTGCATAATTTTGAAGCAGAAGGTCTAATTAGAAAGAAAGGTAATCAAAATTTTTAAGGCATTGAGCTGTGAATTGTCGTATATCAATACGATTTATTTGCTTTTACTTGTACTGGGTTTTACATATTTCTTTTTCGAATGTCATTTGTTTTAGGCCATTGCTTTTTTTTCTCATAGTGCAAAGTTTTAGGCCTACTATCCTACTACGATAAAAAAACAGTTGTATTACATATGTTCTGAATAAAGACACATGAGAAAAATTATCACTTTTTAATCGCACCAAATAACAGCTTAGAATATACTGCATGTTTCTGCACATTGAATTCAGTCGTAAGTTGACTATCGCTAAACTGCTTGCATAAAAACAAAAATGAAAGTATTTTTCGCTTTATAAAACCAGTGGAAGTGGCTCCCGAAATTTTCCCGCATATTCTCCTATAAAAGTGTTATTCCCTTCTCCAGTATAAAATTGTTTACCGAGGGTTGGGCTGCGGTTGCTACATGGCATTGGTAAACAATAGTTACGAAATAGACATCTTTGTCATGAAACTAGTATTTATCAATCGTGTGAATATATATATATATATATATATATATAATATAATATAATTATTTGTTGTAAGCAGAAGGGGGGTTCGAAGACATAGATGACACTTTGAATTTTTGAAGTTCGTTTTATTCCACCATAGGGAGCACGCATTATGTACAAACAGAAGCGACGAGCACAACACACAACGACACAAAACGGGATGACAAAAAGCTTATGAGACTTTTATATCTGTGAATATATACTTTTAGGTTTTAACAGGGATCTTTGACACATGTCAATCACATGTACATCTCGTGTTAGGGAATCATAGGGATCTTTTTAGGAATGTACTTGGCTGGATCATTTTTATACCTTCACTCGGAGTGTGGGAATTAGCAGGCTCTTCATTTTTTCCATTAGTCAGCTTGATAAATTCCACTGAAACAAGTGGAATGGGTCCGGAAATAAGATAATATTTTTAGAATGAAGTTACTATGGCTAAATTAAGATAAAAGTTTGGGAAATTAATTACTTTTTAATTTAGTTTTAATATATGTTGGGTGCCTTTTTTCCGAACTATTGAAGCCCAAATTTGCCAAGCAACAACAGCTATAAGTTACGATATCACATACCAAATTTTATTAAATCATTGTGTTTGCGAGTAATTTCGTTTCCATACAAACAAAATTGTAATCAATCTATCACTTGACATATTTGATTCACAATGTGATAAGAATATGTTTTGGGATTTTAAACCTTTGCAAACTTAACCTGTCTTACAATTATCGAGTTAACTTTTACCCGAACAGACAAATTTCCTCTAAAGGGATTTCGCTCTAAATTTGATAGAAATCTGCAAATCTAGTTTTAAAATTCATATACCAAACTCCACTCAAAGGGATTTTGCTTTATTACTCCCACATACACACAAACATAATGGAAAAAAAAGTATTTTTCGAACCTAAAGAGACCTGAAATGTGCTGATTCTTTGAAATATCGAGTTCAAATTTATTGACGATTATAACACTTTTTCACCATTTCGTATACCAGAAAGTAGTGAGACAGAAATCGGTGGTGATGATGATAGAGAAATTATGTCTAACAGACATTTTGTTAGATAAAATTCCATTCCATAAGTCTTGAAGAAAACCTCTCTGCCTTACGAGAGCAGGGTAAGGATTGGATAGAGTAGTTTTAAATGAGATTTAATATGGTGCTAGTGTACCTTAATATTTGAATGAATGAAAATACTAAAAGCCGAATAGCAGCCGATTTTGTGAAATGGCTCCCAGAGTTTTATCATGGCTTGTGTACTAGTACTTTGTCACTTTAGCTGAGAGCATTCGGTAAGGGATTTACTTGGTATTCTCCCTAAAGCTATTTTAAAATGGTGGCCGCCTGGGAGAGTTAAAAATTTTTTCTTTGAAAACTATTTTAAATTAAATTGAGAGTTTACAAATAGCTTCAATTAATTTGCTACTAAATTCTTAATCAAAAATGAATATTCATCCACATTACTTTTATTTTAATTAGAATTTAGTTTTTAATTATTAAAATAATTATAGATGTACTTTAATAATAATTCAAATCTTCCTTTATTACAAAGTGTATCTGAAACCATTTAATTAAATAAATTCTTGTGAAAAAAAGAATTTGAGAAAAAAATTAAGCTTGTCCCAAATTAATTTGTAGTGTAATAAATCTAAATTTATTGAATAGTTTTTTTTGATGTGAGTACTTACATTTAATAATTGTTGCAATTAAAGTTATATTTCTAATTATTTTTCTATTTAAAAATAAATCTTTAAATTAATGATTTTTAATAATTATTATAATTTTAAATTATAATTCGAATATTAGGTGATTGAAAGTTTCTTTTTATATCGAAATAAATAATATATGAATAAAAAACAATAAAAAATTGTTAATTTAATCTGAAAAAGATAAATTTAAGAAACTTGGACCAATGGCTTACATAAGTAAGCTATCTTAATGTTCAGTGACCACAATAAATGAATAGTATGAAAGCTGTTCCACTAAGTTTGTAGGCTATTTCTCTTAACTGGCTGGCTACTACGCTTATGCAATACCATCATACTAAATCTCTTCCTGAGATTAATTCTCCAATCCTTTCCCTCATTTAGTACAAATAACGTGAACTTAAGCTAAATGGACTGAAATCCCCACCCAAACATTTTAAAGTTTCTTAGCGATGTAAATTATAAACTTAGTTGAGTTTTTTTCTTTAAAACTTCAAAATTTCCTATTCGGAACTTGTAGATATTACATAAAACATAAAGAATGTATATATATCAAGTGTTTAGCGTAGTTTGGTCAGGTATGGCTCTTGGACCTTAAAACACAATTCAACCAACCAACCAACGAGCCCTTGCCTTCCCCCTTGTTAGGCTTGGACAGCTCTAAGTATCTAACAAGGTTATTCATTTCTACTTGAGAAAGAATGTGATATGTAGGCATCATCTTTACATTCTTTATCAGATAAAGAAAAGCTTGCGCATGAGATCGAATCTTGACCTCTATCTGAATCAGTGAAATGTTCATTCCTAATTTTAGAAATGAGAATCCTATCACCATGAGGAATTGGTGACTTAGCAGATAGTGTTTTCGGGCATTTCTCTGTTCGCGTAATAATCCTTTCCCTGTGAATCTTCTATAGGGCTGGATCATGGAAAAGTAGTAGTCTTTTACAATATTACATTGTTTTCTCTAAACCACGTGAATGATAAACGGCATTCTTATTTTCTTTTTGTCTCGCAGCTGCACGGAAAGTATCCTTGAGCAAGAATTACAGCATATGTGTGGGACCAGGAGTTTGTCTTGATCTCAATTTTGCTTGTATTGAAGATGATATGCGTTTATCTCTAAAGGAGAGAAGGAATGCCCCTGGGCTTCAAATGTCACTGTTCTACAACTATAACAGAAATTGGAGGTAAATTTTAAGGCACTTATCCTGCATCGTTTTTCTTTAGCAGAAACATCACAATAGGTGTTGTAAGAATTAGTTTTGTTTTTATTTATGAACCGGCCTCTTGAATAAAATCTTCCCAAATGATTTCAAATGTTTCCACTTTGTCGACAATCCTTATTAATAGTATCGACGACCCATAATTTTCCTTTGACTTATCAGTTCTCCTTTTCAATTTTTTTTCATTGCGCTTTCTTCCTTTTTTATCTAATTTTTCTTATCTTTTAACTTCTAGTTTTAGTTTTCTTATTTCTTTGTCAACATATTTCTAGCAAACGTTTCTTCACAATTACAACTGGGAAAATTTATCATAACCATATTTTCTACTCGCTGTACATACTGTACAAACTCACAATTGTATATATCAAACTGACTCCAACATCAATTCAAAAATCTTAACACATTATTGAAAAAGGTTATAATAAATCTGAGTCATTTGATAATATAATAAGGTAAAATTAATTTGGCTTAAAAGTCATATGACATCTAAAACTGCCCGTGAGGATGGAGGAAACTTTTTTTGAATGTCGAGTTCAAAAAAATCTCAAAAGTTGCATCTTTGCATACTCATCAAAGAAACAATATTTAAAATTTATACTTTGTTTTTCAATTCTCCAAAAGAGCCTTAAATTTGGAAAAAGAGACAATGGACACCACAATTAATCTCTAAGTTAAAATTATATAGATAACAGTTTTGACTTGAAGTAGCATCTAGATTTTTCTTTTTAGTACCCTGTTGATATAAAATTTATATTTAAAATTATACGCTTACTTCTGACTTCTCGCATTAGGCCTAAATTTTTCTAACGTTCATGAAAAACAAGTGGTTTACATTTTTATTTAACGATAGACTGTAGGATAAAATATGAACCAGAGCATGATAATAAGCGAGATATATTTTATTATTTGAAAGAAAATATTATCTTTCATGAAAATATTAGATAAAAAAGAACCAAATAATTAGAACATATTAACTTAATTCGTGCGTCTATGGGATCGATGAGCTGGTCCCCGTTACACAAATGAGCTGTAACGGAAGAGCTAATGCGAATGAAATAACTGGAAATTCTAAAATTGATGTTAAAGAAACTAAAACAGTTGATTCTGATATTTTAGCAAATGCAGAGTAAAAATACTTTTCAAACAATTATGCATAAGACGGAATGCGCTTTTCAAACAATTATTTGGACGTGAAAACGGTACCAGCATCATTATATGTAAATCTTGGTATAAAAAAAGAAACCATTTAATTGTGAGCAAGTAAGAAAATGATCAATAAATTTTTAGTAATTTTGTTAAATGCAATCGCGTAATTAAAACTGATATTGGTGAAGACCAGTACTACTTTCTGGATAAATTCCAGAGTTTTGTAGACTGGATGATATGCCTGAAATCTGCTGTAAGAGATCCATTACCTCTCAATTACTCCTGATAGTTGCCATATGCAAACTGGTCTTATGGTTGCTTATCATTTGTGCACAACTCGTACAAACGAGCTCGCATTCATTGTGTGAACATATACAGCTACCATTTGATAATCTAAGTGGGAAATAAAGTCCGTAACACTTTTAGAGGGTTGTTCAAGCAAAGGAATACTAAGCAGGTCACATGAAAAGAACGATTTATCTGTGAGTGAGTGAAACAAGGCTGGACATGTGGATGGCATATAAAATATTTGGATTGCAGGAGTGTATTAAAAGTAAGAGCCCAAAATCAAAAATCTTTAAAAGTTTTGATCCCATGGACAACAACGTATTGATAAATTGGATACGATGTCAGCCTGTTCAATAGTGAATAATTTGGTAAAAGTGATTGTTCTGCAAGGTAAAATTCTGCCTGAGATTGACTTACAAAATTTTCCTTGCCATATTCTAGCTGTTGAAAGATATGTCGATCTATCATCTCACGCTTTTGTGAAATTCCATATTAGATCATTCTTTCTGTGCGGATTCAGATAACTCAAACAGCAAAATATTATAAGAGTGTGATAAATCCTTTTCTGTAAACACCTAATACATTTATACTTCCAGTGTGTGGAAATGTTTATTTGATCCTGTATTTTATTCAATAACTAAAGTTAGAATTAATTGTATAAACTGTATTTTTCCATTTTAAGTATGAATAAAATTTTAAATTTCACCTTGTATTTTCTTTGAAATGATTTCCAGAAACAAACTTAAAACTTGATGATGATAAACAATCACTTTTAATTAGTATTGTGTCATATATTATAGTTAAATACTCGTATTAAGAGAAAAAAACAGGCATTGATTTTCAAAAAAACATTCTTTACAACAAACTGCATTACTAGAGGGTTCATATTTGAAGAAACTAGAAATTTTCTATCCAATATCAGAATGCACATCAGTATAAAATTATTTAAAAAGTGCTGGTTATATGAAATGTATTACATCTTCTTTTTCCAATAATAGATAACAAAGGGCAAATTTTACTACTTCTTACATACATTAATCTTGTAATTAAGGCAAAAATATATCCCCGTCGACTTTTTTTTTGTAATTAAGTGAAAAAAAATGGTCTGCTAACGAAAAAAGATACAATTTGAATTTTTTTATTTGTTACTTTAGACATTACATATCATAACATAACAAAATATAAATATTTTAATTTTAAATAAAATAATCTAATACACTTATAAAAATCCTTTTTTGCGTAGGATTTCTTTAATGTGAGCAGTACAGACAGTGATCACATCCAATTTTAGTTCCAAATTATACACAGCACGCACATAAAGACACACAGCACGCACATAAAGCAAAAATACGAAAGAAAACAAAACTATCCCTTTATCTTCGTGAGTCTCAGACTGACGTCTCTTCACTCTCGGACTGACTTCTCTTCTCTCCTCCCTCAACTCTTCTCTTTCCGCGTTCGGCAAGAAGGGTTGCTATATGAGGTGAAAAGGGATGACAAAGTTGGCGGGCCTTACAACATATTTGTAATGTATTTTAAAATGTTATATATAATTATTAAAAGAACAATGTATAAATTTTCATTACAATTGAGATAAAATTTCGAAAATTCAAAAGTGTCCAGTTTTATTCTGCACATCAAATCAACTTTTTCTAACTGAAACTTTTTGGTGCAAAGATACTAATGTCATTAGATTAAACAATCCATTTCATAATATTTGTTGTTTTAATACATTAGAATTTTACCTCCAATATCATCTAGTCAAAATTGCATTGTTTTTGAAAAGTTGTTTTAAAGTTATAAGAACATGATTAAAAAATGTTATTAATTTCTATCGATATGATAATACTGTTAAGTGACACAGACCATGGGCGTATATATTTAATCATATTCTATGATTAATTAATCAATGAATAAATAACCAAATAATTAATTTAAGCTGAATGAACGACTTTTCGTGACTTTTAATGCAATATAGATTTTTTAAGATAAACTTATTTTTAAAGTCTACACACTTTAATTATGCAAAGAAAAATCAAAAAGTTGATTTCATTATTTTGTAAGTGTTCTTTGAATGCATTAGAAATAATATAAAATGCAGTTGGTATTTATATTTCTTAATTAAAGGCTCAAAAAAGTTATCTACAAAATTTCATTATTTTATTAGAAAATGCGAAGCAGGAAATATAGTACACGCCCGAAAATCGAGACTAATGTGGCGGAAGGACAGTCCGGATAACAAAAATGCCGAATTGGCTGGAGTTCTATAAACTCTTTTCTTTGTTCACCAGTACAAAAGACGAAATTTTTATACCAAAACTTAATGTTATAATGCTATTTTCTCACTTCTTATTACTAAGCCTTTAATTTACCTCAAACCACATAGAACTGCTTCTATGATTCACCGCCCCAGTGAATCATAGAAGAAGTTGCTGGTAACGTGTCAAATTAAAATAAAAGACTCTATACTGGTAATTTATATCCTGGACTGCATGTTTCAAGAATTTGCTAGAGCAGAAATAAGTTAAAGGATATAAATTGTTCGCATTTTAACATACATTCTGTAATGCCTAACTGAAACACAGGAAACTTAAACAAAACATGAGCGTAAATTGTAGGCCTTATTCTAAAAATTTTATTTCAACTGATTTTATTTTTCACTGACTAATGATTACACCAATAAGGAAAAAGTACCCCTAAGATAATAGTCAAACCTAACAGTTTTTAATTTTTGAAACAATACTTAATAGATCATAGATTCTGGATTTCAGTTTCCAATGTTTTCGCAGTATTTTCAATACAGCACCTTGCCTTTCTCATTTAATTATGATAAAGGTAAACAAGTCGGATATTAAGGAAACCAGGCAATCGGGAACTGGATACTCGGGAGTTTACTGTAGCTGTGTCAGTTTTTTTTTTTTTTTAAATCCATGTAGAAGCAAAGAAGCCACGTGTTCTAAATAGATATTCAGAGAAGAGCAGGAACATTTGGTTCTATGATCATGAATTGACTACTCAGTGAATGAATTTGAGGAAATTCTCTCGACAATGAAGGGGGGGGGGGAGAGAATAAGAGAGAGCCAGCAAAGAAATTCGAACTATTAACTAATTTTCGTTTTCGAAGAAATTCGAACAACAAATCCCTTCGATGAAAAGTTTTTATCCTCGCGAATTACAGCAATAAAGAATCTAATGCTGAAGCCTGCTGAAATCTGTCAGAAAGAAACAAAAATAATTGTCAATTAGAGAGCAAATTTAAAAAAAATTTGTATCACCAACCTTCTTAGTAAAATTCTCGCTCTTTGGTTCAAAGCGTTTTTGTATTTAGAGAGCAAACATGCTTTTTTCAGCGAGACTTGATTACAATTGATGCGAGGTTTTTTTTGTCATTTAAAAAAGCTTGCTCAGTAGCAATCAAGTAACTTTTTTCAATTTCCGGTTGGCAATATGCGTTTGTGAATCTTCTAAAAAGAGGAAGATGTTTTTTAATGCAGATAAGCATCTAAAATGATACAAAAATAAATTAAAAGACAATTATTTATGCCATTACTTTATTGGAATAGTAATTTGTATTTGTTTACCAAATACTCGATGAAATGAGCTGATATGTTCGTCATACATATCGAAATGAAAAATGCATTATGCGTGATAACAACAATTTCTATTTATTTTGTTTCTATTGCTTTAATGATCCTAGACGGAAAAAATTCAGGAATATATTTAAATATTTAACGGTATTGATTTTTCTATTATGTATTTAGATGAGTTACTTTTGTTTTGGAAACGTGCTGATGTATTGATTCAAATTAGAGCTCAAATGAGGTTACTCGATATTTTTTTCATCGAATTTTATTGTCTACGGATGTTTAGTTTTCACACATAATTCGATTCACGAGAGTTGTTCGAGCACCACAGTTAAGGAGTTAATACCCATCTATCAGTTTGGTAATTGATTATTTTACCCTGAAAACATTATCATTACTGAAACATTACACAAGTTATGATAATGATCCTGATTATTTAAATATTGACCATGTATGCATTAAAAGTAAAGACTGAAATGAATTGTGTACTCCTTAACCCGGAATACTTAAGTTCGATTTAAATAACTTTTATAATTGACAAATAATATTAAATAATAAAAATGAGATGCACATCCTTTAATAATAATAATACAAAGAAAATATGCACCTTATATAATACCTTTTACCAGTTAGGTTGAGGAATTTTTGATGAGTTTTATTTAATAATAAAATTTTATAATTTTTGAACTTGAAAATTGTGCACCTGTACAAGATAATGAATAGCAATTAAACTTATTCAAAGTTTTTGATTTACAAAAGTTGTTGAAACCTTTTTAGAACGATTCCAACTAAAAATTTAAATACTGATGCAGTAAATATTTGGACTGATACATTCCAGCTAAAACAAAATCCCCCAAAATTAGAAAAAAATGAAATTTACGATCGCACATTTCAAGTTATGTGTCAAGTTATCATGTTTAACTTTGTAACTAAT
>JAOUZG010016587.1:9909955-9921306 GCA_026289955.1 Argiope argentata | reverse complement strand
CTTTCATTTTCAATTTTTCTAGCTGGCAAACAAAGTTTCGGAGTTCGGCCGATTTTGAAATGAAATAACAGCTATGATGTCATAATTATATGCCAACCTTTCAAAAACGTATCTGCTATCAAAGAAGAACACGTTATAATAATGCAATAATGGTAAAAGCAGGTAAAAAATAGGGATTAAAAGATGTTGATGAATATTGCCTTTTATGTTTTATTCATTTCCTGCGTGAGATAAGTTTTTTTTTTAGAATTCTGCGTCATATATAGTAAAAAAAAATCATGAATTATTTATATCAAAGAAAAAATCGTTTGCTCTTAACTTTTAATGATATTTTAATTAAAATAAAAATAGTAGCTGCTATAAAATGTCTGAAAAGGAATCGTCTGCTAAATGCCTGTTAACAGATTTAGATTATGATATTTACCGAACAATTCATTGCCTACGTTTTTTTAGAGACACCACAAAACCCCATAACTGAAACAACATCATGTTCTCACATGATAAAAAGAAAATGCAAATATTTTGAAAAGTTTTCTGGAAATAGCTTATGATTTGAAATGAGGAATATCGTCGGTAACTTAAAAATTTATTCTTCTTTCAAAATTTTCCATGGAGGCAAACTGTAGATTGAAGAATATGATTCTGGTTTCTCCGAAAGAAAATATTCTTACTTTGTAATTAAAAAAATGTGAATTTCATGGTATCAATATGTCAAAGAACAAAATAAGCAGTATTCTTAATCGGGAAAGAAAAAAGAGGTCAATAATTTCTTCTTCAAGGAAGGAAAATAAATTTGAAACAAATACCTGAAAAAAAGTGTGAACTGTTTCAAATATTTCTAAAATGAAAATGCTGGTTACAAGACCGACCCAATGAAGAATTGCAAAATCTTTAAAAATATCTGTATTAGCAATAAATAAAATAAAGAACCAACTTTGAAAATAGCTAAAATATATACTGTTCACCTGCTTTTACAGATTCCTGCGGCTCAACGCAGAATAGTTTGTTGAGCCTTACATGAAAATTATTTAATGAGACATAAATGGAAATACATAGTGATTCTTAATGAAGATTGAGTTTACCTGAATAACAGGAACACTAATGGGTATATTTAATTCCGGAAACGAAAAGAAAAAAACAGACGCAAATCTGATTCCATTAATACATATAAATTTTAGTAATAGATTTGATTCCCGCTAGTTTTTAATACAATGGAAAATTAAAGACAAGAAGAATGTAAAAAAAAATCAACTCAACGCACTATATGAGAAATGTTTACTCCCAATATTTGCAAAAGAAAATCTATTTTTTAAAAAATACCGCTAACTTTTAAAGAGTGAAGCTTCATCAAGAGAAATCCATAAGGTTTATTTTATAAAGGTATCTCTGCATTCCTTAAAAACTGAAGACTATTACAGATATTGCATACATATGGTTACGAAAAATTCTCTCCACGGGGTTCACTTTAATATTGGTGGGCGTATTGTTGTGAGAACGCACTTAGCAGACCTCAGTAACATCAACGACGACTACGTTTATTTACAAACGAAGACACTAACACAAAGACAACGAATATACAGAGGATAGATACGTACAGTCGAGACGAGCACAGAACAGCACGCTACAGCAGACAGTAGTGATCGACCACAGCTCTCATAGCACAGATAGAATAAAGCAGGAGAGGATTTCCTCGGAGCTTCTCTCTACGGTCTCTCCAACGACTGAACTTGTCACTGTCTTCTCGCTTCAGCTGCCGATTCACTACCACAAACTGGCTACTCTATGCACTATACGTCACTGTTACCACAGTAGACAATAGGACTCGGCACACAGTAGATCATCACTTGAACTATAGTCAACCCTGGCACTACGCTGTTGCATCGTTACCCTCCCGAAGACTCGTTACTTGTTTTCAAATCCAACTCCGCTTCCGACTCAATTCAATTCACCGTTCAGATCGATTCACCACACACACCATTCAAATCACCATAAGCTTGAACCCTCCAGCCTTTTATAGCTCCCTCTGGGAGGGGTGCCGAGAACCTTTTAAGCAAACCAGGGCATATCTCGGTTTTTATTGGATGGATCGGGAAAATTCTTGAAGTTTCCAGTATTATCCATTTTGTCGCTAAATTCACCACATTCATCGCCAATTTCTGACATCACACGACACCTTCTCAGCACGCAACAGTGCTGATCGTAAAACGATCTTTCTTATGATGGCACTGCTCGTACTGAGAAGTAAAATTACAGGTTTGTAACAATATATATTTTCATATTTCTTCGAAGCCACCTGCTGCTTCGTCTATTATGGCTTTGGTCAATTGGAAAAAGTTCTTTCTAAGTCCAAATAAATCACAATCGATAGAAAAACAATGAACAGTTGAAAAGAAATGTAAGTTAATATACTTGGAGTATTTACGAGAAGCTATTTTTTCATGGAAATCACAATACAGGAAATCACAATAAAATCTGAAGACTATTTTTAATAGTCTTCAGATTTTAAAAATAAATGAA
The DNA here is from genome assembly GCA_026289955.1 of Argiope argentata. Lineage (NCBI taxonomy): Eukaryota > Metazoa > Arthropoda > Arachnida > Araneae > Araneidae > Argiope > Argiope argentata. The sequence continues at coordinate 9,918,789 of JAOUZG010016587.1, read as the reverse complement.
ACGACTCGAGAATTGTTATAAAATGATTAAATACCCTCTATATATTATTAAATGTTGTGTTAGTTGACATTTTAAGCCATTAACTTAAATTCAGATCTTTGCTATGATACACTCAAATATTTTATACCTGAATCTTTAGGCTCAATAAAATTTTAATTATACTGAATGCTTTATAGATGGAGATATTTGTTGTTAAAACATAATACTCAAAATATGTACACATTTATAACAAAAAACAACGAGTTTTATATACAACGAGTTTTTTTAGCCATTCAAGTCATTTGGATATAGCACAAAATAATAGGAATACTGATTTCAAAATGAATCAGGCTTCGAACGACCAGTACAGATCTGCTGCTTGTAGCAACAGTCCGACACTCTTGTGGCTATATCAGGCGATCATTTGCCTGTGTGATGGTTGCAAAAGAAAATTGTATTTCCCCCAAAGCTCCATTTTGTCAGGCAGGTCCAATGTGCAAAGAGGTATGATCATAGCAGCTTGTCTCATTGCTTCGTCTTCATTGATTGTGTTTAACACAATCAAGTTTTTCGGTATTTTAATGATCTCTATATCAAGAATTGTGATAGTGACATTAACTTTGGAAAGGATCTAGTGAAATTGAACAGTGGACAAAAGCCGAAGTTCACCTGCCAAGTTGAGGGATATAAGCTTCTGAAAACAAGACTATATTTCAGTAACTAATCTCCGAGATGAATGCCGAATATCTGTATATACCATAACTATTAAAAGGTTGCGACTATTCAGGCAGAGTTCCTTCATGGCCATCCCTAAGTTGTTGCGGAATCCCACGGATCTTAATACAACGTTGTCAAAACCATCAAAACTGGGCATAACAACAATAAAAACAAATAATCTGGTATGACGAAACATCATTTACATTATTTCAAAGCAATGGACATGCATTGGTCGAAAGGATATTAGCAGATCAACTTCATGATGACTGTCTAGTTCCTACCATGGTATACAAGAAGCTGCATAATAATGTCAGCCTTGATTTTTTCACAGGGCAAGGCAAGGCACGGCACTTGCAGATCTTAGGAGGAGATCATAGCATAGAGTTATCACAATAATCATACAGACGTATTCCACCCTATGCTTCAGTTTCTATTTCCTGTAGAATGCCCTCAATTCCGAAACTATGATGTCACTGCACTCGCTGCTTCCAGATACGACTAGATGAACATAATGATGCAGTGAAGTACCTCGTGTATTGTTTTTAGTCCCATGGTTTAAGCATATTAGATTCTTTGTGAAAGGTTTAGAGAAAACTAAGCCCCCGTTCGATTTCCTCTTTCATGTACACTATCTAAGCTGTCTACATGTCACTCTACATGTGGAATGGCTAGGAATTAATTTGAAATATATACACGATTTTAATTAAACTAACATCAAATACGAGTAATTATTCGATCATTAAAGTTTACCTTCTTTTACTGGCATGCCTATTGTTTTGTCCTACTCATGCACAAAATCTGATTTATTATGTGAACAGAATTATATATGAAATCTAGTTATATCAAATCAGTATATATGAAATTGAGTTACCTGATTAAAATAGTTGTATCGTATAAATGAATAGCAAATTAATAGTTGAACAGGCGTTTTACCCCTTAAAACAGGCAAAAATGCTATTTTCTTATGAATTTATTGAGTTTTAGAAGTTATGAAAATCTTCGAAACAATTCTTTTACTTTTAAAATATAAATATCACATGAATAATCTACTGCAGAAACAAAAAATGACATTATTCTGAAAACCTAAACTACTCATCACAAGCTGTGAAATCACTTACTAAAAATGCATAGTTTAAGAATAATTTAAATTATTGCTTAAAATGTTACCTAGATTTAATGATTTTTTTTTCTTCTGCAGAAAAATTATTCAAATATTTGATGAAATAATGAAATGGATTGAATTTAAATTTCAACAAGGGAAACAAATTTTAGAAATTACATTAAAAATTATTTATAAGAAGTTTTAAATTTTGAAAAATAGTTTTATTTTTAAAAATATTTTTCAAAAAATCTGTTCAGCAACTAAATTTATATTGAATAAAAGATAGTTTTGGGAAATTTAAAGCGATTTGTGCAATGGTATTTTCAAAATGCATCATAAATAACATTTTGCTTTTTTACTAATACACTTCCTTTGGAAATGCCTACTTCCGTGCTTCTGTGTCAGCCTTATAATATTTCCAAGGATAGATAAACACAAACATTTTACTTTAGTATTAAAAGAGATGACTGTACATTCATTTCAAAAGGCCCTTTTATCTACAAGGCATCATAAGGACATAGCATCAAAACATTTTAAAAAAATCAAATTTATAATATTTTTTCAAGCGTTTATATTTAAATTTCATTTAAATGCCTTACAATTTTTATATATTATTACTTAAATCATTTAGAAAGTGTTTATATAAGAAATTCGAACAGTTGTTTGCAGTTACTCTACTGGATTCGAATAAGGTGATAATTCTAGCCAGAACATACGGGGGATATTCTCCGGGCGAGGACATTTGTTTACGATCTTTGTACGATGAGGACCGGTGTTGTTATCCATAAATACGAATTCTGCGCCCATGGCGCCCCGAAACAAATGTACATTTTGTTCCATAATGACATCCCAATATATTTTACTTGTCATGATGCAAATTAGAACATGAAAGTCAGTTCTGGAACCCAGAAAAATTCCTCAACAAACGAGCAATCATGTACCACCGTAACGATGTTATTCAATGATGTTCTATTGCTGATTACGTGTACCTAACGTTTTGCATCTGAAAGCCCGACGAGAATCAGACTGTAAGCTAAACCTGGACTCATCAGGAAGCATCACTCAAGCCCACTGTTGCAGTGTACACAATGCATGCTCTCTACTCCATGTTAACCGCAGGCGACTGGGATTTTCAGTAATTGAAACACATCTGACGAGCATATAGACCTATCTGCCCTAAGCTCCTGTATATCGTCTGCTTGAAACTGTCTTACCATTCGCTGAAGAGAGTTGACGAGACAGGCCTGATGCTGTGCTCCGTTTGTTTCTTTTGGCAGTAAATGCCAAATACCAGTCCTCATTTAGCATTGTAACTCGGGGGGGGGACATGTGCTGTAACGTCTACTCACATTACTATAGTCTCGGAATCTTTGCCAAAGTCTGATGATGACACTCTGGTCGATTCCAAGGGGGGGGGGGTAACAAGCTGGGTACGCCCACATTCCAAACGGCTGATAATTCTACAAAGTAAAAAAATCATCCAAATACGTCTTTAGTGTCATAACTATGTGGTTATTGCGCTGAAAGGCTTATAAAGAGTTGGCTTTTTTCTTTGCCTGTATTTCTAATACATCATTCTTACACTCTCGTCATTGTGACGTACTATCGGTGCCACCTGGTGGCTCCCTGCAATTTCCATATGATTTTTGAAGATGTGTGTAGTCATTTTACGAGTGATATATGTATTTTAGAGTTTGATTTCCCGTGACTCTGAATTATCCTTAATTTAAGGACATGAGTGTATTTGAAATTCTGAGTTCTGAAAGTTATACTTTATCGTTTGAAAGCAAGATTTTTATTTTAATATAGCACATTTTATCATCATAAAATTTTCTTTATATAAACATAAAAATGCATTTAACAGCATAAAAATGTCAAATATTTGGATTATTTTCAAATTTTGTTTACGTTTGTTGTCTGAAGAGAGAAAAAGTAGAAAATTCAAGCATAAATTAAAAATTGAAGTTAAACTTGAGCGTCGCATTACTTAACACTTGAGTCCTCGCTGTGGCACCTGCCACCGCGGTGTTTCAAGTTCTTAATTTTCATTTCTTTCCTAGCCTGTTGGTGATATTTGCCGCAACTTCCTGATTTCTGTACCCCTGGTGATAATGAAATGAAATTAAATGTGGTTGTTCTCTTGGCGACTCTTATAACTAATTTCTATCAATTTTTTTTAATTCCACATCTTAAAAATTCAGGGCTGAAAGGGTTGAAGAGGACCATATTAAATACTCTTATCATTTAACACTAATTTTTGAAAAATAACTTAAAAATTCCGAGTTTAGACCAAAATTAAAATTTTAAAATACAGTATATATACCAGTTGATTATATAAAAGAAACTGTTTAGATATATTAGACCATAACCTTTCATATAAACGGAATAAAATTTCTGCTGAAGATATTTTGAGGTATGCCATCAAGAGTCATATGAAAAACAACAGTTATGGTTACAGTGAAAAATATTCACAATTTTCAAATGGGAACCTCAATATTGTTCGTTAAAAATATTCCACATAGGAAAAAAACCCCATTATTGGAATGGTAAATGTAGCACAGAAATCGACAGCTTAGACCGAGACCGCCGAGATGAAAATACATTTTATTGGCCTGGAACAGTTGAGAAAGGAGAATGACTAACTACTGATAATGTTCACATTCCTTCTCATGCTGTCATTTTAAAACAATTTTGTCTGTTTTTTATAATTTTAAAGATTTAATCATTTTATGTAGATTACACACAATAAAAATATAAAATGTTAAGCACATTTTTTTGGTTCCAAAATCAACTTGAAGCATTTACGGAAAAAAATTGACTCTACAAAAAAATTTAAAAACTACTTACTTAACAAGAATCCTCTAGAAAAATAAAAAAGTAGTCTTTGAAAGTATTATGCGAAAGTTAAATAGTTCAAAATTTGTGAAAAATGCTTAATTTTTCATTTGGATGAGACAGTTTTCATTTATAAATAACAAGTGTAAATATTTCCTAGCCACAAAATTTGTTATTTGTGATATTAATTTTTGAATAAAATATTAATTTTATACACCACTTTCCAAATGAAACTACAGTTTGTGAAGGGTGTGTCCAAAAAGATGAAACTCATATTATTTTGAATATAACTTCAATCTATTATTAGTTTTTTTGTCTAATTCTATTTAATAGAAATGCGAATGATGCTAACACAAAATTATTATCTTCTAAATCTGCCTTATATAGGATCAGAGGATTATTTTCCTTTAAAAAAATAACTATCCTATTCATATTTATCAATCAATCAACAAATTTTTAATTAATAAATAGCTTTAACAAACTATTATGTGTTCAAACGAACAAAATATTTCTGAAAGTTATTTTCTCATGTTATTTATTTTAATCAGGAATTTCACGCCTATTTTTCTATTTATATATTCACTGAATAAACTTCTTCCACCCTTAAAAAAGCCTGCCATCTAAAAAGTAATATGAGCTGAAATGCCTTAAAAATTTTTTATGTTTAACAACCGTTTAAAATTGTAATTTTAACAATTAAACATTAATAGATATGGTATCTTACTCTATTAAATACCATAGAATTTTTCTGATAAATAAAAATGAGTTTTGAAGACACATATACAATTTGAAAACAATTGTGTTATTTTATTTAATAATAGAATAATTCCTTCTTATGTTAAGTATCAAACAAAAGAATTGCAATTATGTGCCTCAAAAACAATGAAATTATCCGCGCAATTATTTTAAAAAACTGATTTAAAAAGACAGAATACAGTAACATCTTTATCATTTATGGGAATATTTAAGACTACTTATTTTTATGAACAATATTTTTCGAAATATAATATTTCTGATTGTCATCAATTTTTTCATCAAGATAAGCAGTTTTCAAATGTCACTGGATGAAACATTTAACATAAAAAAATGCATATAAGAAAGATGTTTTTGATAAAAAGCAAAATAAAACTATGACAAACAATTTATCATTAAAAGCATAATGTAAATTCCGAATTATTTATATCATCAAAACGTTATTACTCGCAACAATGATTATTAAAACGCTAAAGTCACATTCGACGACCCGTGTGAGCCTTGAGTCTGGCCCGTTTTCCCCTCTTTTCCCTCTCTTGTGGTTTTCTTGGGTTCTTTAATGTATGTTCATTTTACCGATAATTTGCAGGAGGCGGGAGTGTTCAACAATGGGTTAGTTGGCAGATTTATGATCAAATCCACATTGACATATGTCCTCGGAACGGGCCTTAACATAATCTTGGGCTTAATATGTACCTGCAATCAAAATTCTACATCTCAGAAAATGCAGCTAATAAGGAGAAATAAAACGCAATAAGTGCTTACATGAATGTCAGAGGTGATACGTATTCTGTTCTATATAATCCATTGATAATCGAAAAGTTTTCAAGAATTTTAAATGCAAAGTGAGCCGAAAACATACGAGAGTCCACGCTGGTTGTTATATGCAGATAACAGTAGTAAGAGGTCAATCGTTTATTCCCGAGAAGAATGGCAGAAAGGGTCAAAGTTCCAGGCTCATGAAAGGATTTTATTTCTTTATTGGAGGCCTCAGCAAGACAGACCAAGAAAAAAAAAAGAGAAAGCAATTGCCTTGTGCCTACCAAAGCACGACTTTCTTTTAAATGATGTCAGATTTCAGGTCCTCTATCTCAACTCAGGGGACCAATAGCTGTGGAGATACCTGATGTCCAAAGTCTGTACATTTAATTCGCAAACCATATCTGACTTTAAAGATGCCATCTGACATGAAATTCAACAAATTACTCTTGGCATGGTACTTTCCTTGGTGCTAGGCACTATCTATCTCGTGCACTGTATCATTGGGGTTCAATAAGAGCATGTGGAAAGTTTATGAAGCACAATAAAATGTTTTGCTTTTGATTCTTCTCTGTTATTATTGGTCTTTTGCTTTTTTCTTCTTTGACTATGTACCGCTGGAGATTTTCGTGCTATGTCGTTCCAATGCTTTGCATTGTTTATTAGAGAACACATTCCAATAAAAAAAAAGCTGTTGTTGCCCTTGGAAAATTTATCTCTGCAACCGTAGTGCTAGACTTTAACTGTTGTTTTTCACGTGATTCTTGAGTGCATACCTCAAAATATCTTCAAAAATTTTTTTATTCTGTTTCTGCGAGTGGTATGATAGTCACGGTTTTTCATAACTATCCAGTATATAATTGTCATCATTAAGGATAATTATTGTATTAAATTAATGGTAGAATCTAATGACCAAATATTTTTCTTCGGCAAATCAAGAGAGATTCTTTTCTTCTCTTTTTGTGTCAGGTGTTACCATATCATTATGTTTGTCAAAAATAAATGTTTTAATTGTTTCAAGATTGGTAGCACATACTCTGGGATATTCCTAAACTAGATGCAACGATTAAAAGAAATGAACAAAAAAGATCGAATTACAGTAGCAAAAAAATGACGGAAATGTAAACTTAATTAAAGCGCTACCAAAAATTGCCAACATCGTATAACACCAAATGACTGTATATCAAAGCTTAGATCACACAACTAACCTAAAAACAATTTATTTGCAGTGTGTACCTGAAATAACACAAACCATAAACCAATTATTTAAAATCGTTTTGCTGATTAGTCTGAAAAAGCAAAATCCAGTCTGAATCCATCTCGACAAAAACACATTGTGCATGTGATAATTTTCAATGCCAATTGGGGCAACGCAAATGCATGAATTTTCTACACCAGTTAGGGTAACGCAATGGAATTTTTTCTATTTTCTTTATCATGTTTTATTTTAATTCAAAAGTACTTCAGAATGAATCCGATAGATAGATTAATTAACAATGTTTAATGATTTATTTTAAATGCATCAAACACTTAGAAAACAAACATAATTATTTCAAATAACCTGTTGAAAGCATATTAAGCCTAATCTCATTAGCGTGGAAAAAAACAAACTGAAGTCTTACTCATTTGGTGGCGGGGAAATGAAGATTTCTGGCGAGAAAGTTATTTTTTTATTAATAAAAAAGTAACCACTCAATTAACCGGAATATATAATAGTCTATGTTCTATTCTAGACTATAATCTATCTCTGTGCTAACCTTCATTTAATTTCACTGTGATGCTCTGGCGTGGTTGACTAACACCATCCATTCATCCAAACTTTCACATTTATTATAATAGTATAGATGTGGAAATCCCTTTTGATGTCTAGGAATTTATTAATTCGAAAATTGAAGAGAAAAAAAATGTCAAAATTTTGGCAGTGACAGTGACATTAATGATGTCTTAAAGTACTTACCATTTTAAACTTCTGATATTTTCGGAGCATTTAACATGCTTTAAATAATTACTATAAATAAATGAATTTTTTTATAAATTTGACTGCTATTACTACAGGAGAAACATGTATCGTAAATGATTTCCTAAGCAAAGATTTGTTTATGAAAATCTTTTTAAAAATACAGAAATTTAGATGCAATATAAAATTTAAAGATTAATAAATTTCCTTAGAGTGAAATATGTATTAATTCAATTTGTTGAAAACCCAGGCATATTTTTCTGAAGGAGACATATGCTGATAAAATAAGTGAAAGTATGCCTGTTTTAATAGCATATTTTGGGAGATGGGAAAACAAACACATATATATGCTGTATTAATCTAAAACGAAACAAACGAGAGCGAAAATGAAATTTCGTGTCTCAAAATGACTGGCTGCAACAAAATAGCCTTTAATATAAATGAATTTTTTTTTTAAAAAAATTTGAGCAAATTATTACATTTTTTTTCAACAACCCAAACTGTCTTTTCAGGCGAAGCAATATTTCATGAATTTTCACTTTTAACTAATACTTCTGAAATTTGAATTCTGTAACATTTAGTATACAACGTGCGGTGGCTTCGTGCATAAATATTTTATATTCTTCATTAATAAAGAATAAAATCTCAATTCATTTTGTATAGTAATGAAAGTGACAATTTGTCCTGACATTGCAAAAGCATTGATGTATTAAATTATAACCCAATGACTCT
>JAOUZG010016587.1:9886991-9903848 GCA_026289955.1 Argiope argentata | reverse complement strand
ATATATATATATATATATATAATACTGAAATTTTAACAAAATAAGTTAAAGAAAAATTTAATTATTCTTTTATTATTCATAATCAACTAAATAAATTTTTAACAAATGATCTAAGATTTACATAGTGGAAATCGTATGGCTTGTAAAGTGCTTTTAAATTTATGTTAGTGGTAGAGGTTTTATTTTTACGTGAAATTGAAGAAACCATTGTTAAATAAAATATACTACATAATTTACGAAAAGTGACAATAATACTTTTTTTACACTGTGTATCTCAAAAAATTAATTAAAACGAAAAAGATTTTTTTTGCTTATAACTTTTGCGTGTTATTAAGCTTTCGAAGCAATGATATAATTCAGCAACAAAGAACACTTTGAAATGCCGATAATTTATATTATATGCAATCGTTAAGCTGGTCTAGTTGCAAAAGAGAATTAATGTCGTTTTCCGAATTTCCATCATCCTTCTAGGAGATATATTTACAGAAAGATTTACTCCTTGCAAATTACTGAATTCTTACTTCCTTGAGGAGAACGTAATTCTTTCATAGAAACCATACAGAATTTGAAATTTCGACTTACTTACTTTCCAAGTTACTCTCATACTCTCATGCCAAGTTACTCTCATTCAATTCTGAGTTGTTAGTTCGGAGTTCAATATTTCAAACTTGACTGTGTGGTGAATATTTAAAAGTAATTAACAGCCATGTAGCATTTGGGGATTTCATGAACAGTTTTATTTAAATCACGATCAGCGTCTAGACGTTTGCATTTAGACCTCATTTCAAGTGGAATCAACTATTTCTCAGGAATGTAATTGGGGCAGACGAATTCTGTTTTAATCCAGAAGGAAGCTTCTACCGTGAAAGCAATCCCTTTTCATACGAAAAAAAAATCATTCTTGTTACATGAGGAGCTTTATTAGTAAATATTTTCTAAAAAAATTTAACGTAGCATTTTAAGAAATATATGTCCTATTTTGTTTCAAAATATATATCTAAATATGTGGTGACCGATATACTCATTTAGTTTTGAATACCATTATGTTTGAACTATTTTGTCTTTGACAGTACTTCAGAAGATGTAATAGCAAATAGACGGTGCCACTGGTGAATTTTGACAATATGAGGTCTGCTGTTACTGAATTAATTTAAGGTTCCTTGTAGGAAAAAATCTGGGTTATAAAAAACTGCTTGAATTAAACTTATTTCCGCTTCTGACTTCATGCTTATTTCCTAATATTCATTATTTAATTTTAAGATATCTCTTTCCACATCTATAACGTTTATTTCTTCTAATTCTTACAGATAATATGCTTTAATATTGACAAAGTATATATTCTACGTCCTTTTTTGCAATGGTTTATCACCATGGAACCTATTTTGCATTTCGTATATACACAGTGTGATCAAAATTTTTCTGAGACTTTTGGTTTTGTACATTTTTTAAATATCTCTAGAAAGTCTGGACAAAATATATTTGAACTTCGACCGTATAAAATAGGCAATTGAACATATATTTTACCTTGAAAATTCGGGCATCTAGGGAAAGAATGAAAGGATAGAGAAAATGATTTTTTCTAACCCCATTGCACTGAAAGTTAATATAGATTTCACCTTTTCAACAATGCTCTTATTTGCCTTGGGTAATATTTTCATGAATTTTCTTGAATAAAGCAGTAATATATGAAGTAAAACAGTAATCATGGATATATGAAGATTCATTTAAAAAATCTCAAATTTGTATGTAATTATTTTGTTAATAAAATATAGAATTTTGAACTAAATAACATAAAAATTACAACATCAATGACAAATTATTATAATAACATTATATCCAAATCTGAAATAAGTAATTTGATAAAATGGGAGTACTTTTAGTAAATAAATTTTAATCACGGGTTTGTGAAATATAGTCTACTTTTGTTACTTTTCTTTTCAAAATGTCCAAGTCAGATATGCATATGGCAACTTATACTAAAATTCAAATCCAATTTTATTAAGATTCAGAAAGATATCAATGTTGCAATAATCTGAGAGATCTCAAAGGAAAGTAAAATTGTGAAGGATTTTCCCCCGAATTGATTTTGCTATTTTAACCCGATTTTTTTTATATTTTCCCCCCGTATTGGTATTTTAACTGGAATCTGTGAATAGCTATACTGAAAGATTATGCAAGATTAAAAATATAATAAATACTTCTTCAGATTCATAAGTGAAGTACGTAATAAAAAGTATTGTAAATTAGCTATCATGAAAACCAAAAATTATCAAAATATTCATCATAATATGTTCAAACATTAGAATTATAACATTACGTAATTTCATTTAAATAATAATTGAAAGTCAGCTTTGTATAAATAATCAAGTCACTGGAATTTTGATCACTGAAACTCATTTTTAACTTAACCGGTGGGCTAAACATTACATTTTTAAAACTACCTTTTTTGTTTTAGTAATTTTGAGGAAATGTCATATTTTTTAATTATAGCTCTTGACTCTGCAGTACCTACATCTATAGTATCTATTTCATTTAAGCAAATCCTCGGTGTCTATAAAAATGTAATAACAAAGCGACGTAATGAAGCGGACGAGAAGCTGATCATTTATACATGACAAAGTTTTAATATTTCATAGTTTTTATATTTTTTTACAAATTTATTTATTTCACTTTATTGATAAGTGATCGATATTGCTTTTCCTCCCTTAGACCGGTGACCTGAAGTAGCTGTCTTGTCAGAAATCTGCCACTGTTTTGAATCATAGTAATTTTTCTCCAAATTTTTTTCGAAGACTTTAGATTATGACTATTCAAAATATCACCCAAAGATCTAAGAAGATAGGCGCATACTTCTCCTTTCCTTTTGAAAAAAACAAACAAGTCTCTTCCTATCACTTGTAAGATGACTTTTTGCTCTAATTAATAATGTAATATAATGTAAGTTAAATTGTAACGTAAAACATTGGCTTTCAATGTATTTAAACAAAAATAATCATAAAAATATTGCTCTCTAGAAGTTAGTGTTTTAACATATTTTCTGATAAAAGAAAATTAGATAAAAAATACGAATTTTTTTATTTAATAACCATTTTGATAGAAATTGCAAAGTTAAAAAAATTAAATTTTAGAGTAGGCATAAATGTACTGCCATGGGTAAAAAAGAAACCCCTAGGCTCTATGCAGCCATAGTTCATCGCACGATTATAAAAAGAAAGGTATCATTTTGAAAAGGCTTAACTTAAGCTTAAAGTTTTTTGAATCAACAGTTTCGTAAGGGGCTGTACATGTATTGAAATAAGGGAAAACTTCAAAATTTTCAATGCTAATACCCCTTTTCTCATTAAATTTTAAAACTACACAAAAGATTATTCCCAGAAGCCAAGTTTCATTAGTTTAGGTCTATTGGTGTCGAAATTATGAGCTAACATAATTTTAATTTTTTAATTTTAAAATTAAATTTTGAACTTAATTCACACCCTATAAAGTTACTGACATCAACTCTTTTTGTTATGTAAAAGAAACTTTAACATTTTACTCTACACATTTTGCGTACATGTTTAAAATAAAAGGTTATTTTTTATTAAATAAAAAAACTATAAAATAAAGTTAACAAATTTTAGGATCGTGACATACTTAAACTTTGACCTAAATCGAAGGACAAGAGTATTTTATGGTGAATCGTTATTTAAAATTTTTTGTTTTCCTTCTAAAACTATGCATTTAGAGGTACATTCACAAATTTCAAAATATCAACAGCTTTGTATTTGGTATTGAAATGCTGGTGATAATGCATTTGTTGAACAAATATCGTTTTTTATATTGGTGTAGCATAAAAAATATATTTAAAAAATTCGTCAGCTGAAAGAATATGAAATCAAAGTGTAAAAATATCTATTGTCATAATACTTTTACAGTATCTTTAAATGCTGGAGAATAGTCTCTGTTCTTTGTAATAAGTTAGCTTTTGCTTGTCAGCTAATATAACGTTGCTTAAAGAATATAACAAATTCCAGAAAACGGGGATTTTATTTCATGATAAATACTTTGTGAGATTTAATTAATTAATTTTACTACATTGTGAAGAATCCTTTCTCTTACTGATTGATAGATAATGAACTCTTAACAAGAAAATATTTTCTAAGAAAAGGATAATTTCTGTTTGTTTAATTGTACTGATGTTTAAGTGCCGTATGACGCCGTATTTAAGTGCTGAACATCATTTCTTTCTCTGATCTTTAGTTTGATAAAATTAATCTGGCTTACTTATTATTATTTTATTATTGTATAAAATCATAAACGGAATAAAAACATTCAGGAATCAGAGCATTATTTATTAAGCATTAAATGTTGCTATTTTATAATATATATAATTGCAATAAAATATACTTACAATTTATAATTCTTTTTATATATTTATTACGATTTTTTAAATATTTTACTGTAATAAATTTTTCAATGCCAGTTTTGTTAAATTAACTTTGTTCTATTTAATCAAATAGGTACTTATATAAATTTTCGATTTGTTAAGCTGGTTGATTCTTAAAGACATATAACAAAATAATTATTCTTATAACTATTTCATATAATAATTCTTTCTATATATTTATCCTGTAATTGTATATAAAATTATTATAACTAAACTTCCTTTTCGACTTCTTTCATACAAAAAAGCAAGATATGTGATAAATTAAAGCTTAAAAGCGTGCTTCAAAAATGACAATTAAAATTAACATTTAGAGTGATGTTCTGTAATTTGATTATTATGTCTGTAACACGCATATATCATATATGTACTACTTCATTCAATGAAAGCATTGGTAAACAAAAAGAATTTGCATGGGGCATTAATTTGCCAATAAAGTATATAAGAAAAATGGTTTCCGTTTATCACTTAATGAAATGCACTGTTTTTTTGTATGCTTGTGAAGCAAAACGGCGCTTCACAAGCATACAAAAAAAAATTCAGGTATATTTCTGAATAGTAAGTAATGATGATAGGAATAGAATATACTGATAAAGAATAATAGCAATAAAGGTCAAAAGAGAATTTTTTCTCTCCATATAGGTAGAATATTAATTTTAACACTAAAATGTACATTTCTTTTAAATAATAAAAAGCAAATTTAATTTTTTATCTTTTGCTCATGCAACAAATCTTTCCATTTTGATGCTTTAAGTGTAATGGATAAGTGTACTTTACACAAAACTTTCTTTGTACTTGATTTTTTTTTTGCAGAGAATAATCACTGAGAATATTTTCTCTTCATTATGAAAATTTTGATAGAAATTAAATAGCAATAGATTTTAATATGAATATTGTATCTTTATAATTGATTTTAAAGGGCGATTATTATCGAGCTACAGAGAATATGAAAATCTTATACTTCTACACATAGAAACAAACCCTTAATAAAAAATGTCATATCTCACGATGTAATAATTTTATATTAAACAAAAGCAGTACTCCTAGTATTTTTCCATAATAACTCATAATGACATTAAAAAATAAGGTGTTGGTAAAAAAAATTTCAAAGTTTGTACAATTTTAAATATGTAGACAGCCCCCTAAGAAAATTTTAAGCATAGCAACTTTTAGAATTAAGTATAACTTAAAAGTAAACACCCTCTTAATATTATCTTAAAAGTATCTTTAAAATAGTACTTTTAGTTTTCACATAGAATAGTCAATTGCAAAATAAAGCAGGGAGACTTCGTTTTTTTCTCGTCACTAGACATAATAAGATAAATTTTTAAAGGGTAATGGGAGAAATGAAAATAAAAATAAAAACCAAAGACAAATTTTAAAGATATAGAAAAAAATATTGAAAAACATAAAGTATTAAAACATCTTCTTTTTTGTCTTTATTTGTAATAATTTATTTATGAATTTTTCATAATCTAATTCTTGAACAACGTCAATACTTAAGAGCAGCAGCTATTTAAGTGAAATGAATTCGTACAACTCCTCTGATAGCTCTTGAAACCTTTTGCAACAAAAAAAGATATCAATCCTTTTGAATTACAAATTAAAATGAATTCCAGTCAAATTTCAATTTGAAGGAGCAAACATCAAGCAATTAAAGAATTTCTATTGAATATTCGACTTCTGTTTTTAAACTATTGCATTCAGAATTTTTTAGTAATTTGAAAAATAGTACCATATTAGTTTTACTCTTTTAAATGAAATTACATAATAATATGCTGAAATTTCTTCTTGATTGACGATGACACCTTTGAAAAAAAATTGAATTCTCTAAGTACCAGCAACGTAGATTTTAGTTTAAAAAAAGAGTGAGTGAGAGAGAGAGAGAGAGAGATTGAAAATCAACGATTGATTTAAATTATTCTGCTGAAGATATATCCTTTCTATTAGAGAAACAAGGCAATTAATAACGTTTTTTTTTTGCTTTTAGCGTAAAACGAAATGATGATTTTATATTACCATTTCTTTTTCTTTTTTTTTACATCTTAGAAATTTCCCGAATATCGCTGCTTTTGAAATCATTTTTAATTAAACTTTTTTCTTCTTTCCTTATTCTCCACAATGTTTCATTTGTCTCTTTTTATTCATTCATTCTCTATCTATCTATCTATCTTTCTTTTTTTTTGAAGAAAGAAAAGAGAAAGGGCATTTTCAGAGGGATAAAGTTGCATTGTAGGAAATCAAAAACTTTCTTGAAACTTGTCACATACATTTTGTGGTTTCTCTAAATTTCGGCCAAGAGAAGATCTCTTCAAAACGCATGCGGGGAAAACCACCATTGAAAAGTTTTTCTCAGCATATGGCGATAGATGGGCGCTGAATTTCTTGATAGGTGGATCGTCTTACATTGAAGTGTTAAATTTCCTTATATACCACTTGATTTGATGCCATTTTGCTTTTATTTATGGGAGTGCTTGCGTTCTTTTGTGTATATCAGTTTTCTGTGGACACAACAAATCTTTCCTAACGAATTTCAGAGGTCTGTTGCATGTCACAATTGATGAACTATATTGCGCATATGCAAGTATTGTTAGAAGAATGCAATTTTGTATAAATGATGATTGTGCTCATTTTGAATAATTCTCCCTAGTGCAATTAATGTCTCATTTGACCATTTTCCAAAATTTAATGATAACTAACAAATTCATCATTATGAAAGTGTATTATGATTCTGCCCTTTTAATAACTTTTGTGATATGTGAATTATCCATAAAAAGGCAACGGAAAACTCGCTCAAACACCAGCTTGCATGTAAAAAATGGTCTACATTAATAAATTTTTGTTTAATATATCAACAAATTTTAGGGATAGAAAAATGAAACAGTGATATTACAGATGTGTCTAAAAATACTCTTTACTCGTCGACAGGTTCTCGCTATGGGGGCCATGTAAAAATTTAATTTTTGTAATTTTTTATTCACAAAAACAGAAGCCAAAATATTATGTTATATTTGAATATCTTTGTTAATGAAATTTTGGAATTAAAGTATAAATTTAGTTATAAAAGTTAAAGAAATAACTCCTTTTTCGATTTTTGAAATACAAGGTGTCCATAATTAAACTACCCTAATTTAAAGTTGTCTTCAGGCGAAACTATAGTTCAGAAAGTTAACAAATTTTGTAAAGGACATAATATATGAGTGGGAATATGTTTGAGAGAATAAAAAAAAAACTAGCATGAAAATTTGTTAAGAAAATAATTTTCGAATAAGAGATTTTAATGAACGAAGAAGATGAATCAAAAATGCAAATTTTGATCGAAGTCATGCAGCATTTGTTATAAAACCTAAAATCTTTTGCTGAGATTTCAATATGTTGCTATGGCTAATTAGAATGTCCTTACAGTTACCAGATCGAGCTTTGTTAGTTAAATTTTTTTTACCAAAACAATGATTCCGCAAAGGTTGCTCTACGGGAATATCGGACTTTGAAAGGGGTAGGAAAAATTACAGTGACTATTAAAATTTTTCGATTAATGATAGCTAAATGTGAAGAACAGGTTTGTTTAAGGTTCGTTCTGGATGAGGAAGAAAATCTGTTTCCACAGAATCAATAAAGAAAGTTGTGCTTCAAGTGGAAGAGGACAGAGCTTCGAATGCACAGTCTAGTCCCAGTGTCCGAAGTGTGTCAGATACATTGGATATGGTTCGTTCAAACGTCCAGAAGATCATGCGGAGTATCCTCCTGTATTGTTCGCACTATCTTCAACATGTGCAGAGGTTGCTTCCAAATGATTTCGACATTCGATATCGGTTTTCAATTCAGTTTCTTCCTCGCTTTGAGTTTGACTCAGAATGGCCGTGGAATATTCTCTGGACAGACGAAACTTATTTTTATTTGGACGGTTCGGTGAATATTCCCAACTGCCGAATTTGAAATGGAGAAAATCCACACTCAATCTTACAAGTCCCTTTGCAGTCAGCAAAAGAAACAGTGTAGTGCGGGTTTTCTGCATCATTTATTCTCGGCCTGTATTTCTTCCAGGAATTAAATGCGAGAGGTCCGGTAACATGATCAATCACTGGGCAGAAGAAGGCATCATTAATTCAGAATATAATTGTCCCAGATTTGCAAGCACGTCAATACCTTTCGAGCGCAATTTTCATGCAAATTAGCCGTTGTGTAAAAAAAGTTCTCCAAAATCATTTTAAAGAAGAACGTGCCACCAGCCATTATTTTCGTGATCTGTGGCCTTACAGGTCTCCAGACCTAAATCCATCCAACTTTTGTCCTTGGGAGCATTTAAAACATCTGGGAAGTCCTGATAATCCAAAAAATTTACTTGATTTAAAAAGCAGAATTTCACAGCATGTTCTTACTGTTTCCCAAAACATACTACGATCAACTGTGGAACATGCTATCTTACGATTACAAATGGTAGCGGAAAATGATGGTCGTCATGTTGAACATGTTTTGTTGTAATTAAATTCGTCAAAAATATGCCAGATGTGTAATTCATTTGGAAAACTGCCCCTGGTGGCGAAATTTTGAACTATTTTTTTATTCACTCAAACAAATTTCCAACCCTTTATTATGTCCTATACAAAATTTTAGAACTTTCTGTACAATAGTTTCGCCTGTAGACAACTTTAAAGTAGAATCGTTTAATTATGGACACCCTGTACTTTATACATACGCTTGTAACAAATTTATTTAACAAATCTAATTTCGCTTTATTAAAATTATTTATTTTTAAGTCATTTGAATTTAAATTACAGTTTAACTTTTACGTTTTGTAGGATCCCATGTTTCTGAGTATTCAATTTTTGTCTCACTTAAAGTTGTAAAATCACTTGAAAATCACGCAACCATAATGAATGCTTACTCAGCTAAGTTATTTGCTGAGTAAGTTACTCAGCTTTTAAAGAATATCGCCTGTTTAATGCCCTTTCTGATTTCCGCCTTCCGTTTCGGTTGAATTTCGGATCATGAATTAAATATTCTGATCATGAATTAAATGGTGATCTCTATTAAATAAACTGACGTATTTAAAAGAGGATTTTACATGTTTACGAAATAGTATTACTTTTCTTTGGTTGAAACAGCTTTTTAATTTGTTACTGAATTTCTTTAACATCATTTTGAAATTATTAAAGGCCGATAATTGAGAGTTTACTTTATTTTACGCATTTTATTTTCATTTATTAACTTGTTTTTAAAATGAAATATTTTGAAAATGATAAAAGTTATTTTTAGATGTGAGATGAGAATTATTTATTTAAAATTTACTTTTAAATGTTACCATATTCATTTTCTAAAAAAATTAAAGTGTGCGATTTTAGTTGATAGTTCTCCTTGCAGGAAGGCAGATAGACCCTCAATTTTTTTAATCTTCACAATAGTTATATCTAAACCTGCAGGTTTGTATTCGATATTTTATAGCCTTGCATTCAATTTTGAATCCTCCTCGTGTACATATTACACTAATAGATTTATGAATTTCATAAAAATTGGTTTTCTCAGCCACGTGTCTCTATTCTTTTTCTTCCAATCAAATACGTAAAATTTTGTATCAAAAACTCTGATAAATTTGATCTTAACCATGACTTTCGTTTCAGCAATCAAATAATCGAGAAATGGATTTAGAAATAACAGTATTTCAGTCCCTGTATCACCTTTCAGTAGTCCAAGGAATAAATTGATAAACAAAGAAGTTTAAGGAGAAGTTTGTAATACTGAATTTTAAACTTGACGAATAAATCAGAAAAGTAGCGCCTTTTACGTATAAAAAATCTAAAAAGATATAAAGAAATCATCACCAAAATATTCTAAAAATAAATAAAATTCAAGTCTATGATAACAAATTTCAAGTTATCAAGGGAGACCTTTATTATTTTTACGTGATTATTTGTCTTAATTAATCTAAGTCATTAAACAGTTTAAACCGGTTTGAAAAAATTAAGAGACTTCTCTCTCTCTCTTTCTAATGATAAATAAATACATTTTTAAACTGTCATTTTCAATTTTTCTAGCTGCAAACGAAGTTTCGGAGCTCGATCGATTTTAAGATAAAAAGCCAATAATTTAAACGAAAAGTTCACTATTACTGGAAGCTATTGTATATGTGGTAAAATCCAATGAACTTAATGCAAATTGATATTAAAATTATATTCTAACATTTATAGTATTTCGAGAAATACAGTTAGTAAGAATGCGCTTATAATATCATTAAAGAATAAATATAAGTCATGTTTTAAAAAATTGCGATAGTTAAAACTGAAAGAAAATTTTTTAAAAAACGGTAATCCTTTGAGAGCGAGAATAATTGTTTAAAAGTAAGAAATCGTAAACAAACTGGATGATGACGTCATTTAATAGGAATGACAAACAAAAAGTAATTGATAGTAACTTTAATTAAATATTTCAAACAATACTGACACCCCCCTCAAATGTCATGGATCAGGTGACTCGCTATCTACCAATGAAGAAACGAATATTTTTTGCCTTTAAATTTTGGAGATACCAAAACCTCCTAACCAAAACAACATCATGTTCTCACATGATAATAAGCTTATGAATCCAGGTCAAAAGAGCTCAAAGACTAAAATTCTGATTCGAATCCAGTGTAAAAAATTTTATGTTCTGAAATCTGACTTGTATTAATTTCAAAAGAAAAAAAAACTCAATGACAGCTTGCGATTTTACACGAAGTCCCGTTCCTTGGTAAACTCAAAAGCGCTAATTTTACGACTGATATTCGAGGTACTACTTTCAAAGTCCAAAATTTTCAAAAATAATTGCAATCTTTTAAAAATATGTGCAGATTTCGTGACCCCTCACAGAATGTCACGCGAAGTAATAAACCATTTCATAAAAAGAGCGAAATTAGCGAGGATCAATTCAACTTATAGAGAGCTCTTGGAAATTCAACCGCGCACCACGAAAGCTGGAGTGGTTTTGGAAAGACATCCCTTTTCCATAGGGAAAAAAATTGGATTAAACTTATCCCTTTCTTTTCGGGGAATCGCTTTTAGGGGAAAGAAATTGGATTAAGCTTATCTCCTTATCTTGCTTCTCGGAGAGTCTTTTAAATGGTTCTGATAGAAATGAAAGAAATTTGACTGGAGCGTTTGATGGGATATTTTGAAATAAATAAATATTTCCCTTTTTTAGGCTAATAATTCACATTTAATAATACTATATAAAATATTCTTAGGATTAATCCTAAAAGTTTTATTGTTTCTTTAATTATCCAAATGGAAAATGAATACTCAAGTTTCAATTTTAAAAAAATAAAAACGATCTAAAACGAAAAGCAAGAAAAAATACTAAAAGTAATTGGAACTAAAATTATGCAAGTTCAAGGCCTAACAATTAAGGGCCTTATTCAGAAAAATGTTCATCCTTACATTCACCTATGCATGCATGCAAAAAAAAATTCTGAAGACCCGAAGTATGATTTCGTAGATGTGATATAGAAATTAATACTTTGCATTATTTTTCAATTTACTGTCATGCTAGTTTAAGAAAAATCAGTTCAGCACTCAACATTCCAAAATCGTCAGTGTAAAGAATATTTCAACTTAATAACTGACACCATACAATGCACGACGTCTAGAATTTTAGTTGAGTCCTACTTTTGGCAAAATCAAATATTTTTTCCCTGATAAATATAATTTGTGTTGAGGCATATTTACTTTTGTAGCTGTAAAATTCATTGTACAATAAGTTATTTGTCGATTTCAATTTTCTATAAATATATTACGTATTTCTATTTTTAGTACCTCTTTAGTTGATTCTACTTTAAACATCAACATCTGAATGATGACTGATATATTCAGTTAGTTTTGAGTAGAGTTCTATCTGAACTTATGGGATGAATCCACTTTCGAAGTATATGCTATCTATGAGTCAAAAATGTCTATCTTTAAGTTTCAAATGATAAACTTCAAGCAGTTGAATTTGTTTATTATCTAACCAATTTTTAAAATTAATTGACAGTTAACAAATACGCTTTTATTTTGAGATTCTATATTTTTAATAATCTTCCTTGATATACATATTGTTATGGAAAACTGTAACGGAAGCCATTTTCGAACAATTGTGAGAGATATAAAAAAATAGTCTAAAGAAATTCTCTGTATAGTATATATTTAAAAAAAAAAATAATCTAAAGAAATTCGCTATATAGTATTTCAATAAATTTTGCAGATAGAAGCATGAAATTTTGAACGTGTATGAATGAATATAAGAAAAACATTTTATTAAATGATTATTTTTTATGAGAGCTGTATAAAATTGAATTTTTCATTATTTTCATCTCTAGGAGCCAAATTATATTCATGCATTACGGTACCCTGTTTGATGAATTTAATTATGTTGACTTCCCGTTTTAAAGTAAAAGTAGGGCTAATTTGGGAATGACCTCGTTATTTTGAATCGTGATCAGATGATGAGGTCGACACTTGATATGGTTACCCCTCCCCAAATTTCCACATCACACCAGTGGGAGGACGTTTGGCCCCGAAGGATTTAGTGTGAACCAGACCCGTTTACACGAGGGTTCTTCGATGGAGTCGGGTTCCGAACTTGAAACCCTTCGGTTCTGAAGCCGAATAACAATATATAACTGATATACTATTTTTTGGAAGAAAGGGCATCATATTCTATTATAATAAGAAATACAAATCAGCAAATTGATTTGATAGCTGAAAAATATATAACACTAGAGCACATAATTTGCTACTTATGCATTAATGATCCAGGTTCTAAAATATCTCGTAGCAATTTGTTTTTGTATTATAGCTCTCTATATTACTGTCAGTTCTTGTTAATTTCTATTATAAGAATGCTGAGCAATTTTAGCACAGACATTGAAAAGAACTAACAACTACACTTTTTTAGCGGGTGGATTTAGAAACACCACTATTAGGACCAGGACCCCGGTAATCACCAAATTTAAATTCATTATATTATTGAATTTGGAATCAGTTAAAAAATGAATTTTACTGAAAATAATCCATTCATAGAGTAGATTTTATGCAAATCTGTTATACCAACAACTCAAAATGTTTCAGATGAATTTTTTTTTGTTAATACATTTTTGTATTTCAGTCATGGGAACGTTATGATAAAATGTTAAATTGTTTATTATATTAATATTTTAAATAGTATATCATATTTAAATATATTTATATTTAAATAGTATAATTATATAATAGTATAATTATATAATAGCATAATGATATAATAGCATAATAATATAATATTTAATATTATGAGATTGTAAGGAAACGATTTATTTCTTTTCATCTTCTTGTTGATTGTATTATTATTTCTTTCGTAAAGTTTGAATACCTGTCTAATGCTCTTTTGATGCATATTTCAATAGCATACTTGATATTGTCCAAGCATTTTATTTCTGAAAAGAGGATAAGTGTTTTAATAAGGGGTTTTATTGTATGCGTAAGAGTATCCAGATTTTTTTAAAACTAAATATGACCAATAGAACCGGAGAATTGTGTAAAAACTTAAATTTCGCAAATTTTATTTTCTTTCTAACCAGACTTTAGTTTGTCTTTAACATTTTAGAAATGAGCTATTACGTTATAGAAGGTTTCTTCGCATTTTTACCATTTTCCTTTTTCCAAAAACCCTTTTTGTTTTAATGTTACTTGGTAAACAGGACAATGAAAGGCCAAAGACCTTTTTAGGACATAACTCATTTGCAAAATTATTAACAAACAAATAAACAAAAATCTAACAATTTGAATTAAAATCCTCAAGGTCAACTGTATTGAATGATAGAAATTTAAAATTAAAGAACTAAATAGGGAAAAATCTTTGATCATTGAACTAACCAATAATTGGCACATAATCTAAACATAAATAACCATTGAATGACTTTTAGAATGTAATCCCAAATGTTTCTTTCAATTCACCCTATGGCGCACGAAAATATGAATACTGGTACACTGCGGTAGCATTGACGGGTTATTGGTTGAATTCTAAGGACCATCATCGGTCCGATATAACCCCTCCCATAGAAGGCACGTCCCGTCATTTGTAAAGGGTAATTGACTCCACAGCTTTTCTGTATCCCAACAAGGAGGCAAAAATGCATTAACATACCGGAACTTCTCATTCCCAAATATGAAGAGACTCCTTCCCCCTAAGAATAGATCTAAGAATAGATAGCACATTTTGCAGATATATATTTTTAACACAAATGTTAATTCATATGATTAATAAAGTAATGGTATTTGTATTTTGCCATTTATTTTTTACGATGATTTGCATGCACTTATTTTTCTTAAAACTTGTAAATCTGATATAGTCTTAGTAAAGTTCTGTCAGATCAGCAGGTTCAGTATTAAAATTTATCTGAAACTATCAAAATTAATTATTTTAGGTATACTACTAACATAAAAATCTTTAAGCATTTTTTTTCATAATGATCTTTCACATCTGATGTTAACATTTCTATATGTTATATGTTTTCTTGTCTTTTCAAAAAAGCATTATTTTTATAGGTAGAAAACTCAACATTTTTAAAAATCAATTTTTCTCGTCTATCTTTTAATCAAGTTTCTTTTAAATTCTTTTTCTCTTTCAATTCCAAGTGACATTTCTACCATTTGAGTTCCATTTCCTTCAAACTGTATTTTGTTCTCATTTTTTGTGCATTGTTATTTAATTGTCATTGAGCAAATTTTGCATCGTTTTTAAAAGTGATTATTTCATGTAGATTTTCCTGCAATTTATTTACCATTATATAATGCAAAATATTTATGGATTCTTCGAATTCATTTCTGAAATTTCATATGAAAGTAATATGCCCTTATCAGAAATTTATAGTATACGTGACGATTTGCAATCGAAATCATAATTGAAGATGAAATAAAAACTGATTATTCGAGAAAATATGAATAGTACCATATGTTTAATGGACGGCAATAGCAGGGGATGAAACATTGAAGCGCAATCTTAAAATATAATTTAAAATAATCCCATGATATTAAAAGTTAAAAAAGCCATATTTTTCTCTCATTTTAGTGTTTCTAAATAATTATTTAATAGAAAAATTTTCAAAATTCAAATTGCTATTTGAACTCCCTACATATCTTTATTCTCTAACATTGTCAATAGAGTCGTAAACGATCTAAGATATTTTTTATTACTAAACAAAGTCAGATATATCATCATTATGTGAAATCCTCATATCATCATTATATGAAATGAATTTGATAAAACAAGATTTATTGCCTGCATATCTATAATGTCAGATAAAACATGAGACCTGATTTGAAATAAGTATAAACAAGATTAGAAATAGGCATTTTTGTTTTCTGGACATTCCTAACAGTCGATAAAACGCATTAGTTGTTTTGAAGAAGCCAATTTGGAGTAGGATTTATGTTAACTAAATTGACTGACATGAATCTGATATTTTGTTAAAAATAAAAGAGTAGAAATTACAAGGAATAAAAACTTAAATAAAAGAGTGGAAATTACAAGCAATAATATCTTAAAATGTCGTAGATAGATTTATTATTATTAATTGAATATTTTGGTTATTCGTTGAGATTGGATTAAAATTTATTCAGTTATAAGTCTGAATAACAAAGCAACAAAAAAATAAACCATGGTGATAGTTTTCCAATTCTTTCATTAAAAAAATGTTAAACCTGCTAAAAAACCTTTTTTTTTGCTGGGAAAAAATTTCAAAATTTATTTAACATATCGGGTAATAACTAAGCAGTTTTGATGAGGAATAATTATTTGAATAACTTTTCCAGTGATACGAAGTCTAGAAGGGAAATAAAAAATATAACTTTCATCGAATTTCGAAATATTATGAAAACTATATTTTTAGAAGTTTATTACATGAAAGTTTATTATATGAATAAAATTTTGAAAACCCCATTTTGTATTCTTAAAAAAATGTTTTAAACTTAGTAAATTTATTTATTATTTGACAGGAAAAATAAAGATTTAATCAATATTCGACTCCATTTTTTAATATTTTCAATGACTATGTTGTCTATTGATGAATTATTTTCTAAGATTTCATTCAATTAAAAAAGGGCTTAAAATTGTTATTAAGAAAGAAATTTCATTTTATGAAAAGTTCCTGTCGAAATTCATCCCACTAAACCTGCAATTTAATATCCAAGCAAAAATAATCCAAAATCAATAATCAGATTAAATTTTGTTGCCAGCTGCTGTCTTTAGTATGATAAAAAATTCTTTTTTTTTGTTAAAGATATGCTCTTGATTAAATTTTTACCTGCGTCTTTTCTGAATATTCCCAATTTGGAAATCAAAAACAAGGATATATCCTTTGTTTTTTACAAAAAAAACCCATTCTTTGAATTCTAATTTACGACACACACACACACACACACACACACACACACACACACACACACACA
>JAOUZG010016587.1:9854090-9879719 GCA_026289955.1 Argiope argentata | reverse complement strand
ATATATATATATATATATATATAGTTTAATGGTCTTCAACTTTGCAATACATGCTCTCCAAATCTAATGCCTAAAATCACAGACTTCTTTTCATTTCATCCAAATTATCCATGATTTGTGGTAGAGGTCAAAGGGTAATTGTTTTTTGTAACTTAATTTAATTTCCAGTTATCCAAACAAAATTGGAATGATGCAGGCTCAATAAGATACTTTTAATACAAATACAAATATGTATTTGTTGTAGAAAAATGTAATTAATTTTTTTTAATAATTGATTTTTGAAGTGATTTAGTGAATAGCTAGCGTTTTTCAGTTTTTTTATCCTTTTCAAAAAATGCATTAAAATAAATTATTGATTTTTCTGGATTAAATCAGCAATTTCTATCCAAGCCTATAGAATTCAACTGCATCTAACTTCTGAGAAACCCTTTTATTATTCCTTTCTCATTTCATAATGGAATTTGATTTAAGAAGATTGATAAAAATTTGTAATTTTAACTTTGCAATATAATTGAAATCAATTATGAATCGAAATTAACCTAGAAATATGGTTTTTTTCTCTCTCTCAATTTCCCTTAAAAATGCTTTTATTCTGTAAACTCATTGAAATGAGTTTGCTGAGTTCTTGCATTCTATGTAACTAAAGAATTTCATCTCATCTCCTTATGAAACTAAAGAATTTCAAGAATAGAGTTGTGAAAAGAAATAAAAAAAGCATATAGAACTTTAAAATGTTCATTCTGAAACTGAGAAAATTTATATTCATAAATTCATTTACTCAGTGATGGATTTTCTCAATTTTTTTTCGAATTAAAACAGCATCATCTCATCTCTGTTCAGTCTAGTTATATTATGAAATTTTTTAACATAGTACATGTAGCTATTCTGCAATCTATGTATCTCCCTATTTCTTATTTAAATCAAGTATGAAGGTCTAAAAGTTTAAGATATGGATACTTTTCTATTTTATAAATATTTAACGGAACAATATATTCGTATCAGAAGAAATAACTGAAATTCATATGTTATGTTGTTGTTACTAATGGCACTTGCCTATGGACAAGTCCCCGCTGATACAGCAGCAAATTTAAGCCAAATGGAGCGTCTCTTGTTTTTTTTTTGAAGCAGCGCCAACAAGGGCCAAGAATACGACTTAGCTATACACTCACCCCATTTGCTTCCACAGCCCTTTTTTACAGGGGGGGGGGGCACAGTCACACATCTCACAGATAGCACACGGAAGAAAAACAATGCCCAAACCAAGACTCGAACACGGGACTTCCAGAACTAGAGGAAGACGTGCTACCTCTGAGCCAGAGAGCCGGCGAAATTCATATAGAAACAATTAGTATGATATCAGAAAATTTTCCTTCGCATGTATTTTAAAGTGCACTATCAATATATAAATAGCACGAATCAAGTGTGAATTAGATAATCAAGTAAATTTCAGATACATTATTTGCACCTTTCCTCTGAGATGAGGTATTGAAGAAAGCAACTAATGAGAAAGATTACCTTCGTGACTATTAAAGATAAAATATTTAAGAAAAAATTTCAGGAAAAGAAAAGACTTATATTTCCTGATTATAAAATATAAGTAAAATATATCAGTTGCATCTTGCGATAAAATCATCATTAGCGAAAAATAGTGCATGATGAGCATTGAGAACATGTCCAACACAAA
The DNA here is from genome assembly GCA_026289955.1 of Argiope argentata. NCBI lineage: Eukaryota > Metazoa > Arthropoda > Arachnida > Araneae > Araneidae > Argiope > Argiope argentata. The sequence continues at coordinate 9,878,035 of JAOUZG010016587.1, read as the reverse complement.
TATTGGTAATTGAAAGAACACTCTATTTTATTTGCAAATTAATTAATTTCATAAATAAGAAGGAATAGAAAAAGGCAAAAGAAAAATAGATCATGAAGAGTAAAATCCTATGAAAGCTATAAGTGAGTTTATTTATTAAAGGAACAAATTATTTAACTAAAAGCTCAGTTCAAGCTATGCTAATAAATATAATATTATAATTACAGTAAAACAAGTTATGTGACAAACAATTTTTAAAAATAAGTTCACAATTAGGTTATTCTGAAAGGTTATTATTAGGTTATTCTTAGGTTCCCAATTAGGTTATTATGAAAAAATTAATTTTAGTTACTTTCTATTTAATAATTACAGTTTTTGTTGTCGTTGCTCTCGTGTTCCGATTTACAACGGAAGTAGGGGTGCAGTAGTTTCTGAGGAAATAGACCCCTGACCACCCGAGAGCAGAAGTCTGATTTCTTGCACATACGTCACAAACACTTTTTACCGGACGGTCATAATTCATTCATCCACAGATCTTAATTCAGATCTGAAACAGAGATCTACCACCTCTGAACCAGTACCCTCAATGGTACTCTACAAAAGGAGAACTTTGTAACCACGACAGATTTAACGTCCACCACGCAAGGAGAGTCTTCGGCTGGCAAGTTCGAACTCTGAGCCCAAGAAATGCGAATCCAACGCCCTACTAACCAAGCTATGCCGGCTTTACAATTACTTTAAATAATTGATCAAGAATTATACTAGCATTGGATTTTCAACGCCAATTGTGGATTCAAAGCCAATTGTGGCAACGTAAAAGGCGTGAATTTTCTACACCAGTTGGGGTAACGCAATACAGATTAGAAATTTCTAACCTTCTTTATTCTGTATTATTTTAATTCGAAAGTACTTCAAAATGAATAGGAAAAATTAATTAATTAACAATATTTAATTTTAAATGCATCAAACATTATGAAAATAAACAGAATCCTTTAAAATAATCAGCTGAAAGCATGTTAACCCTAACCTCATTAGTGTGGGGAAAAACAAACAATTCGCTAATTATGTGACGGCGAGGAAATGTAGATTTTTGGACGGAAAGTTGGTTATTAATTAATTAATATTTGAAAAAACTATATTGACATCAAATGTCCTCTACTACAATTTTAAAAAAAAATTACTTGAACTTGATTGAATGAATAAAAAGTATTTTATTAACGATTGAAAATTTGAACAAGATATATAGGGAGAGTGTGAGCTAATTGTATAATTGTTAAGATTATGTTACTTTAGAAATTACGCTTGTAGATTTAATTTCTATTTACTTTTATACTTGTTTGATTCGAGATAATAAGAGTTATAATAAGATCCCTAATACCTAGTAATCATGGTGACCTTGTGGCTATGCTCGGCTTAAGTAACGGATGGTTCCAAGTTCGTGACACGATTCCATCGAAGAACCGCTTTATAAAATGGTCTAGTGTGAGTTAAGTTCGTCTGGGACAAACGCCGTTATAGTGAGAAAGTTTGGAGAGAAGTGGTACCAGCTCAAGTGTCGTCCTCGTCCTCTGAACGCGATTCAAATTTTGGAGGTTTTCCCCAAATAATCCAAGTGTTGCTTTAATAATGGGATGTTAATTTATAACTAAACTAAACCCTATTGCCAAGCACCAGAAAATTGATTTGACAACGCGTATATTCTTGGGTTGAAGCTTATACTTTACGACAGCACAGCGTATCAAAAAGGCAGGTCATTATTTTTTGTAAAATTTTTATACCCAGTGTTCTATCAGAATGACCACCTCTGTGGGACATCTCATCCTATCTAATCATTTAATCAAAGCACAATCACTTCAATTCTTCTTCATACGTGACATCCACTTCGTTTCGAGATGTAAAAAGATTAAACCGACAAAAAAATAAATAAATTGGCTTTAGTAAATGGAATTTTTGCCTCAATAAAAACTATAAAGACTATAAAAATAACATTTAAATTAAACATGCATTTCTTTTTACATTTGCGGTTGATTTCATGTGAAAGCTGCGACTGCATCTTTTTTCCTACACATATAGGTACTTTAGTTAAGCGAACTCAACACAAATTATAAATTGTATAAAAATAATATTTAAGCAAACAGGAATTTCTTTGTACGTGTGAACGGGTTTTCAGGTGAAAGCTGCTATTGCATCTGCTTGTTTATATAAAGAGTACATCAGTTAAGCGAGCTCAGTACAAATTATAAATTCTATAAAAATAGTATTTAAGCAAACATGCATTTCTCTGTACATTTGCACGTGATTTCAGGTGAAAGCTGCTATTGCATCTGCTTGTATTTGCATATAGAGTGCATCAGTTAAGTGAGCTCAATACAAATTATAAACTCTATAATAATAATATTAAAGCAAACGCGCATTTCTTTGTAAATTTGCATACAATTCCAGGGGAAGGCTGCGATTGCATCAGCTTATCTATGCATATAGAGTGCATTAGTTAAGCGAACTCAGTACAAATTATAAATATTATAAAAATAATAGTTAAGCAAATATGCATTTATCTGTACATTTGCACATGATTTCAGGTGAAAGCTGCTATTGCATATGCTTGTTTTAGCATATAGAGTGCATCAGTGAAGCGAGCCTGATTTTTTATAATTCCACGAGACAGCATCTTCAAACGAATGCAACTATGAATATTCAATAAAAACTAATAAAAAACGAAATAAATATAAATATATGCATCGAATAATAAAAATATATCGAAAGAAATCATGTATCTCTTGCAAACTGAAGAATTTAAAATATACGTCTAGTTCCATTTAAAATACCCCAAAATTTGTTTGCTTCTTTATATTTTTTCAACATAGTGCATTTAAAAAAAATTTCACATTAAAGTTTGATTTCAAAAATGTCTAAATATGCATCGAATTGTAAATATATATGCATCAATGAATATAATTTTATTACGAAATTTTATTTTAGGAGAAATTTTCATTCCAGAAAAAATTTAGTACTTGCAAATGATTTTGTAGCGTGATATTTTTTAAAGCAAATTTCAATTATTCTTTTAAAATTGCTTATTAAAAACGAATAATTAAATATTTTAATTCACTACTCAAGTTATGTTCCAGTTTTTTGTCATTATTATTGCAACCAGTTTTTTATAAACTTATGAAAAGAATTTAATGCGAAGATATTTTTTTTAGTCCTGCACAAATCCACTATCGTTATCTTTGGTGGATCTTAATGCATACAAAATAATAAAAAATTTAAAAAAAATTCCTGCAAATACTTTCGCTAGCATATAAGAAAGGATTTCCAGGAATTACAATAAAGACTTGTGCGGGTCTCTTTTTCTTTTGTGTTCGAAACCCCCGGCGAATAGCCAATGTGCGCAATCGAAAGTTTCCGAGGTGTTCTGGCTCCTGAGATTGTTTCAGTGACGTAATAGACAGTCTTTGGAGGGTATTGGACCTGCGCAAATCTTCTGGATGCCCATTGGCTCAATTCGCTTATACCTAGGCCCAGGTGCATGTTGCTTCGCATTCAACGTGAAATGTCTCATGTTAGTCGCGTTTCTCAAACAGCCCAGATGCAGTTGGTCCCGGGCAAAAACGGAATGTGAGTATATTTTCGAATAGATGAAGGAATCTTAAAATAATGCAAACTTTATTTTAGCATTTAAAAAGTGTTCATTTTAAAATATTGCAATTAATTTTTAAAAATATTTTAATATATTTAATTTCTTATGACAAGATAGCGTTTGAGATTTTTCTTACAAATTAGAACTAGATAATCTCTGGTCGCTTTATATTAAATTTTGCAAATGAACATTCTCATTGCAACTGCATACATCATTATCTGAGTTAGAAGCAATGCAATTTTTATTAGAAAGTGGTTAAATATTATCATATGGTAATGTCTTTTTCTACTTGTATGCTTTCTTCTATTCTTTATACTCTTCTTTGCTTCTATTTTTACTCATATAAGACCTGCTGAAAAAAGTATATTTTTGGAATTATGTCTGTTTATTTGTCTGCGAACATGATAACGCATTGAGCTAGATAGATGAAACATGATGCTCAGATTTTATCTCTAAAATGTTAAGGCGTAACAAATTTAAAACCAAATATATGCAAGGGTTGACCATCTGTTGTTCTGTATTTTTGCATGCATATAAATGCAATAACTTAAAAATGACTTAAATAAATTAAATTTTGTATGTAATCTTGTGATTGCGTCTATTTGACTGCATCAATTTTGGTTTCAATTGGTCTGATAAAAGGCCTGCAAAATATACATTCATTTTCTGTGATTAATCACCAAAGATCGCTTACTAGCATACTCTTTCGGGATTATTCTTCGTCAATTGCATGCAATTAATAGTAGATAAGTGCATTTATTGGACAGGGAATCTTAGAAGATCTTTCCAGCTGATTTTTATTTCTTTTCGTACCTCACATTGATTCTGCTGCAAAAGCAACAATTTTACTCTAATTTTTTACATATATGTATTTATTCCGATATTTTACTATGCAGTTTGAGAATATAAATAATGCAAGATTAATTTTCTTTCTAAATTGGATTTGAGAAAAGTTTTATCTGCTTTATTGGATAGTTCGCATGTGAACAGACCTTGATTCATATAATGATGAAATGCAAAAACAATTTTTAATATAATTAATAAATGTGGACAGATATAATCTGCAGGTTTTCAATAATTTATTTATACAGGGGAAAATAACATCCTTAGGAGATATGATTTTTAAAAAAAACCTAATTCGTCTTATTTATTCCGATTCGCTTGCAAGAAGGGAGATCTACCAAACATTTCGGTTGAAAATTTCTGAAAATTTTTTGCAGAACCAGGTGTCTTGAGAATGTAGCTGCTCCTGAACGAATGATTGTTTTGTGGGAAAACTCAGGGCTACATGTTACGAATGTCAAAAGTGACAAATTTAAGTTTGTTACAAAATGTGACAAAGTTTTGACCCTATCGGTCAAACTGAGGTGTTTTCTTGTCATTGATTAAAATTGCCGATATATTTTTACATTCTATCAGAAAAACTGCGTCAATATTGGCAATTTTTGTACAGGATATGAAAAAGATGGTCCCTGACTGTTTAAAAGCTTTCAGCACCGGGAAATATCATATTCTTGAAAGCTTAAGTTCTATAAATAGCATTTTTGGATTTGATGATCATTTAAACAAAAATTCATATTCCAGTATCAGAAAAGTTACCATGGGATTTTTTCTTGGATAGAATGAATAAAAAATGATATATAGAAATTTATTTGGAAAAACGAATAAGATAAAAGATATATAGATTTAAGAACTTAGTGCATGTTTCTACATAACCTTCTCCTCAACGAGATGCATATTTGACAAGAGTATGACATTTTACATCCTGGAATAAAAGCCAGACAGGTTTATCTCTTAAATATCAAGGTGAAAGCTATTCTTTCTGTTCATAAATTGCAAGTGACTGCATACAAAAAAAATGTCACTTTGTTAGATGTCAATAGAATTTAACATTATTCTGAAGAATGTGATTTCCAATTTAGCAAAATTTGAGGAGTTTACGTTATCCAAAAATCTAATTTTCATCAAAATATTTAAAAGGTTGTAAAAATTATGGAATGTAGTTATTTATCAAAATATTAAAATTATGATTGGTAATTAAAATTATGGAGTTATTATTTCATGGGTAGATTGTAGATGAAAGAGGAAAATATTATTTGAATTAATATTAGATTGGGGAAAAAGAAATCCATTATTAATTTAAAGCCATCTACCAAGGAAATAATGGATTTCTTTCCATTATTTTCTTTCCATATAGAGTTTTTGAAAATAATGGAAAAAGAAATCTAATATTTTCTCGGTAGATGGCTGCAAAATAATAATGGATTTATTTTCCCCCATCCTAATATATCCATAATGAAAACCTGACAGAAAAATCATATGCTGAAAATATTTGAAGTGAGATATTTTAAATAAATGATGATAAAAAAAATGCAATGAAGTAGAGAATTTCCAAATCATGGAGATTATATGAAAGAAAAGGACTTTGCAATCTCGAAACTACCTTTGACCTATAACCTTCGGTTTATTAACTAACTGTAAGACGAATATAACAAGCTCCTTAACGCTATTGATTTAACCATTTAATAGAAGAAAGCAATTGTATATTTGAACATAAATAGTAAAAATATTTCATTTCTATTTATCAATTGGAATGTTATATCTACAATATGTAATTTTATGTTTTTCAGTTTTCTTTAAAATATTCTTGAAAGCTCATGAATTCTTAATGTGAGCTAAAATTGCGTTTTATCTTGAAAAATGACAAAAAGAATCTTCTTGTTAGAGAAAATGAGTCTGGTGGTATTTTTATATCTATATTGAATGAAAATGAGGAGAAAATGGATTTAGATTAGATAAATATTTCGCTATATTTTATTTCTCATAGACGAGCACTCAATATTATGTGTTTCGGCTTTATTGATCTATGGAAAAATTTCTTAGTTTTAAATTATAAATTACATGTACTCTCCCGATAAATGATTTCTTTTGTATTTCTTTAAAAACATTCCTAGAAAAAATAAACGTATTTATGTTCATCTAAAAATATATTTTCAATGTTCCCCGTGAATTTTGAGTTTTTCAATTAAAGTCAGTTATATTTTTATAAAAAATATAACAAGTATGATTTTTCTAATAGTTTCAAAAACAGATTAAAATTTCGAAAATTTGCTAATTTCGATAAATGTCCTTGTCCCCGAATTCAAATGTGAATATTAAAAAAAACTCATATATTTTAAAAATTAGTTTTCGATTTATTTATGATTAACAAATATTTAATTTTATTCATATCCTCAGCAATATTTAGTAGAAATTCGAGAAAAGTATGTTTTAATTGTTTTAAATTCAGCAGTTGTCTTTAAGAATATTAGAAGATCAATAATAGAATCGATCAATGCTGATTGAAGCTATGCCTTTCGATTTGCATAGAAGTGTCAGGACAAAATTTATTCTTTCCACGTAGTCCAATAAAATAGTTTCTTTGATTTCAAATAGCTTTAATATTCATTTAAATAATTTCTAATGCCTTAATAAAATATGATTTCCTTTGTATTTTAAGATGTCCAAAAACATTTTAATAGTTTTAAAAATTTTTAATCATCCTGAATTTTACATCATCTTTATTACAAAATTGTGTTACACAGATTAAATTAGTATGATCCATAGAATGTTGTAACTATTATATGCATAACTAAAGTTTCAAAAACATAAATTTTTTTAGAGCTTTACAATTGGACTCCACTTCAAGAAAAATCAAATATTTTATCTAGAAATGTAATTTGGACAAATTAATGCGGTTTTAATCGAGTAAAAGCATTAATCTTCAAGACCAAAGATTAATGCGGATGGACTTTTGGAACAGTAAAAATCGCTTCATACGAGAGACGTATCATCATTGCCAATTTACTACAAACTTGTGGTATGACATTTATAGAAACTTATTAATTAGTCTCATTTTGTTCAATCATATACTGAATGGTTACTGATACATATAATTGGTTTTGATAGGCATGGCTCAGTAGACTACCATGCACAAGAAGGCATTTGAAATTGCCAACAAATTCGTTTGTAAATTCAAAGAAAGACATTTTGAATTTGACAATAAATTCAAACATTGACAAATTGAGAATTTTTTTCCTATCTGTCCTGGTAGAAAATGAGTTACTCAATTTCTGCTATGATTACGTCACTGTTATATATGTACAATATTTTTATTTTTTCCTCCCGTAACGCATTTTTAAAAGATATAGTTCAATATTAAGTAAACTTTTATAAAGTTCTGAACTGTAATAAAGGTAGAAAAGGTAATAAGAGTGGATTTGGTGTTTTTAAAGATATGGGTACAGCTGAAAGTGAACAAGAATTACGATCAGCAATTTTATTATTGTCCTAATACTCTGCCACATTAACCCAAATGGTTGGAAGAATATATTGCTTTTATTTTTTAAATAAATAATTTGGTTTTACTATGTATAAAAGTTAAAAACAATATAAAATATTTGAAAACCCAACATATTTTATAGTTATAATGACGATTATTGTATTATTAAAAATAAATGAGTGAATTGCTTTAATTGAATATTTTTTACATTACTTTCATTCAAAGTAACAAATGTTTTAACAAAAAATTAATTTTTTTTCAAAGCTAATTTATGGTAAAAATCTGAGACAACGCTGTGTTAGAAGGGGGAAATTGGATAATACAAATACAAATTATTTTAAATCTAACAGTTTGATTATCAATCGAAATGATCCAAAATGAGAAATTAAGGTAAACAATGGAGTTGAAGAGTCATTCATATTAAAATCCAGTAGGAATAAACGAAGCATAAGATTTTGTGTACGGAACGATGTTTCTGAGCTGCAAGAACCTGCTTGTGGGATTATGATAGGAATTTGTTATTTTTGCCCGGTAAGTTTTGGGGATAAAGAAACAAATCCAAAGGGAAAATACACAAACAAATTTAAAATGATAATCCATTATAAAAAAATTACTTTTCGAAAATTGATTGAATCCGCCAGAATTTTTAAAAGTTTACTAATCATCAAATGGGTGAAATAAACTACTTTGTTGACGAAGGTCAGTGAAATTGGTCATGAGTTAAAAATCTTGGTAATTCATCATTCCCCTTGAAGAAGTTTTAAAAGGGTGATTTCGAATTTATGTAAATAATTTTTATTTTTAAACATCTTAAGAACTATACATTTTTGTTTTCTGTAATTTAAATACATATCTATCTGCTAAGAGAAAATTTCAATTTTAGAAATTGAGAATTTAGTTTTTTGTAATTGATAAATCATTATTGTTGGTAGTAAATGCAGTTTGAATTAACTTAATTTTTTTGTAATGGATGTGTTTACAATATCTTATTAATGACAGAAATGCATAACGATATGGCAAGCGAGCTGTGATCAAATTCCTGTGATGTAATTCCAAAAGAATTACAACATGATTCTTGGGAATTGGTGAGCAGAGTACATAGCGGATGTAACTCCTTAGTGTATAAAAGCACGTCTATATATATTAAGCTCTTTAGGTACAATGGCTTCGTGGTAGAGACCGGTGGGTTACGGATTTGATTTCAGGAAAGATCCATCATGTATGCAAATATCTAATTGCAATCTCTAATCTGGACGGAAAGAGATCTACGATAGGAATTTCACTGAAAACTTGTTAAATAGTTTAATAGGTTTATGAAGAATGAAGTACAACACATCCATGCATGTATTGCATTTGTCGTTTTAAATTCATTGCATCAGTAAATTAAAAAGAAAAGTAATGGAAATCTTATAACATAAATAACATTCATTATCTATTTATGTATGTTTAACGATAACCTTCATCCGGGAAGATTGCTTAAAATAATTTTTGTGATCATTTCCAGTCTGCAGTAGAATAAAGTAATCAAAAACAAAATTATCAAATGATAAAATTATCTAGAAATGAAAAAAAAATATGTGAATAGTAATTATAATCTTTAATTTTCAAGCTAAATTCATTCATTACATTAATTATTTGGGTCAAATTTCTACTTCTAAAACCCATATTTTAAAGTCGGTAAATGAGACTAAAAATAATATTCAGATTCCTATTCATACGAATTGTCTTATCGACGATCAAACTGGACAGAAATTTCTTCGCTCCAGTAAAATCTTAGGGGTAAAATAGGTCAAGAAAAAATATCCGAAAGAAAATAAAAGGGAACAAGGTCAGTGGAGCCTCTTGGTCATTTGCCAATAATGTCAGAAAGCGACATCAATATTTTCTTTTTTTATGATTCGTTTTCAAAATAGTAATTCAATTTGATTAAACGAAGTGTAAACAGAGATTCCTGCTTTCAACAGTAAGAAAGTAGGTCAAAAGAATAGGAGAAAGGATTATTAATGTATTTACATAGGGTGAAATTGTAAAACTGCATCAGTATATATACAGTACAATAAATAGCAGTTCTTTTTTCTTAAGGCTAAAAAGAGAAATTTAATTGATATATTAACTATAAATGATTTAGCTTCTTTAATTTCATCGTATTTTAGCACTTAATTCTCTAATTTGTTTCTATAAATGAAAAAATAAATATTTTGTACGAAATAAAGATGATAGAGTTTCCAATGGAAGTGGCTTGACTTTAATTGCATGTTTTTGACGAGTTTATTTCAATAGATCTAAATTCTAGTGGATTTCTGTATAACGTTTAGATAAAAATTTATACATTAAATGGATAGAAGTAAAGCCAAATAAAATTTTCAATAAAATTGATTTTATTCCTAATGATATTCCAGTGATTTAAGGATAATTGATTCAATTTTTTTTCTCACTAAGATTGATTTTAAAAATTAAACTTCGGTAAAAATATGCACATAGCAATGAAATTGCATTAAAACTTTTCTTAAATACAAATCATAAATAAAATTAAATCATTGTAATAAGTCAACTTAATCCTGAAGAATAATCAAAATATAATTCAGTAGTTAAATCAATATAAGTTAAAGAATGAAACAAAATAAACGAAAGAAATAAAAAATAAATTTCAATAAATCAAAATACATCAATAATTATGATAATCTAACATTTTATTGACATACAGAAACATGCTTGCTGATGTTACAATAAGTACGATATTAGTAAATATACAAAGCTGATTTACTTAATTCAAGGAAAAATACTTCTTATGGGATTTATTCTTATAGGCAGTTGATGAATTGCGTTTAAGCTTACAGCCATAATCTATAATTATACATATGTGTCTCATCTGATTTGATATCTTTATCCCTTAACTTTGATACTCTTAAGGAACCTCTTTCTTTCCCCCGCACTAAAATGACTTCGACCATCTGGGAATTTTCCCAAGTGTGACCTTGTCCTCATTTTAAATTTTTATAGCATAAAAATTTTAAAAACTCTTAAACATATTTTGCATCAATTTTTCATTTTTTGTTCTTTGCAAATAAATATAATATTCTTTGCTATTAAGATGAAAATACTAGTCATACTTGCTAAAAATTTTGAGTCGCTGATGAGGTTACGAATTTGAAAAACATCAAAACTCTTTTCTAATATTTACTTATTCTATATACTTTATACTCTTGTTATAAAACGCTTTACTTTTTCTTAAAACACTTCATTGCGCAAATGCAGCTTTCCTCTTTTATCATTAAGAGAAAAAGAGATAATAAATAGATGTAGGAAATATGTCATGAATAAGAAAACCAAAAAATATATAAAAACATATTAATAATAAATAAATAATTATGGATTGAAAGAACTTTTTATCAAGCGCAAGGAAAGAGATTATAAATAAAAAATCTGTGTTTTTGGCAGTCATTCAAGATTCCGAATGGCAGGGTATTAGTTGCATGTCTCCAAATCATAAAGCTACATAGCAGGAGTCTAAACCTTTTGAACTATTAGTAATAGAATCAACTATTAAAGAATAGTTTGTACATTTGTATGTATGAAAATGTTGCATGATTGTGGATCTATAATTTAAAATAAAAGAAATCACTTATTAATTCATCAATGAAGAAACTTTCTTAAAAGAAATTCAAAAAAACCAAATTTCAAGAAAAATTTGTCTTACTGTCAAGACAATCAACCGGTAACATGAATCTTCTTACTATGGAAATTTTAGTGTTGTAGTGTTTTGAAATTTTTATTAAGTTTCATTCCATTGCAACCATTAACAATCTATTTGATTATTTTATAAATTAACGATGGAATCTTTTATTCCATTCCATATTTTATTGCTTAGCTAGATTTTATGTTATGAATAAGTACATTTTTAACTATTCAGCGCAAATTAAAAAAATTCCGTGCTACGAAATAAGATGTGAATAGTTTTATTTATCTGTTACAGTTCTCAGTGATGTACGTTATATGAAAGTTAGAATTTGATTATAACTATTTTCACTATTCACTCTTTCATAGTTAATTTTCTGTTATTGTAACAAGTTTTTCTAAAACGAAAATTTATTGATTTTTGCAAGTTTTTTCAATAACGCCAGTTGCATACATGCTACGGTGTGCAGTGCCGTATGATAATACAAATATTTTACAGTATATAATTTCTCTTGTTTCATAGCTTATGAGAAAATTGAATCAAATTTTAAAAATTAATCGGTTATTGTAAAGGTAATTCGGTAAAAGTAAAGAATTACTTTCCTTTTACGTTGTTCAAAATGAAATCTATTTTGTTTGTTATTATCTTGTAGGAAATGAAATTTGAAATTGTGTATTAAAAGAATATTCTTTTTCAGTTTCTGAGGTAATGGAATGTGTCGAGTCTTCCCATATTGATCTTCTTTTGAAGAATTAAAGTTCAATCATTTTCTATAGAAGGTAAGAAAATATTAATTTAATTTAAATGAAAAATAATAGCAATTTAACGAACTTTAAGTATATAGTACATTTAAATATCTTTTTCTCGTAAACTTCTTAGCCACAAAGTGCTGAATATAATACGCATAAACTTTTATTTCAAATGTTCAGGTCTAATATTTTATTAGGTTTTTAAATTTATTTTTGTTGTAAGCTAAGCTTGTAATTCTTTTAATCAGTGTAAAAAGTTATGTTTACTCAAAAAAATTTATTGAAACCCTAATGAAGAAAATAAAAAAAAATTATGATTACTGTATGCGTGTGGTCAATTTTAAAATCTGCAACAGAAATATATGAAACTAAAAGAAAGCAAAGTGTTCGAAATTAGCATATTGTTAACATACGGAAAGAAAGAAAAATTTCAAGTGATTTAAATTTTTAAAAATTCAATAGGTTAAGCAAATGTCATCTGTTTCAAATAAGCATTAAGCGAAATGTATAAGTAGATTGATGTTATCTTCGAAATTTTTATTATAAATCTTTCCGCTATCAATTAATTCTATGGCTGATTTGGAAGATGAATTAACACACTGAAGGAAAAATTGTTTAAAATATCTTCATTGAATTTTCATGATGAAAAACAAGAATATTAGATATCAATCACACATTAACTTTGCGATCAATTTTATTCGATTGATTAATTTTTAATGCACGAGAATAAAAAATTTCTGCACATTTTTTTTGGTAGAGATGTAAGCAATTTTTTTTTCATTTTTTCTAAATAATTTAGAGGGTCAATTAGAAGTTAAATTATATATGTTTTAGAATCTTATCATCACCTGGTGTCTTGTTCTAGAATACAATAAGTACCTTCAAGTTATTCTTGTCGGCAAAAGTCTAAATACGGACACGGGCGTATAACCAAATTATTCTTATTTCAAAGTTTTTGTTGTCATTTATGGAGTCAATGACTCCATGTCTCTTAGGCTGCTTTCAGTCTAAATAATTCAAAAAGAACAAACGAATATTCTTAATAACTATTTTAAAAATTTGTACTCTTCACTTTTGTTTGTTAAACTATAACAATTATTAACAGTAGCTTAATTTCGTAATATCTAAACGAAGGAAATACTCATTAAAATAACTGTTAGGTTTTTCTTATAAATTTTTTCCAACGTTTAGTATTATAACATTTAGTATTTTTTATATTTTTGATACTACATGATTTCCAAAATGTTTCTTATTTTCAAAATAAATTCCATTGCGGTTTACAAAAGACACAAAAGAAAAACTAACAATGGAGTCATATTGACTCCATGTCTGTTTTGAATTTTGTATTGAATTCATGTCTCCAGCTGCGGGTGTTAAAAGACTTCATAAGTAAGAGTGGGGAGGGGAGAGAGAGAGAGATACTTTTTCGTATTTAATTTATTTTTCCAAATCTACCAAGTTTTAACTTGTATCACCGAAGAAAAAAAATATGTCGACAAAAGCACCTTAGATCAAAGAAAGTAGGTTTGATTAACAAGCCGAATAACACACAACAAGAAAATAGTTCCTGGTTCCTGAAAAGAGAATTGCGACAGAATATGATCTGCAGAAATACATTTCGTCACTTCCGAAAGACCCGTGGTCAGTCTATACAAAAACTTACTTCTCCCCTATTCTTTGAAGAAGCCTTGCAACGCTAAGAAAACACAGATGCTTTCTTTAGTCCGAAAGTAAAAGGTTGAGGGATTTCATAAACAATATACCACCCAGACGTTTTGAGAAAAGATTCTCTTTCAATTGAATTTCGGTTTTTTCACGGTGCAGAAGTGTCAGCAGAAACTGTTGAGCAAACACTAGATATAAAGGCTTTTAGAACATAAAGGTGTAATCGATTACTGCCTTTCATGTTTCAGGCATTTTATTTTAAAAGACATTATAAGAGATAAACAAACAATTGAGTATTTTGTACATTACAGTTTATATAACTTTATACCTACAATGATTTCAAAAGCTCTTGAGCAAACACTAGTATAAAAACTTTTAGAAAATAAAGGGTATAATTGATTATTGAAGCCTTCATGTTTCAGGCATTTTATTTTGAAAGATAATATAACTTAGAAGAAATAAACAAAGAATTCAATATTTTGTATATTATAGTCTATATAATTTAATTTTTATAACTGCAATTAATTCACTCCTAATTTGCTAACTCATAGATAACTCTAAGACCTTGAGCATTCCCCGACAAACTTTTTATTAATTATGCCTGGTTTTCTCTAATTTCACTTATAAGCAAATAACTATTTTTTTAAAAAATAATAATAAATAGTTTAAAATTTGAATGAAAATGAAACAAAAACATATTTTAATTTTTCAACTTTTGCTTCCTATTTAATATAAAACAAATATGTGGTGTCTTAGTTCAGATGCTATTGGTTTACAACTGAAGAAAATATCCTAAATATAGAAGTTAAAATTGTCTCGTTTGTACGTTTTCTAAGTATCGCTACTTTTCTAAACATGTGTATCCACATTAATAAGGTCGAAGTTTGTAAATGCATAGGCAGAAAAAATAATAAACTGAATTGAAAATGTGTATACCCTCTTCCTATCTTCCTAGGTTGTGAAATTTTGAATTTGATTAATAAAGGATTATTTTTGAAAACATTTTTATTTTATCGCATTTATTTATTAGCCGAATTTGGCGAACAATTGGTATGCTAGAATTAAGGGTCACTAAAATTTTTATTTAAATGTCTTACGTAACTTGACCTTTATAGCTTCTTTTGAAAACTATTTTGACGATTTAAATGTTCTTATTCATTCATTATAAAGCTCACACTATTATAAAGCTAACTCCTACTATTATAAAGCTTTACACCGTTCTATTCACTGTATTATGTAGTCTCATAATGTTCCGTAATCTCCCCATAATTTTGAACTTCAATATGAAACTTAAGTGATTAAAATCCAATTAATATAATTTTTTTTGTAGAAATCAAACTTTTAAAAATTAGGAATACAGAAAAGAGAATCGTTTAGCAATGAAATTTGTGCAATATTTTCTATAGAATAATTTGGATAATTTATGCCATATTTCAAATGATTATTCTATAAAAATTCTTCTGATTTATCATAAAATTATTAGTTTTAATTTCAAAAGGGTTTAAATGTCTTAGATAATAATATTTTGTTTTGTTACGGTTATTAAATGCACTTCTGAAAAAAATTATAAAATCTAAATTTTATACAGTCCTTCGATCTTGTGTATCATTATCAGGAAAGCATTCATGACCCTCCAGTTTTTCAATGAAAAAAAGCTTCCATCCTCAGCTACCAAATTTGACCAAATTCAGAAGCTTTCAATATTATTATTTTAGAACATTCAGAAATTGTACTTTTTTAGACCAATTCAACGTGGGAGAAATTCCTGGTGCGAATAGCTGTATTTTTCTCAAGTTATCTAAGTGAAGTCTAAGTGAAGTTATCTAAGATAAATTATCTAAAAGCGCACATTTTTTATTAAGTGTGACATTCAGATTTTTAAAATTCAGTTGTAGTAAAAGAATGGAACATTTTTATCAGTGTCGCAAGAACATTACATTAAATAAGAATAATAAAAATGAGAGTTTACTTAAAATTTTAAAGTCTGTAAGTGGTGAAAGTTTTACTGGCTCAGGCTATATAGAATATAATTATTCGGTTAATTTCCATCATTTAATGTATAATGATGTACTAATGCTTCAGAAATTAGATGTTGGAAAGAAAAATATCTTTTATTGGCAACATCATGCAAAAATTGATCCTAAAACTCCAGAAGCAAACAAAAGGCTTTACTGATCTTAATTATTTTATTTTGTAAACGATATCGGACACTTCTTTTTTTCCCTTTAAACCAATTACTTCCTGATTACCCCAATATATTCAATGTGAACACACGAATTGGAGAAACAAATAGTAGTAAAGCATATTGGAACAGAAATATTAACACATGTTTTAAAAAAAGATTATTTTACAGTCACGTTCAAAAGTATTTGTAATGAAATTTTATCTCACAGGTAAATATGCGTGTAAATCTATATGAAAGGTATCATTAAAGATTTCTAAGATAGCTACCAAACTACTATTACAAATTACTAACAGTACCCACACAGCGTTCCAGTGACTTGATGAATGTTAGTAAAATCAAAATCAGAAGATATAAAATTTAGCTGTCAAATTATACCAATCATTAATACAAAAAACATAAGGATTTTATATGCTTTTTTTATTTCGGAATAAGAATATTACTTAACGAACTAATACAACACACACACAAGCAAACATCTCTTTTTATAAGTATAAGTAATAATGGTTTTGTAGAAAATGCAGTCAGAAACATAAGAATATTGTAATGTTCTCATGTTTCTGGTAAAAGAAGAATATATATACTTTTCTTTAAATATATTCACTTTCATTAATTATTTTCCTGATAAAAAAGTATTAGTTTTCCATTCAAAATAGAATTAATTATCATTTAGTGCAATATGTAGGAATAAGAAAATTATCTAAACGAATATAAGCTATCTTATAAACACAAAATAAAATAAACAAAATATTTACAAAAAATGCAAACTAGTATCACTTTCTGAATCACATATAAAAAAGTATAATTATAAATTACATAAAATATCCAAACAGAAAAAAAAGCTGCTAACACGTTCTTATTGCTTTCCCCTCTTTCTTTTCTCTCTCTCTCTCTCTTATGGGCTTCTACAATTGTAGAAGGAATTGGAATTTTTATTTATGTGAGATGTCTGGGATCAACAAGTTCAAGCAATAAACAATTAAAATAAAAGAATTTCAATTTTTTTCCAGTTATTTTTGTTGCCAAAACACTGGGTTAGGAATGATTTTTTTTTCCGTTTTACAAACTCTTTTTCCCCCATATTAGGAAATTTTATCCTTATGAAACCATTTCAGATTGTAAAATAATTCTTTTAGAATGAAAATGTTTTCCCGCGATTCTTATTGACAAAAGAAAAATATTTAGAGACATTTTTCAACATTTTTTTAGCACAGGCAAGTTTTCAAAAAATAATACAGATACCATTCTGAAGCTTTTATAAGTTATTCCTTTCTGTTGAGCTCGTCTTTAAGTGTAATTTCAAAATTTATCTCGAATTGAAAATAAAGTTTTTTAAAAAAGAGGTTTATTCGGAATTTTCATTTATATTTCTGAATGTTCATTTTTTTTTCATTTTTCATTCAATTTAGAGTTACTCATTATTAAGTTAGTTATAATTACACTTTATACATAATTTTACCAGATATTATATGTAGTATGAGCCCTATACTGTTCTCTCTCTCCCTTTTCTAAACATGACAGTAATGCTGCGATTAGACGAGGAAGCATACAAGCTAGGCAAACATGGGTAAGCAGACGCTTGGAGCGGAAATTGTGAGCCGTCAAAATTGAAGGAGTCAAGATAATGATCAGGAACCTTACCCTCAGAATCTTGTAATAATAGAAAATCCATGTTCTTATAAAGGGGAACCAAAAATAAAGAAAAGAACTTTTATTCTTTTCTTTATTTTTGCGTAGTCCTGTGTCCGTCCATTGAAATGTAAGAAATACAAACGTGTAGTCTTTTTTTTTATTGAAAACACCCCCCACGGTATGATGATGCGGCTTAAATGGGGGCTCGGCGGGCGATAAACTTGTTTACGCGAAGAAGAGAATGACTTCAGGCGCTGTTCGCTTCCCGCCGCAGATACGCAGAAAGTGCCGGCGCGGCCTGTTGTGTGAGCTCCTGTGACGCTCTCTTTCTCCCCCTCATCTGCAGATGACATAAGTGTTGCTACTAGATGAGAAAACATACAAGCGGGGAAAACGGGAGTAAGCAGACGCTTGGTGCGGAAAGTAAGAGACGTCAAAGTTGAAGGAGTGTTAATCAGGAACTATATCCTCAAAACCTTGTAATAATAGACATTCCATGTCCGCATAAAGGACAACCAGCCCTACTCTTTTATTCTTTTCCACATGTTCGTATAGTCCTGTGTCCATCCTTTAAAATGTAAGGAAGGCAAACATGTACCTTTTTTTTTTATTGACAACAACCCACGGAACACGACCTTACGGCATGGTTTTGGATAACATTTTCCCTCTAAGCTTCAGAGCGCTCTATTTGAACTCCTAAAGCCAAACCAACTCTTATCCGATAACATCTTAAATATCAAACTTAAAGGCCTGTTTTCAAAAGATTAACAACGTAAGCTAAGAAAATGACTTTTCCAAAGGAAAGAAAGTGCTTTTCTACTTATATATTTTAAAGGCAAAAAAATTAAGAATTTAATTCCAAATTTTTATAAATTTTTTTTAACGTTTTTAAATTTTAGCTCTATAAATGAATCGTATAATATTAATATTTGATGAATTCCTACTTTCTGACAGAATATTTTAGTTCGCTGGCATTTTCCTCGTAATCTAGGCTTCCCGGGTTCGAGTCCCTGTTAGGGTATGGTTGCTCTTCTGTGTACTATCTGTGAGGTGTGTGACTGTGCCCCCCTGTAAAAAGGGGCTGTGCAAGCGACTGTGATGAGTGTGTAGCTAAGTCGTACTCTTGGCCCTAGTTGGCGCTATTTAAAAAGCAAGAGACGTTCATTAGGCTTAAAATCGCTGATGGCCGTCAGCGTGCTTGTCCATGGCAAGTGTCATTGGTAACAACAACAACATATTTTAGTTCTCAGTATAAAAAGGCTACCTCTATATAAGCAGCTTTTATGAATATTTTTGTGTTTTTTTCCAAAATCGGATACGAAATAAATTGCTAAACTGTAATTACATTTTTATTTAATTATTTGAAATATTCTTTCAGTATTCTAACATTTATAAACTTTAATTATTTCAAAATCGCTGATTTCACTTTGAAATCTTAGTCAAATTTTAAAGTCAGAATATAAGTGCATCAAGAATGAATTATAATATGTCTAGAATGTCCTCCTTTCAGAGATTCATTTATCTTCTCCGATGCTTATCGTAATATGTCTAGTTTATCACATATACACTCTGCTACGCTCATAATTCTTTCTTTTTTATATGTGAATTATGCGTTCAACCCAGATATAGCACCCCTTCCCCCCAACTGTAGATATTCAATATTCCATTGTAAAATAAACAGAAAAACAAGTTATTTTTTCCTAAAAATATTATCACAAGTGCTTGTTTGTTATCAGATACTTTTCTATAGATATGTATAAATGTTTGCCAAGGGTTTCATTGAGGATTCATTCCAAACAAACCTATATGTTAGGCAAAATATAAAATTCTTCCAATTACATTTTCGTGAATTCTAAGAATATTCTGATGGTGTTAATAAGTAGATGAACAGAATTATGTAGGAAACTATTTGGTTTTGATAAAAATGTATATTTTTAAACATAATCAAAAATATGAATGTTACTAAGAATTGTTCAAATTATTACATTATAGCAACATTAAAATTTATATAATCAAACAGTTTCATGCCCATATCACCATTTTTAGACAATTATTTATATAATTAAATACCCATCCCAAACTTTACCCTTGGAGCTATTGAATGTTTCAAAACTGATAATTTTTTTCTCAATTGTTATGTTTTGTTTTTCTCAATTCGCTATACATAAAGAATCGATAAGAAATTTTTTAAATCATCGTTTTATTGAAAAGCTTGATCAAAATTTTATTACAATATTAGAATATAACGTTTTTTGTTGGGAAGTAATTGGGAAAGAAATAAAACATTCCGATTGTATAATTACAATGATGAATGTAGAATCTGAGAAACATGGGCATTAATTTATTTAACAATTGAGTTGTTCTTTTAGTGTAGCTAGAAAGCTTCTATATCAAATATGATAATTTCCTGTCATTGAATTGCAGTTGATACTATTTCATGAATGAAAATAATTGTAATTTGAAAATTACTTTGGAAAAACTGAAGCATTATTTTCAGTTAAAATGAATATATTTTACAAAGGTTTATAGTAAAATATTTTACGCTACGAGATATTTTACTATTAAATACATATAATTAATATTTACAGTTTCGTCATTTTGCTGATTTATAGTAAATTTAAATGGTTTGGCTATAACAAATTGATTCTTATTAGCATGCTTATATTACAATAGACTAAATTTGCTTTAATCATAAGCAGATTGGGAAAGTCAAGGAATTATTGTAATTAATTAGTCATAATGAATTAGCCAGGGAATTATATAAACTCAAATTTTCCTAATAATTTTAACGGTAGGTGATTAAAATAGCGGATGGGAGTAAAATTTCAATTTTTCATAAAACATGATATCTTAATGGGAAAACCAATAACAGCCCGAAAAAATGTATTACAACATATTCACTTCGATTTTTCTGCCTTGTGTGGAATGTAAGATAAACCTAATGGACGAGAATCTTATTAGTTGTCTGATTTAACGTCGTTAGTATTAGTCGCATTGTCTTAGTATTCAACCGATCCAAAAATAGTCAGCAAAATGCGATATATTATTCATTTGCCTTCGAGAATCCTTTATTAAATCAAATTTAATCATTCCACCTAAATTAAACATTATTTGGATATTTAGATTGTTTACGTGAACTTTAAGATGGAATTTAAGTTATCATATTTGTTGTAATCCATCCTGTTCTAAATCGGGAGACTTACGCTGATATACGAAACTCAATTTCTAGACGAGGGGGAGGGGGACTTCCCCCCTCCTGCTCTTCTTCCTATTGTTGCCTCCTCTAAAAATGCTTCGTTTGTCTAGCGGGTAGGTTCTCATTGCAGCTGCACAATTTTTGTTTGTATTTTTTTATATTAGCAATGAAATCTTTTCTATTATACTCTAAGTAGCATGGTGGAATGAAACACTTAAACCCATTTATACATTAGAACATGCAGCTAATCATTTTTGTGAATGCCGCTTTATCCCCTATTGCCTGAAGCCGCAAGGGACTATCCCGTTATATGTCCCAGGTGATGCTGGGGCAATTATATTCCTACACGAAAATAATTGCCCGCATTACGCCCACACTAAGTTTATCTAGCATCAGTCAGTAATTGATTGTTTACATTTATTGCTAATTTAAGCTTTAGAGAATAAGAGCACCGTTCAAAGTCTTAAGTAACATCATTTTTTTCATTTGAAAATTGTTCATGATCATCATCAACGAATATTTTGGTTATCTTAAAAATTGTTAAGCAATCATTTACTATTTATTTAAATTAGTTCTTAATTTTGATTTTGAATATTTCTAAGCACAAAATACTAAAACCGAATCTCCTGAAAATAATATTTCTTTTTTTTTAAATTCGTCGTAATATTGCTTCCTTAAAAGCTATATAAATCATTAAATTAAATTAAAGTTACTAAAAATATTTCAATTAAAAAGGGGATGATAAGATGGCAATATCAATAATACTTTCGTTCAATCAATATAAATAATATTGCAATAATTTATCACATGAAAAACTGGTATGGCACAAGCTCGAAAAAAAAAAATTCTATAAAATATTTAATTGTATCTGATACAAATATTGAAAAGTAAAATAATTTTTAAAAAATGGATATTAAAATACATAGATATAAACAATAGGTGCTTGAAATATTAAGAATATTGTAGAATTATTGCATAAAAATATAATCGATTACAAAAATGTTTAACTTTTAATAGATAATACTAATATTTGTGTTTTTTGTTATGCTTCTTGTCTGCCAAGAAAAAATAATATTTCAACGCACGATTAAAAGTTTTGAAGCAATAAAAATTATTAAATGTTTAGTTATATATCATGAAAGCGTCACTAGAAACTGCATGTGCTTCATTGAATTTGTGGTTAGAATTTAAGAAAAATCTATTTAATATTTTGAATTTCTGTTGTGCTTACAACTGATTTTTATCAATTCACAATATTTTTATCGTATACATTTTCGATTTAGTAGTGATAACATGTGAGTAATGCAATGATCGTGTTTGAAGTAATTAAAATGATTGATGGATTGATAACTACTTTAAAAGAAATGTGGACTTATGATTTAAATACAATAATTATTCGATTAATCGATTTTTTATAAAGTAATATCGTAAAATATAGATAAAATTAAAATAAAAAATATCGCATATATAAATTAAAATCAAAATTTAAAAAATGCCAAAAATATCGATTAAATTAAAATAAAAAAATATATAGAAGATATCGATTTATATTAAAATCAAAGATATCGATTTGTTTTCGATAAATCGAAAATAGGCACAACCCTAATAGAACTCCTTCAAACCTTGATTATCGAAAAACCTTGAAAACCGAAATTACATTTTACACAATGAATAGGTTAAAATTTCTTCAACTGTTGCATATGACTTTTCTGCATAAAGCCATTCTGACAAAAGATGATCCTTGAGCCTATTATTCAAGACATTTTTTTGTATTTCTGATGTTTTCGTATTACTTTGTCACCCACGTAAAGCGAAAAATCCTTTTCAATTCTTGTTCTATCTTTATTCATGCAACAGAAAAAGAAGTTGCTCTTTCTCAGCGCTTAGAAATTCCATCATAATTGAATAGTGGCCTAAAGCCTTATTTTAAATCTTTATTTTCTTGGAAGAAAGGGAGAAAGGAATTGCATAGTTTTAACTTATCCTACAAAAGATTAGTACAAAAAATGATAAAGAAGTTGTTTATTTTCTCTCACTCTATTAAAGATAAAGAATTACCTTTTGTATTTGGATTTTAAATAAAATATTATTTAATGCCTTGAGCTATAGATTAAGTTTTTGAAAAATTAAATGTTTCATAGAATTTTTTTATTTATGATTTTTAATTAAAATTACATAAAATATGGCAGATTCTTCCTTCTTTCTCATTTTAAATGCTTTCCCTCCTTTTTCAAAATTAATAATAAGCAATTTATTGATTAAGTTTTATTTCTTTTTGATGCTATATATCTTTAATTAGCTTACATTTGGTATGTTTGTTTGATGATATCTTTACTTAGCTGCAAAAGAACTAATTGCGCTAACTGAATTTTATATAGAATTTCAACTTTTCTCTAGGAGAAGCTTATTCATTTGAATTAATAACATACCATAAAAAAGACAATACATTATATATATATAAAGTATTTACATCCAAATGTTTACCTTTCAAAAACTTTTACTCTTAAATTGATAAGTTGTTTTTTTTAAAGAAATGTTTTTCATAGAAGTTTAAATAGTTATTTTTTAAGAAGTATTCTAAAAGTCGACATATTTTTAGATGAAAGTATTCAATAGGGATACAAAGGGATTTATCCTATGAAAAGTCTTTGTTTTGATATATAAGTAATTTTATATAGCTAATTATTGAACAATATAATTTGAATTTGTTATTCATTTAATTTAGTTGAAATACGTGAATTTTCTTATTTATCGAGTGTTATGGGAAAAAGTTAAGTAGTAAAGCTAGATAAATAAGCTTTATATCGGAATTAAATGATGGGCAATTTCATTCCTTAAAATTAAAAAAAATGAATTTAATAATTTTTCAAATTCTTCCCCTACTCCCATTATTTCTCTTTTTGCA
>JAOUZG010016587.1:9784605-9854080 GCA_026289955.1 Argiope argentata | reverse complement strand
TATATATATATATATATATATATCGGAATGCTTAGTTTTGAAAAACTTCTACTCTTAAATCTATAAGTTGTTGATTTTTTAAAAAAAGAACTGTTTTTCATAAAAGTTTAAATAGTTATTTTTAAGAAGTTTTCTAAAAGTCGACATGTTTTTAGATGAAAGTATTCAATAGGGATTCAAAGGGATTTATCCTATGAAAATTCTTTGTTTTGATATATAAATAACTTTTATGTAGCTAATTATTGAATAGTATAATTTGAATTTGTTATTCATTTAATTTAGTCGAAATATGTGAATTTTTTTTATTTATCGAGTGTGGCGGAAAAAAATTAAGTATTAAAGCTAAATAAATAAACTTTAGATCGGAATTATATGATGGGTATTTTCATTAAATAGAATTTGAAAAAAAAATGACTTTGATAATTTTTCAAATTCTTCCCCTACTCCCATTATTTCTCTTTTTGCACATTTTTTTTAAAAGTAGAAAAAGTATTCAATAATTCCTTCCATTTCTTTTTATAAAGGCCGTTTTGGATTGTAATAAATTTATCCAATAATGATAAATGTAATAGCAATAATCAATATTTTTAAACCAAACTTTTGAAAATTCGAAAAAAAAAAAATGCCGTCTAATAAATTCCCGCCATTTGAGGTTCCATTTTTATACCTCGTTTCACGTGGTTTCTGAAAAAGCAAGCTGGCTGGCCGCGAGATTATTTCGATTTTATGTTGAGTTGCCGGTCGATGGTGTTCTACCTAGACCCTTCCGGATTCTCCGACTTCTCTATAGTAAGCAGGGGTGTTCGAAAGGTAACTCCGGGCCGCAATGGCGTCTTTTGTGACCGGGGCGGAACCATTAGCTGCGTGCAGCAACGAAAACAAAGTCGCGCCCAAAAGCAAAGGCTGAGCTGTAAGTACCAATTGAATATTTTATGACACTTGAAAGATCCACTTGCATTTTTTCGAAGTGCGCATTCCAGTCTCGAAAGCTAATTATTTCAGTTGCATCAAAATTGAAGCGGGAGAAAAAAAAAGAAAGAAAAAAAGAAGGTTCGAAGCAGGAGTGCGTCCAAATAAAAATGTCAAGGATAGAAATCTATCGTTTGCTTTGAAAGGTGGAGGATTTATTACTTGTGGATGGAAGTAGGTTTTGCGAATTTTGGAGCACGTGTTTGCTTGTGCAAATTAAGAGCCTTAATATTCTTTCAGATAATTATGCTAGAGTAGTTCTTATTCCGACTGTAATATTTAAAAAAAATATTCGTAAATTTTATTGTTACTTATTTGCCTATTAATTGGCGCTAAAATGTGATTCATAAATTTATTTTGCATTAGATTTCAAACTAGTAATCTGCTAATAATTGTTTATATAACATAAAAATGAAAATAGGATTAGTCTCTTGCAGTATTAAATTTATTTAAATTAAAGTGATACTTTAGTCTAGCTAAAAATTTATTTAAAAAAATGCTTAGAAATGGTGACAGGTTTCGCTGTAATTTAATTTCTTTTTACTTCTTTCAAATGCAATAAAAATTTGTTGCTGCTATTAATATTAATTTGAAATTATTGTGGATTATGAATGCTATATATATTCATTCAATATGTGTATATTGAATGCTGCCTTAAAAACAAATTTTAGTTTCAAACAATCAGTTAAAAACTATTATTCAAAATTTCACATCGTTATTATATCATTTGTTATATTGTTACTATGTTGCATTATCCATAACCGTTGTTTAATTCTTTTCTTTAAATGCTAAAAAATGTTATGCTGCACGTATACTTATTTGCTGAATTGAGCAAAATTTTTATTAGTTTATTTTTAGAAAAGAGAAATTATTTTTATTTAGGATTAGGATTTTTTGGTGATACAATTTTAACCATTTTCGATACCATAGATATACATATGTATGCATTTTTATATTAGTTAAATCAGAATTTTTAGAAAAATTTAAAGGTTATTTTACCCGTATATGAGAATAAAAAAATTATTTTAACCCACATAATTTTTTTATTAATTTTATATTATCACATTTCCATTTATTCGAAGTGATAGAACTCATTGTTAGAGTTGATAATAAACTACAATATATTAGATGCTTATGCAATAATATATTAGTTATATGAATAATACCATTAGGAATATAAAACATCTCATTCGTTAAGAAATTTCTCCTTTTTTTAAAAAAACACATCTAAGAATTGAATCAGTATTAGAAAAATGATTGTCCAGAAATATGTTTAAAGTTGTCTTTTTAATAAATTTTTTGCAGCAAAAATAACAGCGATTGGTTTCCTAAAAAGTTTTTTTTCTAAAAACAATTTCATAATCTGTGTTGATATATGTAAGATAATGTTAATCCTTATTTCTGATTTGTTTTAGTTTCAGCAACCTTAGTGCATATTTTATTGATTGTTATATGTTTCTTATGCCGTAAATTAAAATTATTGATTATAAAACAGAAAAGAAGAATTATAAAATAATTCGCACTGAATAAGAAAATTTGAAAGGAATTGGGAATTTTAAAAAGTGCATTTTTAATATGGTAGTACTAGCTAAACAGGAAAAAAAGAAGCAGTTTCTATCGAATCGTAAAAATTCCTTTTTCATTGTTATGGACAATCCATCCTTTTGCTTTCTTGTTTTTGGTTACAGAACCGTTCATCTGAATTCATTCAAGACATTACTACTAAGATATTGCCCAAAATTTAGTGTAAACTTCTTATGGCATTTTGTTATTTGAGCTTTATAATAATCTCATATTGCATAAAATAGTTTAGGCAGATCGAACTGGTTTGAAAAATTGACAATATGACAATATAACCAAACCAAACACCAAACACGTAACCAAAAACAAGAAAACAAAAGTATGGGTTGTTCATAACAAAATTTAGTGTATACTTTTTATGGCATTTTGTTGTTTGAATTTAAAAATAATCTCATATTGCCTAAAATAGTTTAGGCAGATCGAACTGGTTTGAAAAGTTGACTAAACACATTTCATCAAATTAATTGAAATTCTCTTCGAAATTCTAATTTTCTTTAGAATCAATTTATGTCTATAATTATATATTTTCAAGTAGCCATAGTTTTGGAATTCTTAATTACAATAGTTTAAAAATTGATTTATATGTTGATAAGAGCTGAAATTTTTAAAAAAAACCTAACTCACTTAAGATTACGCAACATGTATTGTCTACGTAGTGTCTATACAATATTATACATTTGTATGGGATATAGTTAATAATGTGTAATATCCTTTAGTGATGCTTAAATGAGGAGCTGACTAGCTAAACAGCATTTTTGATGTTTCTTTTCACTTCATTTAGTATAATTTTTCTAGAATTCTGTTTACATTTTTTCCGAGGTGGAGTGACTTTACTCATTCGGATCAAATATTCTACTGGGGTTTTTGCTGGTGCGACAAATGATAGAAACCGACAGCAAATATAAACTTTTATCTTGTAAGAAAACGTATTTTCATCTCATGAAAAAGAAATAAAATAATTCCTTAAAAGTGGTTTTTAATTTACGATTTCTTTAGTACACACAAAAATGGAAATATTTATAATACTATTTTATTTTGAAATTTTTAATATGCAATTCATTATTATAAATAATATGGAATATTAATAAACTTTCTAAATTTTTTGAATAACTTTTAAGCACTTATCATTGAAACAAACAAATTAAATCAATTAATTAATTAATAATTAAATACCGAGAATATTTAATATTAGCAAGAGAATAAACGTACACAAAATCTGAAAATTCTAACACTGCACGATGAGAGAATAAAAAATCTAATAAAATTCCATCTTTACAAAGAATTGAATGCAAATAAAAGTTATCCTAATGTTGACATTGAAAATAAATGTCAAATATTGATTTTTGAAGCAATATAACAACTGTCATGAATTATATATATCTTTGTAGTACAGACCATCAAAAAAATGTATCACACTATTGCGATTTTTTATGAAATCGATAATCGTCCGATGAAGATGGACATACCAGTTATCGAAATACGTCCTCTAAAAATGCAGAAATATTTTTTTCCTTCAAAAGGTTGTTTTCTTCTTCGGATTTACACGTAATCAATTTTTAAATAGCTATACTCAGTTTCAAACGCTAATCCGAATTCTCCAGATTATTTCAAATTCATATGCATACTTAAAGTATATTTGATACTCCAACAAATGTTTGAATAACGGTCGATGATTTATGAACAATTGAAATTTGTATTTCTCAATGTTAAGCTAGAACTTTTCAGTATATAATAATGCCAAACATTGTAAAACAAATGTTTGAAACAAATTCTTATTTTATAATGAAATAATAAACTAGAAATTTTACTCATTATTATAAATATAAAAGTCTTTTGTATAATTTTTAAATTCCTAAATAAAAAAATTTTGAAAAAAAAAAGATTATACATTTTGAGTTAAATGGAAGAAATCAGATGTAAAACATAACTGGAAATAAAAATAAATCATAGAATTGGATATATTGAAATATTCCATAATTTTTTTTCTTCTCATTCTTGTTATTTTCAGCTGATTTTCTTGAAATTTTATATCTGGGATTTCTTTTAAAACAAAATCCTCTAAAAGACGAGAATTTGGGCTCTACAAATGAACTTATAATATATCCATGTAGTTTTCATTAGAACATTCTGCTTTAATTATTTCGAATGCTACAGTAATGAAATCAAAACTTACTTTGACATATATTTTAATTTATAACTGACATGAAGATATCTTCTGAATGACAATGAATCGGCAGAAAGATTTAAATTTTTAATCTTTTTCAAAGAAGTCATCATCATTATTTTAGTTATCCCCCCTCCCAAATATAGTTTTTAAAAAGTTTCTGCTTAAAGCTTGCAAACATAATTGAGTCTCCAGAATTTCAGAATCTTTAAAAAACAATCTCGTCAGAACGATTTATGAAAAGAGTAAATCGTCTTTGCTTGTTATCTTTATTGAAGTTTTAAATTCCCCAAAAGTGTTAAACTTAATTTGACATTGCGAGGTGTTAAACAAATACTGAGTGTCATTTTTGATATAACGCAAAATATATTTGCTTTGGAGTTATTATACATCGACACATTCGCCGCGACTTTCAATATAAAGGAATCGTGAAGCATATCAGTGAAGTTTCATATCCTTCATTTTCATTTTCGATATTTTCTTCGATTCTTCTGTCTTCCTTTATTTGAAACGATGAAAATTTGGTAAATATTTGGAAATCGAATTTTCAAGTTTTAAAAAATATGAAACAACTATTCTTGTACGGCGTATGTAAAACACCATGATTCTATGAAGATAAATTTAATTTCAAAAACAGTGGAATCATTTTGTGTCATCATCGTCATTCTATAAGTCGATTTGAAGACATAAAAACAGAAATTAGTTATCAAAATTGCAGCTCGCATGCGTACGTGTTTCTTTCTATAAAATCCAAGAATTTTGTGGCATTTTTATGATTCAAGATTTATCAGCGTTATATTCGAAATTAATAAAGTTAGAACATGTCGTGAAATCTATTGTTGGAAGATTGTACTAATTAGAAACCTATTATTAGTAAGACTATATGACTTAAGTAAATGACATTAGCCTGTTTAGACCTATTAGTTTTAAAAATAATCACTACGAGAAGATATTCTTCGAAATAGGAAAATGATAGCCGAAAAAAGATGTTAAAATCGTTAGAAAACATTTGGTTTGCAGTTGTTCCTATTCATCTATTTTCTATTTTCTTGAATAGTTCGTTTCTCCTAGTATTTTGCTGCAAATTTTACATAAAACAATAATTTTTTATTTAGCATTTGGCTGCAAGAAAATAAAAAACAACATCTGTAAATTTAAAACAATTTATAAGCTTTTATTTTACAAACTCTGCATTTTTAAAATCATGGAATGTATAAATTAATTTTTAATGTTAATTTTTAAGGTAATGTTAATTTTTTATGTTAATTTTTAAGGTAAATAAACTAAATAAAACTAACTATATTATAACTATAAGAAATGGCAATATAATTTAAATGGCACTTACTTGAACAATGCTAATGAAGATAATATAAAAAGAAAATGACACTAAATAAGCTAAAAAAGTTTAAAAAAATTCTTTAATTATTATTTAATTTTCTTCATAACACTTGACGGTCCATTATGTATGGAAAATATTCAATGGGAAAAATATTGATTCCTTAGAAATTATTTGAAAATAATAAAATTTTATTTAAAATAAGAATAAGAAAATATTATTACAATTTGAAAATGGAAATTACTATAAATACTTCGTTACTCTCTTTATTGACCGCCATTTTTCGTTTACATTGTTTATTAAAATAACGCAAATGAAATGAAATTAATTTTTTTCTTAATAAATGAAGCGAATTTTAAGAGTCGAATAGAATCTAGAGTATATTTCTTCAAAGGAGACAAAATTAAATTACAGTTAAAGTTATATTCTCATTTATAGTATTCCAAGTCAAACATCAGAAAAGTAATTGGAAAAATCAACTTGGAAAGGAAGATTTTTTTTTCAGGTCTGCTTTTTTTTAGAAGGAAAAAAAGTATTACAAGTTCTGGTTTTGATCTCACTCGAAATAAGTGACTTCTTTTTCTCTTTATGTCATATTTTATTTCCTGACATAATCTATAAGAAATAACTATAGATAAATAAAAAAAACTGTGACGTCAGGTTAATCGAGGGTGTGGTAGAGAACTAAATGGATGTTTTCTTAAAGATTAATGATTCTGCTCAGAAATATCATGTACAACTTTCCTTACAGCTATATATTGATATCATTCGAAAATTATCAATCTTTTGAGGGCAATATTTTTTAACGTGCATGAGGAAACAGGAGAAGCTTCCAGAATTTTTATCTTCTCAATATTTTCAGAAACATTTTCATTTTACTGCTTTTCTATTTTATCTTAAGAATTGTTTTTATTTTAAGTGGAAATATTAAAAATGAAGGTGACAATCCATATTATACAACCTGAAATAATAAAAAAATGACAAGATTCCTTTTTTTAACATTTATCATCAAAATTACTGGATTTTTCCTCCGTGATGATAAATTATTAATTATAAAAAATAGGTTATTTTTAAATTAATTTTGAAAATTCTTCGATATTTTCCTTTTAAAAATTAATGAATAGATACAACGAAATACCTTTTTTTCAGATTAGCAGTTGTTTTCAGTTGTTAAATTTCTAGAAAAATACATTTTAACCATTGCTAGCAATTTTTCGTGAAAAAAAAACTATTTTAATATTTTTAGTTACAAATAGCAAAGCAGATTGTAAATAAACAAAATACGGTTAAATATCGAAAATGAGGTTGGATAATTTTTCTAAATAGCAAGTTTTTATCGGATTTAATTAATTGTGATAGTTTATTGCGTTTTATGTGTTATAATTAAGTAAAATTAACTCCTTTCTGAAGATTTTTGAATTGTTATGCAAATCATTAATTTTAATTCACGTAGATTTATTGCAAATCGTTTATGTTAATTCTCAGCTATTCCGTTTTCAATTGTATCAGTCCAGGATGTTTTATTTGTTCAGAAACTAATGTCCCATCGGAAAACTTATTTTAGCTCTCAAAATGATATATCGAACAAAAATACAAACCAATCAATCAAAATAAAAATCATGGGGAATTTTTGGAGCATACCGTGCTAGAGGTTGAAACCAGTCAATTCCAAAAATATCTAATCTGCTCCATAAAAAAGGATAACTACTCTTGATATAAATGATCTATGAAAAGAACTGTTAATTTAACGAATTATTAGGTTCAGGTTGGCTGAACAAAATGAAAAGAAGCAACAATTTGATTTGGTCACGATTCAACCGTCCAGATAATGGTGTAAACTGTGAAAAAATAAAACTCTGGAAAGCAGCCAATGAAAATATAGGCTTAAAAAAAGGGAATAACTAATTAAAGCTGTAAGAATTTTAAAATAGATCATATGAATTTTGTTACAATATTAAAAACATATTGACCCTTCTTAATGCAGCGATTTAGTTCAAAGGAATGTCGATTAGAACAAAATATAATATGTTATGTAGAATAAATTGGGACGACACAGTTATCGATTCCATCAAAAATTTGTTTCTTTATTATTATTCAAGTAGTTCCACTCATATCTGTGGCTAACTGCAAAGTGGAAAGACTGGCAAAATGCCAGGAGCTCAGGGTCTTAGGGATTCCTTGACCGAGAAGTTAAAACTACTTACCAAGGATGAAAAATTAATGAAGTCGATATCATGCCAAAAAGTACAAAATTAAATCTTACCATTCTAGCCGCTGGCCTACAGTCAGAGTCCGATCGATATTCCTTTTCGAAATTAAAATTAATGAAGTCCGATTTCTCCATGCCATAATTCTTCATTTCCGATCCTATTTCCATTACTCTTCATATTTACAACTTTAGTATTCTGAATGAAAAGAATTCGCTTGCTAGCAGGAATGCTGAAAGAAAACTATATTGAACGGAAAAACAGAAGTAATAATTTATTGTCTCTTGTAAGTGGTAAAGTAGTTTGGTTAGTTTAATCTAACCATTCCTAGTCCATTTTGAAGCAATGCAGGGACTATGAAGAATGGACTCAATCTCAAACCAGTCAGATGAAAGGACGACTACCCCCCCCCCCTCATTACAAGCTTCCTTGCATCGGTATCAGGAGAATGTCTCAATATCAATGTCATACGTTCTACACACTCGGCGAATTATTGGTGCAATCGGGTATTCCCAATAATTCGCCCATATGGTCTAAATGAGCGGGAGAGGATTGATTTGCAAATAAGGGAGATGGGAAGAATTAAAATAAGAATTTGCACATCAATAATTTGCTTTAACACTAGGTTTACGAACGTTTCTTATATACCTATCTATATCAACACGCGCCAATTTGACGCATGAACGAATACTCCTAACAAATACTGACTATGTTTTTTAAATTTTATTTCCTCTTCTAGGCATATTAAGATGATAAAGAAGGGCTTTTTGTCAAAATATTTTAAAATTGAGGTTCACAATAACATTAATAATTCAAAAATATTCTAGTATTTTATTTTTCAATACTCGAACTAAGCAATTGAAACCTTCAAAATCTTTTCACACTCTGACATCAATTGACATTCTGCGTTTGTGCTTTTTATTATTGCTTATCGGCAACAGTTGTTTATCGCTTGTTTCATTTAAGATAGCGATATCGGATAACGGATCGAAGTATTGTCGGTACATTCCTATTTATTATTGATGCGATGTTTGAATGTTTACTTAAAATGTTGTCTAAATTATGATCGCATCAAATTGGCGCATATTCGTAGAGATAGGTATAGCTCAAAGATAGTTTCAATATTTGAAGAAAATAGACCTCAATATATATTAACCTCAATCTATGGATAAAAGTCATTACAAGAGATTAAAAAAATGCAAAAGGGTTTTCTAATTATCCCTATAAAATTTGAAATACGTCAAAATAACGCGTCCCGTAAACCTAGTGTTAAGGTTTCTCTTATAAAGGCAGAAGGATTAGCCTTTTTTAGGATAGATAAAAATTTTAATAATTAGGATACAGATGACATCAAATGATGGGTAGAATTCACGGTATTTGAAATAATGAAAGCTTTATTTTACTGATTGGGGTCACGCGTCATACACTAACTTTATAATTCCCTTTGCCTGACAATTGTTTCATTTATTTGCACTTGATTATATTTTTGTAAGTTAAATGCTACAAATCATTAAAAAATTTCACATTATTTTTGACTATTAAAATAATTAATTTTTCGACTTAGTCGATTTAAGTAAACCTGTATTAAATTCTCCTACATAGATGAAAATTTAAGATAGTCTTTACTACAAATAAATTATTTGATAATTAAGCGCAACAGATAATTGTGCTTTAACTCATTTGTAATGGATCGGAAACAATTTGCATAATTTTTTCCATTATTCTCAAAAAGTTTAAATAAACCGAATAATATGCAGTTATAAAGATTCTTTAAACAGAAATGAAGAAAATTGGTTATTTTAATATTAATCTTAAGGCAATATTTTTTTCTGTTGTAAATATTTTTTCTGTATGTCTTTTCTTACATGGGTCGCATTTTCATTACTATTCTTTTAATAGAATATCATTCAACAAATTTAGAAATTGATTTAAGATATTTATAATATATTTTCATATTTTATGCGAATGTCTGAATTTAAATAATATTTAAAACAATAACAAAAAAAGGAATGACTTTCTGATTAATAGATTGTTTATCTTGATTCATTCTTATAATTGATTTCTTATTACATTAGATTATTTCTTTCTTTGATTCATTTAACTTTCCAAAAGCAAATGATTCTCAGATAAAAGAATCATATACTAGCTAATAACTGATTTGTAATCAGTTATTAGCTAGTTTGTAAAAAAAAATTGTAAGGCCACTTAATCATAAACTGATTAAGTGGCCTTACAAATCTTTTTCATTTTATCATAAATAAATTGTTCTGAAATTTTCATTTGCTACTAAAGCATCAAATGTATCAATCTCAGTATGAGAAATAAAGAATGATTGCTAAAAAATGAAAATTAATCTAATTATTCCTTCACGCATTTACTCTAAAATACTCCAGCTATACAATTAAGCACGAATAATGTTTGATTTAATTTCATGCGCTAGGATTGGATCTATACCTATCATATATATGACTTTTTATAGTTGTAATATTAATCATAAAAACTGCGCATATTATAAAGTTTCTATACTTAAGCTTATATTGTTTTAATGGCATTAGTATCTGATTCGTGCTCATTTTAATATTCCAAAGGAAAAATTACTTTCATTTCCGTTTCGAGATTGCTCTGTCTTTACCGCAAAGATTCTATTGAGGCAATATTAAGTTCCTTTTTTTATTAAGTAGTTGGAATTTTCAGATTAAATATAATCAAATCAGCTCAAGATTGATCTTATTTGAAGAGATTAGGAAAATTGTTAGCTTCTATTTGGAGGATTTGTCTGGAAAGAAGAAAATACGTTTTGCTGCATAGAATAATAAAAAATAAATCTTTTAAATTCTATTTGCTTAGTTGAAAATCTCTTAAAATGTTGTCTATAAAAATCTCAAATTTCTCATTCTTTTGAAGAACTGATTTGTAATTAACAAACAGTGAAAATCTAATGATAAATAATCAGATTTCATCATTAATTCTAATTTTTATAAATTTTACTAATGTATTTCGAAAATAATTGTATTATATTATATAGAAACATTCTAATTCCTGTTATTTTAAGTGAATAGTAGCTTTTGGGAATGTATATATAAATACAAGAAAAGGAATGAGAAATTATTGTAAGATGATGATGTGGAGTAAATGTTGAATAATTTTTGTGATGAATTCTTTAACAAATTCTTTCAAGCTGAAGAATTAGCTCAAATTTAGAGCATTTTTTTTAATCCTAAGAACTCAAGTCTTAAAGAAACAATTTTTTTAAAGATAAACAATAAGTATGATATGGGTGTTAACAAGTATTTACTATGACTAATAATTTGTTCGAATTCTTGAGTGAATTTTGTTTTGTTGTTTGTGTGTTTACAACGCTTAAGCTTTTATGGTTTTCTAATTATTCAAAAGAAATAAATTAATCTAGGTCGTTTTCTCATATTTCTGACATGTGCTTGAAGTCATTCATTGCGATTTTCAAAAATATAATATATATTACAAAAGATTATTTAAAATCCATAATCATAAAATAACTGCGTATTCTTCGATATATATATAGAGTTAATAACGATATACAAAGATTTACAACTACTGCTAAAGCCAATTCATGTGTTTGTTCAGACATAATATCAATGAAAATTGATTGAATATATCTGGCGCCATTCAGTATATTTCTGTACATAATGGAGCCAAATAAAGAATTTCTAAAAATTCGTATCTCACGCTTTTGGCAAATTGCCACAGCTGATGAACCTCTGTATCAAAAAATAAATTTTCTTCATTCTAAATGCGATGATGAAAGGATAATAATTCTATCTCGATCAAACCTACATTCTTCTTCCAAATTGCATTTCTCAAAAATAAAGGGCTTGATATTACCAAAGTTAGAGCTAGGTAAAATTCAAGACATCGAATGTATATTTGTCCAAGTAACTTCTGAAAGCATTCAATGGATTTCAAAAATACTGGAAGGACACTATTGCGTTGAGATATGTTGTTGTTGTTATAAGTGTCACTTGCCATGGACAAGATTCCCCGAGGCATTAGCGAGTTTTAAGCTGAAAGGAGCGTCTCTTGTTTTGAAGTAGCTCCAACTAGGGGCAAGAGTACGTCTTAGCTACACACTCATCACAGACGCTTGCACAGCCCTTTTTTACAGAGGAGCTCAAAAATACACCTTACATATAAAACACAGAAGAACAACCATGCCCGAACTGGGACTCGAACCCGGGCCGCCCAGCTCTCGGGGAAGACGCGCTATCCCTATGCCAGGACGCCGGGGAGTTGAAATATTCTCTACACTGTTGGTTTTGGAATTCTTACATCACAAAAACTTGTTGACACTTCTCACGCTGGCATTGCGAAAAAAAATTAGTAAATTTATACTAAATTATGACAATTTTTTAATATAGGGTAAATTAGGATAATTATATAAAAATTATAGACTTATTTTTAATTTTTAACTGTTATTATTAGTTGTAAAATAGACCTGTAATTCATATGAGAGCATAATCCTGTTCCAGAAGGCTCATTAAGCAATTTACAGATTAATTTATTAATTAACAAAACTTAGTTTAAGTGATGTTCATAATTATTACGATATGTTTCCTGTTATCTCCTCCCCCTCCCAGAGAATTTTGGAAGCATCTGTTTTGGTTTCTGATCAAAATAACGAACTGATTTGAAGAGAATACATTTGAAATGATTCTACTAACTCCCTCAAAATTTATTTTAATGCCTATTCTTAAACGCCCCAAAATACCTCATTACTTTCATTCAATACAAATTCTATTTCAGGAAATACCTTGTATAAACTGCCATAAATATTCAATACCTTCAATTTGAAGTAATTTGCAATCATTCTATGATTTTATCCAGAAAAGAGCTTTTATATAAGTAGAAATAACAGCATTTTATGAAGCATGAAAAGGAAATATCTGCGACTTAGAAACTTATTTTTAAATGAGTTAGGACTAGTAGTTCAATTTGTTGCTGTTGTTGTTTCTTATGGCACTCGCCGTGGACAAGCTCGCTGAGGTAGTCAGCGATTTAAGCCTAATCAGCGTCTCTTGTTTTGTAGTAGCCAACTAGGGCCAATTTCAATTTAATAGCTGAAAGTACAGTTATCCCTTTTAGTCGAAATTCGATCTCTTATTCAGCTCATTTTCCTTTGAAATTCACTTATCTCAAAATGTCTACTTATACTTTCGGACCTAGTATAATAGCTTCCATCATATTCTCGGATTATGCTAATTATCATTCATTTTGATATATTCAAACTGATGCGCTTCAAATTTGATATATTCAATTTACCACAGTCAGCTCCCCAAATCCTTCTTAATGAGGTGGGCTGTATCAACCGCAGTTATATTCTTAATTCAATTCTTTTGGGAAAATTCTGTTTGAATCCTGAATACAGACCTTCCAAATTTAGGTATTCAAATCATGGTACTTAGAGAATTCCTATTCCTATTTACAATTTTAAATTTGCAATGCTCTTTTAAAGATTTAAAACTTTTTATTTCTCATCTTTAATTTATTTTTTAATTTTACCCTAAGTAATAAGAAAATAATTTTATAAGAATTTGATAAGTTGCTTTTGTTCTATGCAACACCAGCATTCACACCATTATAAAGAATATTATTTAAATTTTTAGTGTAGATTTCAAACTGTAAAACGATGCTCTTAAATGATTTAGTATTCAGCATATGTATGTTCCGTCACCTTATTAAAAATATATAACATTATGCGTTATCAAAGTCAGCTATTAATTTATCAGTTCTTAGTTTTTTTCTTCTTCCTTTCGTGTTTCTGAAATGGAAAAAGAGTTTAGTGATATGAGTTCAAAATCGAAAATTCATATAATTGTTTCTTATTTTTCTTCGAACGATTTGAACGAATTGCGTAAAATTTCTACGTAAAATATGAGTTCCAGGCGTCTGGCAACACTTTGAGTAATTCAGAATTTAGTTTTATAATTTCGTATGGTTATTTGAAAATAAATACATTTAAAAACATCTCAAAGCTAAGACTTTAATTATGTGCATGACGAGTTCTCAAACGAACTCACGATATGTTAATGTTGTTACTAATGGCACGTGTTATGGATAAGCGAGCTGACGGCCGTCAGCGATTTTAAGCCGAATGAGCATCTCTTGTTTTTGAAGTAGCGCCGACTAGGTACAAGAGAACGGCGTAGCTACACACTCATCACATTCGCTTGCACAGCATTTTACAAGGGAGAACATTCACACATCTCACAGACAGTACACAGAAGAATAACCATGCCCTAACCGGGACTCGAACCCGGGGCACCCAGATCACGAGGAACACGCACTACCTCTGTGCCAGGATGCCTGTGAACTCAAGATATTTAAAATTGCTTTGTTTATATCTTTTACTAACAATGTCGGTGCATTGAAATCTTATAACAAATAAACAGGTTAATTTCATTAACTTCTTTGTTAAATTTTTATCCAATCTGCTCTGTGAAAAATGCAAAATTAATCATTGAAATTCCTTCAATCCGCATCCATTTTATTCGTTGACAGTTTATATGAGAAAAAAGAGTTCCCGTCTGCACTAAGTGAAAGTGCGCTGTTAATTTTTAAGAATATTCTAACATGTTTTGTCGAAGTCAAGCGCTTTGTTATTTGTTGTTTCTTATGACACTTGCCATGGCTTAGCTAGCTGAGGCAATCAGCGATTTAAGCCTAATCAGCGCCTCTTGTTTTGTAATAGCGCCAACTAGGGCCAAGAGTACGACTTTTGCTACTCGCTCATCACATTCCCTTACACAGTCCCTTTTTACAGGAGGGCACAGTCCCACAGCTTACAGATAGAACACATAAAAACAACCATGCCTCAACAGGGATTAGAACCCGGGAACCTCAGATAATGGGGAATATGTGCTACGTCTATGCCAGGACGCCGGCTCATTATTTAATAGTTATTATGATCAATTCAGTTTAGAGGCTGTTTGCCTTCAATACTTCCTTAATTTGCTCTGTAATATGATTCTTGCTCTGAAATATGATTCTTTCAATATAATAAAATGTCCTGCTTTAGCGTTTTTTAAATAACCTGTTTCAATAAAATGTCTCGGGCCCAAATATTATTAGAAATTACACTTAGTAGATTTATTTTATATTTACTTTTACCCTTGTTTAGTTTAAAATACTAAGAGTTAAGAATTAAAGAGGGATCCCCAATGCTTAGTCATCATAGTGGCCTGGTGGTAAGGTTTCGGAACCAGAGGGTTTAAGGCTCGAGACCCTACTCCACTGAAGAAACGCCGTGTTAGCAGCTTTGGTGCACGTTAAATACGTTGTTTCCAAAAGCCTTTCAGTTGGTGTGGTTTGGAAGTTCGGAGATGGGGGTTCCAGTTCAGGTGTCATCCTCGTCATCTGGCTGCGGCTCAGTCCCAAATAACTCTAGAGTTGTTTTAAAAATGGGACGTGAATATAACTTATCTTCGAAATGTCTCAAGAATATTCATCATCATTCAGTTATCACGAATCCACCCAATCCAATGTAATTCACTGTGTTGAATAGATAAAAACTCTTTAATATAATAACTTTGAAAATCGAACCCTTTTATTTCTTTATAAGACAGGGGACAGTTCGCCAAAAATTAGGATTACCGATTTCATGTAAACAGCTAGAAGATTTCAAAATAGGGCAATTATTTTAAATAAAAGATACATTCTTAACTCTAAACGGTAATTGAAACGCTTTTTTAAAAAACGAAAATTGCTAGCATTTGAAGTAACTTTTTTGCCTATGTGAGGGATCTTTCATGTTCAATTTCCGTTCACCATCCTTTAATCGAAAATAAAAATAAAAAATAAACATTTTGTCTAATCTCCCAGTTTAATAGATGCGAAAAGTTTTTTTTCGGTTTCATATTGTATACCTTCTACTTTGTGTAACAGAAAATTCTTTGTATTAAAAAAATGGGTATTATAAATTCGAAATAAAAATGTGGCAGAAATGAATGCTAAGAATGTTTTCTTCACTTTAGTTTATTTATATTAACGCCTCATTCTAAAACAACACTTGAGCTATTTTGGGAAGGATTTTGCCATTTTGAACCACCTTCAGATGACGAGGAAGACCCTAAACTAACCCCCCTCTTCAAACCTTCGCATCACACTAGTAGGGTGCTGTTTAGACTTAATGGATTTACCATGCACTAGAACCACATACACGACTATTCTTCAGTGGAATAGGGTTTCGAATATGAAACCTCCGGTTCTGAAGTCGATAACTTACCAACAGCTTACCGCAACTTGCTAAGAAAGAAAAACATTGGTCCCTATTGGAGTGATTATTTTCTTCATTTTTTTAAAATTTTATTTCTTACAAATATTCCGCTTTAATAAGTATGTAAAGAAAATTCCATTGCTTGATTATTTACCTTAATTGAATGAATCATTCAGTAACGGGTAATGAATCGAAGAATTTCATAAAATAAAAGGCTTCCGTATATTCTGCCTCTTTAGAAACCTCTTGCTGAATTTCTTAGCTCGGAAACGATGATTATCTTTTATGAGTTTATTTTCAGAAACTATTATTTAATCAGGATTTATTTTTATTAAACTAACTGGTTCAGAAATGTTTAAAAAACTTTTAGGATTACAAAAAAGAGTGAAAGGAATTTCAATGATTTCATTAAGTATAATGCAGTTTTATAGATTCCTTATTTGTCCTAGGTTCGTTATATAACTTAGCTTTCTGATAGAAAGCAATTACAACTATTTTTAAAAGAAAATTATTTTTACATTGTTTCAAATTATGGAAAATAAATTATTGTGAATAGAAGGTTTGGATTGATATATGGCTAAAAGAGAAAATTTGTTTCATAGTATCGATGGTTTTTTGTTTTGTTATTATTCATGATATTTATTTAACTCATTTAATGAAACATATTTTGATGTATTTGATTGTTTTTGTAAACAAATGGTTTAATATAATTGTATCATTTTTCAAGATTTTTTCAATCAATTACTAATTTGATTATTTATTGAGTTTGAAGAATTTTTGATGATCATAAAATAGAGTTCATGAAAATAAAGATAATTTCCAAATATTTTTGGTTAATTAATAATTTACCCCCATGAATATGGATGTTCTAGAATAAAGCATCGCGAAACTCATCTTAAATCCACTTAACTCAAACTTTTACTTCGTACCTGTATGAAGACATGATCTTTTCCGCGTTAGATCCTAAAAATGATAATAACTCCTAATCATAGCTGTTTGAAGTTGAAAAAAAAATCATATTTCTTAATTTGTGATTACTATGCAATAATAATAATATGGAAATGACCTACTGTTTAAGTTTAGTTAATATATTTTATTGTAAAACTTTGGCAGATGTATTTCCCTATATCAAAAACATTTAACTTTTTACACGACGGCAGTAGATTTTATTATACCAATACACCCTCTCTAATGTGACATTGAACGGGAGGCTCCAATCATCTAAAAGGTTTATTTAAAATCGATAAAAGAAGACTTTATATTATTTAAAATGGATAAAAGCTTATTATTTGAAATCAATAAAAGAAAGCATTTATCTAAAAGATTTATTTAAAATCGACAAAAGAAAGTTTCATCTAAAAGATTTATTTAAAATCGATAAAAAAGCTTTAAAAGAGCTCCAATGTGACATTGAACGTGAGACTCAGTTCATTTAAAAGGTTTAATCGATAAAAGAAAGCTTTATATTATTTAAAATCGATAA
Organism: Argiope argentata; assembly: GCA_026289955.1. Lineage (NCBI taxonomy): Eukaryota > Metazoa > Arthropoda > Arachnida > Araneae > Araneidae > Argiope > Argiope argentata. The sequence continues at coordinate 9,836,092 of JAOUZG010016587.1, read as the reverse complement.
AATAAAGCTTTATATTATTTAAAATCGATAAAAGCTTATTATTTAAAAGCAATAAAAACTTATTATTTAAAATCGATAAAAAGGCTTTATATTATTTAAAATCGATAAAAAAAGGCTTTATATTATTTAAAATCGATAAAAAAGGCTTTATATTAAAAGTCCATAAAGGAAAGCTTTAAGAGAGTTATTCTATATATTAAATTTTTAAACTAAATAAATTAAGTCAATGACTAAAAAAATTAAAAAAATATTCATTTGGAGACATTCTTTAGAAGAAATGTGTTGCATATTTTCTCTGTCTTAATATGTCGCTGCTTTTCACTTCGATGATACATTTATCCGTTTATGACAATGAGCGCCCTAGATATACCCCCCCCCCTTTAAAAGAGAGAGAGAGAATGGAAAAATTTAAACAGACAATAATTATCCAATGATGCAGAAACGTAAATAAATTATATTGAGAAAAAAAAAGTAATTTACTTTTATCTATCCATTATGGAGGATATAAATGTAACTTAATCTTGGTGATTAACTGGCATGATCATCAATCTTGTCTAAAAGTATTATTATATGCCGGAAATCTACATACCACAGGGACACTCTACAAATACTTAATTTATGAAACATGTTATGATTTCCATTATGCTTTTCCACCATTTTTAAATAAGCTTTTTTTGATGCTGTGGAGCATTGGATATGATAAATCTGTCGCGTGACTTGAAGTCCTCATTTGGTGACAGTTGATGAGGATCCACATAGAGTAGTTAGCGTTTCGGCGAAATCTTTACTGCTGCATAAAATATAAACCGAGGTCTTCCATTCTACGTCAGTTATGTAATGGAACCATCAAAAGAAGCTGTTTTAAATATTTATAAATTGCAACAGCCATTAGATTGGTAAATCTGTTTTTCTTGTTTCAATCATTGGTTGTTAGCCAACAAATTCCGATTTCGGCACATTTGAGTAGGATGAATAAATGTAGAAGCAGTAGTAGGAATGATCTGAACTAGACTTGTCTAATTTCTATGACAAAAAATATTCAACTTGGTATCGTCTCTATTTTTTGCATTTTCAAAAGTTTGATGTCATTAGTAGAATTCAACTGTTTGTTATTGAAAGGGCTACACATCTGAATATAACACCAGCATTGTTTGTCGTATCCAATGTGTGAAGCTCAGATTGATTATGGATGTATGGTGAATGGATCCACATGGTATGCGGAATGTCAAAAAAGTAGAAATTACATTTCACAAATTTGGAAATAATTGTAAAAATAAAAAATATATATTGGGAATTTTTTTAATATTTTAAATTTTTTGAAGACATTTAAAAAATATTATATTTTATATGTCTTAAAATATTACAAAGTGTGACACTTTGAGTAAAGATGTAATTTCTACTTTGTTGAAATAGATTTTTGTTTTATATTTGAAAAGAATATTTAAAGTTCTCTTATGTAAAAATATCGTGCAAGTGTTCTATAATATTTCTTTTTATTCTAGGTACCCTAAACTATGAATTATTTGTTAAGTGAAAAAAGACTTCTGATACAAAGAAATAGTTTGAATTTACCTAATTACATGAATGTTAAAAGATTAAAATAACTACAGACTTTTAAAACGGGCGTTTCTTATATATCATGCCAAACACCAAACTTTATTTTATAGTCATCATAGTTGAATCGTGAAAACAAATTCTAACAATGGCGCCAACCACGGAGCTTGAGGAGATTTCATTGCCGTTAGGGAACAAGATATCTGACATAGCAATAATCATTATCAATCTCACCGAGACTGAAGAAGCTCCTTGGAACTTATCTGACTGGGCCAACAACTCACGATCTCCAAACTTTTCCGGAATGGAATACTTCGGATTTATACTGAAAGGTGCAATTTTAACGGCTATTATTTTGATGACCATTTTCGGAAATACACTGGTTCTTCTGGCTGTAACCTTCACTCCCAATCTTCGCAGTACGACAAATGTCTTTATCGTAAACCTGGCAATTGCTGACTTATTATTGGGCGTTTTCGTGCTGCCGTTTTCAGCTTTCTTGGAGATGAATAACAAGCAATGGATCTTTGGCTATACCTTCTGCAACATATGGGCAGCACTAGATGTTCTTTGTTGCACGGCCTCCATCATTAGCCTATGTGTTATCAGTGTGGATCGTTATGTGGGAGTGACTCGTCCCTTGGCCTATTCCAACATAGTCACTCATTCGAGAGCAACGTTTGCTTGCATCGCGATCTGGTTCGTTTCCACTGCAATATCGGTAGGCCCTTTACTAGGATGGAAAGAACCCCCACCTGATAATCCTCACATGTGTGAGGTGACCAAGCAGCTCGGCTACGTGCTCTTTTCGGTCACCTTCTCGTTTTACCTCCCTTGCTTGATCATCTTCATCGTCTATTTTCGAATCTACAAAGCCGCAGTGAAGCAGACCAAGTTTCTCGAAACTGGAGTCAAGGTAGTCAAGTCGGCTGGCCACGAAACGACGAAGGAACTCACCCTTCGAGTCCATGCTGGAGCCCACCATGTCCTGAGCCCTGCCGCCCGAAATGGAACCTATGGAGATAAGACCAGTATCAAGGTGACCATGGCCAATCTTCAAGGACGTCTGGCAAAGTTCAAAAGGCAAAAGAAAGCAGCGAAAACCTTGGGCATCGTTGTTGGAGTTTTTATCCTTTGCTGGTTTCCATTTTTTCTCATTCTACCTCTTGGTAAGTTGGTTTCTGAAACATTACTTAGAAATAAAAATGTAATACAGGGTGATTTTAAAATATTTTTATGAGTTCATACTTTTTTTTGTTCGTCTCTGAAACCTAAAGAAGTCTGTTATTTCGAGTTCAAAATTGTTGCTGGAATGAGTTTCTTAACTTCTAATGACTCTGAGACTGGTATCTGTTATGATATGAATTAAAATATATGTTAAGCTGTTTCTTAATAGTATATAAAGATACTGATTATAAAAAAGAATTCATGAAAGCAAGCGTCACGAACTTAACTGCAATTAATTTCTTTGTTAGAAATAACAGAAATGGATAGAAAAGAATAAAATTAATTTTGCTATTATTTTTAATCAAAGTTATTTTTATCCATTAGAATGGAGTTTTCACTCTGAAAAGGTAATTTTTTTCTGAAGTTCAGCCTATTAAAATCTGTGTGCATTTTTAAATCACCCTGTATTATAATTAGCATGCTTTTGCTACAAAATGTAACTTAGAATAAGTATAGATAAAGATTGTTTGTTTAGATTTGTTATTTATTCAAGTTTAATTCCAGAATGCATTAAAACCATTATTAAAATTAACTTTAATACGTGATTTATGAACCTATATATATATATATATATATATAGGGGTGATTGAACTTTTGACATTTCGTCTTTGCTTTTTGTTATAACATAAATACGTACTATACTTTTTTCCTCTCCTATTGTTTCTTAAAGAAAAGAAACAATATTTTAATGTACTGAAATTTGTATATTTTTGGCCTGACATATCTAATTACACGTGGAAATATTTGTAATGTTTTATATTTGAAGAAATGTAATATATCACGAGTCTTATAATTACTTCCTAACTTCCTAAGATAATAATTGTATAATTGTGTTTTAAAAAGATTTACTGTGGAAAATTCTGATTTTCAGAAAATTGTGTAATATTTAATGACGTTGTGCGTTATTTATTTGCATAAATTATAAAAGGAAATTTATAAAGTCTAATCAATTTTCCATGGTATATTAACTAAAAATTTTTCTTAGGTTTGAATTTTTTGTTTATCAATAACATTCTAAATGTTTAATATAATACAATAAGCAAGAACTTCTAAATATTATCGTAATTCCTAAGCCTAGTTCTATAATACAATAAGCAAGAATTTCTAATTATAGTAATTCATAAGCCTAGTTCTAAATAAGATTTCAATAACACTTTTTTTCTTTTCTTTTACCATTTACTAAATTATAAAACTTAAAATTTAATTTAAAAAATCATTTTTTTTTCTCTTTTCTAATCACATCTGCCATAAAGTCTTAATGGATTTTTGATTCTTTTTTCTTAGGGAAAAGACAAGAAAAATCATGCAAAAAATTACTATTATTGCTATTAAAATAAGAAAATACCCATCTTGTTAAGTTATATGAAAATAAAACACTTCCATTGTAATATATAAAAACATTATGAAATAAAAATATTATTTCAAAAAATATACGATCAAAACTTATTTTGGGACTTTCGAAATTGCAGATTCATGCGACGAAAGTGAAATTTGAAATACTCAATTTTATAATAATGTTAATAATAAGTTTCCAAACAATATTCTGTTTGCTCCTGATAAAATTAGAATTCTTCAAAGAAGTAACTGAGGTTCATAATTAATAAAAATTGCTGTTTTTTTTAACAAGGAGATAAAGGTAAGTGAAAACTTCAATTTTGAAACTGGAAGCTAGACCGTCTATGAACTCTCTGAAAAGGTAAGGTGTAAAATATTTTTCTCTACCTCAGAAACAAATCTCATCCAAACACGAGTTATAGATATATAAAATCCTCAAAGGTAAGTATTTAAGAAATTTGGTAAGAAATGTACTAAAAAAAATACTTATTTGTGTACATCAAAGCGAATTTTTCAAATACAACAATGTTTCCATTAATATAGCATGATGTTGAAATCTCATGCTTATGCAGTGTTACTTTATTTCAGAATAAAGCAGCTAATGATTTTTCAGTGAAGAATGTTTCAACTTTTATCAGAAACCTTTGTCCTAAAGAAGCAAAATTCTTCCAGAAAGAATTTGTTTCATTTTTTCCGTTTAATTTATAGTAACAGAGAAATCTATATATAGAGTTGAATTTTTTTCATTTTATAACATGAAATACAGGTAATTTATTTTAAATATTTGACTTAAACGTTTACTGAGATGTAAAATTTATAATACCGAGTACTCATTTTTAATTAATTTCATTTTTATCTTGAATAAGATTGGAAAATTTTCCAACAAATTTATGTTATTTTAATGCGTTTGTTGCAACGTCTGTCTACGAAATGGATTTTTTTCGTGAAGTCATGAAGAAAAAAAATTATTTTATTGCTAGTATTTGCTAATATTTGATGAAGGGCACTTTACAATTGTAACAAATTTGAAATTTAGAGTATATATTGGTGTTCAAAGTTGTGACTGAAACTTATAAGTACTTCGATGCAAAATAATATCTTTTATTTTGAAAATAATAAATTTTCAATATAAAAGATAACATTTGATTAAATGAAAATATTTAGATATTTTTTGAAAGAATATTTAATGGTGAATTTAAAAACTATAAAACTTAAATAGTTATATATTGAAAAATATACCGACTAAAATTGTAATAAAATGATATTAGATGCAAGTACTTTATTTACTTAATAGAGTAGCTTTAATTTTTTACAGCAGTCTTGTTGCAGTAATAAGCACTTATACTCTTCTTTTCTCATTATGTAATGCAAAAAATAGATAGTAATATTTGCCTATTATTTGATAGGGGCCCCATTTGTGCAATTATTTTTTCATTTCGGTACTTGACTCGCATCCGTATAAATTGGGTTCGAATCAAATTATCTCCTAAGCCAAGTTAAAAATGGTAACTTTTGCATTAATCATGTATAGGTATTTTTTTTCTATTGAAAAGAAACTGAATGCTAAAATACAAAATGTACATTATTGGAAAAGATACTTTAATTGAAAATAGTTGTAGTTTTGGTTCTAGGGTAATCTTACTTTTAATGTACAGTTTTCCAAAGTGGCATTTATAACTCCAGTATTTGTTATATATTTATAAAATCGGTGGGAATGTCTCAAAGGTTCTGATTACTGCAATTCCGTAAATTGATTAATCCAGTTAATTAGTATAATTGATATCAAAAAATTTCCCTTCGCAAACCAAGATATTTCAATAATTCCATCCGACGTGCTCTACTCTACATTTGCAATAACTATAATTCCGAAATTCGTATTATTTATAGAATTGAATAAAATTGTTAGAGAAAAATTCCACCGGAATGGAGCATATCCAGTAACGATCCTACATTACGCTAATCTCTGCTTTTTAATAGCAAAGAAATATCTTTCTTTCATGTTTTTCCCCGATATTACGGAATATAATCGCATAATTTTAACTGCTGCTTAAAATTTTGGACTTTTTCATTAAGTTAACTCAATATTGTGTTCTCAAACATCTCCCCCCCTTTATAATAGCCTGAAAAGTTTTTATTTTTCAATCGAATAAAGATCAAATTCATATTTTGAAAACAAATAAGCTCATGGGCTAATATGTTTATGAGATTGTAATTGAAAGGAATACAGTTCGGTTGTAGTGTCTCTTGTTAATTAAACCAGTCTAATAATATATCTGTAAAATTAAAATTGTTTTCCTTTAAAACTCTTTTTTAATGAAATGCGAGAATACTTTTATCAGATGAATGAAAATTTCTGCTCTATTATTCCACTAAATCAATTGGTTTTCAAATGACTTATGAACGAAGGTTAAATATTGAGGATGAAATTCTAATGCCTGTAATTTAAATAAAGTGACATTTTTATTTCTAATTTATTTATGAATACGGGATAATTTTGATTTTCCAGTTGAGAGAATGTAATACAAGAGTCGATGTAGATAATAAAACTATAGTAATTCTGTTTATAACTCTGCAATTTATGACAAATAACATGAATATGTTGAGGAAATTTTTTTGACATATTTGACAGATTTATACTTAAAGAGCCAAATATTTTAAGAGGGAATCCTATAAGAGGATTCTATTTTCGTCGAGATACCTAGATTTAAAGACAAAATACTAGCCCCGACTTTTAGTTTAGTTCAGTATTATTAATGCCCCATTGTAAAGCAACATTAGGGTTAATTTGAGACAAACCTAGTAATTTGAACCGCGGTCAGACGACGAGGACGACACCTGAGTTGGCACCCGCCTCTCCACAACACATCAGATTAGCGGGAGGACGTTTGGTCCTGACAGATTTAAGGTGCAATAGACCCCCTTACACGATGGTTCTTCAGTGGAATCGTGTCTCGAACCTCAAGCACTACGGCTCACGAACCGAGACCTTACCACCAGGACTAAGTGGCCCAACAAACCCCAGAATCTTGATAAAATGTAAAATTGAATAGTCACCAAACTTTAATATTGAATGCTGCAAATATGATTTTAGCTACAACCCATACAATTTTTAGAAAACGTTGTCAATTCTATCAGATTTTGAACAATTTTACAATAAATCATATCAATATTCTAGATCAGCAATATTCTAATTCAGTCTTTCGTATCCAATAAACGGGTGAAATCAGCTTTCTGAAAATTGACTGAAAGGATAGAGGATATGTCAACAATTCCGGCAGTATAAAATATTTCAGATGTAAGGATGCATTTCAATCTTTTTGTTGCACATCCCATTCGAGTATACAAAAACAGAATCCACTGAAGAACTTATGTGTCTTTGAACTTTTTTCGATGTTTGGTGTTGTTATTGCATCAGAATTTTCTGGACTCGACTCAATCAATTCTTTTAACCACACCCATTTTTGCTTGCCTCCAAAGAGACATGTCCTGTTTTAGAAAAGAAAAATTCCTTAATATGCATTTTCTGTCTGGATTTTGTGAGCGTAATACTCGAGAACCGAGGAAGAGTGCCGTCTGCGTTATCCATATCATCGAAAGCTCCGCTTTTCTGCAGTTGCTGTAGTTCACCAGAAGTTTAGTGAGACTAATTTATTTCGTAAGTTTACGGAAGGAATTAAAATGACCTATCCACTTGCTTTTAGGAGTGTATACTTGGCTGCAATTTCACTAAGTAGAGTGCAAAAATACCTTGTATAAAAACCATTATTACCATTACCATTTCACTGAGGTATAATAATTACACCGCTTTAACTTCCATCAGCCGTCAGCATTTTGCTGCTTGCTGATAGAGCTAGATATTGAAGAACAGTATTTCCGGAGAAAAATATTCAGTACAGACATGTCACACGGAATAGCATTTTAAATTTACAAAATAGACATGATGCTAACGAAATTTTCACGATATTCAAAATTCATCGTTCCAGACGCGATTCAACTTAAATATAGTATTTGGAATTGTTCCAGGGTCATTTGAGAAGCAATACGTATTTAGTTTAATTAATGGAATTAACGATTTAAAATTGGTTAAATTCACGTTGTATACAATGTACCTCATAAACTCTTTTGCCTCCTTTTTAAATTCGGAACGCCTGCTATATTTATAAAAATAGTGTCTAGGTATAATTAAGTAGCCATGTGCTACTGAATAAAACCGCTTACGGAGCCATCTGGTGGAAAACTAGGGAGACAACAATTCTATCTCGAAAATAATATTAGTAGGGAGGAAAATGATTTACAATGATGTAGAACATTGCATATTTAGTACGAAAAGACACCTTGTGGACATTAATGCGAATAATGGAATGGTTGAAGCAGTCATTTTTTCAATATAATTTTAACTATGACTTAACAAAACGATCTGAGAAAGAAAAAACAACGTTATAACAATGTATCTTTATTTGATGTGTTCAAACTTGTCACTCTCAGGTGCAATACACATTTGGATCCTAGTTTAAATTTCACATTGTACACGTTGGGAAATACACGGTGAAACGTTGACACAAGCGTCCATCATGCATTTAAGTCCAGCAAGGTTTGTGCAAGGGTCGAATACAATTGTTGTTTCTGGTATACCTCACATTAAAAAGTTTAGTGGAGTCAGATCAGGGAACGTGAGGTCATTCTGGAAAACCATACCCGATTATTTGATTCCCGAATTCTTTACTGAAATACTGGAGAAATCTCGTGAACAGACGCGCAGGAATAGTGAAATCATAGATATCTAATATCGAACAACAGAATCTCAACAAAAACGTGTATTAAGTTCTGTAGCACATGCAAATATTACGCACCCGTTAACACGCCATTGAAGAATATTGGGCCGATCAGCTTCTTATTGTAAATTCACACGAAATGTTAATAACAAATCACATTTTATGTTGAACGTCGGTAAAACTTCTAGGATTTTCCGGCTCCAGTTAATGAGTGCTTTACCGATTACATGCTATTCCGTGAAAATCATGTATATTCTTTAACTCTGTATCATATTCCACTAGTTGCAGCTTGCTTAGCGTCACTAGCTATACTCGTCCAGTAAAAGCTACTGAGACGTTGATCGTCTAATTCGCTTAGGATTTTCCAAACCTGACTTTTTGAGAGAGGGATTGTGTTCACTGATCTCTCAAGTAAAGCATTTCGAATATGCAAAAGACGTTGAATTTTCCCTCTACCTTAGCTGGTCTGTCAGATCGAGCTTGACTAATCAAGCAGCATGTTTCCTTTCAACGTTTTACAACAGTTAGGATGGTTTGATGAGGAGCTAGAAGAGCCTGAAGAGAAAGATTACTAGTATTATCTTGCTACTGATTTTGAACTGAATCCATATTTACCGTACAGTGAAATAATCTCGCAATAATTAGCTATGGAAAGTAGCTCCCTGACCATGAGCATCAGATATTACAATTCTAAGGAGGTGTCTCTTTTATTACTGTCTCAGTGGAACAGGCTTGACATTTCAAGTTTATTTGCCTACTGCAAAAAATTCGAACACCAAGCACCTGTTGATGCGATACGATTTTACACTGTCAACATATAATCTACTCTATTTATAAAGGCAATCAGTACAAGAATGCAACCCTCGAGTTTCAGCCGCAGTTATATTGATTGAGGTTCACAAAAGATACCTCTGTGTCACAATGCGAAGTCTTGTTTTGTAAGAAAAATAATTTCCCTTCCATTCAAGTTCGTGATGTCACAGTATAGGAATTCCCCCCCCCCAAATGCGCTTTTCAATCGTTCTATTCTTCGTATTAATTCCACAAGGTGTCTTTTTGAAATAAATCGACAATGTTGTACAGCTTTGTAAATTGCTTTTACCCCCTATCTCATTCTGTTTTGGAGATAGGAATGCTATCTTCACAATTTTCCACCAGTTTTATTTCAGTGGTTTATGGCTACTTTTCTATACTTTTTTATACTTAAAAATCCGGCAAGGGACTCAAGTCTTTCTTGTTTATATATATATATATATATATATATATATAGATATATAAATATATATAACTATATATATATATATATATATATATATAGTATAATAAAATTTTGTTTAAGGTCCCCGAGATCGCTTAAAAGTTCCGCAAAATGATATGGCATGGTCTCAACTAATATTTGAAGACATAGTGGGGGCAAATGCGGATTGTCATAGGACTGAACTTGCAGCGTTAGTGTTTGCAACCTAGTAACATAACCATTAGACAAAAATGACGCTTCAGTTCAAGGGATGTTATTTGGCTTGTGAAGCTAACGCCACAAATACAGCAGATCAGTACACAAATAGGAGTGTGATTGGTGGAGATCTCTTCTGGACGACACATTGCAATGCATTATAGATATTATCAATAATATTCATGTATTTATTGTCGCATTGTCCTCCTGGAATTGTCGAAATCTACAATGAACATGAATGGGTGTAGGTCAACGGACAATGTTCTTGTGTACTTCTTACTTGTCAGTCGTGTCTTGATATTTCAGGGGTTACATATCAGGCCAATTGAATACTCTGTATACCATCTCAGACGCTTCATTAATTTAACATCTCCCTGTCTACAAGTAAAGTCCTTAAATTTATGAGAATGTCTTCATATTCATGTACTACCATCCGCCCGATACAACTGGATACGAGTCTTGTCAAACAAGATTACGTGTTTCGTGTTATCAACAATACAATAACTGTGTTGACCGTTCCTGGCAAGGCGTAAAGTTTTGTAATGTGCAGTTAAAATGATACAGGTTTGGGCTTCTTGGACCAAATATCCACATCAATTATATTCCATTTAATATTTTATAAGCTGGTACTTGTTAAGGCCCCGATACTGAAATTCGTCACAATTTGAGAAAGTGATGCACATCTATCTCATTTAAGGATCCTCGTCTGTTATTGATAGTACATCCCCTTGTAGGTCTGTTTCTTACCTGTTTTCTATTGGTGATTTGGTATCTAACCAAATATTTGATATTTACTGTACACTTGTGAAACTGTCATATTTGAAAATTGAAATTTTATTACTACTTCGAAGATGTTTTGTTTCATATCTAGTGTGACGACTTGAATGCCTTATTCAAAATCACTTAGATGATAAACAGCCATCGTGTCACTAAGAACCATTCCAACAGTTAAGGTCTCTGGCAGTACCTTGTATAGGTGTTGAAAGCTACATTATTTTTAACTGATTAGCTACATAGCTCATTTAATTAAAAATACATGCATATAGCAGTTTTTCTAGATTTTGAATGCATAAAATAATATGACGTCAGATGGTATCCTTGACACAGTAGCTAATTTCTAAGCAATTAGCGATATACATACGGCTGTAGTTGGAAAAATGCTCGAAATCAGTGGAAAAATTATATTCTCTGTTATTTAAGTTAATATATGAGGGGCATTTTTTTTTCGAGTTCCGTAGGGATATGAAAAAAAAAGACAAGAGAAGAGAAAAAATTTTTTTACCAAATATTATGTACAAATATGGTTAGTTGTGACAAAATTCAGAGTTACTTTGGGAAGATTCAGGCATTTGTCATATCGGTGGACTAGATTTATAATCCTGTCTTCGTAGAATGTCGCCATCAGTGATGCGAGATATGTCTTAACGCCTCTTTGAAATTTCTGGAAATTCCCTGAGTTTTCTTTTAAGGAAAGAATACTGAACAGGAATCATATTCGCCCTTTTAAATTGTAATTTTGGCATGCTGGACGGCATAGAGATTGTCTGCGATTCTAGAATTCCTTGTTTTTTCTATATAAAATTATAATTGAAGAATTGCAGAATTTTTAAAAATTATAACTGAAAAAAATCTTTTGCAGTGACAGACTTGTTTCCCTTCATCGAGCTTTGATCCGAGTAATTTTCATCTCTTGCCTGAATTGAGGAACTCAGTAGGTCTCAGTTTCCATAGTAACGAAAATCTTCGGAAAAACGTTAAGACCCCTCTCCTGTCATTGACAATAATGTTTTTAGAATAGGTAATCAGAGAACTGCTCAGCTGATACTACAGATGTCTGAATCTTCGCAATGACTATGCTGAAAGTAACTATGTTTTTAGCTGTACTGAAGCCGAAAGGATGTATCAGCACTTTTGGACATCTTTTTATTTTTTGCTAGGATCTCACAACAGACAAAACAAATACACAACACAACAATTAATAGTAGAAAATAAACAATCAGCACATCTCGATGACTCGAACAGACAGCATCTTTTTCAACCGACTCTCCAGTTTCCAATCTTTTCTAACCTCACTCAGCTACTACGCCACCTGGCGGTCACTCGTAATACGATCCTTCCAATCTTTACAGCGTATAGCTTTTGACTATAAATTCATTAAGCTCTGTATTCTTTTATTATTATTATTGATTCATTTGAGCCTGAGAATTGGCTCTTGCATTTCTCAAAAAACTTAGGAAATTGAACTTTTTGTACAATTGCCTGGACCTATAAATCATATTTAATTATTATATTTATGAGTCATAATTAGAAGTCTACAGAGTTAATACATTTCATATCCGATGAAGTTCTGGATTATAGCCTTGTTCATCTCAAAAGTGATTTATGAGAAAACAGCAATGTTCGTGTATGTACAAAATGACGAATATGGAACATTTTAAGTAAATACGGCTCAAAACCCTATTGTATCATGTTGAAAAGATCAATTGCCAAGACACCAAAAGCGACGTTTCGGCATTTGCAATTTTATTTTTAAAAAATTTGATATAAAATGATTCTTTATGGTCAGAATTGTGCAATTCAAATGACAAGAAAATGTTAATATAATTTGAGGCGATTGAAAAATATTCATAATACACTAAAATAGTGAGTTTTTAAAACCGAAAATGTACTATTTTTCTTCGTTGAAGATTTAACTTTTACCATATACAAGAATATTTCATCTGAAAATTTATTCACTCAGTTGAATGCTCATTACTTTATAAGCTCTTTTAAAAAGTTTCTATAAAAAGTTAATTTCAAAACTTATCTATAAAAGTGAAGGATACAGATATGATTTTATATGTTCAAACTTTCTATGACGCTAACTTGTCTGTAACGTATCTTACAGACAAGTTATCCCGGTTTCCACATTATAATTATTGATAGTTTCTCTGCATTTATAATGAAAATAGGAATAAAGTGATATTGTGAATGCCGTATTTATTATAATGGCATTTTCTTTGGTTTGTTAAGGTTTTGAGTTGAACTTTGCGGAAATTAGGAACAAAATCTATGAAACCATTTTGAATTATTAGCATCTTATCTGAACTATGAGAAAGAGACAGAAAGCGTTTTTAAAACTAAATTTCTCCTCTTTGCAAATTGTAACTACTCGAAAAACAAAAGAGTCTAATGTTTGTTTTACAAACAAATAATTTTTTAAACACTTGTTAATATTTCTCTATTACTTCTCCACTTTGTGTGTTATAAATCTATTATATTAAATTAAAGGCCTTCGAGAGCCCTGTATTCCTCATAATTTTAATTTCAAATTATAATATCTGATTATAATTTTCGAAAAGTCAATGCAAATGAATCAAAGTTAAAGTTAGTAAAGTAATGCGCAGTTTTAGAGTAAAATATCGATATCTTTTTGCCTTTGTCTCTTTTGATAGCATTTACTGTTTGGCTCATTTTTAAATTGTTGAAAAGATAGTTGCTGATTATTGTCACCTTCATATTGAGGAGACTTATTGTTTTCATTTTGAAGCATTTTTCTATTCTTAAACGTAATTAATTCAACATTTTTTTAAATAAATCTCATCATTTTCATTATTGAAGTTGTTTGTGTTTATGTCCTGCGATCTTTTTAAGTTTTCACTATTACCTATACTTAGCTTTTCAAGATCAACATGAGATTTCAGACATTTTTTCCCTTACAGAGTAGCTATACATCCGAATGTTTTGTTGTTTCTCAATATATTGAAAAAAATACCACCATTATTTACAATCGAATACTAAATATCATCGAATTTTTATGCTGCATGAAGAGATGATAGATTAGTGAAAAAAGTTATTCTATGAAATCTACTTTTACTGCAGTGCGAGACTTCAGAATGCAATACAGGTTTTGCAGCTCATACTGTAGAAACATCTGTTGCATAAAACCGTACTATTGTGGGTACTGAAAATAAAATCAGTGAAGTAAAAAATCGCGCTTCAAAAATAAAACTAATTAAATTGTCTGAATAAATTGGGAAAACCTAACTAAATAGCGAAAACTAGCGAACTAACTAACTAAAGTTATTTGTCTTATTTGAATTCAATTATTTAAAAAAATATTAAGTTTCTATTAAGTAGAATAATCTTCTGTTGTCATAACCAATGTCATCAATAGGAATACTTTATACTTTCTTTGGATCCCCATCGAAATAAAATTTTGTTATAAAACTATCCTTGTTGTTATCAGATTTAAGTCTGCATCGAAACTTATATTCATTAACTCATTTTATTGGTAATAAAATAAACTCAGACTGTAAATTATTAGAAAGAGTCACCAGTTTCCATACCATGATACCGGAGATCATATCTACTATAAGAGGTGTCTTCACAAGCATTTAATATTGAAATGCAAAGATTTTTTTGAATCCACAAAAATGACTTATAAGCTGTACGTACTTTGAAAAAAAATCTTGTTTCAAGACAAATCTGTTGTATTGCATTTCAAAAAGAAATATATATATATATATATCATTTTTATCTAATTACCTTGAATATAACGATAGTTTTCGTGACAAAAAATACACTTGACCGAAATAAATACTCGATATCCTGCGTCATTTTCATAAGCTTTGACTCAGTTGCTGTCATCGAATATATCTTGATTCATAACGATTGACATCACATAAGTTTAAGATTATATAATGTAGCTGCACGTGGATGTCGTTTATTATACAGTTCATTACCTTTATTCGGGTTTTTATCCCTTAAAAACGATGATTTTGAACTCTAAATGGGGGCTTCTTGTTATGTGAACTTCTATATATTTCAATAAGAAATCAAATTTCCTTCTTTATTATTATTCTCGTTGTTTCATCTAACCTTATTGTCTAAAGCTATATACTGATATTCATATAAATATTTTTAATAAAAGGTCTAAAAAGATGTTTGAATGAAGATGGTAGTTTGGTAAATATATTTTGTGAAAGAAAATGCACCAAGAACGTATTTTTAACTAGATAAAAACCTTTATTCATGAAACAGTTATCATTTTAAATGATAAACACTGAACTTTTTTAAGTCTTTAGATAGAGTTTTCAAGATAGCTTCATATGTCGTAAAAATATTGATAGTTTGTATTTAATTATGTGAACCTACAACATAAATAAAGCAAGGATATTACAAAGGCGCTTCCAGGGTAAAGTGATAGGACTTCCAAAATACTGGTAGTACAAATACTCTTTTCATTTGTTTTCCATAAGAAAATAATGAGTATTTCTTAGACTTTAAAGAAAGAATAGAGATTTATTACTGTTTTTCTTATTAGAGATACTAGCTGGATGACAAGCGTATTTTAACTACATTTGTTTCTTTACAAAACAGAATACTTTTTGTCTGAAGCAAAAACTCTTTTTATATTTAACATTTTACAACCAAATATTCATTAAGGATCAATAGTAAATAAGAGTAACAAAGAAATTCTAATTGAAGAATATTTATGATATAAACTAAATGTCATACATTCTATCGAATGCTTGATATTTTCACAAAAAGTATAATATACTCAAATTATACATTCTGTAATATGCCGAAAGGCAAATCAGAAGCGAAGGAAAATAGAAAAAGGCTCTTCACCTTTTCAAGATAATTTTAAGATATTTTAAGACTCATGTCTTAAAATATCTTAATTTCAAGATAATTTTAAGACATATCACATTCTACTTTCCACTTTCTAAGGGTGGTTGTATCTGATCATGATTACTCCCGAGTGAAAATATTTTAACGGTTATTAAAAGTGTAAGATTAAGAGTGTTCTGCGGGAAAAAGGCAGTAGTTATCAGATTTAAAATGTCATTCTAATCTATTTTGCTATCAAGGGCATGTTTTTGTTGGCATTTTTTTTCTTTCTACAACTTAACCCTTAACTCACTGTGAATTTCTTAAGTATTAAGATATATTTTTTAAATAAAATCAGATTTCATGCTTTATTCGAACACTATTTGTCATTTTATATAATTAAGTTTTTTGATACATTGCTTGGGAAGAATGTGTAAAATTTTAAAATATGTAGAATATTCCTAAATTTCCTGTAAGCTCATATAACCTACAAAATGTTCTATTTTATACATACAGATGTTAAAATATACTTGAATCACCGAATAATTTTCTTTTGGCAAACTTTCGCATACCAGAACGGAAAATAACTGACATTTTATAAAATCCTTTGAGATTCCTTAAGTAAGAATTTCGTGTAGAGTTTTAAATGCTGTTACACTGAGGAAGAACCAAATTTGCTATTGGAATGAGTAAATTCTGCCTTTACATTTACTATGCATGATTTACTGGTGCTAAGAAGGAGATACAATAAGCCATATTTTCTATAAAACATTGAAAATGTTATCAGCAAAGTAGTAACTGTAATTATATCAATCTTAAATTTAGCTTTCAAAGTCTTTAGCTTTACAATCTTGAGAAACCCTAATATGAAACGCTTTCGAACTCATTCCAGCTCTACTTTGTTTTTGCTCTCCTTAGACCACAAGCCCCAAGAGAAGTTCTGGTCGTCCTTTTTTTCATCGAATTTGTCCTAATCAGCTACATGCCTAACATATTTGAAAGCATTTCGGACAAATAGTGCTCTGTTGTCTCCGATGGTGATTATTTCGAATGATCATCTTTTTAAATGGTCGATCTCAAATGACTTCCACGTTTAGAGGCTAAGAATGGTAGACATTCCCATAGATGACTTTAAACTAATTAAGTGGGAAACAAAACAATTAAAACGCTTATAACTTTTTCATTCTGAAAAAAAAATATTTTTCCTGGAAAATATTTGATACAGTATCAGCCTCTCTTTGTTAAAAACTATAAATGGAAGCGGTAGTTCTGTAACATAAATCCGTAAGCTTCTCTCTGAGGATCTAATGGCTTCTCAAATTACAATAACTATTGAAATTAAAGCCACTTGTTATATTCCATTCCATATGTATTTTTCTTATCTAAATTACTTAAAATGTTACCTCTGAAATGACAAAATCTGAAGATTCTCATTAAGAAATAAAAATTACACAGATTTTCAAAATGCGCAGTTAAAGATTTGATTGTTTAGTTTGACATGTAAAAGTTGTGAACATTTCTTTTGAGAATTAGTAGGATTTAGAAATAACTAATGGCATATCGCTATCTTGATCAACTTTTACAAATAATACTCATCCGGCAGATTATAAGGGGAAATATTACCATCTTTTTCCATGATGATTATTTGAAGTTGGAAACAGCATTTTCTAACTTTTTGCAACGTTTTCGCACATTTTAAAGACTTTCGGAATTTTCTTTCATGATTTTAAACCATTATACTTGAATTATTTATCATTGAGATTTCAGTAATAAATAATTGTACTCAACTTTTTTAGATTTTACCTAGTAATTCGAAGTTTAGCACTTAATAAAAAACAATTTTTAATTTTAATTTTTGGGAATTTTTCTCACTTTTACCAAATAGTGACCAATACATAAAATCCAGTTAAATTTTAAAAATTCAGAATTACAGAATTTTCATCAAGAAAAAATGTATTTTAAGATGTTTATTTTGAAAGAAGCCCTTGAAAGTTTAGCTTCCAAGATAGTTTATTTAAGAAGTCAGAAATATATGAAATACTTTTAGTAAAAGGGTGACACGATTGTAAAGAAAGAGTGATAACAACATTTTATATTTGCACAAAATTTTTGAAGCATATTTGATTGAAATCGTATTTGGTTAAGGTAGATGACTACTTTGAAAAATCCATTTTTTGCCAAAATGTCGAATATTTTTTTCAATATTCTTATTTTCTAATTTTTTTGGAATCGTTTGAATTTGTTCCCATTTTCATTCTTTAATAAGTTACAAGGGGTTTTATAGCTGAGAAATTTAAGTTTAAATACTATTTATATCTTTTAATACTACTTTTTCATATTCTGATTTTCTCTAAAATCTTAAATCTACAACTTAAAATCGAATGAATATTTTTAATTACATTTGTTATAATAATTCCTCACTAAGTTCCGCAGATTGTGAACTTCAGAATGAGCAATCTGTTCGTTTAAAAGGACTTATAGTTGGTTTGATGATTCATGATGTGAAAAAATTTAAAATTACACGCTGTTTATCAGTAAAACTGTAGCATTTAAATCCTGGAAGAAATGCTGCATATTTCTTAGTTCAAGAATTAGTATTTTTTAAAAATATTTCTTTACAAGCTTTCAAAGATGTTATATGATAAAATTCAAAAGTAAATATTTTAATTTTATACCCTTTTTAGTAAAAATATTCCCAATTTAAAAAAATATTTTTGGCTTTTAACTCATATTCTTTGGTTTTAGAGGCCATTTTTCGATCTATTTTTTAGATGTACCTTTTGTAAAAACATAATCTCTTTATGATAATTTACATTAAAGTATTTTCAGCTGAAGTTCTAGTAATTTTTATTGCCGACGCCCTGACACAGAGGTAGCGCGTCTTCCTCGTGATCTGGGAGTCCGGGGTTCGAGTCCCGATTAGGGCTTGGTTGTTCTTCTGTGTATTCTCCGAGAGATGTGTGACTGTGCCCCCTCTTTAAAAGAGACTGTGCAAGCGAATGTGAGGAGTGTGTAGCTAAGTCGTACTCTTGGCCCTAGTTGACGCTTTAAAAACAACAAAAGCTCATTCGGCTTAAAACAGCTGACGGCCGTCAGCTCGCTTGCCCATGGCAAGTGCCATTAGTAACAACAACATAATTTTTTAATAAAATAAGTTAAATTTCCCTTCAAAACTCTTATTCTATAAAAAAAGAAACTAAATAATGGAAATACATTCAATAGAAAGTGATTATTCCCGATATATTTCTGCATCTAATTTTTCTTTTCTTATCATTGTGAATTGAAAAGTTACAATTATTGGAAAACTTTATTATAATTTCCTTTAACAACAGAATTAAATAAAAGATCTGCCACTTTCAATCCTGTCTATTGATATATTTTCAGCTTCATTTTTTTCACCGCATACTTTCTACAGAAGATAGATATTTCGAAAGAATTGTTTTCAGATTCGCACCGTATCGGAATAACTTTTTTTTCTGTTAATTGCCGGTTTCTGGAAGATTTAAAACAATTTTAACTTATCTATAATTTATATTGGCGTGACTCTAACAAGGAACATGATTGCACTTTCTGTCTCATGAATACCATATATATTCTGCAATGTTTACATGAACAGAAATATTCAGCTAAGTGCCATAAGTGTATGGAGGGACTACTTTATCTAGACAGCCACAGAATCTGCAGTTATTTAGTTTGTAAAATCAATTGAATAAAAGACAATAATTAATTGAAATGTTTACCGGATATCTTAAATAAAAAGAACTCAATATTATGTTGAAGTAAAATATTTTGTGCATGAACTCATACCGAGCCTATATGCTTCAACTTTTAAAAAATTTAATTGTTTATTTATAAAGTAGTTTATTCATTTTTAGAGAATTCCCTTTGTTCACAAATAAGGCTCCGTTAGTTATAACTCGATAACTTGTAAAAAATCTTTATTTTAATAAATATAATAATTAATCTACATTAATAACAGCCATTACTTTTCCTAACATAAAATACACACACTTAAAGAAGGAAATAATTCAGCATTACGTTAATTAGCAGGTTTAATAGAAATCAAATAGTTCTTAATGTTGAAATATTTCATTTGCCCAACAAATTTTCTATATCAGTTGTTGTTGTTGCTGTTTCATATGGTATTTGCCATGGACTATTTTGCTGAGGTAGACAGAGGTTTAAGCCTAATCAGCGTCTCTTGTTTATAGTAGCGCCAATTAGGGTCAAGAGTATGACTTTTTCTACTCACTCATCACATTCGTTTGAAAAGCTCCTTTTTACAGGGAGGGGGCACATTTACACATCTTACAGCTATAACACAGAAGAACAACCATGCCCGAACCGGGACTCGAAACCGGGATGCCCAGCTCTCGGGGAAGACGCGCTATCCCTATGCCAGGACGCCGGGGAGTTGAAATATTCTCTACACTGTTGGTTTTGGAATTCTTACATCACAAAAACTTGTTGACACTTCTCACTTAATTACAGCATTCTTCTTAATTACAGCATCACAGAGATATAAATGACTGTCACTGCAGAAATATGTTCCATATAAGTTTATGAAGTATTTTTTCACACAAGAGCTCTTCTATGTATTTATATTAATGCAAAGGAAAATCTTTTAGATAAGGTCACCTAAATTCGTATGCATACCAAAATATACTAGCTCGAATATTTGTAATTAATTAAACTAAATAAAATGGCTCGAATACTTGCAATATTTTGTAATTTTGAGTACATAGTTGATGAATTACAAGGAACTGAAGTATTGAGCCTTAAATGGTAGTTCAAGTTTTTATTATATCTCATGATATAATGAATCTTTGACAATATTTTTTATTTTTTATAAAATTACCTAATAAACAAGAAAAATTTTAAGCATTTTAAAGATTATCAAAGAATATTTCATATTTTTTTACTAGTTTTTGTATTCATAAAATTAAAAATGTTTTTTAAAAAAATCTCATATTTTGAATCTTATCGAAACAATCATGAAGCAACACTATTCCAAACTTTTAACAGTGCTTTAGATTAACATATATTTTATTTGTTTTTAAAGTAAATAATGGAGGAAACAATCGGTATATTTAACATATTCAGTTTTCTATTTCCTATGGAGTTTTTTTTATAGCATGTGGGACCAACTTGCTGGGGTATAAAGGGTTTTTTTAAATAATTAATTAATGACAAAAAAACACAAAAAAAACTTTGTGCAAAATATATTTTTAAATTGCATTCAATATATGAATAAATAAACATTGTGCTATCGATGTTTTTGTGTTTTATACAATATTTTTTCTAGTCGTCAAAAGTTTCTTGTCTGTCTGAAAATATCATTAGAAAAATGAAACTATAGCTTAACTTGTTGTTGTAAATTAATTATTCTATCTTCAGATTCTTTCTAGTAAAACGATACGAAGTACAAAATATTATTTAAAATGATTTAAAGCATCGTTTGGTAGAAATTTTAATATGTAAAACAAAAGTATTATTACATTTTTGTTTCCGTTATAAAGTAATGCTTCAAAAAATAAGCATCTTTTTTATACTTTTCAGTTTCAATTTTTTTTTTATATCATAAGCTTAATTTATTGATAATAAAATTACCAGGAAGTTTTGATTTTTTTAAAATATGCTTTGGAAGTACTATTTATTCTAGGAGCGACTCGTCCGTTAAGGCTACAGAGCTGAAATTATTTTCTAAAGTTGTACTCGGGTGTTTTATCTGTTTTGCTTACTTTCCCTTTTGATACTTCCATGCTCTGTTCTTCTCTCACTTCGAGAGATCGATAGTCAGCGAAATGAAAAACAATAAAAATGCTAAGGGAAAACAGAAAATGAATCAATAATCAAGAGAAATGCAAGCGATTGGATCGTCCATGGAAGCTCAGTACGCGCACAGACGATTCATTGAGTTGGAGACCAAAAGCAACCGTGTATCAAAACTGCAGCTCGATTGGACCCGATTTGAAGGGTGGACATCTAATTTTTTTCGTTCTAATCTAAAATCAATTTTATATATGTTTTTCTTTCTTCTTCTCATCGATAATTTATGAATTTAGTTTCACTTCTTTTTGCCTCGGCAGATACATATTTTGTTTATTGAATATTTTCTTTTATCAGATGTCCCTCTTCAAAATATTTTCACTTACAATTCTTAGTGCATATATGTTTATATGTAGATAATTTGTTTGTGTAATGATAAATATTATTCAGATGAAAACTTTTATACTTAGGGTTTATTGATTCAAGATTTGAAAAACTAATTTACTAAAATATAAAAGCAGAAGTATAAATATAGAAAATATTGCAATACAAATAAAAAAAGATTTAATCATTTAACAACTGAAATTGAGTTTCATGAAATTCGAAATAGTGATACAATTTAAAAACATTAACAAGTAAAAACGTTATTAAACACAAATAGAAGAAGAAAAAAAGCTCAAATGAAGTAAAAAGATTAGTGTTTTGAGAATTTAAAAATATTTGGGTGATATTTTTCACTGACCAGGTCTTTAAATGATAAGGAAGAACAGTCTGAGTCGTATTTTTGAGTCATGGAAAGATATTTCTTGAGTTTCTAAGTTTAAAGTTTCATTGGCTAGTCTATCTGCTTTTTTATTTCCAATATACTCCTGATGATCCACATCATTTCAACCTCAAGTTCAGCAGCGTTTTCTTTTCTATAAATTCTTTTCACCAATGGAATCAAAGACCATTAAAGTGGGTCCGGAGTCAGATATTGTCTTTTACCCTTATATATTGCTTTGAGCGACAAACACTAGAGCATTCTGCCCCTTCTGCCATTTAGAAAATTGTTCTAATTTTCAATCTAATTTTTCAATCTAAATTTTCTAGATTCTTTTTCTTATTCATTTTCGTACCAGACAAAAGCTCAATCCACCCCCTCCCCTTCTGTATAAACACAATTGCCTTTAGATTTAGTAGCCCCATGTAATTTCTTTTGAATTTCCATGGTGGGATATATACTTCAATAAATCTTCTGATTTTTTCATTTAATTATTTTTATTTTAAACAACATGTAAAGGCTATTTTTATCGATAGTAAATTTATGCCGAGTAAAGTGTAAAATTTTCTGGAAAGCAAAGAAAATTGCTACTAATTCAGCAGTAAATAATGAGCAATAAGTGCGAAAACAGTTGCTCACTGTATGAGATGGAGATATGATGTCATAACTAGCAAATCTAACTAATTTTTTACCATCCGTCCTGGAAAAAAGAATACATATAATGATAATGCAGAATGAGTCGTTGGAAAACAGCATGAATTGTTGAAGATTTCTCAAATAGGATCAAAAGATTCATAAACGAAAATTGTCCGATATTTAAGGGTGGGAAACTAAAATATTCAATAGCGTTAACACGGTGAATGGTGTTAAGGTCCGAGTCAAGCATGCGCCTTTTGGCTTTTTCACCAAGTGGAAGAATGTGAGAAGAGTGGGGCAAGCGTTATAAAGCCTACAAAGATCAATGGGTAGCAACATTTTGCTTAAGAGATGTTTCAGAACTAATTTTGTTCCAAAATAAAATATGGCAGATAATTTCTTACACCTTAAATAAAATGGTATCTTGTGGCAAATAACATAGAGATTTTGAACTGAAGAAGTACAGAACAAACCAAAACACATGCGTAAAGCAATGTGGTGAATAGTATTCCCTCGCCGCAAAACCAATAAATGAGCAGAACCACACACAATACACCCGTAATCGATTCGGGAAAGGAATACTGCTTAGAAAACACGGAATAGGGACGTTCGATCCGCATTCTTCAGCAGATGTAAAGTATGCGGAAGGAATGTGAGCTTTCGACCGATAATCACTAACAAAAACCGAATTTCATTCACTTTAGGAACATGAATAATTGTAATGCGATTACGGTGAATGCTTCTTTTACGTTTGGAGTGCACGCAACCACTCTTCTATGACAAGATAGTGTATTATCATAGGAAGCTATAAATTTCGTAATTGTAGTACTATTGATGACGTGTTACTATTTTTTGACATGAGATCTACAGATCGTCATTTTAAAGAGTCCCATTCACGGATGAAGGTAATTAATTTAAAATTTGACTAAAATATACCATAAATAATGAAACATTAAGGATTCTTCCTTAAGGAACTCCCTCATCTTGAATAAAATGATCAGAATAATATTCCATTTCAATAGTGAAAAGCGCATTTTGATGAAAAGTTTAATTAAAATGTGGGCAAATTATCTTTAAAGCCTATATTAAAAATTGTTGAAAGTATGCTATAGTGCCAGGTACAGTCATACGTTTTCTCTGTGCCGAAAAATATAGTGATAAGGTGACTCCTACCAACAAACATATTTTGTATTTCTTTTTTCACTAAAGCGAGTTTGTCCAAAGTAGACCGATCTCCACAGAATTCACTCTGCAACCGGGGGATGCATCCTTGTGTATCCAATTCGAAGCATTATTATGAGCTCGATGGTTTAAAAAGGCAGATTGTTAAGAGCAATCGGTCTGTAATTCAATGGGTTGAATGAATGTTTGCCACATTGTTAGATTAAAATCACAATAACTTTCTGCCATTGTAAAAGATACTTTTGTTCATTCCACATTTAGTCAAATAAATGCAAAAGATTAGACAGAGAAGTTAAATTCAAATGGCGAAGTATGTTAAATGTAACTTCAGTTGCCCCAGAATTGGTATCATGGACCTCATATAAGACCATTTCTTGTTTAAACATCATAAATTCATAGTTATATGAAAGGTACGCTGGGTATTAAAACTCAGAGGCCACCGTTCCTTGCGATTCTTCATGGTCTAAAACGCAGGACTATAGAAATCAGTTGCAGAAACGCTTCCGAATACTTGGCCGAGAAAATTAGCAACATCTAACAGACCAGAAGGCATCATATTCCCTGTTTTTAAAGGAGGAATGGGATTTTCAGGAGAAACCGTATTAGTTGCTTTAACAATTTCCCAGAAATTTTGTTGTTTTTACTTACGGCACTTGCCATATTGGACCCCCCCCCCGCTGATACAGCAGCAGATTTAAGCCGAAAGGAGCGTCTCTTGTTTTTGAAGTAGCGCCAACTAGGGACTAGAGTACGACTTAGCTACACACTCACCACATTCACTAGCACAACCCCTTTTTACAGGGGGGCACATTCATACATCTCGCAGATATCACACAGAGGAACAGCCATGCCCGAACCGGGACTCGAGCCCGGGATCCAGAAATGTTTTCTGGAAGAAGGGAATGTGATGGATTATACAAAATTAATCCACGACTCCGTTCGGCTATGGCGCTAAATGCGGCGAGTCAGCTCTTTAGCTTTTAAAAAGCTATAAAATTCTGTTGCAGTGAACCTTTAAAATATATTCCACAGACACTCTCGCTTCTTAAAATTGTCACGGCTGGCTTCATTCCACCACTATCTATGAAATTTTGTTAGAAGGGAAGTTTTTGAAATACTGCTATATGCAGCATTCTTTATGGTTTCGATGACAAGTGTTATATAGCTTCTGAAAGACCTGCAGTACTGATTATATTCTCAGGGACATCCACCAACTGCGAGAAAACAGTCCAGTCTGCCCGCTGGAACAGAAAACGCAGAAGACAATATCAGCATTGGAGACAACAATAGGGTAATGATCAGTACTCCGTAGACTTTCGTTAACCTCAAAGGTCACCAACGGCAGTAGTTCTGGAGAACTTATGGCCTGGTCGATACATTGGAAGGTATTTGTGGATTCACGATGTATGTTTTCTCATCATTATAGATAAGGCAGAGACAGTTATAAGGTATAAACGTCTCTATCTGCTGCCTACGACAGTTTGTATTGTCCTGTCAGCATAACTCGTAGGGATAAATTGTTATTACTTGTTAAATGTATAAAATGATGAAAGTTGCAGATATTCCAAACTGCACTTTCACAGCTTTCACGAAGAGAACATTTGATTATGAAGTTACAGGTAATTCTGTGCCAGGTTTGAACATTTCTCACTTGTCTTGATGCATGTAATTCCAATACCTATAAAAATCTCAGTTAAATTCATTCGAATCACGGTGGTTTATATGAATGTATCCTAAGAAAATGCATAATTTTCCTTCATATGCGTACATTGTGATGGAGATGATGCATAGACAATTGGTATTGTGGATAATGTATGCTATCTTCCTAAACAGAAAAAAACACGGAAATCCTAAGAAAATATTTAAGAGATACAGCAATGCTTTGTTAACAAGTGTCATATATGAGTTGAAAAACACATTTTTGGCATTATGTTTATCTGTAAACCCGACAACTCAAAAGCTCTTTGAGCTGGACGGATTAAATTTGGTATGCGGACTAAAGACCAATTTTATTGATCAGCTCATAGATAATTATACGAAATTTCGAAAGAAATCTGCTCATTTGAAGTTTCTGTCTTGCTTTTAGATTATAAGTGAATTCGAT
This sequence comes from Argiope argentata, assembly GCA_026289955.1. Taxonomy (NCBI): domain Eukaryota; kingdom Metazoa; phylum Arthropoda; class Arachnida; order Araneae; family Araneidae; genus Argiope; species Argiope argentata. The sequence continues at coordinate 9,809,702 of JAOUZG010016587.1, read as the reverse complement.
ATTTCGAAAATGCAAAGAGCTAGCTGGATAAAATTAGGACACATGTTTAGCATTTAAAAGATAGATTCGAATCAAATTTTGAACTAGATCTCTCAGTGGATTGATTATCCACCGATTAATACTTTTGCATACATGTATCAGGAATAACTCACAATTAGGATGAATTAAATCAGGCTCAATGAAATCTGTTCATACGAAGTCTCTGCCTGGCTTTCCGATTACAAGTTTCCTCCAGGCGGGGGCACTTCGTAATTGAGGAAGAGATGCTTCTGGTATGGTGGTTGGATCTCACCAACCTGCTGAGTACACTAATAGGTGTGTGGGGGGGGGGGGGTTCATACTCCTCCCATAGATGACGGGAAGTACTTCATTCTGGGAAGGTTTTATGGTGGCCAGTGAATGCCATAAGGATCCAACCACAGTTCCCGCCAATGTTGTTGCTGTGGCGGTCCGGTCATTCAGTGCTGATGGTTAATCCATGTGCCTTCGTGGGGGGTCGGAGAGTCTGTCTATGACTATCGATTAAAAGTGAACTCGATATTTCTAAAATGTAAAGAGATAGCTGGATAAAATTTAGGACACAGTTATCGCATTTAAAAGATAGATTCGAATCAAATTTTGATTTAGATCTCTCAGTGTATTGATTATCTGCCGATTAATACTTTTCCATGCATGTATCAGTGATAACTCAATAACAGGATGAATTAAATCAAGGAAATTCGGTGAAGTTTTGTGAGTACAGCTGTAGTTCATGGTCAAATTTGGTGGGCAAAAAGGCAAAAAAATACATATTCGCATGTTATATACAATAACAATACACACCAAAGATCTGTATTTCTTAATTTTTGTTCGCTTATGCCATGCAAGGTATTTATTATCTTACCCAAAGACCATAATCTTATGCAAGGGAGGGGGCAGTTAAAATCTTTATAGGAAAATAAGCCATACAGTTTTAGAAAAACAACAATTCCAGATGCTTAGATTTTTCATATACATTTACAATATGAGCAATTCAAACAAATTGTTTACCAAAAATTATGAAGGCAAAGAATACTACTAGCTACTTTTAATATTTCATTTAAAAATAAACTTTTTCAAGTCATAAGAAATTTGATTTTTTTAAATTTACATTTATTTTGCGCTCTACTGAAAGCAATTGAAAAGGTGTTTCCTACTGGAATTGTAAATTTTAATTCCCCATTGAACTTTTACTCGAGGTATATCAAAATTGATTCTATAGACATTTCCAATTTTCCCTATTATCGCCTTTTATTGATAAAGTCAATTCATTCGCATAGATTCAAAAGTATAAATTATCATTCTTTTAATACATAATAAAATTAAATTTAGAATTTCAAATAAGCGTGTGCTGATACATCCGAAATATGACATTTTCCCTAAAAGAAACAGCTTTGTTGAGAAATAACTATTGTATAATTTTTTTTAAAAAAAAAAAGAACGCTATGTTCATTAAATAAAGAAAATAAGTTTAGCAAATCTGTTCTAATACCCATATTTTTTAAATAAATAATATTTTATAATTTTTGGTACCCCAATAAAGATGTGTTTGTAAAAGTATTTTTTAAAAGTATGTGTTTGTAAAAGTATTTATGTTATTATATATCATCTTACAAAACCAAATTCAACTGTTCTGTGGTTTCAATCGACTTCAGTGTGATTGTTTTTTAAACGAATGTCCAATGAATTTAATGCAGCGATAAAATAGCTTTAGACCCTCTGATAGGGAGAAAAATATATTACACGAAGCTTTACTAATTGCTAAGAAAAAGTGATTGATTTAATATTAGCTGGGGAACAAAGTTCTTACAAAAATTAATTTCTATAACCTAGCATTCCTGATAAGAGCTGTTTTCTTCATCTCAAAAATACTTAATATGTTTTAATAAGATTTTATATTGAAGATTTTTTTTCATTTATTTTGTTTGTTCACTGATATTGAAGAACAGATTTATAAATATCTTCATCATATTCCAAAATTACACCCCGGCACAATCATGAGCTTTAGTTAAGAGAGGTTCTTTCTTTATGATGTATTTAATATCTATTTTCAGTCACAATTAATTAACTGATTAATTACGTTCTTTTTTGTTGTTGTTGTTCAAGGACATTCTCTTCTGTAAGAGCATTAATAATAGCTGATAATGTACAATCGCCAAAAAAAGCCATCCAACTTTATTTTCTTGTTGACCTAAGTTTATGAAAACTAAAAACACCATTTTAAAACCATTAACGCATATTAAAAGATGATGTTCCTACACTTTTCATAGTCTACATATTTAAAATTATGCAAACTTAAAAAATTTCCATGGCAACAACCTGTTTCGATATCAACCTATTTTGGATTGATTCTTCATGGAAAAATAACTCAAAGTACACAGTTTGGTTTATATACCATTATTATATCGGGAGATATTTGACATTTTCTGTTTCCTATTTAGAAGTGCAATGTTCATATATCTTCAAACGTTGACCATAGTGTTTTTTTTTTTTATTTTTGTGATACTTGAAATGCATCTTTGAAGTTTCAACCTTCATATTAAAATTGTTTGGTACTTCATGCTTTATAAATATTTACAATGAAAATTTCTGGGAGAAGTTTAACTCTTTTCCGGAAAGAAATATTCAAGATCGTGGAAAGATTTGGTTAAATTGCTTCTGAATCAGAATTGTCATCACACTGAAAGCATCAAAATGGAAATGCTTCTTTCGTTCATGCAAGAATGAGCTAAAGTTGTTTGTTTGAGTGAAAACTATTATAGTATGAAGAACGAAATGAAATTGAATATTTTTTTATTATTTAAAAGAAATATTAAATTCAATTATAACATAATAGGTCCTCTTCTTGGTACAGAATATGAATTCTTTATGCCTTAATTATGAAGGGAAACAATTTGGTCAGTATGTTTGTAGAATCATATAGTTAAAATCCTAAGATTAAAGGGTTCCTCGTATTATTATTGAGAAATAAATTTTCTGTTTTGTAGTAATTTCTTATATTCTGTAAGTAATATCATATCCGTGGACAAATAAAAAAGTAGCTTGTCACAAGAAGAACTATATTCCACATTTTAAGAAGCATTTTATTAATATTGACAGGATATTAAAATATTATGTCAAGAAAAAGTACTTTTCCATATTAATTTCATATTTTTTAAACCAATAATTGAATTTTTTATATATATTCTTAAAATAAAACAATTTGGGAAATGATATTTTTTTTTTACGAAACGCGTAATCAATTTCATTTAAATGCCAAATACAATGTTTCCGAAATTTTGAGACTTCTGAATTTGCCCGTTTTAGAGGTAAAATAGAAAACTTCATGTAACTGAAAAATTACATGTAGAAATGACCTAAAATTTGACATGTCTCCATAAATTGAACTTCGCCTTTTATTTATGCGCAAATTTTAATTAACTGCCATTTAAAAATTTAAAATCTCTAATTTTGAATTTTTTTGTTAATTAAAAATTATATATAAATAATGAACATGTATATACAATGTGTAGAATGTATCATATTTTCCTAACAAAAAGAATTGAAGTTAATAACTATATTATTTTCAAGATATGAATAAAAAGTCAAAATTTAATTTTATATTCGAAGTTTAAAAATTTCTTAGCTCATAATTTCGAAAATAACAGATCTAAAATAATGGAATTCAGTTTCTGGCAGGAACTTTTGATACAGTTTTGAAATCTGAGGAGAAAACTGAATATTTTGAATTTTAATATAATAGGTAGAGTTATTATTAATATTTTTGTAAAAATGACTTCTATAAAAATTATCTGAGAAATTTAAGCTACCATTCGGTCTTTTGAAAATGTAGCTCGTGAGGAGAATCCCTTGTAAAATAAATTTCCTTTAATTTTTTGATTTACTAAAAATTGTTACATTTAATTAAATTTTTTAGATAAAACTTTCTATTTCTATTAATCGAGCAATATATATTCAACACTATATTTAACATCATTAATATAAGGTAAAATAGCTTTAATTACCAGTTACTTTTAGTTACTTTCTAAATCAGCTTAATTTGCGTGATTTTCTGGTCCATCTCTAAAGCATATAAATTTGTTTTAGAAGAAGATTTACAGTGGAAGAACAGCTTTTATTTGACGTGGAAACAAAATTATTTCAAGCGAAAAGATTTAATATTAATTGCATTAAAAATTCAAAGTTAACCATTTCTCTCATTAAAATCATACAGCCTTAATTAAACTAATCAAAATACCTGTTTCAATACTTATGCTTTCTACATATTTCTAAAATCAAAGTTATTAAAAATATTAAAAAATAAATAATGGGTGCAAAACTTTCATAGGAGTAAAACGAATCTTGAAGAATTCGAATTATACACAATATTGTATATATTTAAGATTATAACTTAAAAAAGAAGTTTTCAAAATATAAATAAACTGTCTGATTCATCATTCATTAAGCGATAAATTTAATATTTTTGTTTATTACCATCTCATTAATAGAAACAAGACGTTACTACTGTTTAGAATGAAATTAAAACAAATTAGTTGTGACAAAAACTAACTACACTAGTATTAATTAATCATTTAATAGTTCATTTCAATTTTTGTGTAAAATACTATAGATAACTCATTCGAATTCTAGGCAGAAATAAAAAATTATGTTCTTAAAATATAAATGATTATTTTCTAATACAGGAAAAATGATCTACTTTTTTTGGCCTCTCAAAATCTTTTGATAATATTTCACTAACGAATTTTATGGCAAGCTTTAAACTAGAACAACATTACCACTATTTTCTTTTCTTTCAATTTCATTTTTTAATTAGCAATGCATAAAAACGTTGAAATAATCATAAACCCTTTTTCTTGATCGTTAGCTTTACAATCAATAGGAATACGATAATTTAAGTTGATATTTCAATCATAATGAATTCGTCAGAAGTGTCATATAAAGAAATTGGGCAACCAAATTTACCTGTTTTGTTACGGTCATTCCTCTCTTCGTTATTTCTGATTCCCCTGCCCTCCTACTCGTTTTGTTGTAGAAATATTTGAAAAGGATTGGAATTTTCCAATCAATTGCAAAAATGTGGAATCTCCCTCCTTAAGGAATCTAAGAAATCTTTCATGACGAGCAGCAGCGTCGAAAGGAATTCTCCATTCTACAGAGGAATGACTTGTTTGCGGATCTCCTTTTCTTATTTATTGATTAATAAAAGCTGCCCTCTTGGTATTTTCGAATTGAGACATAAGTCTTTTATTCTCAATGATTTCTCGCGGGATATTATATTTTCTCGAATACTTTACTGCTAGCCATCTACTTATTAGCCTCAATAGAGACAATAAATTGTAATATATTATCAGCATTATTTTGATACTTGCAGCTTCCAAATTTGGTTCTACTGAGGTTTAGCATCTGAAGTGCTAATAAAACAAAATGGAAAAAACACGATTTGAAAAACATTTGCCCTATTTTCCTCCAGATTTTTGTTGCAATCTTGTCAAATCATATTATTAAGCCAAAAGGTAACATAAAATGTAAGATTAAAAATATTTCTGAAATTTACTTATTAGCTTCAATAGAGACAGTAAATTATAATATATTATCAGCGTTATTTTGATACCTGTAACTTCCCAATTTGATTCTACTGAGGTTTGGCATCTGATGTGCTCATAAAACAAAATGGAAAAAACACGACTTGAAAAACAGTTATCCTATTTTCCTCCAGATTTTTGTTGCAACCTTGTCAAGTGATATTATTAAACCGAAATGTGACATAAAATTTAAGGTTAAAATTTTTCTGAAACAAAGTTATATGCTGATTTAAGCAAAATGAGTGTTTTGTGTGTGTGTTTGAATCAATTGCTGCCTGTAGCATTTTTTCCAATAAATGGGGAGGGGGAAATGCGCTGAATAGAACCTGTAAACAACTTGTAAGGGTTAAAAAATGCAAAAGGGCTATCTTTAAATGTCTTATCTGTACGATTAAATAATTAACTCCTTTATTGATTAGTAAGAAATCAATTTTTTTCAATAGCTGACAAAGTTACCTCAGCTTAGAGTGTCAAAATTTTGTTTTATTTTCAAAGTTATTCTTTTAAATTAAAAATGATTGTGTATAAAAAATGATATATCATTGTATATCGCTTGAAACTTTTATTCAGAGGTTTAATTCTAGCTTCAAAATTTTGACATTACGTGTCAAATTCTGAGAGAGACTCTTAATGTCAAGCTCAAACTTTCTGAAAGATAATTTTTAATTTTTATATTTATTTGGTGAAATATTTTTTAAGCCATTTGATGTCACTGAAAACCTCACTCCTTTTGCGCATGCATATCCAGGTTGAGAAGATAATGGATAAAAAATATCAATTAATTGATATGATGAAATTAATTAAATTATTATTTATTATATAAAATAATTAAATAAATAATATTAAAATAAATTAATTAGTTGGGTCATGTAATTTCTGATGGTGTATTCGGATAAATACGTCGACAAGACATATTTTATTCAAATTAACATCACTTGAAATTTATGATTAGAAAAATTATTTATATAGGAAAATCATTAACATGCTGAATGATAGTTTTTTTATTTATAAAAATGAAATTTTTATGTATTACCTTTAGTTATCAAAACTAGATTTTAGTTTGAGAACCTACGACTAATGATTAAGTGAAAGAATATGTGTTTATCGGCCAGTTTCATCACAAACTATCGTTCTCTTTTCTTTGCAGGAACTATTTGCCGCCAATGTTACATTCCTAGTCTGCTCTTTGATATTTTCTTCTGGACCGGATACGTGAATAGCTGCTTGAATCCCATCATCTATGCCTGCTCGAGTCGCGACTTCAAGAGGGCCTTCCGCTCAGTCCTACACTGCGCCGGCCTAGGATCCGACCGTGACTTGCAGTCCTTCCGGGCCCGTACCATCAACTTCACCCTTCGTAGTACCCGCAGGCAAGTGGACAAGAAAGAATCTGTTGGCTCTGGCTTGGATCCGGAGAAGATGTTCGATGTGACCAAGATCCCTCCCCTGATTCAGCCCCAGTACTCCTTGGATAGCGAATCCCCCGGCAGCCTGAATGAGAACAACGGAGAAGACGAATTGCCCCCTTCCTACCAGAGCATCGCAGCACCCACCATTGCTGAAGCAATCCGACGTGTGAATTCAGTGATTCGCACTGGATCTGGCACCGATACCGATTGCACAGTCATTGGTACCTCGGAGTGACAGTCCGGGCTCTCTGCTTGGTAAAAAAAATTGCTTCTGATTATCAGAGGATGTCTTTTGAAGAGCCGTTTCACTCAATGGCGATGATGCTGTAGTAATGAATCATTCGCTGGTGAAAAGCGGTTCCTTGGCCTATCAATTTCTTGGTCTAGACCGAGAATTGAAGCGTCGGCTTCGCTACGAAGGGCACTATTGGTTAGAGCAGTGTTTCTCTAATGTACCACCGCGGTTGATTTGAAGATCATTCTTTTAAGCTACTCATCGTATTTTCTGTTAATGTATATCTCAAAATAGGTGCTCGACCTTTTATTCTGCTTTTAAAATCCTGTTAAAGCACATGTTTCCAATTTTTTGCGACAAGCAAACCTCACATCTTGTGTTTCAATGCTCAAAACTGTGGTTCTTTTTGTTTGTGTCTTCCTACCTGACCCGAACTCAAACTTTTTTATTCATTTGGCAAAGATACATTCCTTTCTGGTTCTTTTTTGAAATTTTTTTATAGCAATCACTGATCCAGTTTCGATTTATGTTTAATACTAGTTGATCGAGACGTATGATGTATGTGTGTGATTCGATGTATCTTATTTTATTTAATTGTTAGCGTGAAATTTGATGTCGTATATATTTTGACTCTAAGCACTTGGTAACATGAGAAATTCATCAGATATATATATCAAATATTTCGTTGTCTAATTAGTTAAACGGATATTTGTTTTATTATATATTGTTGTTTCTGACATATTTTGATTCTAATTGGTAAATAACTTTATTCTAGATATTGTTCAGTCCTGTTTAAGTGAAATCGTACATTGAATGTTGTGTTCGTTTTCGATACGTAAATGCTCAAATATCATTTTAACTCCTCCCACATAAATATATTCTACTTCTGTGGTTTGTTACACAAAGCACTTAGTACATAATGTAGTCAATCTGCTATGAAACGTATATCTGTGCTGTAATCACAAAACACGTGGTTTTAACTCTCATTTTGTCTGTAAGCGTATAGCAGCAGTCATTTGTGTGTTAGATGCATGTCAGAATGTCAACTAAATATCATGATTAGCATTTTACAAAAATGTGCATGACAGACCTCAATGTATTTTATCTTCGATTCATTCTTGAATATGAGAGTGATTCTTTCGTTCTCACTCTTTGAGATGTTTAGTGTGACTCTTGAGAAATGCTTTCAAAGTATTAAGACTATTAATAGGATTGAAAAAATTATATTTTCATCTATGATCTTTTAAAAGTATTCTTTCTTCTACTCTTGGGCGTCTATAATATGTTATATTCTTATCTACATTAATGTTAAAATATAATATGTCACATACAGTATATTATTTTTTAGTAAGAATATGATGGTATTTGTGAAAGAGTAATTAAAATTATAAAGCATTATTTTTTATTATATTTTTTATTTTTTTGTATTAAGTATTTTCATTATTCATATGTTAATTTTTCACAGCGAACTCTTATTCTTTCTGTATGTTATGTCCTTTGAGAAGCCAACTCTTTAGCTTCTTTCCCCAAACACTAATATTCAGATGTATCTTCACAATGTCTCTTTTTAACTTTTTGAAACTCTCCGACTGGTGGCAACCATTGGTGACTATGCTATCTTTGGATGAGTGGCGTTTCAAAATGTACTTCGTCCTATACATATTTTCATAGCAAAATCCTATACATCCTTTACTTAAAGGAAAGGTAAGTTTCAAAGGATTCCCATTGTTCGCATTTAAAGCGACTTTTTCTATATGTTTATTTCTAGAAACATCCCCAACTTCTACCTTCAATGAATCGGAATGTATTTATTAAAAACGGTTTAAATATTCTATTTTTCAGAATCAGTGGTCTTCTGAATTTTGTGCAAATAAAAATTCTAATTTCTGCGATATAATTCAATTTCTCAATTGGTTCACCAATTTATTTTAATGATAAATTTTCAAAACTTTAAAAAAAGTAAAGAATCTCAAAGAAAGATATTCGAAATCTTAAATTCCTTTTACTCACTAATCTCTTTCGTTTAATTAAAATTGAATTATTTTTTCTAGCTAAATACTTTTCAATCATGTAGTTTGAAGTTACTTCCATTCAATACAATTTATCTCATTTTTCTACTCTATTCTGAATGTTATCAACCGTGCTATGTCGTACCTGATTCCGTCTACATGTCTTAGTAGCAGGTAACATCTTATACTTACTGCTCGTTAAGCATTAAGAAGAGGAGGTACAACAAAAGATATTGTGAGGTACGCTGGGATTTTTTGAGGTGAAATTCTTAGATGTATAAAAAATTTTAACATTTACTTGAAATGCCAATTTGCCATCTTTTGTGCAGGTGGGGAATTGAAGTATTGCTATTAAAACATAAGTCATACTAGCTAGATAATGCACAAACGATGATAGATATTTATTGATTTAATTCACAGAAGACCACAAGCAAGCTTAAAACTATTTAGACGTATTTGAAAAAAAGAATCAAAATGAAATAGAGAATATTTTATATTTTCCTTCCTAAATTTGAGAAATCTTTTCTAGGATCAAATTAAAATGCATTGGAAATAAAATTTCAAGTTAAAAAGTCATTACTCGTTGCGAACACTTTACTGAAAAAAAATTGATGCAGATAAAATTTTTATAGAATTTAATTTCCTATGACCATTTTGCTTAGAAAACAATATATAATTTTAAAAGTATTTGCAACTTCTTTCGAAATCCTTGATTGGCTGAAAAAATACAGCTTTATGATAGCGTATTCAGGATAGACTATATCATAATCATACTGTACAACATTTTTTAGTATTATATGATATGCATAATATCGTGAAATAATATCTCATTCTAATTTCTAAAGTAATCAAATATCTTAAAACTCTATATGGAATTTACAATTTATTTTGTTTACTTTTATATAATTTCTTTTTCAAAATTTCTTATTTAATGTATCGTTTTTTAGAATAATAAGTTAATTAAAAGAAAAATGATATCAAAAGAAAAAAATATAATTTTGTTCTAAAATACGCAAATTTTGATTCAATAGTAGTTTTTTTCCGCGTTATTTTTTAGCGAAAAATTTCCTGATCATTAAGACGAAAATTTTCAATAAGAATATAATATGCACACCCATTACCATTACCGACACATGGTTTATGCTCACCTATACATTTTGCCTTTTATCTTTCCGGATCGAAAGGGATTAACTGAAAGAACAGAGTAATAATTTTGAATTCAAAAAGAAAATTTGGCTATAAAGTTTATAGAATGAATTTTTTATTATTATACCAACAGGTAGTCCATTTGAGCTTGAAAACATTCATTCTTTTTTTATAGCGCCAGTCAATATTTACTTTCGTGACTTCATAGAATTCATATGATAAGAAATTTTTAATTGATCACTATTAGGTGGAAAGTGCCCCTTTTCTTTTTTCAAGATCTCCGCAGCTTTTAAAAGGATTTCTTGACTGCAGCCAAACTACAGTGGCCAAATGTAGGTGAAAACGCAAGTTCAGATAAGGAGCAGATTTAACAAACATTTGTATGTATATTTAGCACTTTAAAACATAGAAATGTTGAATACAAAGCTTTTGAATAAATAGAAAACCAGTTTTTAAAAATCTTTTGAAGCACACTTTATTTCAGATTTGAAGTCTCTCATTTCATGTACGGTTTTTAAAAGTAATTTTGTTAGCTTGAGTAACATTCCAGCATTGCCAGTGAACATATTTTTCTGTTTTGACGTTAAAAATTATTTTGAAGTGGATTTATACCTTTGAAATTATGAAACTGAAATCCATTCATTGTGAGACTCAGGATATAGTTAAGATTTTTTGAGCTGCTATGTGAAACGAAGAAAAGAAGTCTGAACAAAAATTAGTGTCTTTTAGTCCTTTATATTAGGTAATTAAAACATAACAAGACCGCTCAAAGTATAAAAATATTTTATTTATGTAAACTATTATCTTACATGAAAGAGCAAAATATTTCAGAGATTTCTATGGAATCTACAGTATTATAATTCACTAATTGCCTTTTCTTATTTTAAACAAAAAAGAGATAATTCATTTTTAGGGGCAGAAGCTTTTAAATTTAATAAAAATTGATATTTTTTCCCACTTGTTGAAATTTTTTTCAGTAATTCTTGACCTTAAATACAGTCACGAATCTAATGATCATTTAGCTTATGTGTTTTCATAATATCTATTTTTCTTTCCCTTTATATAGCAAATTTTAAATGTGTGAAATAGTTTTCAAAATTCTACACCGGAATTATTTTCTTCCCATTTTTTTAACGTTTTACTTAATTGAATACCTATCCCGATTATTTTACAGGCTTTCCTTCTAAATGATAGGTATTAATTTGATCAATTAAAAAAGTTTTAAAATATAATACAAGTGAACGATGCATTTTAATCAAACAAATCCAAGTTTTGTGATCCATTCAATATTTTCTAAAATCCTGCCCGTTTTCGGACTCAAAAATGGTAATTCAAAAGTTCACCGAAGAGGAATGCTTTTTAATAAAATTAAATATAAAGTTTCATTATTTCGAGTGAATTAAGTTTATGATTTTTATTACATTTTATTTCCAGTACATTTGATTTTTCCAAAATTTAATTTCGTGAAATCATTAAAACGGAATGTTTGAGGTATAAAAAGTGTGTAGAAAAAAATAGAAAAAAAGTTTTTATTTTGTTGAATGTTAAATCTAAATATATGATTTTCATTACATAATGCTGACATTTGTATAAACAAATTTTGGTTTCAGTGGAGTATCTATAAACACACAAAATGTAACATTTACAGAGATAGCAAAAGACAAGTTTATTGTTTTAAACACCTTCCCGTGCTTTTGACTTCTTGTTTATCAGTTCGGTTGATTAAATTTTCTAATGCGTGTATTGAAATATATTATAAAAGTCTGAAAACGGAAAATATTAATTTATTCCTAAAATTTTGCTAAATTTTAAAATATCGAAGTAATGCAGTAATTGGGATATTACAAAGATATAAAAAAACACATATTTATGAGCATTATTACCGTGTATGAATGAACTTGGGACGATGTAAGAGGGTTTATGTGAAGTCTGAAGTTATGTTATATACGTCCGAATCCAAGGGACCTCATAATTGAAAATGGCGTCCTGGCAAGAATTGCTGTAAATCATAATAAGCCATTTCAAGGGATTCCTCATTCAGTCAGCCTCTTAAAATTGATCTGTAATAATATGGACAAATGAATTGCAAACAAGATGTAGTGCAAAAGGCAAATAATTCATTATTTCAAACAAATTACCGTTTGAAGGTAACTAAATAACATATTTACAGAAAGTTGCTGCTGATGATTAACATCGCATAAGGATAGATTTGTATCATTTCAAAGTAATCGTTTTGGCAATTCATGCTTCTGTTTTGAATAAAGGGAGATTCTTTTGTCCAAGCTAGATTTCTCAAATATAAGAATTTAATTCTTCCTTAAGTAGGAAGCTATAGACGTCGATTACGATATGATTATAACTACTGAGAGAAATTATGAAGTATTATTCACAATGCTCGTTTTGGAGAGAACTGATTGTTAATGCACTCTCATGAGATTAACTTGCCAAATAAATCGAATAACTGATTTCCATGTTGTTTATCGTCTTTCTCGATCCTCCCTAACAGATTAAGGATATTGTAGTTTGTAACTAACTTCTAAATCTTTGTATCAATGCATTTCCTATAAGGATGTTGAGAGTGCGGAATCAGACATTTGTTTGGATTCCTGCATCACTAGTATTACGATTACAAAAGATATAATTCCTCAGCACTTCAAAATGGACTCGTTCTTGAAATGCGACATGATCTGGGTAAAGCTTAAAATCACATTAAAAAATGAGAGAAAAGAATTTTACATTCTTTTTAGGTATTGCAAGATATATGTGAGATACCTTAAATTTTTACTTTCCAAAGTTCTCTATGTCCTCTGTATTGAGTCGATAGTATAGCTATCTATGAATCAAACTGACTAATAATATACGTCATTAACGGATTTATTTCATATACTAGCGTTTAGATGATATACTTCAAGTCAAATATTTGAATATGGTAGTTTTTGAACGAATTTTATTTCTACAGAATTGTCCCGATTTCAGCCTATGGTAAAAAAGTTAGATATAAATATATATCTGCCAATTTTATTGCCACGAGGAGATCAATGTATTTACTGGTGAATGAAAAGAAAGCATTTTATTAATTGGCAGTTTTATTTTATAGGACACGTAACTAATTATATAATTATTATTATTCCCATGAACTGAAGCCAAATGTTATTCAATTTTATATGATAAAACTTTGCCATTTAAAGTATATATCCTGTTAAAATATTCCAGGAAATAACTGCCTGTTACGAATACTCTGCATGAGAAATGTTTCTGTCAGTTTCCTTATTCTTTAATTGTTCCAAATTTTCGATAACCGATTTCCCTGATGAAATAAAATTTGCTGACCAAAGGCCTTAACAGAAGTGCCACTTACCTAATGCCATTAAAAATATGAATAATTTTCCAACATAGCTCTTTAACGAAAGGAAATATTTGTCTTTTCGCTAAAAGAAAGATTTATTTGAGGTGATTTAGCTAGTAAGACGGAACTCATTTTGATACAATTAATAATTTATTTTATTGAGAGACTAAATTTGCACAGAAAAAAAAAGGATTCTCAAAGTTATAATGTATAAACACAACACTACCCAAAGTGCCTAGTTTAAGAATTTTGTCTCAGGATCAAAAATATTTAAAAACAAATTATTAAGATATTCTCTTGGAAAAAATATATTTACGTTGTGGAATGATCTTTAAAATGATGTTGTTAAATGAAAAGAAATGTTTGTAAATAGGAAATTATATTCTATATGATATATATAAATAAAAACAAAAAAATAAATAAAATATTTATTCTCTATATGCACAGGTTCATGCTTTAAAATGTTAATTTATCATAGATTACGTGGATTGTTGAAATTAATAGGCTTATTTTCATTGAAAGTTGAAAAAAAACCCTATTTATTGAAATATGTTATAGCTGTCTTTTAAGAAACGTTTATAAATAATTTCAAGAGAAAATACATTTAAGAATAATAATATATTTTCATTTTAAAATAATAAATAAAAGCCACATTTTAGAATATTGCTGTTTACAAGGTTATGATTGTTCATTGCCCCATGCGACGTATTCTGACCTTTGATCATAAAGCTAAATTTGGCGCGCAATTACTTCTCGGGTAATAGCTATGTCTAAAAAATTTGTTATAAAATTTTTAATTGGCAATTAATAAAATTTTCTCAATTAATTTCTCTACATAATATTGCACAAATATTATTTGAAAAAAGTTTTTCGAATTCAAAACAATTACTTTTTAGTTATATGAATTCTATTTTCATACTTTCTTTCCTTAATTTTAATTAAAGAAATAATTTTAAATACATTTTCAACAATATTTTCATTATTTTAGTTACTGGGTCTTTATTTATGCATGCTATGACAATATTATTTTTTTATGTTCATGTTACCACAGCTATAGAAAATATAATTAAAGTGCATTTTAAAACGGTATATTACTGGTTAAATTTAAATATAAAATTACGCAAACGAATCCAACCTAAAACTTAATCATGCAGCAATATTTCGAACTAGATGTGAACCTCCGTTATTTTTTTTATATTAAAACCCATGTGCTTATCAAATGGTGGTACTCAAATTGCATTATTCTGCATTCGATACCTATATACCGATTTGTATCAGAACTTCGTTCACTCAACTAATATTTTTGTCAAAAATCAGCATAATTTTTCCTTCCAAACTCATTAATCTAAACGAGGTGTAGCAAATAAAAATTAAAAAAAAAACGCAAAGTATTTTTATTAAATAACTTACGAAAAAGAAGAATTGTATTTTTAAAAAAGCAATATATTCAAGACTTAAAGGGAATTATATGAATACTTGCATTAATCAGAAGCTTTTGGAATAATCAAAGTGAATGAAATTCTGCCCATAATTTGAAATAGAACTTTTACACAATGGCGAATAAATTGTTGAAAGCAAAAACTGTATTGAAAATGAGTGCTCATGTTTTTATCTTTAATAAGCAACCGTAATACTGCAATCACCTTCAAATTTTTATAGAGCTATCAACTGGCATTGAAGTAGATGAGTAACGTTCAGGAAAAAAAGTGGAAACTTAAGTAATTCTTGAAAATCTTGCTAACTTAAATTTAACAAATGGCATATATAACCTTAAAATCCAAGCGATTCCAAATAAAAATTTGGCGAAGTACTTTTGAACGTTACTGAATTCAGAGATAAAAATCGAAACTATGCACTTATTTCAGAACCACTCAAACTTTGTTCCACGATGAAGAGATTTTCATTTCAAATAACTTTTATGAAAAAAAAAATGACCACTTTTGAACTGTTCATATCTGAAGCTTCATACCTTCATGTAGAGAAACATTTCCATGTGTCCCTAATGGATGCTTCGAAAATCATTCACATATAAAAATGGCGCCACATAAACTTCCCACACTGTTTTGAGTAAACAAATAGCGTGTTAGAGTTCTGTGAGGAAATTCATTTTGGAGTGCATTCGTTTTCCTCGAAACATAGAATTGAAGATGAACGATCATTTTGAATTTCAAAAGAAAATTTTCAGTAGTTTTGTTGATATGTAAATATTAATCTCGATGAAAATTACATTAATATTCAGGAAATTTCATTCTCATATATTTTAACAATCTGGAAAAGTTCTTTATTGTTTTTAAAAACTGACATAGCTAGCGTATTATACAAGTCTAGATTAATATTATAGATAATAATACATGTAGTATACGAGATAGATTTTGGTGTTGTTTCTTGTACATTTGTGTGTCACTCCATGATTGAAATTGCATATCACATTGGCAATGTGTTGCTTTAACTAAATAAAACAGGGTAAAATGAGAAACGTATATTTTAATGTACATTGCAGTGAGTTTATTCCATTTATCAGGAAAATACATTATGTATGTACAACATTGTATATGATATGTGTTTTGTTTATGTGCAACATTGCATGGTTTTAATGTAGATGGACATGATCGTTTATTATAAAAAATGTAGGTTATATTTCGTTTAGAAAATTGTATGTATTTTCGATGTACTTTTCAAATGCAATTGTTCTAAAATCAGTGTTATTAGAATATGTTTTTTGTAATGACTTGAGACTTCTAGAACACTGCAAAGACTGGATGTTACACTTTTATTAAAGTCTCAAAATGAATGTTGAATTACAGCTGTACTGTAACCATTCATGAGATAAATTTTCGGTTAAATTTTTATTTCTTGAACGAAATAAGCAGTTTGACGCAAGAAAGATAAACTGCCTGTTTCTAGAGCAATAATAACGAGGAGCCTTTTTAAGAGATGTACTTGATTTAAGAATGTTGGATGGAAAAAGAATTCCCTCCCTTTATCAATAAAGAAAAGAGTAGGGGTTAGTTAGGATTCAACTGTTGAAAAATAGAGATTGTTTTATTACAGCAGTGATAACTATGATGGAAATGTACGTTATTTTGATACACGCAATAAGTAATCAATATGTAAAATTGTTATTATTACAGTTTTTCAAAGCATTAACCTTTACGTTATTTGCAAAATAATTTCAATATTGCCAATTTTTCAGTTCTATATGTTTTTGGTTATCATGAATATTGCATCTGAATCCCATTTCTTTAGTTTTATTCCCAATACTTGAATATTTTGTTCTTATGTTTTAATATTTTATGCAATTCTCTTTTTGACAATTAATAATATATGTACGGAATAACTAATCCATCTCTGAAATTTATTCTGAGCCGAGCCAGTTTGACAGGTTCATTGAAGTAATAATATATCAACAATAGACGAAATATAACAATATTCCTGTGCAAGAATAAGCATTTCATATTCAGAAAAAACATCTGATTCGAAGCTGACCTGTTAAATTACGAATCTCATATAGTATCTGAATTGCATGGTGTTTGCCACATGCTTGAGTGAAAATTTATTTTATAAAATATAGGAATCTCAAAAGTCGAATGAGGTAAATAGGAGAAATCGATAACCGAGAATCAGAAAAGGAAAAACGAAAATGAATTTATAATTTTCCATAAAGTGGAGGCTGCAGCCAGAAGAGCATTAGAATATCCCTTTTATTCCGGAATTTTCAACAGAGGAAATGAATGCCATTTTAATATAGACTTATGCTATGTATGATCAAGATTGCATGAAATATGTGTTCAACTATTGAAACCATATCCTTAAATAATTCAATTAAAAAATCAAGTTAGTAAAATTGGTGTGCACAGTGAAAGTTATTTTAAATTTCGTTTGTAGGTTATATACTAGCTGTAAAATGTTTGCGTGTGTTTATTTTCTCTCCAGGTTTCTTATGTGTCTCCTTAGTTGTATAGCTAGATTAACTATTTCATGATGTTGTTCGTGTAGATACAGTGTATGTCATGACGGAATAAAACACTCTGTCCCCTTTTGGTGTGTTTTTGTTCATGAGAAACAGTTTGTATGTCCCTGTTACATAAATACATTCAGTCCTATAATATTTTCTTATACAATCGGATTTTTTTCTGGTTTGAGTGTTTGAAGTGAACAATTTAAACACAGAGTTATGAAAAAAAAATCTTTAAGGACGTTCACCGAACTGTTTGAGGCAAGCGTTTTTTGTAATATTTGACTTGAAAAGCTACAAAATGTATATTGTTTTGTATCCATTGTATCTACGAATTATTCATTCTACAAATGAAATTCTTTTTTTAAATGATCAATTTTGTAATGATGAACTTTTGAACTGTTGTATCATTTTTAGTTTTTTGACGTACAAGACTTTTGCATTTTTGTGTGAAACATTTTTTTTTCTTTTGAAATTTTTTGCTTCAAAGTAATTTTGGATTTTTATATGAGAACAATTTTATTGTTAAGTCTTCAGAAAAGCTGTATGTGCTTGAACATTTCGAACATTCAGTTGTCCTTTGCATGGAAAGACGAGTGAAAAGCTCTTTCGAACTGTCATTAATACAGACTTTTTCAGAAACAGAAATTCTTTACTGACGTTCATATTCTCATTACATTTTCTCTTACATACACGGTGCCTTCGTCTATACAAAGTAACAACTTCATTATCTTTCTCTCACCCTTGCTTAGCAGTGTTTTGAAATATAACATAGAAAACCAATCACTTTCCTATTTGTCGAAATGCCTTCATTACCCATCCTTCACAAAAGAGCATTTACATTTTTACAAAGAATGCCTTTTTTGTGTCCCATCAAGAAATGCCTTTTAATGTCAAATGAACAGATAAACCGACATAATATTAGTCTTCTTAAATGAATGTGTTTCTTATATTTACTTCTGATAGGAAAAAATGCATTTAATGTTAAAAAAAATAATTTCGAACTGTACATAACGTAATTGAGATTCTCTGTATATTTATGAACCAGAACAGTTTCTACATTCAAGCTCTATATTAAGTTTATACTGAAATAAAAATATCTTTCTCCCCGGTAAAGGTAGAAAGTTTTCTTTTAAAGAAATTGACTTACTTTTAATGAATGGAATTGATAACTGCAAATAATCACATGACTCCGATTTTCAGCAATAAGAGAATTGAATTTTTCGCGTATTTTCATATATTTTTGTTATATCTATGAAAGGAATATAACAAATATTTTCATTCATTGAATTGGTGAGGTTATGTCATTAAAATTCAACAGGATGCAAGTTTTTATATTAAAAAATTATCAATACTTTTCTCTATCTTTTCAAATGTTATTTTATTATACCAGAAAACAAACTTTTAACAGAAGTTCAAAGAGTTTTAAATGTATTTCGGTTATTAGAGCTTAGAAACTACTGAATTTTATGTATGCCATAAGTGTTCTTATATCTATTTTTCCTTTAATGGGTTCAGCTCCGAATGATATATGAGAGTTTTTAACTTAGAAATACTCCCGTCCATACTTCAAAAAATTATATCTGTAATATTAACAAATCGCATTTCAGATTATTTTAACATATTTATTATTGAAAAACTACATATCACTTAAAATAAGCAATAATTTTCAATCAAAATGTATTATATAAATATCAAGATAATATCACGTTAACAGTCAATACAAATTATTACAAGTTGGAAATATAGCGTTGTCACTCGTCTTTCGATGTATTACATATTTATAATCAGTTCATTTTTAAAGCTTTGTGAATTACGCAAAAGTAAAAATTAACTAGCACACATGATGAAATATTCTTGTTTCAACATATTCAAAATTGCGCAAAAAAATATTCAATCCCAGAAATATATAATTACTGCCTGCCAAATAGCAAATAATACAGGAAATCAAAAAAAAAAAAAAATAATGAAATACAATACACTCTCGAATATCCGGTTCGCGACCATCCACCTTCCGTAGTATCCGAACTTATTTTCTTTTATCTTAATTAAATGAGGAAGGCAAGGTGTTACATTGGTAAAATTGCCAAGACATTGGAAGTGGGCATCTGTTACAATGCCCTTAAGTGTCATCAGCAAAATATAAGTTGTGGAATGAAAAGAGCAGCGTTTTTCTTGTTGTTCATTGTCATCTATTATTCATAGTCATTTATTGGCACATTAAGGACCCCTCACGAGTTTCACATCCCTTCTGTTGCGGACCGCTCACGAGTTTTTTCGTGTTTCACGTCCCTTCTGTTGCGAATCGCTCACGAGTTTTCTCGTGTTTCACGTCCCTTCTGTTGCGAATCACTCACGTGTTTTCTCGCTTTTCACGTCTCTTCTGTTGCGGATCGCTCATGAGTTTTCTCGTTTTTCACGTCCCTTTTGTTGCGGACAGCTCATGAATTTTCTCGTTTTTGACTTTCCGCCTGTTACGGATGGATGTTTAAAACGTACAAGTTTGCCCCAAAACGTGCGGTCCTAGGCTTATGTCTTACAGATTTCTTTGTGGTCCTTAATGTGTTAAGGACTTTTTCAAAAACTAACAATTGTAAAATTTTGACTTATCTTAGGGTTATATATATCTTTGGACTTTTCATATCACTTATCAGGGAAAAATAAAATCAGTTTGAGTCAATTCCCTTAAGAATTAGAGCTATAATTTAAGTTAATATTTGGTCTGTGTTTACTATATTTAAGTTAGGGATTACAGAATTTATGTTCAAATGTGATCTGTTTATGTCATCCCACTTTCTTTTTCTCTAGTAAATTCTTGAAACCCGCAATTCGTATATAAACATATATAAACTACCAATACAGAGCCTTATACTTTAACTCGACATGTTACCGGCAGTTACTTCTATGATTCATCGGGTCACTGACACTTTCACGTGATTTGAGATAAATGAATTCTACGTGGTTTGAGATAAATGAAAGGCTTAATACTCAGTAAGAAGTGGGGAAATACGTATTATAACGGTGAGTTTTAGTATAAAAGCCATATTATCTGGTGTTGGTGGACAAATAAATGAATAGAACTCCGACCTATCCGGTTTTTTTGTTATAACTGACCTGCCCTTCCGCCATATTAGGCCGGATATTCTGGACTGTAGTGTAATATATTTAAAAATTCTGAAAACATTTTTTCTTTTTCTACAAGTTAAAACTAATGATTATTAGACTTATGATGTAATTCGGAAAATGTAAGCTATTTTTCAAATGAAGTATTCACTGTTTAAAGTAATATATTTTAAGACACAGAATTACCTATTTTTTATATCTCAGTCAACCTAATTTTTAATAATTATATTCCTTATGAAATTGGTAGTTAAATTGCTTTATTTTCGAATATTATTAGCATATTTCTACATTTTTCACTTAAAATATAGTACAAAGTGGTGCGAAAATGTTTTTACACATTTTTCCGTATTTAAAAATTGATTAATTAAATTGATTAAATATTTAAAAGATACAATAATTTTTTTCATTTAAAGCGAACTATAATTTTTTTTTTTGAAAATAAATAACTTTATCTAAATGCTACAGAATCAGTAACTTATAAAAACGATAATATATTTTCAAAAAAATTTTATACAAAGAAAGTTATAAACACATTTAAAATGAAAAATTATGTGAATTAAATTAAGTTTAAATATTAATCCAAAAGAAAATGCAATTAAAAACGGTTTAAGCACATCAGTTCTTTTGCAAAAAAATTCTAATTATTTCTAATTATATATTATAATAAATTATATGCTTTGCTCTTAAGAAAACGTAGATAAAAACTTATAATTGCTTATATACATACTTAAAATTATTATTAAACCACAGCAAACAAAATTCTCTGGGAGTAAGAATAACTCCATTTTTTACCTATCAGGATTTTCATAAAACAATTTTTTAGCAAAATATGTGCGAATTTTTGAATATTTTAAGAAACATCGCACCATATTTCTTTCTCTGGGTACAATTCTAAATACAATTTTTATAGTGCTTCATTTAATAACTACTGTTAATATTTAACTAAACTACATAGTAGCAATACTAAATCTGGAATTACTTTAATGAATAAAATAATCAAATAATTTTTGAAAGACATTTTTACTGTTCCTTGCAGAACTTTATTTTTGCTGCATGAGAGAAAAGAATTTTTGTTGTGGGTTGTTACGAAGTGTTTGATTTAAAGGGAAAGCAACTTTGTGTACCGCTGTTTGTTCGAATTTCTTTATTTTTGAAGTTGATCTTTGAATGTGTTTTTAGATCAGAGATGTAATAAATGAAGATAAATAGATTTTGTGTCCTTTTTTTGAATTTTCTGGCATTTTTTGACATTTTGCTTCAATGAAATTTATTTCAAAATTTTACAAAAAACGGTATTTAGTTAAGTTCACTCATAGTACTTGTCACATCACTCAAATCTTTACACATCTATACTTAGAAAAAGAAGTATCTATCTTTTCATATACAGAAACCAATCGTACTTACATCTATGAAATTTGATACCCAAAAATCCATAATGATGATTCAAGGCTGAATTTTAAAATTTAACCTGTTAACTGGATATGACATACAAGATGCGTCTAAAAGAAAATGGGTGATACCTCAAAAGCAACGTGATTGAAAAATACGCCCACGCGCATGCGCAGTCAGAGATTTATGGAGAGACGTCACGTAGCAAGTAGAGCAATAAAGCGACGCATATTAGTCTGCTACGGCCAGTCGAACAGTGTGTGCGCGAAAACTCACGTCAAACTTAAATACAGCAACGGATTAACATGAAATTCTGCTTCAAACTTGGAAAAAAAGCCACAGAAGCGCACGCAATGCTGGTGCAGGTTTACGTAACAGACTTCGTGAGCAGAAAATACGTTAATGATGTCTGTCGTTGGCTGTCACACTTGTTATGGGTTGACCCGAACGTGGCTCATTGTCAATGGTTTTCATTCCCTCCCAAAAACGTTTGAACTAGCCGTAAATATCTTTCCAAGTTTGCAGCAGAATTTCATGTTAATCTGTTGCTCTTTTACAATTTGATGTGAGTTTTCACGCACACATCTTTCGACTGGCCGTAGCAGACTAATATGCGTAACTTTATTGTGCTACTTGCAACGTGGCGTCTCTCCATATGTCTCTCCCTGCGCATGCGCTTTGGCGCATTTTTCCCTCACATTGCTTTTGAGATATCCACCCATTCACTGAACGTTTTAGGCGCCCCTTGTATTTCAATACAAAACGAGTTGAATATGTTAATGAGTTATCTTTTGATTTTTATCTCTTTGGATCTCACCGTTTCTAGTGATAGTAAAAAAAATAAATACATCCAGTACTGAATAGATCATACAATTGTTGTGTTAATGAAACTCGTTTTGTATGCATTAATCACAATATTATAATTTTAAAAAATAAGTTATCTCAAACAGTTTGAAAACCTAAATAATCCTAGTAATTCTATATCGTACAAATTCTCTCAGGTAATAACATTTCCTTCTAATTTGAAACCAGAACTGATAAATCAATGACTTTTCTGTAAATGCGTAAAAGTTCAAATATTTTCTTTTCAAATCGAAAATTTTACTTATTTGCTAAGTATCATGAAAATCCTTTTGCCTCATTTGCCTCATTTTATTATCTTTTTTTATTTTAGTTCATTGTTTCAATTCAAATAATTTTGTGCGAAGAAAAATAAATCTTCAAAATCAACACATTTTTTTGTTTTTGTTTTGAACATGTTTTTATTGAAAATTTTTACTGTATTACTATAACTTTGTTATTTCACTACTTTTCATTATCCTGTTTTTTGCCAGTTTTTATGTGGAAAGGAATAATGGATGTTAAACATCTAAAATTATTCATAGGAAATATCGAAAATTAGGGTTAAATCAATTATTAACTATGACTCACTATTGAAATCACTATTTAGATGCGATGTTTACAAATAAGTTCAAATATTTTTCAAATAAAATCAACTGGTACTTATGTTTCACGATAATAATATAATGAAAATATGTAATCGTAAAAATAGACACGCTTAACTTCGAAAAACGCGGGATGTAATAGCAAATGGTCTATTCCCAACAGGCGGAAATCGTTGGATAAGCAGGTGAAAGGTAAAAAATTTAAAAGATAGAAAGTTTAATATAAAATGGTAGACTTAAAGCTATAGATATTTAGCTTATTTTTAAATAAATATGTATAAATAATTTCGTCTGTTTGATATCAAGACGAAATTCTCATATTCAAATTATTAATTAAATGTAACATATTGTGACAAATAATAAAGATATTGTTTTGTTTTCCTTTCATCTTTAAAATATCTGTGAAATTACAAATTTCCATATGCTAGTTTTATAATTCTGTAAACTTTCAATAGTTTTTTTAATGTTTTAAAGCTTCATTTCTTTTAAAATGCAAACATTATTAAAACAAATTCACGATGTGAATGTCGAAGAGAATAAATTACGAAAAAAATTAAAAAAATATAGTAGGATTTTTATCATTAATTCATATTTTTATAATTCCTGGAAACCACTAAGTTCCTTTTTTTACTTAATTATTGACATTTTTCTTTTTTTTTTACAGGTTAGGGAGAATCGGGGTGGGTCGGTATCGTAACTTCAATCTTATTCAATATTTTGGCCTCTGTAGCAAACGTAGTTCATGAAATGATTTTGGGAGAACGGGATGCATTACGCAAACAAATATTTCCATTCAAATATTTGGATAAAAGATAAATGGTCTTTTTAAAGTAAGTATTTATATTGACTGTTCTGACAATTTTTTTTAAGTATAAGATTAAACATTGTGTTGGAACACAAACAAAATGAACTGTTTCAATCAATAGGACTATCATCGTGAATTACATGAAAATATTTGTAATATTCATCAACTGAAAGTACAAAAATGTATGAAAGCAGTACATAAAGTGTTATTCAAAAATATTTAAATGTGCTTAAAATATTAGTGGATCAATTTAGGAAACCATTGTTCTTAATTGGATACAATGTTCATATTTTTTCTACTTTAATATTTATAAAAATAATACTACATTGCTTTCCAGATAAATTAAATAAAAAATATCTACAATTTTTTTAGTATTAAAATCACTTTTCTTTAACTTTACATTCAAAAATTTCTAAATTTGTCAGTCATTTTCTATATTTTTGATAATACTCCACACATGTTTAGGAAGATATCAATTACTTTCAGGTTGCTTTAACGTATTGTTATTTTAAATTTTGCAGAAAATTGTGCATTTAACTGGGTAACTCGCATTTTCTAATACCTTAGAATTATGATTCTTTTCCTCCTTTTCGCGTACTTGACACCAGAGAGGTCATAGATAGACTCTCCTTACT
>JAOUZG010016587.1:9768285-9784595 GCA_026289955.1 Argiope argentata | reverse complement strand
TCCCCTCGGAAGTACGTCCTGTCATCAGTGGGAGAAGTCTAACCCCCGCCTATTAGTGTACCCTCCTAGGGTGGTGATATCCAACCACCATACCAGAAGCATCTCATCCTCATTATGAGGTGCCCCAGGGGGATTTGATATCAGGAAAGAAGTAACTTAATCATTTGAAATAATCAATCTAATGATCAATTTTTCGTTTGAAGGATGCCCACAACAACCACCCAGCAAAAATGGCAATATGTAACAAAACTTTTAATTAAATATTTATCAGTTAAAATTTTAAAATTCCTACTTATTTATAACGAACTACAACAATCGAAAATGACCATTATTAACGGTGTTATATCCTTTAACCATTTTCCTCACCAAGCGATACATCCTTTGAAGAAACATTTCGTTGATTTTGTCTATAGACCAAGTGTAAATGCTAGTAATAGAAATTCAAAGCTTTGAGATTTGAAAGAAAAATCCAAGGAAATATTGAGGCTTGAATTCCAAAAAAATATTTGCCAATCAAATTTGAAAATTGGTGTATGAAATCCTTTAGTATTTAGAAATACTTACCGGTGAAGCAATTATTTATACCGATAGAAGGAAAGGCATGTCATATCCAGAATTGCTGACAATAACCTTGGATCTTTTAGCAATTAATCACATGGTCATGCTTGGGGCTGTGCTGATTTTCGATTTATCGGAAAGTATCGATTTTTCGATGCAAGTTTTCTAAAAGTATCGACATTTCATTGCATCTGTAACATGCAGACATTGCTTAGGCATTGAAGCACTTTATTAAAGGAGTTTTGACAAAATTATTTTCTAACTAATTTATTCAAAAGAAAGCGGATATTTTTACTTTATAAATTGAAACTTCCTTTTATTTGGAGTCGTTCTGATCAGTCAATATGATAAGAGATGATATTTACAACTTATAATAGATATAAATAAACAAATGTATCACGATATATCAAAAAATACCGTTATGTGTTAGACGATATATCGCGATGATGAAATTTGGTCGTTGGTCTTTGAGATAACTTATGATATATCTCAAAGTATTAAAGCTAGGAGCAGAGAAGGAATATCAGAAAAGAGATGTTAGCTTTGCGAATTGCTTATTTTTATTGTGTGTTTTCAAGCCAAATAAAATGTTCTAAGTTTTTATTTCTCCATTTATTCTGCCAATTCTATGAAGTAGAGCTGGATACTCAAAGCTTAGAAGGTCACAAGTATGACTTCTGCGAGTGTGGAGCCTGATATAATGCGTAAATGGTTTGAAATTGTTATTTTCACCAATTAGATCCAAAATTTCCCGCTGATCAACTACTAGGCTGTATGCCAATTTAGCATTTAACCCTTTGCACTCCGAAAAATAATTGCAAAATTATTCACCTAATATAAAGATTGATTTATTGCTATGAAAAATAAATATGCATAATTCTTTGAAGTCGAATTTCTTTGAAAAATTAATCCACATCTCTTAACCATTATGTAGGCCTTTTTAACAACTAAATTTGAAAAATAAATAAATAAAGCGTCAAAATAATGCCTAATCTTGAATGGTGAGTCAGAGGTACCATCGGAGTACAAAGGATTAAAATTCTGATGATATATCTGGATATCAAATTTCATTTTCAACTATTTATCCTATTTGTATCATATTGTCAAACAGATTTATCACCTAGAGTTTTTTTTCAAATGTTGACAAAAGTCTTAGAAATTCCAATTGTCTTAATCATCCAGGTACTGCGTTCCCAGGTAGACAGTTAGACAGACAATTTTAAAAATGTTCTTAGTAGGCTCAAAAAGGTATGAAGCAAGGAGAATCCTCAAAATCTCAAGGTCAATTTGGATCTAAATCTTTCTGTATATTAGAGAATAAAAATGAGAGAAATATAAAATTTATATCCCATAGTAAAAGTTTTTATCTTGTTAGTAGTTAATACTACAGTGATTAGCCAAACTAAGACGAACAGTGTATTAAATAATTTCAAGGAGGAAAAAAATAATCCTTATCAACAATAGTGCATATCACTTCTTATCATAAGAACAGTTCTTTGCATTTTATCAGGGCAAAATTTCATAAAATAGAAATCAGCCTTACAAAGGACAAATTAATTAATTTTAATCAAAAGGACATCTTCTTTAAAAATCATTGCTGAATGAATGCTTTATATTACGTTTATGAGTTTTATTTTCGTTGTCAGCTGAAAGCTTGTTTAATTCGCAGCTCTTAACAGATAGTCGTAGTCGCAATTTTACAAATCTGAAATTATTTTTTGAAAGAATGCGTTCTTTGATATAGTTAGGCCGTTTGTTATAAAATTTTACTTCAGTTTAAAAGACAAATACTACTTCTAATAATAATAATAATACAATAGTTTTACTTTCATGAGAATAATTTTTTTTATCTCATTTCTAATTTTGTCATATATTCATATAATTTTAATAACTTGTAATCTATGTATTTCTGTTAATATAATCACTAATGTAAGGCCTATTGTTTCCTTTGAGAACGTTAATTGTTTTCAATTTTATAAATATCCTTTTTAAAATTAATTAATTAAAATCAAATTGTTGACTTTTTAAATTTGTTTTTCGAAATTTATTAAAAATTAAAATCATATTCATGTTTTATTAATTCTCATTAGTTTAGGCAAACTCTTTTTTTCAATTTGTACAGTTTAATAAACAACAACAACAAAAAAAAAAAAAACGAAATATTGTCATCGAATATTTATAGTTTTCTGGAGAGAGATTTTTTAAATACTCAGCAGCTATTCTGCACCTTTTTATGTCTATCTCAATGGGATAGTGATATCTAAATATCCGACCTAGAAGCATCCTACCAAATAAACATTCAGTTACTTAACATTTCATACGTTTTATCCATTGAGTCCGAAATTAAATTGTAATTAATATTTTTTACAAACCACACTTGTCAATACACTAATCAATGTAAGCTGCTTTCGATTTCAAAGTTTATTTCTATAAAAAATTGTGTTAAATTTAAACAACCTGAGCAATAATTTTAGTTATAAAATTACAAAAATCAAAGGAGAAAATCAACTGAATTCCATAATATCAAATAACAGCAAAAGCTTTGGTATCTAATTTATTTTAAATTATAATTACAAAATAATTTCCAATTGGAAAATTGTCCAAACTTTCGATACCATTAACAAAATATTTTGTTTAAATACTATCTAGATACAAATTTTAAATATATAATTAAGAAATTCAAGTTTAAACTTAGACAATTACTTCCTAACGTACATTTTCCATTTCCGCTTAACGCTTAACAATAAATAATAACAGATAACATTTTTTGTTGGTTTTAAATTTTGTCAGAATTATTTAAATTTACCAAAAATTATTTATAAATTAAGAATTATTTCAAATCACGTCAAAGCATTGAAGAGGGGATGAGGATACACCAAACATTAAATCAAAACATAAAATTTATTTCTCTCTTGTTCTTATAGTGTAATTTCCAGTTTTACTGGGGGAAACAGCTGACTATTTCACCAGAAAGAAACCTTAAACCTCAACAATCTGCTATTAAAACGAGAAATAGACATTCTCTATAATTCCTCTAAATTCTCACCAAGTTTTCTTGCCATAGATAATTAAGTCCCAATAAACCTACAATCTGAGCGCAAATGAGTGTGTTGAAATACGACTGAGAGCAATTGACACACAACCCTCCTTGGTCATTCTTCTCATTTCTAAATTCTAAGAAAATCTTGAGTTTTTATTTAATAAAGTTCCCTGTTCAGAATGGAAATTATCAATTACTGGGAGTTCGAAGGGGTATTATATCACTGTTAGTAAAAATATATCTCCAGCAAATCTTCAGATTTTTTTTGTGTGATTTAAATAAACGTTATGGAAAAGAATAGATTATAATGTCTAAAAAGGGATACCTGAAGACGAATGGAAATTTCGATTAATTCAATAAACTTTGGGCCCTATAAGGCAAACCTTCATTAAGCAAAAAAAAAAGACTGACTGACCTTTGGGAGCATCTGTCCAAGGCAAAAGGCTGGTAGATCGGAAGCTATTTGTAGAACCTGACTGATAAGGAAAAACCTGGAAACCTTTCAAATAACCATTGACCAGTTTGCTTGGAAAATAAAAAAAAGAGTCAAAATATGAATTTATGGTAGAATCATATTACCAATTTTTAAGCAGTAATACGAGCTTTTAGGATTCATTTCTCTACTCGGATCTTGTGTACTTCTATGAAAATTGAAGTACAGTCAGCTAGTTTGCAAGAAGAAAAAATTTACCACGATATAAAGTAAATTAAAATGCAATCTCAAGAAAAAAGGAGCATAAGCATGTTAACCGACTTCTTGAGGTTGTTGAAAAGAGGTATTGAGAAGAATAGACGATGATATGATGAGGATTTGAATCATTTTCATAAACTTATTTATCATTTATAATTATTTATTAATTTTATTTTCATAAACTTATCATCGCAAATCAAGAATATAACTTTCTAAACTTGCATCTGCGATTTAAAAAAATAAAAATAATAAAATGCCAAAATATTTTGATTTATATCCTTCAAAATATAAAATTATGGAAAAGAACTTTACATGAAAAAAAAGAATTTCATTTTTGAAATAAAAATTATAAATAACATAAAAATCAATTGTGAAAACTAAAATAAATTTCAAAAAACATTTTTATTAACTATCGTTTATAAAGATTCAAATAATTCAATTTGAACAATAAAAAAATAACGAACTGTAAAACTGAAATGCATGCGGGATATCATAGTTTGAGGTTTCTTTACAAGCTATGTAATTGAATGAATAATTATCCATCAATCGTTATTTAATCATTTAGTACTAAAACGGTCTTCTGTTGTAGGAAATTCCGGCTTCCACTGGCACTGAAGGGAGAGCTACTTCAGAGATAGCAAAAATCAATGCCACAGAATCAATGAGCCCAAAAGAAATCAATGCCGTTTTCCCCTTCACAAATTGAGGAGTAAAACGAAAACGTTTTGTTATTGCGTGTGTGCTGCAATAGAAATCTAAACTGATTTTTTTTCTCATAGCGTTCTCCGTGAATTTTGAAGAGAAATGCTATTACATTGTTGATGAATTTAAAAATGGAGAATGAAGAAAAATGATAAAGTTGCTTCAATGCCTATATATGAATTCAGAGATAGCTTTTCTTTTCACAACATCGTTTCTTTTCATTTCTTGTAATTACCGGATTTTCTGAATAACATTCAGTTTGTACTACTTGGAAAAGACAATGGTAAAGAGACGTTACTCAATTTTAAATGTTAACTGTTTTAAACTCTACTCTCTGTGAACTCAGATTCTTATATCTAGCCTAATTTTATACAAATACGCTTTAGAGTAGTCATCCGTCCCCATTGGCCATAAGGGTTATCTACCAACGTCCCAATCAGAAGATTGAGTGAGAATGGCGTGATCAATGTTTGGTAGCTGGCACTTGTTAAATCTGTCGTAGTCACAAAGTCCTCCATGTCCAGAGTAATACCACTAGGGGGTACTGGGTCAGAGGGGATCGTTCTCTGTTCCAAATCTAAATTACGATCTGTGGATGAATAGATGAACATTCATGAATGAAGTCCGCCCTATAAAAAGGGTTGTGACATGTCTGTAGCTGAGTCGCACTCTTGGCCTTAATTG
The DNA here is from genome assembly GCA_026289955.1 of Argiope argentata. NCBI lineage: Eukaryota > Metazoa > Arthropoda > Arachnida > Araneae > Araneidae > Argiope > Argiope argentata. Next base: position 9,778,920 of record JAOUZG010016587.1, on the reverse strand, counting down.
GCGCTACTGGAATACGAGAGACGCTCAATCGGTTAAAATCGCTGACATGTTGGCGGGCTTGAAAAAGTGCCATAAATAACAACAGCAACATAATTCCTATGATTCATAACTATAAGCAATAAATTTCACATTTTGATCTATTTGCTGTAAGTATTATTTCATTCCCATCAAAGGACTCATTTATCATTTGATGAGAATATTTATCATTGTGACCATTAAAGTAGAATCCAAATAGAGAATACTGAAAGCATACTTCTGTTAACAGGCCAAAAGGTAGATAGATATCGACTTGCCTTCGAAGATTTTACATTGCTTGGCTTCAAATAGAAAAAAATCGATGAATTCAACTATTTAAAAAAGTAAGTGATATAAAAAAATTCCTATTAAGGTCTACAAAGATTTTTTAAATTTTAATTATTTTTTATAAAATAATTACAATTGTTCTCGCGTCCCGCTTTACAACGGATGGAGGGGTGTAGTAGCTTTTGAGGACATGGACCCCTGAGCACCCAAAGGCAGAAGTCCGTCTACTAATTCCCACACGTCACAAAACCCTTTTTACGGAGCGAACTCCATTCATGCATTTCATTCATTCATCCACAAATCGTAATTTACATGTGGAACAGAAACCGATCACCTCTGACCAAGTACCCCTCTTCCCATGGATGAATTTATGACCACGACAGATTTGGCGTCCACTGCACACACACACACACAGTCATCAGCTGGCGGGTTCGAACTCGCAGGACAAGGGATGCGAATCCAACGCCGAACCAACCATGCTATCCCAGCCTGATAATTACGATTACTATGAATAATTGACCGAAAAATTTTACTAGCGTTGAATTTTCAACGACAATTGAGGATTCAAAGTTAATTGTGACAACGCAAAATGCGTGATATTTCTACACTAATTCGGGGACGCAATACAGATTAAAAGTTTCTAATTTTCTTTATTCTGCATTATTTTAATTCGAAATTACTTCAAAATGAATCAGAAAAATCGATTAATTAACAATGTTTATTTTAAATGCATCAAGTATTATGAAAATAAACAGAATCATTTAAAATAATCGGTCGAAAACAAGTTGAGTCTAATCTCATTAATGTGCGAAAAAAAACTGATTTCATTACTTATTTGGCTGCGGAGAAATGAAGATTTTTGGTCAGAAATTTAGTTTTTAATTATTAATAAAAATTAATGAAATAATATTTGAAAAAACTGTATTAACATCAAATGTCATCCACTATAAGTTTTTAAAAAGTTACTTGAAATTGGTTGGAAGAATATAGACTATTTTTTTAACGATTGAAAATTTGAACAAGATATATACATATAGGGAGAGGCTGAGCTAATAGTAGGAATTGAATAAAAATAGGGGTTACATTTTGTTTGGCTATAGTCCCAAGTGTTTGACCAAAAACTAGCAGAATGAAAGTTCCACAACAATTAGCAGTTCGTTTAAAATTCTGCTTCATTTTGATCTGGCTTTGTAATGACAACCTTCTTTAATAATATTCATTTTGAAAGCAATGCACAGTTCCAACTCTGATAAACTTAAACGACGTAAAAGGTGTAATCAGATGTTTGCGTTATGAGTCATTCTATATTCTGCCTCGTCACATTAAATTTTAAAACTTATGCTTTAGGAGCATCACATGCTACACTACGGCGATAAGTGAATTTTTCCACCTAATTTCTTCCCCGTGAAGCTCGTTCCGACGACCTGTGGCCGTCATCAGTCTGGCATATTTTCACCTATCTTATGGTTTGGGGGGATTCTTTACAGTCTCTTCATTTTACCGACAATTCACGGGAGGTTTCGGAGCGATGTCCACAAGTGGGGGACAACGAGTTTTTAAAAAAATTTAATAGTGTTAGCGGGGATTATGCCTGTAGATGGGCAATGTTGAACAAAATAGCTGATACCATTCGTATTTGTCAAACATTTTCTCTTCATGAACCATAGTAAAAGGTTTATTATCTCTGACAGAAATAATCACATTTAAGTTTTAATTTCGCCATATTTGAACTACTTTGTATCTAACTCTTGACAACAACAATAAAAATTATTATATTAGCTAACATAAAAAACTTTTTTTTTCAAAGTTTAAAATTACCACAAAGTTACTTTGCTGGCCCTTGGGCCTACGGAGAAATATGATGGCCAACTATGTGCTGCATCCACTCTGTCTGATTCCGACTATCCATCTTGAGTCTGGTACATGTTCCCTTCTGTCTCCATTCTTGTAGCTTTCTGGGGGGGATGCCTGTTCATTTTACAGACAATTTGCGGGAAGCTCCCGATCGCTGTCTTCAGGCGGGGGTGGTACAACAACGGGTCAGTTGGCAGATTTATGACTAAATCCGTAAGCACGTAGATCATTTCACAGAATTTGAGAAAGGCCAGTAGGACAAACAGCTGCACCCACTGCAAGAAACAACCAGCCATGGCACAATAATTTCCCGACATCATAACTATTCTGGAGAAGATTGTGTTGCTAAATTCCCCACAGCGACAAATAACATCGATCCAGGTGAGAAGAAAAATTATTTTAAATCTCGACAAATTTGAATGTATCAAAGACCAAATTAATTTACACACACACACACACACACATTTTTATAATACCTACTCAAAAACTGTTACCATCCTTGACGATGGGAAGGCTTTCCGTGCTCTTATTAAATAAAAAATAACTACATAATAATATCATCCTGACAATTAATTTCATAATATATTCTCATAAGAAGCAGCAAATTAACAAACAAAACACTTCAGAATTAAAATAGAATTGTTAACAAAGAACTATAATTAATTTTTCATAATTTTAATTTTATTCCGTTTATTTTTGGACAATATCAGTTAATTAAGCCAGATAAAGTTGTAAGTCTTCTAATCTCTTCTTGGAGTTAACAATAAAAAATGGTGTGAAAAATTCCTCCTATAAATTTTTTACACGATTTCTGAAGGATCTTGTCATTTTTTTCAAAAAATCGCTTTTAATATTTCGGAAAAACAGCCACGCCGTACTAATATTAGTTAATATAAAAATTTCCAAAACAAGTCTTACAATTAAACTTGGGTAATTTGATATAGGTGCCTTGATTTTCTACAAGTATCTCAACTTTACTGTCATTTACTTAAAACTTGAAGTTGGTGTCGCTCATAACGTTTTGAAATGTTTAAATTGTAATCAATTTCTACACTTTCAGTACCATTTTCAGCAAAAAAGTTCCACAATGTAATTTTCAATAACCCTTACGTGAGCTTTAACTAATTTTTAATTTTTGTTGTTGTGTTGTCGTTTTCGAAACTTTACAAGCCTGCTGATAACTATCTGCCAGCGATTTAAGCCAAATGAACGTCTCTTGTTATTTCATTTGCGCCAAATAGCGCCAAGAGTACGACTTAGCTACTTCATGCGTCACATTCGTTTGCCTAACCCCTTTTAACAGGGGGAACATTCATACATCACACAGATAGAAGACAGAAAAAGAACAACCATGCTGAACCAGGACGCCCAAATCACAGGAAAGACGCGCTACTCCTATACCAAGACACCATCTTTTTATTTCTTGAATAACTTTTTTGTTCCAAATGTGGTGGATTCAGTTCTATTAAAATTGATTTAGATTCTGTAAAGAAATCACATGCTTCGTTATATTTATTTTTTCAACAGTATTAATTGCCTTTAGATTGCAAAAGCTTCAATGATGAAGATTGTTCTTTTTTTTTAGTTTCATTCCAATTTTGTTTATAATTTCATTATTCTTAAGGATTATAGTCCTCAGCCAACTTTCTACAGGATTTTGGACCCTTCCGCTTAAATCCTTATTCTGGCAATAAGGATTTAATTCAATTCTTTAATTCAATTCCATGGAAATTCAAAAATCTCACAAGGTTCTTCCGATTTGACGGGAGTTTCCACGTCTTGTTATCAAACTCTTTCCTCATTAGAGGAATCGTTTTCATCTCCATATTAGATAAATTATTTTTAGTTTAAATTCTATCCATTAAATCTCTACTTAAACATCCTTCTAAAGTGCGAATGACCTTATTGATATGGTATTGCCCGTTTTAGTGAATTGTTTAGGCGCAATTCTTTATATCTGAAGTAACTTATTCTTAACACATTGCTTGTGGGTCATGAGGTTTCTCGTTTTTAGCAGACTGAAGGTTTTGGACTGGGTCATGAGATATTTCGTTTTCCTTTTTTTTCCGGCTGAATCGATGTATAACCAACCAGAGGTAAATATTTTTGTTATGTTACCAGGGTAACGAAGCCTTAAACATTCTTATGACAAATAATTAGCGAAATAATCGAATGTCAATATCCCAAGAATGTGGAAACAATCGGCCAGTATAGAAAATATGTCAGTAGAAATTTGCCGATTGTTTACCGCACCTTATAAAGTGTTTTATTATTACATATTTTGTTATTTTAAAGTTAATGTTTTAATTTGTCAGGAAAAGGCTTTTTAAAATGTAAAAAAGTCTTATATGATAAATAGAGGTATAAAATATATAGTAATATGTAAGAATACTGTTGTTACTTATGGCACTGCCATGGACAAACCCTGCTGATACTTTAGCAGACTTGAATAAGAAGTTAAGCGCCTCTTGTTTCAAGTAGAGCCAACTAGGGCCAAGAGTACTACTTTATCTACACACTTATTACATTCGCTTGCATAGGCCCTTTTTACAGGGGGGGCACAGTCGCACAGATAGCAGACAGAAGAACAACCATTCCCGAACTGGAGTTTAAACTCGGGACTTCCAGAACATGAGTAAGACGCGCTACTCCTGTGCTAGAAAGCCGGCGTAAGGATACTTCATATAAATACAAAATAAAATGAAAATTAAAAAGGAGCATAGATGTATTCTTTTATTTGCCAAGCATGCTTCTTGAAAATTCAATAATGTTTAGAACCTGGGAGCGTGTTGAGCTCGCAAGACGTCATAAGGACGTGTTAAGCTTAGTCATATTATTGAACCAAATTTTGCATCCATATAGAATCAGTTTCTGTGTAGAGTCCTTGTAGATCTCTTTGATAGTTTCAGGTTTCACATCACAGGTGTCTCTAAAATATCTGATTATTTTACCTTGTTTTTTTAAATTACTTTTTCCCTTTATTTAAAGACAATGTCCTGTAAACCGATTGTCTATACGCAAGCCTATATCTTTCAGCATTTTTATCATGAGGAATTTTGCTTTCAAATATTCTTAAATTTGTCATCTCCTTTTTAATTGGCATCCTCATAAAATGCCAGAATTAATAGTCAATTTATACTTCGAAGCCCAATTCTCTATTTTATTAAAAATGGTTCTTGCTGAATTAGTAAACTTGCTTAAACACTTAACTGTTTTGCCCGTATGCCGCACGTACATCGATTTATCGAATTCTGATAGTTGTAAACAAGAAATAAGCCATTCATGACAATTATAATTCAATATTAAAATTACTTCGAATACGTAGATAAGTCAAGTATTCGATAGATTTCCATTTGTATCAAAATAAGAAAATATTCCCAAAATAGAAGGTGTCTTATTAGATAGTAAAGAAAATAAAACTGTTAAGTGGTTAAAGCAGATTCTGAAAAACAAAGTGGCAGCATTCATGATTAGTTTGTAACTTTTAATCTCATGAATTTTTCTAAATAATTAACCGACATTTATTATACAAAGTATTAGATCCAAACATGATATTTGTGGAACTTCGACAACATATTCACGAAGAATATCAAAATCTTAATAAATAAATGTCCTGCTAATATTAATTTTTAAAGTAATTATTTTAACTAAGTAGCCAGCACATTGTACTCCATGAAACAATCCAAATTCCATTCAAATAAATTAAATGAAAAGCATTATTAGTGTCTAAAAATATCACAATTGTAGTATATTTATTTGTTTTATTACTCTTAATTGCTCTGAAACTTCATGAAGTGCCGTCAGAGGGCTTCGACTCTTTCTAAATCCAAACTTCATGCGTACAGAAAAGTTCCTTTATAAAGTCACGCCATCTGGCCTAGGAGCTTTATTAATTTGCAAATGACTAAGCACCATTTTAAATTCCTCCTTTGAAATTTCATTAATATATTTCATTTCAGAATAATTTGTCTGCTGCTTAACCTTAGCCCATGGAAAAGGGTAATTGATTATTGTTTAAATACTTTCTTCTGATTATAAAAGTTTTCAACAATTATATATTTATAGCAGAAAAACAGCAGATAAATTATTCTGAAATATATTTCATTTCAGAATAATTTATCTGCTGTTTAACCTTAGCCCATGGAAAAGGGTAATTGATTATTGTTTCAATACTTTCTTCTGAATATAAAAGTTTTCAACAATTCTCTATTTTATCCAATTTATATATCTGTACAACCTGAATAAAATATTATTCTTTAATATCACTTCCAAGTAACCTTTAAAAGAAGGCAATTTCTCAAATTCGCATTTTTTTTCTAACTATTTCCCAATTTCTTTTTGAAAGTAAATTTTCTATTTTAATACATCATAATCATTATTCTTAAAACCCTACATTTTAATGATTGTTCATCGGGTTGAGAGAAAGAAAGAAAATAAACGCACTACTTTATTGGCGTTGATTTAAGCACCTGGCACTTTGAAGGAGAGTCAAATATACATTCTGTAAACAATCCGAACTTTCTGCTTTCTTTAATTTGTTCTATCATTGACTTCTGAAACTGATGATAGATTTTTGTGAAGGATTTGATATTTTATACTAATGAATGAAGGGTTTAACATATTCGAATCCAATAAAAATAAAGATTACCAAGAAGACATGAATTCCGAAAGATTTGAAAAGTGGTTTGCTGATATTTTAATACGACTCCAAAGTAATTGTGAAATTGTAATAGAGAATTCTTCTTACCATTCCAGAAAAACAGAGAAACCGAATACTTCATGGAAAAAATAACAAATTCTAGATTTATTTTTTTTTAAAAAAAAGGTTTAAATGTTAAAAGCAGAATTGTTTCAATTAGCGAAAAAAATAAAAGTACATTTGAAAAGTACGCAGGGGATGAATTGACAAAAGCTACTCAAAATCTTAATTTAGTGTATGCCCCTTGCTACACCAAAGATACTGACTCGTCAATAAAGATGGAGAATCGAATAAATAATTCTGCAAAACATTTACAATAACCACTTTTTGCAATAAAATTATGATCCTTCCTAATAAGGTTTTAAAGGGTCACTATCGTTGCTTATCTTTACAATTTCAAAATAAAGAACTTTTGCAAACCTGAAACGCCGATCTGTTGTGTGGAAAATAATTAAGAGCAGGTGATGTTCTCCAGATCTGAAGAAGGCACGGGGCAAAATTTCTTAACTTAAAAAACATTCTACTATTTCTCTAGAAACGGGAGCGGGATTCTGTTTGCTGTTCACATTGAACATAAGGACTGTTTGTATAAAAGGAACCCTACATAATCAAAAAAAGAAAGGAATAAGGAAGAAGCAATCAAACCCTTCTCCATACAAAATTTCAAACAAGCATCCTTTTCTTAACTTCGTTCTAACATATATATATATATATATATATATATATATATATATATATATATATATATATATACCACTGACCATTTTTTCACTATGCAGGTTCAAAATATTTCCTACCACCCTATTCACTTGACATCCCTTCTTGAACAATAATGAACATAACGAATTATCAAGAAAACAGTGAGATTAGAAAAAAAATTATTATGTAAAATGCAAGGAATTTCGTTACAGAAGATTTTTAAATTAATAATTCAGACGATTTCAAAAAGCGCATACCGATAATTAAGAATTACAAAAGAATAAATATTTTCTGTCCATATTCATATTAAAAATAAGAGTACAGTGTCTTATTAGCAATAAATTTTTCTAAAATTATAATACAGAATTAAATTAAAATTCTTAATCGATATTTATTGTTATTATTTTTAAGTTAACATTTTTCATAAAAGACTTGTAGTTCTTGTACAACTCAACCACTATAAAAAGTAGTAAACAAAACGGCATTAGGGTTACTATAACATCGTTTCGTTATGTTATCATGTAGGTGACAAACTCGAGGATACACTGAAGTACAATTCGACCAAAGCTCAAAATAAAACTGTCTTGCTATTACCTCCATGCCATTGTGAGCTTAATCCTATCGAAATGATTAGGACACTAGTTAAGAACTTCATTGTTGAAGAAAACCAAACATTTAAAATGCCCGAGGTAAAATGGGTTTTGAAAGTATGAGCTGAATTGGCGTTCAGGAATGGGAAAATTGCATCGAATATGTAACCAATGTGGTAGAAGAAAAACAACGTAGGATTTAGACGATGCTACGGAAAACGTAGTAAATGCCGTGATAATTATCTCCCACTCGAATTCTTCAACATCGAAGTGATTTCTGAGGTAAGGGCTTTAAAATTTATTCCAATTGAATAATTGTGAAAAAATAAATGTAATTGCTAAATTATTGATGTAAGGTAAAAGTGAACTCTTTGGCAATCCATGTACTTTTATTCTCTAGACTCAGTGAATGGACTATAGTTATTCTGTTCACCAGGTTGCATTTTTCTTACTAGTTTTTTATAAATATTCTTTGCTTTTTCTCAACAATCTATAACGCCAAATTGAATTTTGACTACTTGTTCCTCTAATCGAATGAAATCAGTTGAAACATAGTATCTTACGCGATTCAATTTAGTTTTAAAATCTAACCAATTTGAATTTGAAATAGGCCATTTTCAAACTTCAAATCTATTATGTGTTAATTTTAAAGGTGATAATCAAATCCATAATATTTTGATTCGTATCCTGTATACGATCATAAGTGTCCTAATTTTCAATGCCTTCAAAGTTTATATTGTTAATTAACAATAAATATATATCCAACTTATAATTTGAACCCTAAAAATGGTAGGAAATTGTAACTTTTTCATAGTATTGTTTATAAGTTCAACTATCTTGATTGGTGATTTTGTACACTGTTGGCCACCTTAGCGGAATAAGGGGCACTCTAAACTAGGGGTTTTACCTACTTAGGATCTTGGCGATACTTATGAAAGAGGTCACATATTTGATTTTGGCATAATCTAATTTTAAGAATTTTTGGGAAACGGCATATTGAGCATTTCTTGAACGAGTGCCGAGACAGTTCAAATCCGATTTCCTTGTTTACTTTTCTGAGAGTTTTAGCTTCGTAAAAATTAAAAATCAATTTAAATATCTTTTTCCAATGTGGTACCATCATATTTTAAGCTGAATGATTTGTCTAGAGCAAATTCTTGTTGCCTTATTTATAAAAAAAAATGTAAGTACTCAATACTGTAAATCAAACATAATAACTTACGATTGCATAATATAACTTTGTGTCACAGTTAAATCGTTTTTTGTAAAAGGCGAAATAACTCTATTTCAATCATATTTATAAATATTCTATATTTATAAATATTAAAATAGAAGTGAAAAAATATTAAATAAAATTCATTAATTTGGAAAGCATTTTCGATCGGATATTTTCGTATTAACAAATGAATATTGAGTTTTTGTCTTAAAAGTATATGAAAAATCACAAGTGTAAATTTTGCTATTGAACAAGAATGTTCGAATCCCTTTTTGATTCGCAAAAAAGGGGAAACTGTTTGAAGGAATGTATCTATTATTTGGATGATTAGAGAATCTTTATTTTTAAAAAAAGTCAATTTTGACAGAGTTAAATGACTAATATTAAATGTAAATATCATTACTATTTACAGTTTTCACAAAGATGAATTAATTTATGATAAGATTAGTTAACATTTATTTCAGTATGATCATATGTTATTTACATTAATGAATATTACTTACTTTATTTAAATGATATTTGTGTTTATAGTATTTTTGCTTTCATTCCTATTTCTACATTTGGAAATTGCCCATTATTAGCATCACAAAAAAAGAAACCTTCTTCATCCAATTCGTGTTACATTTCTTTTTATTTGATCAACTAAGTGGAAGCATATGATGACCACATTTTACTTTTGGGATCCACTTTGAATTCTTAATTTTACAAACATTCGAATAACTTGAATAGCCTCCTATTTGAATATGCAATTGAATCAAAGTTAAAATTTTCAAACCACCGACTTACGAATCTTTTAGTTTATTTAGCTTTTGAATACATCCTATTGTGTGAAATTCAGAAGCTAACAGTCATTGATACAATTCACTGATACAAATATTCGCTTTTGATTAACAAAAATGAGTACCACGCTTTGCTCTTTGGTGTTTAAACAATGACTGCCAGTTTATTGTTTGATTTAATTAAAATATTCTTCCCTTGTCTGGAAATGCAATTGAGAGCCCGTCTCGTTTCTAAAATACATGGTGTCTTATTGAAGACATTCTGCATTTAAATTAAGGTAATGTACCATCTAAATTTGTGGGTCTCAATAGTTAGAGGAGACATTTATGTATCTTTGTCATTTTAGCTTTATAGAAATAAGTAATGAATATAAAGAAATGCTTTTTTTAAAATTTTATATAAAATAACACTTTTTTCTCAATTTCTACTATTATCTCATACTCTCCTTATATATATATATATATATATATATATATATATATATATATATATAT
>JAOUZG010016587.1:9729854-9768275 GCA_026289955.1 Argiope argentata | reverse complement strand
ATATATATATATATATATATATATATATATATATATATATATATATAAAACTTATAGTGGATGACATTTGATAATAATGCAGTTTAAAAATAAATTCTTTAATTTCTTATTAATTAAAAAATAACTTTCTAGACAAAAATCTTCATTTACCCACCACCAAATAAGTAACGAATTCAGTTTACTTTTTCCCCACAATAATGAGGTTAGGCTTAACCTGTTTTCGGCCGATTTTTTAAAACGATTCTGTTTGTTTTTCTAATGTTTGATGCATTTAAAATTAAACATTGATAATTTATCCATTTTTTCGATTCATTTTGAAGTACTTTCGAATTAAAATAATAAAAAATAAAGAAAATTAACAACTTCTAATCAGTATTGCTTTAACCCCAACTGGTGTAGAAAATTCATGCATTTTGCGTCACCACAGTTGATTTTGAATCCTCAATTGGTGTTAAAAATTAAATTCTATTATAATTTTTTAATAAATTATTTATAGTAATTGTAAATATTAGACCTGGATAGTCTGGTTGGCATGGTGTTGGATTCGCATCTGTTGTGCTGCGAGTTTGAATCCCCCAGCTGAAGATTGTGTGTGGTGGTCGCAATTATCTAAATGTGGAGAATAACACCACTGGGGGTACTAGGTCAGAGGGGATCTTTCGTTGTTCCAGTTCTAAAATACGATCTGAGAATGGATGCGTGAAATTTCATGAATGATGTCCGCTTCGTAAAAAGGATTTGCGGCTTATCTGAGTTAGAAGTCAGAATTCTGCCTTCGAGCGCTCAGGAGTCCATACCCTCAGAAGCTACTGCGCCCCTCCTTCCGTTGTAAAAAAAAACAGGAGGGCAAGAATTGTAGTTATTTAATAAAAAATAACTGAAATAAAAAATTTCCTAACTTTCTGAATTTTTCCTAATAACCTTATTAGGAACTAGTTTTAAAAAATTGCGTTTTGTATTACTTCTTATAAATAGGATAATTTCTCTTTAGAAGAATGTATAAAATTTTTATGTGATGACTAATTTTCAGAAGGATAGTTATGCGTCTTTTTCTGAATTATTTAAGAAAAGCTTCAGATCAAAATTTATTTCAGCTCTGAAATACGTTGATATGTCATTCTTTTTAACTGTAATAAATTTTATGAGCAATATTATTGCCTTAAATGCACAAAATTCAATCAAAATAAATAATCATCTAGATTTACCTTCTATTCTAAATGCAAATATTGCAAAATACTTCAAAAAATATTTTCGATTAAAGTAATGAATTTATATTTCAGTCATCTCCCGTAACATTTATAAAAGCAGTCTAACAAATCAGGTTTAAATAATTAATAAAACAAGCAGATATAAAAATTCCAACAAAAATATAAAGTGAACGCTTCAAAAATAACCTGACAATTATAAAATTCTTGCCTTATTTTATGAATTACTTGCTTTTACCCTCGACTTTGTACGCGTGGAAATTTTGATGTGTATGTATGAAAACTGGCTGTCTGATCACAATCTAAAATGTCATCAAATTGTATCATTATGGTGCTCTTAAAAATAATTTTCGCCAAAAAAAGTTTGTCAACAAATTTTAACAAAAAAATAATCAATCAATACAGAAAAATAGAATGCACGCAAAAAAATTTAATCGAAAATAATGAAAGTAGGCGAAAGGAGTACATACATACAGAAAGAGCAGGAACACTCCCCCATGGCCGTTCAACAACCAGGGTCTTACACAGCACTCAGGGGAGGCCTGCAAGCGAACCTTACCACCCAACGAACTTCGGCCAGGAAAGGCCGACAGTCCAGGGGGCCGCCGGGCCCCGAATCGCCAGACCCCAGGGAGAAGCTATGTCGAGACAGTCACAACTCCGTAGTCATCATTCTAAAGTACATACATACAGTAGGAAAAAATTAAGGGAAATGAGCTGGAAAGATCGAATTACAATAACATAAAAAATGACTGCAAAGTAAACCCAAACAAAGCGCTGCCAAAAAATTACCAACCTCGCAAAGCACCAAATGGTTGTTTATCAAAGCGTAGCCCACGAAACTAACCTAAAAACAATTGATTTACGATATGTACCTGAAATAAAACAAAACAGTAAACCAATTAATCAAAATTATTTTGCTGATTAGTCTGGACAAAACAAAACCAAGTCCAAAACAAACTGTGCATGCCAATTCACCACAAATGCGTGAATTTTATACGCCAGTTGGGGTAATACTGATTAGAAATTTTTAATTTCCTTTGTTATGCTTTATTTTAGAACTTTTCCGTTCGCCGGATACAAGAGAAAAATAGTCAAATAATGTAGAATTCCGATGAATAATAATATCAAGTAATGTAGAAAACGATTCTGTTTATTTTTATAATGTTTGATGCATTTAAAATTAAACATTGTTAGTTAATCGATTTTTCGTATTCATTTTGAAGTATTTTCGAATTAAAATAATATAGAAATTAGTAATCTGTATTACGTTCCCAAACTGGCATAGAAAAATCACGCATTTTGAGTTGTCACAATTGGCTTTGAATTCTCAATTGGCGTTGAAAATTCAACGCTAGTATAATTTTTTCCTCAATTATTTATATTAATTGTAGTTGGTATGGCGCTGGATTCGCATCCTTTGGGCTGCGAGTTCGAACACCATATATAGAAAGGATAACGGAAATTATCAGGAAATTTGCTTTCTATTTTGCCGCTTAATATTTTGATTCTGTCATTTATATTAATTATATTATTCAATAAAAAGTAACTAAAATTAAAGTTTTCTTTGTTAATCTCAGTTGGAATTGATTAAAAAAAAATTGGTCTTTTATGTTGCTTGTTTTAATTTCCCAAACCGAAAACTCCGTACATGCATTAAATTTAAATTAGATTAATCTAGTAATTTTTTTCCGTAGAATTGAAATATCTACTGTTTAATTTCAATCCTCCTTAGAGTTTTATTCTCCTTCTCGTCAACAAACGACATATCTTTTAGTGATGTACGTATTTTCCATGATTTTATACAGTATTATTTTTATTTAAGCATAAAATTTACCAAGACTGCGCGAACACAAAATAAAGCTTGTGCTTTTGAAATAAATGTTTTCAACCACATTTTTTAAATGATTTTTCGCTTTTAAGAAATTCCTTCCTCGGCTCGTGTTCTTTTCATTTCTTTAGTATTCTTCCCTCATTCATAGAAGAATTCTATGAATTCAAAAAGTAACTCGAGTAAATGCCTTAATTTTTTCTTTCTTTCGAATATCTCTGAAGTTATGCCATCACTATAGTATTATAAAATGAACTACTTCTCAGAAGAATTCCAAAATGTAGGTTTTAGAGATGAATGAAAAGACCATGAGGAGAGGAATGTTGAAGTGGAAATAGAATGGATAGTTCTTGAGAAATAACTTTATATTGGTGACTTTTTCAAAGAATCGGTGTACATTCTGCGAATACCTAATCGGAGAAATCAAAAATTCGACATGAGATATATGGTGTTCTTTTTCAGCATGAAAAATGATTTTTCGTGAACTAATAGCTATTTAACTACTCGTTTTTTAATAAACTATCAAAGAAAAAATTGTGAATTATTCTACTATCATACTTCTTTCTAAGGGTATGTGATTTCTATGAATGATATGTCTTACAATATGAATATGTTGTTGGGTTATTGGCAAAAGAGCCATCCTTGGCTATAACGCCAAGTATATATACAATATTCATAAAATACAAAAATTCAAATTTTTAATAAATTTTAATATTAATTTATTCTCATATTAATTTATTTATAAATAGCTATTTTATTTAAATGATATTCGAAAAAAAATTACGAATGAATGATTTTATTCTCTCCGGCACATTTCTTTCATAGAAAGAAATGTAGATTTATCAAAACTAACTGCTAATGATTATTCCGCATTTTATGAATAAAAGACTGAAAAATCGGGATATCCAATGAATATTCGAATATGCAGCTGTCATTCCCAGATCAAATTTCAAATGGGATTGAAGTAAGTAATAATTAAATCCTCAATTCATGAAGATATATTCCCAGAGCTTATATAATAATAAAGATATAACCTAGTAGAAAAATAGACCTAAATTTCATATGATGGCTTAAAGGAGTCGAATTAAATTTACTCTAGACAAGAACTTTAGGAAAAAAAATACTACTTAAAGAGTAAGTAAAAATATATTGTTTGGAGTTACCAGAATACCTCCAATTTTTTGCCATCACCAAAATGCTATAATAACTTTCATAACGAAATCAGGCCTTTAAATTTGTGCATTAATTTTTCAAATTATATTAGACTTATAATAAGATGTTAATAATGGCTGAACTGATTTGTGGTATATCGAGTGAAAAAATGATATTTCAAAGGAATCTATTTTTTTTAAAATCAGCTTAAAAAATATTTATCAATATCACTAAAATAGCTTTGTAATGTGAAAATACTATAATGAATTATCAATCATTTTTCAAATACTTATTTTAATGGGAAATTTAAATTTTTTTGTAAATACCCGTTTTAACTAACGCTTATAGGCATGTAAGATATGGAGTCAATTGATATAAGAAGAAAGAGAATGTATGCCAGCCATTTAGAAGTCAATTGCAAGTCTTTTGTAGAGTCAAATTAATGCCGGGTTTACACTAGGCCAGTTATAAGACAACCAGTAGACAGCGCATGCGCAGAAAAGGGTGGATTTATGCTTGCTATAATTTAATAAGATAAATTCAAGCATTCCATGCTTGGCTATAAATTGCCACTTTGGTGTCTCTAAATTTTTCTTTTTCACTCGCGCGTCCTATTAAAATGATACATATTTATACAAAGAAACATGGTAATAAAAAAAAAGGTCAACATACCTAAATCTAGAAAACTATTGAGGAAAACCCCCACAGCCTTGCATCAGAAAGAACAAACAGTAACAAGTAATATAAAAAACAATTTTTTAAAATCAATTTCTACTTAGGTTAACAGTTTTATTTTAGTTATTCTTTATTAAATAATTGCAATTAATATAAATATTCATATAAATATATCATAATCACAATATTAAGCGTCATAATAAAAAGTGAGTTTCCTGGCTATTTGCATTCTCTTTTCTATATATGGTGTTCGAGCTCGCAACCCAAGGGATTCGAATCCAACGCCGTATCACCCAGACTATTCCGGCCTGATAATTACAATTATTATAAATAATGTATTAAAAAATTATACTAGCATTGAATTTTCAACGCCAATTGTGGCAACCGAAAATGCGTGAATTTTCTACACCAGTTCGAGTAACGCAATACAGATTAAAATTTTTTAATTTTCTTTATTCTCTATTTTAATTTGAAAGCATTTCAAAATTAATTCGAAAAATCGATTTATTAACTATGTTTAGTCTTAAATGCATCAATCGTTATGAAAATAAACAGAATCGTTTAAAGTAATCGACCGAAAACATGTTAAGCCTAGCCTGATTAGTGTGAGGGAAAAAACAAACAGAATTCGTTACTTATTTTGGGGAGGGGAAATGACGATGTTTGGCCAGAAAGTTAGTTTTTAATTAATTAATAAGATTAATGAATTAATATTTGAAAAAACTGCATTAACATCAAATGTCACCCACTGCGTTTTAAAAAATTTACTTGAACTTCATTGGTTGAACAAAAAAGTAATTTTTAACTATTGAAAATTTTAACAAGATATATATAGAGAGAAAATGCGTGAGCTATTAGTAGGAATTGAAAATACATCGGAATTATTCTTCGATAAGATATCAGTTTTTTCAAACCAAAATACCCCCTGCCAAATTCTAAAACGCTTGTGCAGTAAAAAAAAAATAATAATAAAGCGACATGTTGTTATCCCTTCTGGACAATTACTTGCCAACATCTGAACAGCATTTTTCAGCCTTTCTATTCATGCTCTACCTACTGGCAGAGTGTGAACCGACATAACTCTCCTGAATGCTGTGGACATAGTGCTTGTCTGTCAAATTTATCGCACTTCATTGCAGTTGTTGCTCTTTTATAAGTGAGAGAGTGATTACTCTCATCTACTGACCACGGAAGACCAAAATTTTCATTTACTTTTTCAATTCAACTAGCGAAATTTCGAGTTTTGGGGTCATTAATCTCTTGATATAAGATCAGGTATTGAATCAATTAGTTTCCATTAACAATTCGATCTTTTCGTATTATTAAATTTCTGAGTGGACCATGTCTTTCGATTTCATTCGGAGACATTATGGCAAAACAATCTCTTCATAAATATTTCATCTCTAATATAAATAGAGACGAAAGTCAGTTCGAAAGTTGTTGATTTGCAGAGGAGACCATTCAAACTAATGCGACCAAATTTTACCCAGACATACTTTGGATATTGAAGATGTGCAATTTAGTACACTCTTAACCAAGCGTTAAATAATTAATATAATATATTGAAGTAAGACTTAAAATGTAAGCCATTTCAGTGACGTCTCCACCAATAACTACAGAAATATTGTTTTTGTTGTTTTAAGATACAACTATCGGATTTTAATTTATACTGGTTTTGATATTGCATTAAATTTAGCATTGCTTTCGAAATTGAAAAATGAAAGAGCGATATTAATTCATTTCAAAAGATTTTATTTTGTATTGTTGAAACGTTACTACACAGAGAGAAAAAATCCAGAATGTTTTCGTATGTTTGTCTTAAATCATACGTTAATTCAAATTCTGTGTATGTGTATTTTTTTATTCACAAATAATAGTAATTATTTAAATATATATGCCTCATAATTTTTTATTGATACAAGTATTCTTTTTCTATTTACATATACTTTGATATGTATCTTGAAGGGTAGTTATGCCATCTTTTCAATTTATTTTTTATCCCATGAATTGAATGCCCTTGTAATCAGCTTAGTAATATTAGCATTCATTAGAATAAAAAATGTAATAAAAAAAGTTTAGCTGAGATTTTCATGTCCTTGTGAAGCTATTAACTGGGAAAGTATTTTTCCCGTTTATGAATGCTAAATTATTTTTTATGCATTTATTTATTATTATAATTATTATAAAAGTTACTCATAAGTTAAATATGAAATTCAATTGCATTAAGAACCGGTATTCTTTATGCATATTAGAATAAACGCCCATATAAGAAGCTTAACTACAATAATTACTATGAAATATCCATACGCTATAATAATTATCATTCTCTGAACAGAACAAAATGCAAACTTATAAAATTTAAAATCCCTATACTTAAATTACATGCACAAAAGCTCGAAAATTGAAAGCATCCTTAATCATTTTTTAAGAATTAAATCAGATTTTTAATAAATAAATCTTTAGAAATTTATTCTATGGCTTGCAGGCGAATACCTTCTTAAGGCACAAACGTGTCTCTCTTTTATTTTAAAACTGCACTGCTGAATTGTAAAATCTACCTTCCGGTAATAGAAGAATCTAATTAATTCTTACTTAATAGAAGATTCTAATTAATTAAGAAATTGCATTTCTAAGGGGAAGAATTGAAGAAATAATATGATCTAAATCGCCCACATAATAGAAGGAGAATATAAATGCACAAAATATATGTCGATATAATGAAGTTCGTTTATTATTCTATTTCTTTTATGTTACATGATAGCTGTTGAATGATGATGCATATTTTCACAGTTTATGAATGGTAAGCTATTTTTGAGTATTTACGTTTTATTTTCTCGATTGAGAATATAAATTTCGAGCATTTAAATTTAATTTTAGTTTCAAGATTTCCTCAAATATTTAATTAGAGTCAATAATTGGATTTTATGAGAATCATTTATAAAATTAAAAATGAAAAACATATTTAACTGAAACTTTCTTATTAAGAGGCAGTTAATAAATGACCATGAGTGCTTTTATAGTTTATGAACGCTAAATTACAATGTCTATTTTGTCACACGCAAAGAAAGATAATTTTTGAAACACACAAGTTTTATAGATATTTATTTATTTTTCATATGTGAATACATATTTTTTTTTTCTATTGCATTGAAAAAAGTAATTATTCCAGTATTTTGATTCAAATGTTTAAGAATTTATATGTTATGGATTACTTAAATATGTACTTATTTTGTTTATTATTATGTCCTATTATTGGCTCAATTAGTTAATATCTACAATTCGAAATTCATTACTAAAGAAGAAAATTCTTAAACATTTCCTATTATTAAAGAGTCTATTTGTCTAATAATTATTTAGTGTTAGTCCTTTATATTTAACTATTAATTTCATTATACCCAAAGACATTCAGTTTATTTATGTTTTTTATATATTTTTTTAATTCAGTTCTATTTATTCCATATTCTTTTTCACTGTTTTTTTTGGGTTTTACCTTCTCTTGCAATTATGGTTTCAAGCTTATTAACCCTCTACTGCATGAATTAATAACTCGTTGAAAAAAGATATTTCACGGTGTAAATAGCTTTATTTAATTATCCATAAACCATATTAAAATAAAAATAAGGAAAAAGTTTTATATTTTGGGTTTTTTTTTACGGAACCATATATGGGCTCGTTTGCACTGAGACAAAAACCATTACAGTTGAAAAGTGGAAAAATTATTCACCGTCGAGAAAGATGAGTATATCGACTCTATGAAAATATTTCTTTTGCCAAAAAGTACTTTCGTTTTTTGAAAATGAATCATTCTCACTTCAATTCTGCTTTTTCATCCACCTGCACAAAATTGAGGTTATTTCAAAATATCATAAAATCATAGACATTTTTTGCGTTTTATTATTGCTAAATATATATTTGATGGAATTATATATTTGATAAAATAGTTTAAATTATTTTATAATACTTAATTTGGAAATAAAAATAAATCAAAACTTCAATACCATATATGGGCCCATATGCACTAAAGGGTTAAAATTTAAATGCTGAAAATGTTAACTTCAGTTACCTCAACTATGTTGTTATTATGTTTAGCCGTGTTTAGCGACCATCTGGTTAGTTAGGAATAATACTGTTTAAAATTTTCAGAAATTTTTATGTAACTTAACATTTACTAAAGCAAAACATTTTTAAGCTTCAAATTTTGATAGTCATATAATACATACTATTATAAAAGCCTTTTGTTATTTTCTACATTTTACTGTGTATCTAATTTTCTGCCAGTTTCCATGAAATGTGACGATAAATTGTAGTGAATGTATTTTAGTGAACTTAAATACAAAAACTTTTTCTTGGAGATCACGTATATTTTTGAAAATATGAGGGTAGGAAATCGAAGCTTTCAGTATTAAATTCTTATGTATACTACAGACTACTTTCAAAAGGATTTAAATAATATAAGTAATATTTCCTCTTATTTTAAATAAATATACATATGAAAACAGGTATGAAGTTTAAATATTATTAATTACCTATATTATAAAGACCCTATTAATTGTATTCAATAAAATGATCTTGAGAATCTATCGTTTCAATCTGCTACGATCAAATCGGATCAAGTTATAAAGCTTTGAATATCATTATTTTAGACCAATCAGTTATAGCGAAATTCCGAGGGTGTTGTTGGCAAATTTTCTTCAAGATGGTCGATAGAGATCACGTGTTTATATAGAATAATGTTTTTTACCAGACATGCATTGACCATGGGTTCTAAAGTTTTTCACATGAAGCTTGTTAAATAGATTGCCCTATAATTCAAAGAGCTTGCAAGGTTTTTTAAAGGTTTAAAGAGTACATCTGAAACCCATGATTAAAGGTTAAAGAGTACATGATCACTTCACACCATTGTATTGGGAATTTTTGTTCAATACGTATGATATTAAATAGTTTTAATAAATTGCAAAGAGACCTCGTCTGAATGATGAAGCGATTGTAAATGACCCCATCAAGACTAGGACTGCTAGTATTAGAATAAGACAAAGTATGCTTCAGCTTAATTAACCTGAATTCGAAATTATATTGAAAATATGAACGATAAATTACTGCAATTTACTTTCTTCTGCTCAATTTTTAGCCTCAAGAAATGTTGGACTGCAGGAATGTACAGCAGAAAACTTTCTCGAATGTACGTTTGAGAGTATTTGCAACTTCAGGAGACGAAGAGTATGTCGTATTTCCTTATTTTAATACAAAGAAGAAAAAATCGGGATATATTTCATTGGCTGCTTTGACTTTCTTCGATAATTGTTTGCTAGGGGTAGAATGAGTGGGAGTAGAAACGTTTTCAAAACTGGTCCTCTTACTACTGAGGCGGATTCGGTGAGAGTAAGTTTTTGTTCGTTTAAAAGCAATGAGAACTTTCATAGTTGGACAAGATTCCTTTCACCATGATCTACGAAAGTTTCTTAGACTTGGGTGACGCAGGAGAATAAATACTATTATTTACAATGTTATGAATGCAGTAAAGGGCTTGTTGAACCGTTGCTGATATATCAGCAGTGTGAATCATGGCTTCAGTAATTTTTGTCTATTGGGTTAAATACAGTCCAATCCGTTCGTTGGACCTTGCGTCACACCATCACTGTTGGCATGTAAAACTAGTATTATAGGAAAATAATCACTATTATGAAGATCATTTTCAACTGTTCAATTCACAAGCTGCAAGCGAGCATACTGAAAGATCTAAACAATTGAAAGGAGTATATAGAGGTAATGGAATTAAGTCTTATTATTGAGCAAACTGAGACAGCTATTAGAAATAAACTGTTCTATCTGCCGCCCAAAATAATTTGCTCTATCTGAAATCTACAAAGTACTATGACCACTGAAGTCGCCATGTAGAATAAATGACACTGGAAGTTGATCCACAAAATTATTGAGTTGTACAAAATTATTGAGTAAACAATATTTTGTGGAAGTTGATCCACAAGATAGTGTTGACTAATAAAAATATTGAACGGTAGATCAACACATCAGATTGTAATTAATGTTCATGCATACATTTGAACAGCCACAGTTTACAAATTAGTAACGAGTGAGAAAAGTATTCAAACGCCACCAGAATTTTGTGAGCCACTATCTGCATCTTTCCGAAAAGTATTATACCTACGTAATTTAAGAGGGATGTTTGTCTTCAAGAATGTTTCTTGAAGGCAGATGCAAGCGGAATGAAATTTATTAAGAATGCTCCTGATTTCATTTAATTTGGACCAAATGCCACTACAATCCCAAGAGAAAGAAAACCTACTAAGAAATTATTTTAAGAGAAATGGATTGGAACATTCCATTAAATGGAGTGGTTGAACATTAGATGGAGTTGGCGATAAATCGCAACTCATTTGGAGGTCATAATCATTCTAACCAGATGGATAAAATAAAATGAAATCTGGACTTCTGTGAACACGCCATCAGAAATTGGCGATAAGTTCTTGTAGACTTTATCCTGATTTGCAAGTACCAGAGCACCAGAATTACGCAAAGTTGATATTTTCATTCTTTTTTCAAGATTATCTTGAGGGATTTCATATTTTAAATTCCAAAGCTTAAGGGATTTGTTTTTTTTTCTTTGTTTTGATTCTTTTCTGGTTTGTAGATTCAGGAGCACTATTACTTAATTTTCTGAATCCTTATCAGACATTTTTGCTGGATGCTTAGTTTTGGTCATATTCTGTACACAATTTGTACAAGAGCAATATCCACAAAATTGTTTCCTGGCAATAGATGCACAAGTCACACTTAGAGTTGACGTCTGAGGAAGTACTTCTCGCCTGGCCTCTAGGTATGAAACATTTTCATTGAATTGAATCGATTCTATTTGCTTTTAAAATGTCCATCGTGGTCGAGATAGAGAAGTCATATCTAGACTCTCCGAACCATCACGAAGACACACTGATGTAAGCCATAAAACTGAATGATCAGACCGCCGCAATAGCAACACTAGAGGGATCTGTAGTTGGATCCTAATGTTCATTACCGGCAATGGTACAACCCTCCCAGTAAGAAGTGCATCCCTCCATTGATGGAATGAGCCTAACCCCACCTATTAGTGTATCCTCCAAGGGTGGCGAGATCCAACCATCAAACCGGAAGCATCTCATCCTCATTTTGATGTGCTCCCTTGGGAGATGGGCGAGATGGAGAAAAGGAATGTGGTTACCTTCCCACACTTTTCATTTGCAAGACATTTCTGGTTGCCATAGACTTTTTCTGCAGAACGTGCACAGGTGCGAGTCCTGAAACTGCTGCATTTAGAACGCCCAAAGCTTTGGAATTGGAAATATAGGATTGGATTTGGGATATATATATATATATATATATATATAATATACTAACAACGAATTTCCTATAGATTCTCCAAGATTCTTGTAAATTTATTTCATTACACCTGAGAATAATTAGAACGAAGAAGCTGCCCATCCCGCTTAACATTTATATGGTGTGCATGAGTTACTTCTTCAGGTTTCAACTCCATAGTAATTTTTTAAGGGAATCATTAAACAACTCAACACACACCATTGTACCTTTTGAAGAGGTTAGTGTTGCATGAGCAATCACAATTACAGATGTGTCCCTAGTGTTGTTAGTTTAATCATTTATTGTTTTTGCTTGCGGGAACTCACTTCCACAAGTAAATCACAAGATCAAAGTTTCCGGGTTGACGATACAGTTCCAAGCAATCCAGTCATTTCCTTAGCAACGAGAAATGCTGAAACACTTAGAAAAGTCCCTTTTTTTTTTAAGAATGCGTTTTATAATAATAAAAAAAAACTCTTAATATTTTAACGAAGAAGCATGGTTCATTTGTTGGCCTCTGAAAGTAGAAAGCTTTTCTCCTTTATGGTACTATAAACAGGCCCTACGGCACCGCGGGAACCAATAATGGAAGCAGCAGCCGGCTCTGGATATTCCCAGCCTCCCCGCTTATCTTAGTGTTAGCCCGAACCAATTTTCCTGGGTGCCACCCCGTGGGAAAATGTCCACCTTTAACGCGAAAGCAAAGAGATTACCCCTTCGATCCATCCCCTTGGGCAATCCAGTGATGTGCCTGGGAAACCAGCTGATTGATACACCAGGAACCGAAAGGGACGAGAATCGGGAAACAACAAAGAGGCGACAGTCCCTCACGAAATGATAAAGGATGGTGAAACATCCTCCCTTATCTACAATAGAGGAAAAAAAGAATGAAGGCTAAAATCAGATGACGTAATTCGAGTCTGGAAGGCAGACCAGATAGCTACGGTTTGGGGGGGGGGGTCGTAGCTGAATAAGATATATACATTAGAAGTACGTCCGTCACACCTGAAGAAGATGTGCCCCTGAGTGATATGACTTATGATATCCTCAGTTTATTAAAAAACGCAGAGTAAAAATGCTGTGCAAATCTTACATACGTGAAACGTATGGAAACATTACAGCATGAAATGCAAAAGTAGCTCCATGTCCTTGGATAGTGAAATGTCACAAAACAAAACAAAATTAAATAAAAACTGATAAACATTTCAGTATTTTTTTAAATTTAGTATGCTTTATGGTAAACAGAGATTGTGTACTTAAAAATTTTGAAAATGAATCAAAGTATCATTTGGTGGAAATATGAATATACAAATCAATAACATTATGTTATTTACATTTCAATTAAATAGAAATATTTCGGAAAATAAGAACCTGATTTTTATTCTTCAGCTGTGCCAGGAATTTTTAACTTAATCTTGTTTTATTAGTATCGATTGCTACATTTATATAAAATGTTTGATTATTTTAAACAATTTGCCTTGAGAGTAATATTTATCATTTATTTACAATTAACTGTATAACTTAAAAGCGTTAGCCTCGAATTTTTGTTTAGTCATGCTTCATTGCTGATAACGGTAGACATATAAATAACGGTTATTAGGAGTGTATTTGTCTAAATCTTTATATCTGGGAATTTCTCAAAGGCAATTAACTTAGTTGAAAGACACAAAATCAAGGGTTACATTTGAAAAACTTAAAGAATATGAAAATAAAAAAAATTGAATTGCCCCTTCTGCAAATACAATTTACATATGTTTAAGGAAAACATTTTATTTCAAGTGTAATACATTTTCCTTGAATTTTGTGTTTACAAATTACAAACAATGACAAGTGTCAGATGCCCTTTTTGTTGGACTGTAAAAAAAAAGTCCTAAAAACCGGAAAATGGTGTTCAAAAAGATGGATACGGTGTGATGTACATTATCGTATGATACAGGAAGTCAATTACAGGCTCTGGTCATCCCCATCTTCGTCCTACTCCTTAGTGCTAGCCTTAACCTGTATACTGGTAGTCATTCCCTGGAATAGTGACCACCCTTAACGCCATGCCCAAGAAGTGACTATTTCGCTTGAACTGTAGCAGATTAACTACTCAGAGGGCATGTTACTACCGATTAATATACCGGGTCTACAGTCTACCATCCGTCTAAGGGGTCGCCACCCCCCCATTGCATGGGTAATTTGGCTGTTCATAAGAAAAAAGTAGCAAACAGAGCGGCAACAGCTTCTCATGGAGAG
The DNA here is from genome assembly GCA_026289955.1 of Argiope argentata. Classification (NCBI taxonomy): domain Eukaryota; kingdom Metazoa; phylum Arthropoda; class Arachnida; order Araneae; family Araneidae; genus Argiope; species Argiope argentata. The sequence continues at coordinate 9,753,827 of JAOUZG010016587.1, read as the reverse complement.
CTCCCTGACTTGCCTTCGACGAAAGGAAGAAAAATATCGGAAAGCAAGAGGATAAGGGGAGGATGAGCTGAAAGAAGGCCAGACATTGGAATATCTAGGGGATGTGAAGCCGGTTCCATTTAAAAAAGATGTGCAGTTGAGGAGTAATTAGACTTAGATAAACAATTATAACAAATAAAGAATTAATAATTTTAAATTCTGAAATAGAAAACCTTATATTTTTATATGGCTAGATATGACATCGAGACCACTATAAGACATGCCTCCGGGCAGATTGCCATCAAAGATCTGAACCGTAAAGTCTTTTACTGCTTCTAGAAATTCAAGCCATATTGAAATTTTCTATTTTTACATTTGAAAGAGAACGAAGGAGATAAAAAGATGTTAAAAAACATTGAATTGTCTGGATCTTGATTCCTACAATTTAATTTGTGTTCATCCACACATCAAATGACAAGTAAGCTGAATGACGCGATGTGGTCTGATCAGAGGGAGAAACATTTCTATAACCTAATCGTCCTGACTTCGAAACCGGAGGGTTTTAGGGTTGAGACCCGATTTCACCTAAGAACCGTAAAGTAAATGGACCTGGTGTGCGCTATATTTATCAGAGTCAAACGTCCTGCCGCTGGTGTCGTGTTGAATTGTAGAGAGGGAGAGAGGTGCCAGCTCAGGTGTCGTCCTCGTCATCAGACCACGGCTCAAAACAACGAGGTCCATTTCAAAATAGCCTTACTGTTGTTTTGAAATGGGAAATTAATATAACTAAATTAAACAAATTAAAATGTGGACTCTTTGTTATTTTTAAGCGAGAAAATGATTCAGAAGCGACCTAAAGATGCACGCTTTCTGCAAAAATTGATATTTTTTACTTCTACGAGCTTATGTATTATGCTCTTTGTGTATGAATTTAATTATAGTATATAGCAGGGGAAGTCTTGTTTATCTTTTTTTCACTCTGATCCTTTTTTCTTTATGAGTTAGAGATGCATAGAAAAATTAATGATTTTTATAAAAACCTCATTTAGGTCACCCAAAGAAAATGGAGAACAAAAACGCCAAATAAATAATTAATTAATAACTAAACTAATTAGTAGTAATTTAAATTATTTTTTGTAAACTTTTATTAAAATGAAAATTCTATTTCAAATTATTTTTTATGCATCAAAGTCGACGCTATAGTCATCAAAATTGAAAAATGAATTGATTCTCCATTTGATATAAACTAGAAACTCACTAGTGAATTATGCGATTTTTTCTATTTCTTATCGAATATGTATTGACATTAATTATCGAATTCTCAGTAATTGCAAGCAGTGCTCATATTTCAACACCGAGCACTATAATTGTCGGAGGGAAGAAGGTTTATTTCACTAGCACAATCATCATAAACGTATTATACATAAATATCTTCATATGATGATTTCTTTAATTTCACTATTTCGGTGCGTTATTGGGAGGAAAACTTATTGCTCCGTTTCGAGCACTTTACGGACTCTACTGCCCCGGAGCAGACCTGGATCCCCGGGATACGAGAGGATTGTATCCAGGGTCTGCTCCTGAAACTGATATGCAAGGGTAAAAATGCTTTCCATAAAATCCCCATCAAGCCATCTATTGCCAAACTAAAAATACCATAAGAGGAGGTCTGGATTCCCGGGGCCCACCCAAAAATCGTTTGCTTCTGGGAAAGAGGGGGGAGGGGTGGCGCAATCGATGCAGGTACTGGTGGGTTCCCGGGGATTTCATAAGGAAGATACATCAAAGTCTTCCCAGCCAAAGACAGTCCCGGCGTCTGCGGGAGATGTAAAAATAGAAAGCCCCCAACTTGTAGCTTTTTATGTAGCTTGAATACGTAATGGCGGCAAAAAAAAATCAATTAATTTCGAATTTGAAAATATAAGCATGAATCTGAATTTAAATATTCGTTTTACGAATTTAATTAAATCTTTCTCTATGCAATTTTTTTTATAAATAATTTTGTTTACTTTTAATTTCGCTTTTTTTATCTTTTCAAAGTAAGACTGAGATAATTTTTTTTTTAAATTTTGACTCTGTAAAACGAGTATTTAATACATTATTATTAATATTTATAACAAAATATTTAGCCTTTCACTTTTGCATCTCGATTAAAAAGCGCCAAAATGCAATATTAAGATAAAATAAATCCCGTCATTAGTATAAAATGAAAAGGTTATATTAAGTCGTAATAATGCATATTGTAGTACTGAATGAATGAACTTTATATAATTATAGAATTCAAATGAAGAAAAAAATTAATGTTTTAAAACTATAATTTTCATACATATAATACATTTGATGAGCATGTAAATATAATAGGATAGATCAGAGGTCTTAATGAACTTGTACTTAATTTAGAAATGTTTTCTATAAAACTTCTTTAATAGAAATTAAATTTTTTTGAACTTTTTATAGTTGCCGCGCTAAAGCAACTGCAACTAGAGGCTTGATTTATTATAGAAAAAACAAATTCATTCTGAAATAAACTCTCATTCGTAAAATAAAGTATGAATTGAAATGTCTGAAATATTCCATCCATGTAAATAGAAAATACCAAATGTAAAATTTTTTTTGAATGAAACAAATTTATTTTTAATGAACGTTATAAAAAAGAATAATGTTGGCTTTCTGGCACAGAGGTAGCGCGTCTTCCTCATGTTCTGGGAATCCCGGTTTAGGCATGGTTGTTCTTCTGTGGGCTATCTGTGAGATGCGTGACTGTGCCCCCTGTAAAAAGGGTCCGTAACAGCAAATGTGGTGAGTTTGTAGCTAAGGCATACTCTTGGCCCCAGTTGGCGCTACTTCATAAACAAGAGACGCTCCTTTCGGCTTAAATCTGCTGCTGTATCAGCAGGGGGGGGGGGCTTGTCCGTTAGCAAGTGCCATAAGTAACAACAACAAGAATAATAAAATATAAATTCTATCATGACAATAAAAAAAAATTCAAATTCAAATTATTTTGTCAAGTCAATTTTTCGTTTTTATTTTTGCAACTTAGAGATTCAGATTGTACATTGTTCTAGTTTGAAAATCTTTTTGACAATACAAATTGAATAAGTGAATGTTATGAAAGCATTATGGAAAAACTCTTTAAAAAAACTAGAAGTTTTTGGCTAGACTTACCAAAAAATCTCAGTATTTTAATTGAAAAAATACTTATCTTCGAAATATTAATAGTTTTGTGTGTGTTTTTAACTATAAAAGTAAAAAGCCAATTGAAACTCATTGGCCGCGGTGGCCTGGTGTTAAGGTTTTGGCTTCGGAATCACAGGGTTTCAGGTACGAGACCCATTTCCACAGAAAAACCGTCATCGGTTAACGTTAAATCCGCCGGGGCCAAACGTAATCCCACTGGTGTGGTGTGGTGTGGAAGTTTGGAGAAAGGGTTCCAGCTCAAGTATTGTCCACGTCATCTGACCGCAGTTCAGAATTACGAAGTCCATCCCAATATAATCCTAGTATTGCTTTAGAATGAACGATAACATAACAAAACAAAACAAAACCAATTGAAACTCGCATTAAAAACAAATTTGGTATCTATTGCTCATCGCAAAAGTTAAGACCCATTCTTTCAATATTTGTGATAAGTCTTTATTTTTTACCTTCTTCTTTCCACTTCCTTTTGCAACAGAATTCAAGTTTCTTTTATTAGAAATCGAATATGTATTTTGGCATGCTATTATTTTTGAAGCTTTGCTTAGTTAATTTAAAATCTTTTATTTTTGTTATTTACATGTGTCTTGTTGCTCAGACAGAATTCTTCGACTCTAATCTAAATTATGATATTTTTTTTCTGAATTAATAATATATTCATTTAATTTAATGAATGATATTCATTAAATTGTCTTACTTTTTGTATGTTAGTTTATAAATATGTTACAGTCAGTTCTAAAAGAAAGCAGTACTTAATAAAATAAGGACTTCGTAAAAAAAACTGTTTCGGCTTTGGAACGGAAGAGTTTCAGGTTCTCTCAGGCGTTGTCCTAGTCATCTGACCACGGTTCAAAATTACGAATTCCGCTCCAAATATCCTTAGTGTTGATTTAAAACGGATCGTTTATGTAACTAAACTAAACCAAACTAAACTAAACCAATTAGCTTTTATGGCGAATTCCAGGAAGTGGTGAGGTTTCGCTTTTTTCATGCTGCGATCTTAAATTATTTTTTGCACTAAATAAACTGAAGTAGAATTTATAATTTCAGCTTTAGTTATCTCTAAAACGATAATAATTTTATTAAAAAAGTGGTTATTCATCGGGATTTTGCAATGTAATAAGTTTATTTGAATAAGCCGAATAAATAAATAAAAAGTGTGCGAATTTTTTTTTCTAGACGAGTTTATAAGCTGGTCGTAATTTGGATCAATTTTTCACATTTTTAGCTCCTTCCAAGTCATGGAAAATTTAGAACTTCTTTCAATGCATAATTACAAGTACACTTTTTGAAAATCATATGCTAATGTTAAATGCATGCCATATTCTTTTATCTTAACAATACGTGGGAATCTATATCTAAGTAAAGGTCTGGATTCAATATCTAGACATAGATCGAAATTCAATATGTAGATCAAAGTCAATTCTACATGATCTTAGTGTATAAGAATTTAGAGAAAAAAGATTTAAAAATTAAAGGTTTGAAAAGCATCTTTAAAGAATGATTTAATACGGATAAATTTAAATTACTTGAAGGAAATGTTTGAAAAAAATATAGTTATTGAAGCAATTCATATTTGATTTGATTTTTTTTGGGGGGGAGGGGTCTAGAGTAAGAATCATTTTTGGCTAAACTGGGCCAGATTTTCATTGAATTGAAAAAAAAATGGTAAGAAAATTAAAAAAAAATCATCATTGCCATTGTAAATAAATTTTAAAAAATTAAAAAAAAAAACTTTAGAAAAACCAACCGGAAGAACATAACTTTTCCAGGTGAATAAAATGTAAACAACAAAAAATGGATAAAAAGTGTTAAACTTAGGTATAAAAGCCAGTTGATTTTAAAAAGGGAAAAATATTTTGTTGATATTTCGTATGAGCAAAGTCTTTCAAGTTAAGAGACGTCGCATTAAAATGATATTGACGATGAGAATGAAAAGGAGGTAATAAGCTAAAATGCGTTTCACACAAAAATTAAGTCTAAATGTAAGACAAAACTGCCCCAAAGTTAATTTTTGGTTTAATGGATTGTAATTTAAGGGGAGTTTGAAGATACCATATTTCATACAACTAGAAAAAAGCCGAAAAACAAAGGATATCTTATCGCTACCATATGGAAGTGATTGTGACAAGTATAATGAGATAGATTTAGCAATAAAATCAGCCATTTCGTTTCTCTATTAAACCCCACGATTAGGATCCCATCAGAAAAGGATACTGAAATTCCTATTTTATTGTAGTTTCCAAGTAAATTTAGACTGCACGAATCCAGTTGTGGAAATGATCAATTGTATCCAAAGAACCCAAACTGTCAGTGTAGATGTCCTTAGGGGCACACCTTCTTCTCGTGTTACGGGCTTCACGACCCCGAGTATCCTTGTGGTATGGACTGCCTTCTAGATTATCCTCCCAAGTGAGAGAGGAGAGTTCCATGAAAAGCTGTCTCCATTCTGCTTCTTGCTTCTCATGGGCAATCAAAAACTCCATGTGTTGGCCGTACATGGCGATCCATTGGACGGGAGATTTTCCGTGGTCCCCGGGGTATCAATCGGTCGGCAGCTAGCCACCTGAGTGGCTAGTGATGAAGAAAAGGGATTATTTCTTAAGCTTGGCGTTAAGGGTGATCATTGTCCCCGGGGGTAACTCCCCCTGTGCATGTTAAGGCTAGCTCCAAGGTGTATGACGGAGCTGCGAATGAACAGACTAAATAATTATCCTCTCCATATCATTCCGTATAACACAAAGGATAACGTTCCTTGGGATTATTACTTCCCAAATAATCAGGACTAGAAGAATCAATTGCAGAAATTTACCAGAATGCTTGGCCGAGAATATTAGCTGCATCTAATGGGGCGGAATACATCAACTTTCTTATTTTTAAAACAGGAATGGAAGATCCAACCTTGTTCATTTGCCCTCATTAAGTCTGAAGATTCAAATATCCTTAAGTTTGCGTGGCGTAGAATTCTCAAATATTTTGAGATGTCATTCTCATCATTTGATCGTGATTCATAATCAGGAAGCACTCCATGTTTCCACTTGAGTAGCTTCAAAATACCATGTTAACATATTGACAGCCGGCCCCGCGAAAGCGCGGGTTTCTGAGTTCGTGAAGTTTCCGCTACGGTGCCGCCGCTCAGCTGTTGAATGTCTCGTATGTCACCGGCTGTCAATGTGTTAATCATAAAAATTTTCAAATTTTTAACATTATGTTTTTTGTTGTAAAGCAGCTCTACTTTATTAAGATTAAGCTTTATTTCGGTGGTAACAACTGAGTGGCTATTATCACAATCAAGATATTTTTTCATTGTAAAGTATTGTAGTATTGTATCATAAATTGTTAAAGTATTTTAGTATTTTTTCATTGTTCAAAGTATTATAGTATTTGTTCAATGTTAAAGTATTGTAGTATTTTTTCATTATTAAAGTGATGTAGTATTGTAAAGTATTCTTTTTTTAAAAAGAATACTTTTTCCCAGAGCTTAAAAAGGTTTTACAATTCAATACAGATTTAAAAAAGTAAAAGTAAATAATATTACAAAAAATTGAAAAGGATAACTAGAGGCTTTTATTTAAATAAAAGTAATGTATGGAAGAGAATAGTTTCAATATCATATTGTTCTATACCATATTATTCATTTGCATATCATCCAGACTTCTATCAATATACCTTTGATATTTTCTATAAATCAGAGGGTGAGCTCCTCCCCAAATTTTCTCATCTTTCTCTAATGAATATACATGTATATTTTTAATCATATGTAATTGAGAAACAAGAGTTACGAAAGGGTCTATAAGTTTGCAAACGTCAATTTTTTTCGGCTATTAATCATTGGGATTTGGTCATTATGAAAATGTCAAGAAACCAAATGGTACTCTAGATTTCTTTTCCCAATCATTCTAATTAAAATTCGACGAAGAATTAAGATTGTATTTACTATATCATATACCAAACTTCAATCATTTAGTCATTGTGATTGAGAATTATCGCGTTTATGTACATGCACAGGTACAGACTGACAGCAGTGTCAGACTCTTAACAGATTTAGTTCCGTATACTAAGTGTGTGTAACCACTTTAGATGTTGATTTTGCTCACCAAATGTTATCCATCTAGCTATTTCCGTTCTGTAATTATAGAAGTCATTCTTATTTGGACAGACAGACTTTCTCTGTATGACTTTTGTTTGAAATTTAATAGAAATTTTCAACTCTGCCCTAGAGACCATACGTCTATATATTTATTGTATTCAAAAATTAATTGTTGTAGTCATTAAGTTATTGTATTCAAAGACAGAGAGAAATAATAGAAAGTCTGGGAAGTCTGAAAAATAGAAATGCGGCAAAATCTCAAGTTCGAATTTTTTTACGATTACATACTTTTATATATACCATATATAAGAAGGTATAAAGAGTGTATAAATATGTCTCGCTCAGAAAAAAGAAGAGTTAGATAAACTTACGTTACCTTAGTCAATTATTTAAATCTAATTTCAAGCCCTTCTTTTGAGACTAGACTTTTATAAACCGTCTTTCGACATCAGAAAAAGAAGTGTCTAATAATATTAATAGTGTAAAATTTTAAAAAAGTTTCGGAAGATTTTTGTTAATAAAAGCTTCCAGATTAGTAGCAAATATCTCTCCAGAAAGATGCTTTTCATATGCATCTTCAATTGTAGAACTCTGAAACCAATGACGTCATAAAGAAATCTTACGTCAATCTAGGTAAATCCGTAGGAAGAGGCCCGGAGAGAACGCTTGCCTCACTAAATGACGTCATATGACGTCAAATAAGATCTATATCAAGTCATATTAGCTTATTTATGCTAAAGCAGTAATAGTGGCCGTTGTTTTACTTTGATAAAATGCATCCCTTCGGAGAGTTTAGAGAATGCGTTTTTGTTATACTAATTAATCGCATGCGAAGCTTAAGAAAATCCATTATTTCCTACAACTTTCAGGTAATTCAAAGCGTCATTTTTGTTGTTTCTTCATTATGTGAAAAATGATTTACCAGAAAATCGATGAAATAATATCATAAGAAATGCACTTTTGACGGGTTTATTTGAGAAAAAAATTTATTTCTTCTTTAATTATATAAGATTCTGAAAGTGTAATCCGAATAAATGATAAAATAATGAAGAAACGTTACATTTGCTTAAGAAATATTCTTAAAAATCATAACAGCATTCTGATATATAAATTTTTGAAAGGGGGTTGTAGAGGGATCAAATAAGGGGATGAGAAAAACTCAAACTGATGTAGAATGTTGATACTATAAAGTTGCTGTCTATTATCTATATAAAGTTAATAATTTATAATTGCTACTTATTATGACATTTTTCATCTAACTGAAAAATTTTTTTAAGTTTTCAATTTTGATATAGATTTCGGAAATCCCAGTTTTCTCCGAATTTTTTTTAAATCTCTTAAACCATTTTCAAAATTTAGAATATTCCATACTCTTCTCTTCAAAATAAAATACGTGTGGAGAAACGATCTTACCATTGAGACAGAAAAGAAAACAAGAGAGTTGCGTTTTGAATTTTCGTTCGATATTTGAAATTTGGAAAGGAAAATATCTTTGTTTAAGAATGTTGGACTGAAAGGAATGTCCGAATTCATCGCTTTTTGCTTGAATAGAAATTTCGATGGTTATTGTATATTTCGGGAAATCGGTTCAAGCATCTTTGTTGTGCCTCAGACGTATGGATACTATTTTTTGTGGAAGAGCGCATTTGATATACAGATGTTATAATCTAAAAATGTGTCTCCTTTTTCGAGGGAAAAGAATTTCTTATTTTTGGTAAAAAGATGTTTTTGTCCAACCGGAAACAAAAGGGGGAAATCGAACTAAGGAAACTTAATTGTAATATCCCATCTTAAGTTAGTTTTTTTATGTCATACCTTAATTATTGAAAAAAAAAGTTGAGGTATTTCAATTTTTTTTGTTTATTCTCTTTTAGAAACCCAAAAAAATACAGAAGAAAACAAAAAAGAGATGAATCAAGATTCCAACGGATCATTTTATAATGAGAATGGCTAAGGATTTCTTTTGAAAAGGAATCATGCATTGATTGTATTAAACAATACCAATTTTACTAGTAAATATTATTGATAAATGATAATGAACTAAATGAAAGTTATCAATTGAAAACGGGCTAAACAAATTAGATCTTAAGATTATTCTTGCCAGCACTCAGCCGCAAAAAACCTTTCATGTTATAGAAGACTATCCTAATTTCAAAAGCATAGTATAAAAATGAACCAGGATAACGAAAAAATCTGTTTCTTTAAAACGTTTGGCATCTCCTCAGTGTTGCCTGGTGTGTGTTTTCTACATCGAGGACTGTTTTGTCTACAGGGATTCGATATCAAAACTGATTTGGGCTGAATTCCGGTAACTTTGAGTTTGATAAGAGGTATATTCCTTTCGTAAATGAAAATGCATAACACTCTAATGGCCTCACATCTAATCGGAATTCTTTTATTTGGCGCCGATATGACTGCTTCTGATAATTTTTGTTGTTATAAGATCAAAGCTTTTTCGTGGGACAGATATGTGAAGTTACCGGTCGGCACAGTATTAATAGATGGAAATAATTTCATATGCCAACTTTTTAACATTTTCACGCGTAACTAGTAATTTTTATAAAATGAGGGATATTTCAGGGTCACTGGAAGTTTCTTTCAAATCGGAATACCATTGGATCTCTGCAACATTCTTCTGCATATAGTTAGATACTGATTGTATATCTATAGAGAAATATCGACGAAAACTTTTGTTCCAAGAATTTAAACCTTGTTTAGAAATCATTTCTAAGATTTAAAACGTTTTATGTAACAATATTAATAATCGATCGTTGGTAAATGTTGCGATTTTATGTAAATAATAGTATATGGATAGAAATTTTTAAAATTCAGTCACGAAATTTTAATTAAAAATTTTGTTACATTTTGCTTAGTTTACTGGGAGACAAAAATATTCCTTTTGGTATGGGAGTTTGACACTTGAAATAAATAATAATGAAAAAGGTAATAAGATAAAAATTTAATTATTAGTCAACAGCAAAAAATCTAAGCAAGACAATTAGCCATGGATTACTGTGTTGTAAAAATGAGGGAATACTCTCATAAATGAATTAAAGTATTAAATTATGATACATGACAAGGACCAAAAGTGATTTTTTAAAAAAATTTAAAAGCATTTCTATGTAGTAACTATTTACAATTCTTAACTTTCCTAACTATTTTTTTGAGAAAATTTAAATTGCAACCGATTATTTTCATTCTTTGAATTCCATTATCAGATACATTTTGAGAAATTGTTTTTCTTGTCATTTGATTATTTTCTTCTCTCTATTTACGCATTAAAACTAAATTATCATTTTTGTTACTGTAACTTATATAATTATGTTTATTAATTACTCTGAAGATTGATGGTTGACAACACTATCAATGCAACTGCAAAATTATTTACCCACGAAAGGGTTCCAATTTTTTTTTCTATTTCTGTAACTTTTGACGGCCTTCCTTTTCTAAAATTTTCATGGCCTCGTGATTGAAACATAAAAACACTTTATTATCAATACTTTAAAGTAGATCGGTTGTGGAAATTTATTGTTCTCTGAAATGCGTCAAAAATCAGTAAGTATGCATGCCCAAATGGCGTATTCTTTTGGAAAACAAAGTTCATGGTATCACAAAAAAAATATTGAAATTAAAAATTTTAGAAATTGATTCTATTTTAGTATCGTTCATCCTTCATTTCTTTCGAAACAATCAGGTAAAGAAATCTAATTGCAAAATTGAATTGAGGGAGTTCTCCATGAGAAACGGTCGCCACTTTGTTTCCTTCTTGCTTCGCATGGACAGTCAAAAACACCACATGATTATCGTCCGCTGAATTCTGATATATCATTCGGAAGGTAGCTGACCACTGAAGTATTCAGCTCTCTAAAGATCAAGCGAAGGTGTCACTGCTTGGGCTTAACTTTAAAGGTGATGACAGTCCCCTGGGGTAAATCCTTACGTATAGGTACCGATTAGCATTAAAGATTAGTAACTTGACTGAGAATATCCAAAGCCGGTGGCTGCCTTCTCTTTTTGGTTTCGGTGGTTGTCAATGAGGTTGGGAGCTGAATCTCCATAATTATCATAGGTAAATAAATAAGTTTTTGTTCTGATTCCAGTAGCCACTAAAGTGATTAATCAAATCGAATAAATCCTCTGATACATTTTTTTTTACTTTGAAAAGTATTTCAACTATAAATTAGGCCTTTCATGTTGTTTCCCCGTTCTTTGTTGAAAAGCCTCAAGTCTTGGTAGTACAAAATCTATTATGTAATTTCCTCAGGGGACCTGCTTACAAGTGGTTGCATCTCGTAAGCTGAACAAATCCTTTAATTTAATTCTCTAAACGCAATTCTTGTATCTGTTATTGCTCAAGCAAGTTTTGACTCATCTAAGGGTATGATCTCTTGTGAAAAAGTGCCTCGGTGGAGCACATTTGTGAGGATTGTCAGACAATAAACATTATTCATGTGTGCCATATATTTAAAAGAATGAATTTTTTGATACTGGACATTTAATTCTTACTTTTAACCCTTCCAAATTAACAGAGCCAGTACAATTAGACCAAGTGTAGTACAATAAGGCACGCTTTTTCAAATCTTCTAAAGTGGATTAAATGCGTTTTGGACATTTACAAGATTCCTGCCACGGGATCCCTCACTTCAGTCCGTCATGAGGAAGCTGGTTACGACAGGCTCTATTTGTACTGCACCAAGGAAAAGTATAAATTACAAATAGTAACATACTTCCTTTTTTCTCTCCTATTCTGCTTGGAAATTTGAAAAGGAATTAATTGCTGAGAAGATAAAAAAAATATTTCGTTTGTTGAAGCCTCATGCTTTTTGATAAATTATTTATAATAATTGCAACCATTAGGCCGCGATAGTCTGGTTGGTGTGGCGTTGGATTCCCATTCCTTTGTCTACGAGTTCGAAAACCATGTATTTTCTATACATGGTGAATGGAAAATTGACAGTAAACTCGCTTTCTACTTTACCGCTTAATATTGTGATATACACATTTATACATATTTTCTATACGTATTTATATTAATTGTAATTCTTTAATAAAAATGAACTAAAATAAAATGTTTCTTTGTTAACTTAAGTAGGAATTGATTTAAAAAAATCTTTTTTTATATTACTTGTGAATGTTTCAATTTCTAGTTAGATAAAGGTGTTATCTTCGAAATATTCTATTGGAAAATTAAGAGTTATATAAATATGAATACTTCCGTGGAATTGCTTTTTTTGCCTGAGAATTCCATATTCAAATAATGTTCTTTTTGGAAGTTTTAATAATTTGTCTTTGATCAAAATCCTTTTTCAAGGATAACCAACTATCTGTTAAGGTTGGTATTTTATGAAGTGTTTTGAATTTAATGTTAAAAGATGTGTTTTCGAACGAAAATAAGATCCTAAATATAAAATGTTATATAAGTTATTCTCTAAATAAAAGCTATCGATTTCTTAACCGTTTGAGGGCGGAAGAATACTTACCTTTAGGGCAAGTGCAGTGCAATAGCGCTTCGCCGCACTCAAACGGTTAATATTTCTGCCACATCTTGGAAAGCATACTGGGAGCTCGTTGTTATTGCAAAGAGCTTTACTTTGCAAAATGTTAAATAGCTCGTCGGAAATAGAAATCCTATACAATTTTTTGTATTTTTTTCTAAACTAATACAAATCGATGAATAAGATATTAATAGAAAAGTATGATTAACAATGATTTGTAAGTGGTTTGTGCAATTTAAAAGAACCATTCTCACTGAAATTTCATTATCAATACGTGATTACTTCAGTCAAATGTTACATCTACTCATGTGGCACAAAGTTTATGACAGAAAAATGTAAACAGAAAACTTAAAACAACCGGTTATCTAATATTCTATCTGAAGTTAACGCTTTGCACTCCAATAGTGCCTCTGACTCACCATTGAAGATTATGCATCCTTTTGTCGTTTTATTTATTTAAAAATGGCTACATGATGGTTAAGAGATGTAGATTACTTTTTCAAAGAAATTTGACTTAAAGAATTATGCATATCTATTTTTCATAGCAATAAACAAATCTTTGTATTAGGTGAATATTTTTTCGTACATGCCCCTACACGTTTGACATATTTGGCAGTGACTATTATTTTAATGTTCCGTTGCAAAGATTTTTTTTTCTGTACCACATCTAATTTTGCAAGTATTCTAACCTCCAAATACAGAATCAGATTTCATAAATGGAGCTCTTTAGAGAAATCTGATCTTCAATCTACGGTCTCAATTTAATTAATGACTTAAATGGAATTCTCATATACGATTGGGTTTAGAAGTATATTGAAATTCTTAATATATCCTGATCATTTGCATATGTAAACATGAAATGAAAAGGGCATTCTTTCTTTTTTGATAAAAAAAAAAGAATTCAATTTTTTCAAATAATAATTTTTATTAAAAAAAGATGTACAACGAATGTGAATAATACCATAGCATATTTGATGATATATAAGTGATAATAAAGATGATTCACTGAAATATTTACAATCCCAGCATACAAAGAGTTCTCTCAATATGAGTGAGCAAATGTTGCTCCTGATTAAAATGTATCCCGATAGATTTGTAAAATGCATTGATGTATTAGATGAAATGATACATTCGTACTTCCATAACCTATAAAAATACGTTGATTGAACTTAGAGATTTTTCAAATTGCACAAAAGCACTTGTATTTAATCCCATGCAATCAACAGTTTCATATATAAAATACAATTTAAAGCAATTTTTATGCGTTCAGTTGTTACTTGAGTACAAATTTAACCAAGCACAAAACATTGGTACTCAACCAATTCCTCCTTCCTTGTTCGGAACAAATTGGTTCCAACTGATCCACAATTCAAAAGCTTTAGAAACTATCTTTCCCAAAGCTTCTCAAAATATGGAATACTACTAAGAGAGAATCGCAAGATCCAGTCACGAATCTTTCCCGTTTTCTCTCGAATATGCCACTTCAAGTTTTGAGAAAAACAATATTGACGAAGAACGTTTAATGCTCACCATTTTCTTTTCTTGAAAGAATAAATGAAGGCGTGTATGGCTGACTCAAATCATCCCCCGATCGAAATCTTTTAGGGTAGCATTTTTTCAAATTATTTTCTTTTATACTGTTTTCTCTTACAGAGTTTTGGTGGACTCGCCTACTATGTTGAAAACCCACACTTGATGTAGGACTATCTTCTACATCCGTCGAAGCTGAGTTCTCGTCATCACTTTCTTCTTCTCGCTCAAAAACTACTGAATTCCGCCTCTTAAAGTCTATGTAGTGTCTGGATTTTTCTTTTTTAATACCCAATCCATTTTCTATTTTTAAAGTTGCTCGAGGCATTGAATTAGGTGTTGCTGCGGCCAAGGAAAGACTTCGTTTGTCCTTGTTGTTCCCAGGCTCTGAGGAGCGTAGTTTCATGTTAACAAAAAAGGATTTCAAACCTTCCATAGTAGAAATGTTTGATGCATCGTCCTGATTTCCATTAAAGTCTGATGGGGCATCCAAAGATGCACTTCGTCTCTTTTTGCAGTTAGCAAATTCTTTGAAACTCTGCTTTATAGCAAAGTGATTATTTTTTTGACAGGCAAATTTATCCTGAAGATATTTACTTCCTTTTTTCTTTTTTAAGTGGGAATCATTGCGAAATTCTTTGTCGCCAAAAGTTCTATCTTCGTTGGAGTAATTTGAGAAAATAACCTTTACTGGTCCAGTAGGTCCATTGTCAGTGTGTTCTGATCTTCTCATTGACGCAGAATCGTAATTATATTGATCCGACTCGCTATTTTTGATTTGACTGTTCTGGTTCCTTTGCAGAAATGAAATTCTTGGTTCCCTGGGCTTGGAATGATGGCTAGGCGATTGATGATTTGAACTGTTCATTGATACACTTCGAAATCTATAAGCATTATGGTGGACTTTTTCATTATTCTCGGCCTTTTCTTTCCTGTGAGAATAAAAACAGGTATAATTTAAATATACATTTTTTTTCAATATTACAGTATACAGTTATATTATTGATTTACTTCAATTAAAAGATAAATACTCTTCTTTTATTTTGAGTAATTTATTGTTCGAAGTTTCAGCTGATTAAAGCAGCGTAGGGTATCACAACGTTTAATTTCAGGTAGGCGATTTCCCTTAGGAATATTCTATTTTTATGTTATCTGAAGAGTTGCATTGTCTTTGTCCTTTAACTTATAAATATGTATTATAGGAAATTGTATACATAATATATTTTTAAAATGTGATAGATTGGAGTAAATGCAAAAATAGCTTTTAAATTAAAGGAAATAACTATTTTTTTTTACTTGAAAGAAAATAAATCAAAATAGCTTAACGTTAGAGGATAATGCGAAGTTTTTCAGTATCTATGAAATATAATCAAAGGAAAATGTTCTAATCACTATTTAAGGATATATCTCTGTTACAAACAAGCTAATATTATATAGTTCTGATATATACTAAAATGAATGCAGGATAAGTACGCTTAAGATATAACAATTTTTTGATGCTGATAAACACCTTAAGTATTAGAAAATTGGTTTTCAGTAAAGTAACAATAAAGGAATATTATTTTTCTATTACTTTCATGGTGTAATAACATGAATCGAACAAATTAGATAATGGCTCTAAAAATTTATCATATCCATCTAACCAGATCGAATATTCCCCTTTGATAAATGGAGAATGTACGAACATCAATGAAAAATTTATCCTTAACAGATGATTATTAAAAGTAAGACAATCAATTAAAACATGATGTAATCTTTAAACTGTATGGCATGTCGAACCCGTTGTAGATGGTTCACTAAATAATAGATGTTTATTGCTGAAGTGGGTGTGACCAGTGCAGAACCGAGTTAATTTTACAATCAAGCCCCTGCACTTGGATGGTAAGCCTTATAGAAAATCATTGATTGGAGATAATGCAACTTATTGGAAATCTCGGGATTTCAAGGTCATTGCCACAACATGTGAGTATGCTGAATGAAATATGTCGTTGCATCGTCGTGCAGAAGCTCTCGCTGATGAAAAGTGCCTGACGCTTTTGCTGCAACGTCTGCCAATCCCTTTCCAGGTATTCCGACGTGACGCGGAAATCAGTAGAATAGAATTTTGAACCCTCTGTTTTTAAGGGATCGAAGATAAACCATAATAAGATGTGTGAGAGGAAAGTGGATTTTTTAAAATCAAAAATGACCCCCAAGGAATCTAACTTCATTTACAACAAGTGGAATTTGATTGTTAACGTAAAGTGATGGATCGGGCGAGGGTTTCGGTTCCGACAGAAATGAACACAATTATTTTTACAAACATAAATAGTGTGACCATTCTGTTCGCCCCAAGCCATAATGTATTGCAACTTGATAATAAATTGCAACTTGAAGTTGTTGTATATAATACATATCGCAGCCTAGCAAGGAATCTACGAGTATTCAACATAAAAAAAAGTGATTGGTGGTTGAAATGACGTAAGAATGCTAGAAATGTGAGCAATAAATAAAGTCACATTGAATATACTTTTTGGGAAGCTCCTTAGGATTGAAAAAATGTGTCGGAGAGAGTCGTCCAATCCGGACTTCAGAATAGAAAATTTTTTAAAAAATGCTGAATAAAAGTGAATAAACTTCCACGAGATAAAAAATTAAACATTCATAAAATTTAATATCGCAACGTGCAATCGTACACTTTTTCAAGGTCAAAAAATTTCTAAACCAAATTATTTCTTTTAACACAAGCGTTGCTTATTTGTGAAATAAAGTTATCAAAAGTTGACCTTCCCTTTTGGAAGCCACTTTGATAAAAGGAAGTGTAGCCATTTCCTTCCAGTTCGTATACTAGATAAGTATTTATCATGCTTTACAAAAGTTTGCCAAAACACTAGTTAGAGGAATGGGACGATAATTTAAAGAATTTCTAGGATAACTACCAGGCTTAACTATCCAGCTGCTTATCTCACTATTTTTGCTGGTTGGCAATCAGTCCATTTTCTGTTGCATGTCGCGTTTTTCGCAGTTTAGAGTGTTTATTTTACGAGTACAGATTTTTATTATATCCTATTATTATCGTGTATCATGTAGTATCTTACTTTAAAACCACTATTTAGATGCGATGTTTACAAAAAAGATCAAATGTTTTTCAAAGAATTACGCATCCAAAGGGTTAAAGATTGAAATAACAGTGGCTTCCCTCCATTCTGCAGAGAAAAGAGAATTCTCCCATATATGGTTAAATAATCTTAAGATGTTACATAAGGAGTAGTCACTCAAATGATGGCACATGCAGTAAGTTAATCCATTCGTTTCAGGACTGGTATTCCAGGATTGAAAAATTGACTCCTACAGTTCGAACATCCGACAAAGGCAGTAATATATGGATGACTGTCTTTTGCTCTAAGACTGAAGGATTATGAGCTGGAAATACTAATAGCCTTAGCGTCCTGATGTGAAGTGAAAATAGCAGAATCGGTCTCCAAAACTGGAAAAATGAACGCATGATCAATCATAGAGATCATAGACAATTTTTCAAAAGTATTCCAATCTGTTGAAGAGGTATTTTGACAGTCCTTGTGTTACATTGACTCAATAAACACGAAAAATTTAAAACAGGAAAATGCTCGCTATTATGAAAAGCATATAGTCAAATCAAGCGAATGAAATTTGAAGAAGATAAATACAGACATGTTTTCTCATCATATTTTTTTTACACAGAGACAATGGTCTGAAATCTTTTGTTCAATTTTCCGTCCGCGAAGATTGGTGTCATCGTTTACACATAAGGTACTATGTCCAGCCATGTCGGTAGCTTATCCACTAAACTGTTAAAATTATCTTAGCATATATTAGGTGGAAGGTAAAGGCAGCAAACAGCAATGAATTTCTGTGCCTGTACTTGCACAGCCATGGTCTGTAAATTAGTGTGCAAAGGAGTAATAATGATGGGATACATATAGGATTTCAGAATGCAAAAGCGCCACCTTATGCTGTAGGTATTCCATTGTCAAAATCTTTCCACACAGAGTTTTACCCACGCTTTTTGGAAAAAATTACAGTGGTTAAAAATGTTTCTTGAAGAGTAAAACAAACCGGATTCCCATCCGGTTTGTTTTGCTCTTCAATGTAATTGATTTAATATCGTCATTTTTTGTTTTGAAACCTCAACAGTTCCAAGAGGCAAAATAAAGAGTTGAATATTTGAGCGGTTTTCAGAATTCCCGTGTGTGATAGTAGTACTCTCTACCCTTGCTAAACCCCACTGGGAGGACATTCCATACCCACGTCAAAAAAATCAGAAGCCGAAGTAGTTAATGATAAAACAATATCACAATTAGGTGAAGAACGATTATGTTTTACAACAATAGATTTCAATTTCTTTATCAATTTGTTCCCTTTCTTTATTTTTCTCTTTTTTTAACAGGTTTAGAAATAGCTGTTGGTTTGAGCTGATGAAATATCTCCTTGTGGAGAGGGAAGATTTGATTCTGAAGACTGGGTGTTCGTTATAGATTTTTCATTTCATCACATGCATTATAGAAAAGGCAACAGGGGACTGCCCTTGATTGGAACCACTTCTAGAAAAGAACAAATCCAGGTCGGAAATCTTCAGTTCTATCTATTCAGATGATGCAGTGGATACGAACTGTTCCTAGATGTTGGAGTTCTAGCTTTAACTATTAATCTAGATTCAGGGTAAGTTACTTGTTCTTTTACCTTAACAGAAACTACCTTTTCCTCTGTCTTTCAAGTTGGCCAGGAGAGGGAGAACTAAGCTTGAGCTCCTTTACAATTTACGTTCAGGGGCATTAAATTGAGACTCCCATGACCAGGCTGAGCGCAACAGGCGCATTTAAGTTTCCCGCGGCATGCAGGTTTCAAATGGCCATATCTCTTACTTTCGAAGCATCTGGGAGGGTTGGGGATATAGGCTCTAACTAGATACCTAATATAAAATGCCTGTGTGTACTCAGATAATTTAGGGGAGTTAAATTTTAATACAAAATATTTCGTGTCAAGTGGTGGCCCTTCGTATTTGAATCTGACAAACATGAGACACTCCTTGACTTTTTTTATTCCTCCATTATATGCTCTATAGGTATTGTTAAACAGTTCACATATTAAGATTGGCGTCAGGAGGGACAGTTTAAAGGAATATTACCGAGTGATTTTATTTTCACAATCTGTTGAGATTGTTTTCGACTTAAAACCTCTACTACTAAATCTCCAAATCGAAGTTTTTGAATTTAAATTACTTCTACAAGTGCTACAGAAAATACTTTTAAGAATGGAGAAAATATGTCAAAACTTTTATTTGGAACAAAATTATGTCTTCTGAAGTATATTTCTTTTTAGGTCCCATATGATATTCAGGATTGTACAGGGCCAACAGCACAGCTCTCAACGAAGCACAACTAGGGGAAGGCAGCCACTGGCTCTAGCCACATCGCCTACCTTAGTGTTAACTGGAACCTATATTCACAGAGTTACTTCCGGATTCAGTGGTCACTCTTAAGATCAAGAGGTAACCCCTTTGCTTGATTCGTAGCCTACTAACGCCTCCGGTGACTAGCTACCGACCGACTGATTGATACACCGGACACCACCCGTTTAATGAGTCGCTACATTCTGCCAACACGTGGGGTTTTGGCTGTTCATGAGAAACAAGAAGTAAAAAGAGGGACGACAGTTTCTAATGGAGAGAGCAGACTGCGGGGGGAGGGAAATCTGGAAGGCAGACCAGATTCCTAGGGCACCTGGGGGTGGTAAAGCCCATTATGCCTGAAGAAACTATGCCCTGAAGGGTAGATAGACACGTGATTCCCTTTACAACCCGGTGTGTCAATCGTCCACGTGATTGTTAGTCTACAGGTGATCACAGTTATTAGAATATCCAGAGCTGGTATCCGTCTTCCCTTGTTGGTCTCAGAGGTTGGCTGTGTCGTCGGACTGAATTTCTGTCATTGTTTTATGGACAGCACAGTGCATCAAATTCTCGGTGTAGCATTAGCAATCGCAGGTAATCTGATTTAAATGAAATATTTCCCGGTATTTTTCTTTTTCTCGTTAAAATAGGGAATTTATGGAAGCGTTGGTGAGATAAAATCTGTTAAGAAACTGGGATCTGGTGACCCCAAAAAAATTTGACTTTTTATCTCATTTTCCCCATCTTTTTGACTTTGCATATTCTATTGCTTTTAAAGAATTGATTTTTATATTTTAAATAAACAGCTCAATATTGATTTGGCATATATTGGCCTTTGGGACAGAAAAAAATATCAAACCATCATTATTGCTTCCTCTTAGCCTAAATCCTTGTTCTCTGTGATCACCATTCAATTCCCTCGGAATGCTTATGCAAAGCAGAACTAACCCACTTCTACTTACACCATAATAAAGAAACATTTGTTATTAAAAATGGGAGATAATTCTCTCACTAACTCTAAATTTGAGATTTTTCATATGGCAAACATGTATCAAATGTTTTTAAATCTCTTAATTTTGAGGATCATTGCAAATAAATAAAAAGGATCATTTAATTGAATAAAAAGGTTTTCCCATTTAACTAATGGTCTTTCTTAGAGTACATAATAAATAATAGGAAAAAAACGAACAGTTTGTAGAAATACATCAAAATATTTTATGCTTTAACTATAGCCAATGAAAAGAATGGAATCTAATACAACATCACACAAATAATGATACTCTTCCTCATGTAGTTAAGTTAACGTGTATGAATATTACACAAAATACCCAGACTTTTTAAGACCTATTTAAATCTTTTTTACCTGTTGAAGAGGCTTGAATCCAAAGCAATATTTGGAGAATCTTCGCTAAAATCATTCCTGCCTGAGGATTGGCTTGTTGATGAAGCAGCATTCTTACAAACTTGCGAGTTCGAAAAGCTCACTGTGCCAGGTGGTACAACGCCTCGATGTTTTTTAAACTTACCAGTTTTGAAAAGATAAAACCAAGCATTTCGGGCTTCGGGGTAAAGAAGGCAACGGACAAGGAAAATCAAAAATCCTTGCAACGAATTTGAAATGCAGAATGCATATTGGAAAATTAGCTTCATTTCTCCAAATGCCATTGTACCAAAGACCCATGTGACCCCAAGCAGAATCATGACGGTGAAGGCCCCGCGAACTTGAGCAGCAGTAACTAGAGAACTTGGATTGTTGGATGTTTTTGTGGTTAATCTAGGAGTGAAAATTACTCTGGATACCAATACGAAGACTGTGAAGTTCACCGCCAGGATAAGGCAAGATGGTGCTAAAAATGCGCAATAATATATCCATGAATTAAGTGGTGACAGCATACAGCTGAAAAAGAGATCGTTGCATTAAAAAAATTTAAACATATATATAGTTTTATGAATGAAAATCAAGACATTGTTTATCTGCTAAAAATTTACTGGAAACTCGAAAATAGACCGTTTTTTATCTTTAAATTCGAAAAATTAAAGATGGAACAAGAGATAACTTGAAATTTCGTGATTTTTTTTCAAGATGAGCCGTTAACTAACTCATTGTGCAAAGATGGCGAAAGTTTTCATCGAAAAATGAATATTTCAAAAAAGGAAATTGAATATTATTTTTAAATCCCTTGAGAAGCCAGCATTTTGGCTAAAAAGGTTTGACATTTATAAAAAATTCCCAAGGCTAACTTTTTTAAATTTTCGGCTAAACTTAACGAAAGAAAAATTAAAAACTGATGTTTACAATATCATGTTTCAAAAATTAATTTTTTGGACAAGTGTCTTTAATTTCAGATTTAAAGGTGTTTATTGAGTTATAAAAGTTCAATTTCAAAAGAAACACTAAACCTAGAAAAGTTTCTATTTACTAATATTGACTGAAAAAAAAGATGGCTAGTAGTTCTTTTTATTTTCTTGTTTACGACTAACGAAGAATTCTCTTGCAATCTCAAAAAACTATTTGGAGAATTACGTTTCCCTCATTTTAGTATATGGTTAATCGCTAAATTTGGTGATCGGTAGAAATTTGAACCAAATGGACCGAGAGGTTTCAATACCTGTCTATACGTCAGTAAATATGTTAACTCAAAAACAAACTAAATAAAAGAATTTTTTAATGTTGTCTTTATGCGAAGTAAAAAATATATAAATAAGGCTTTTCACTATACATCATCATATTATCAGGTATCACTCATGTATTTAAGAAAAAAAAATCCATTCATTGCACAGAAAAGGTTTCTCCTTTTAATGTTGTTTGTTGCTTCAATGAATATTTTTCAGCCTTTCACAATAGCATTTCTTGTTTCTGAATTTATAATATGAAGCTGGAGACAGCAATGAAATGATTTCAGGTGACAATAATCCTATCTTTTATAGGATTGTTACCTGAACGTAACTGCGTCTTGAACTGTCATCTTAAACCTTAAATTGTGACTAAACTATTTGAAACCTTTTTTTTAAATACATTTTTCAATTTTGGCACTTATAAGGCAAATGAAAAATACAGTTTTCAATTGATATTAAAAGCATGGAACTCTGAAAAATTCAAAGTTCATAAGCCTATACCATATTAATTATATAATAAGCTGATAATTACGTGTTCAGTGACTAATCATTAAAAAAATGAATAGATAATTTAAACTAAAAACATATTTAAATTATTTGAATTTTTTTTAAAAAAATCATTGTTTTGAATTAATAATGCAAATGTAAAGGGTTAAATGAAGCTCTAATTCTAGCTCACTAAGAAAATTGTCAAAAGCCTTAAAACTATAATTAGAGTATGACGAAAAATGTGCAAAACAGTTAACAAAAGTATTATAACTATGTACCATAGATTTAAATTTCAATAGACATTTAACATGTGAACACGATCAATTAAAATGCTAAACTATTTCTTTCTAATCAAGTTTCAAACTTTGACCTTTAAATAGTTTTTGATCCACTTTAATTTCCAATACTTTAAACAAAAAATAGTACATAAAAAATCAACACTCACTGTTGCAATCCTTCAAAATAAGCACTTAATCTGAATGATGCAGTAAGAGCCACAATTACCAGAGGAGTTCCTGAAAAACAGGATTTGAAATTTAACATTAACGATTAAAGATTACATTTTATTTGTCCCTTTGCATTGTTAAAGCATACTATTCTTATAGCCAGATCACTTCACATACTTTATCTCTTGTATATTCATTGGGTATTTCTACTTTTTTAATAATTGTGCTTTTATTCGATTTTTAATTCTAATATTTAGTATTTTTGAAACGTTTTACTTTAAAACAATTATGGCTTTTGTTATTTTAGCTAAAAAATATTTCTACACCAAATGGAAAAGGAAAGGAAAAGTGAAAATTCTAAACTATTATGTCTGAATTTCCCAAACGAATTTGTTCAAATTTCATGAATTTGATTCAACTCGAAGAAAAATAAAATGTTGTAACAATTTGTATTAATTAATGCTTGAAAAAGCAAATTTAAATTTTTGAATAAAAAGAATCAAAGTGTCTTTAAGATAACCTTTAAGTAACAGTGTTAGGAATGAAAATGGCTGCTTACCCCAAGCAAAGACACATCTCTTCAACATGAAGCGTGTTTCGGATGATGCAAAAACGTGAACTAGCAGTTGGTACATGTTGATGGCCTCCACACACATCCAAGACAGTGATGTTAGAACGAAATAGTGTAACAAAACGGCCACCGCTGCGCACGTTTTTCCACCAATC
>JAOUZG010016587.1:9614377-9729844 GCA_026289955.1 Argiope argentata | reverse complement strand
TTGAATTTTGAGATGTAATTTGAACATCAATTTTTTCTCGACGGTGTCATATCATTGCGAATTTTTTTAATCCCTTTAAATACATACCAAGTGGAAGAACTTCTACTTAAATTCTGTAAAATACTGATTCAACTACACTTTATATTAATAAAGATTGGATTTTGTAACTGATTTTTCGTCCACTTCCTGATTTAAAAATAGAAAAAAAACTATAAAATTTTGTTTTATTTTTAATTAACTGAATACTTTTAAAAGTTAACAATATTCTTTCTCTTTTTTTAAATATTAATTACACAAAGTGGGATTTATTTTGGCTTCATTTCTTAAGAATATCTGCAACAAACATACGTAGCCGTAGTGGCTATTATTTATATTAAGATTATAATTTTTAAACCTCTTCAAAATATTGGTAATTTTTTTATCAAGATTTCGAGCATCTTTTAAAGAGTAGAGAACAAACAAATACATTTTTTGAAATTAAAAATATTCTTTTTAAAAATCTTTCATTTCTGTATAATTTAAAAATTATTCATCAGCTCTACCATTTCTCTATGTATTAAAAGAATTTTTAATTAAAGTTACTTATAAAGAATTAAGAAGTGAATAAACAAAAAATATAATGATTAAAAACAAATGAATGGCGTTAAACATTTGCACAATTTAACCTTTTGTTCTACTTAGTTTCTTTTTATAAATGAGACTTTAGTTCTCTCAATCTCCCTTGTTATTTTTTGAAGGTTAAAGAATTTCTCAGACACCCAATATTTTTGAGAATTTCCCTCCCTAAACGTTGTTTTAAACCCTATGTTATAGGGTGATTTTTCATCCTCTTGATGCCTATTGTAATCTCTCTGAATTTGTCGATCGAATTCGGCAACACGTATGTGTATACACATGTGAGTTAATAATTTTTTCTATTATTTCATCAATTATTTTATTTTATGAGATTTTAATAATAATATGCAACTTTATTCACAATATCAGAGTGGTATATTTATATGATATTAAGCTTTAAATACTCTATTTTCTTCTTACCGTCAGAAAATTCTTACTGTCGGTATAACAAAATTATTTGTAAGCACATTGATTGTAATTAGTCGACAAATAGTCCAAATAATTACTTAATATAATTATTACTTATGTAATTAATAGATTAACTAATTAAAATAAG
The DNA here is from genome assembly GCA_026289955.1 of Argiope argentata. Taxonomy (NCBI): domain Eukaryota; kingdom Metazoa; phylum Arthropoda; class Arachnida; order Araneae; family Araneidae; genus Argiope; species Argiope argentata. The sequence continues at coordinate 9,728,673 of JAOUZG010016587.1, read as the reverse complement.
ATAATTACTTTTAAAATGTAAAATTGATTCTTATGTGATATCTGAAAGATAAATTGAAGAAATATTACTCCCCCTCCTCCTGTCGAAAAATTGCTAACGCTGCCTCTGCCTTTCGAATACATAATTGGGAGAAAAGGTCAATCAATCAAATTCACTGGCTTCTTCTTTCTTTCTTGTTTGTATTGTAATTATTTTGAAAGAAAAGAAATCGATTAGCCGTATTAATAATTGATTATTTGAAATAATATCAATAAACCTATTTTATTATCTACTAGCCGCCTTTGGAGACCAGTCGGTTCGCCAGTATTAATGCTCGCTAAAATTTTCATATAATATTTTATGTAGCTGTGTTTCATAACAGGTTTTTCACCAAAATATTTTTAAACCAAGCAAATTTTGATAATCATATAATTTATTTATAGTATTATTTTCTTCAGATGTTCTGTTCATTGTACTACTCATCCTTCTGTTTCTATCCGAGCAATGATTGTCCCGGAATTGATATTTTACTTAAATGGGGGAGGGGAAAGGTCTAAAATTCTACGTTTTTATAGAATAATGAGATTCAAATTTTTATAAATGTAAACATACTAAACAAATAAAGGCACAATTGGTTTTCAAGAGATGCGAAAGTTTAAAAACAGCTTGGAAAATGCAGCGCACAGAGGAAATAATGTGACACCCACCCACCCTTCTTTTCTTTCTTTTTTTTTCTTCCCTGCCCCTTCATACCGACTAACAATAAAAGCAACTATTTTCTTTCTTTTTTAAACATCCCGTTATCTATGAATGAAAACCAACTGACTTCGCGTATTTCTCTCTAAACAAATCATAATTTATTACTTTCAGCTATCCTTCTCAGTTGGTGTGGGGGAAGGAAATGTAGATTTTTGGCGGGAAAGTAAGAAAAGTGTCGTTTTAACTATTTTCTTCGCAGTTTTTTCATTTTTTCTCTCCATAAGAACCATCCCCGTGTCTTAATGAAAATATTTTTAAAAAATGAGCCGAATCGGTCAAGCCGTTCTCCAGTATTGCGCTTAGCAACGCATTTCGAGTTGCATTTTTATTAATATAGATGTCCTTTTAACAATGTTTTTCTGCCTGCAAATACATATGTTAAATTACGATGAAAAATGGCGAGATTTTGCTGTATATCTTCGGAAAAAATGAATGACTAAAAGTGCTTCCTTTGCTGCTCTCCGATTGCGATCAAAATTCTTACGTGTTTCTCTTTATTAATTAATGGTGATAATAGACGTTTAAAAACTAAATAAATTTTATAAAATTCATCTTTTTCTGGGTTTTAAGTGGGTATTCATAGAAAACAAGAATTACAGTAATAGAAAGGAAAAAAACAGCAAGCTTCATAAAGTGACTTGAAATGGTTAGTAGCCGAGTATCATACCGATCAAGCAAAAGGGACCCTTCAGCTCGTAGGATATTAATTGGCTTATATAGCAATCACCACAAGCTCATAATTCCACATCGATATGGAAAATGTTAGCATAAACAAGAGTTACATATACTTTTCTAGAAAGACAGAAACCTTTTAATATGCTTTTAATAAACGAATAATATTATATTTTTAAAAAAGAAATGGACTGCTAATAAATAAATTAGACTTACCCAAACAGCACGTAGGTTATTATTGTTAGGCTCAGTCCAATTATAGATAAAACACATCCTATATAAGATATAATAGACATAATTGATTCATGAGACTTGTTCTTAGCAGATCTTGGAGTCACGTCCTACAGTAGAAAAATTTAGATTACATTTCCATAAAATCACAGACTACCTAACAGATAAAAATATTCTGTTACGTTATTTATGATAGTAAGACTTCCTTATCATACTGTCATAAAGAACGTTGACGAATAATTCGATGCCTTGAATGATTGTAATACGGACAGTTATATTCCTTTTTATGAACATTAAGATATTAGGTTGCGGAAAAAGAAATCCATTATTATTTTACGGTCATCTACCTAAAAAATAATGGATTTCTTTCCATTATTTTTTTCAATATGGAATTTTTGAAAATAGAAAAAAATCCATTATTTTCTCGGTAGATGGCTGTAAAATAATAATGGATTTCTTTTTCACAACCTAATATGAGTGTTAATATTGAAAATGGAAAGCAGATGAAAAGAGATTAGTGACATCTCTGAAGATTTTAAAGGTTTTAATACGAGAAAGAAGAGGGAGTTCTTATACAAAGTTTATTGTGAAGAACAAAAAATTAAATCGAATCAATAGGTTCACTTTTCCTTCTCTTTTTCAATTTTCCTGCCATAGTTCGATATTTTAGTATCCTTATTAGTTGGATTTAGTCATTTTTTTTGTTTTTATGTGTGCTAAGGTAATTTCTGAGATACGTTAAGAAAAGAATAGGGCTCTATAATGACTTATAAAAGGGTGATTTTTTACAATGGATATAGGATATATCAATTGCAATATAACATGATATAATTCCATTATCACTGCTCTGTAAAATATACAGTATACCCACGAAAGTCTCTTGCCACCCTCTTAACTTTGGAATGGTTGCTGCTATATTCGTAGAAGTGGCATCTAAATATAGTAATAATTTGCCACTAAATAAAGTCAACTACAGTGCCCCTGGTGGAAAATTAGAGAGTTAGCATTCCTATCACAAAAACAGAGAGAGATATGGAGGAAAGTGATTTGCGAAGTTGTAGAGAAGTATCGATTTAGTACAAAAAGATACCTTGTGGACCTTAATGAGAAGAATAGAACGGTTGAAACTCGCATTTGTTTTTTCGAAATTTCCAACAATGTGTAGAAACAAAACGATCTGAGAAAAAGAGAAAATGAGTTATAACAATATGCTCTCATTGGATATGTTCAAACTTCTCGTCGTCAGCTGTAATACGCATTTGGGTTCTCGTTTGAATTTCACATTTAAGCATTGAATTTCGTCTTGGAGCATAGAGGGTGAAATTTTGGAATAAGCATCCTTAATGCATCGTTTAAGGTCCTGAAGTATTTCTGAAGGGATCACATGCCTTTACTGTTTTAGTATTTCCACAGGAAAAAGTTCAATGGAGTCAGATCAATAGAACCTGGAGGCCAATTTTTGAAATCACCGTAGCCAGTTATTTGGTTCCCGAATTCCTTTACGCATTATTGCTTCACTTGTAAGTAGGCGCAACATCTTGTTGAAACCATAGATTCCTAATAATAAACCAACTGCAAATTCTCCACAAATAGGAATCATGCACTTGTTAATGTACCATCGTAAAATATTGGGCCAATCAGCTTGTTATTGTAAATTGCGCACCAAACATTAATAGCAATTTGATGAGGTATATCTATAAAACATTACAATTTTCCAACATCCAGTAATGGGGGCTTTGCTTATTATACATGTGATGTCTGACGTGACCGAAAAATAGTCATTTATCCTTCTATTAAGTCACAGTGTAGGAAATCATGAAAAACCAAATACGCTTTTTAATCGTTTTAGTCTTCGCATTAATGTCCACAAGATGTTTTTTCGGACTAAATCAATGAAGCTCTACATTTTTGTAAATAACTTTTTCCCCCTATCTCGCTCTGATTTTGAAATAGGAATATTAACTCCACAGTTTTCTACCCGGTGGTATCGTAGGTGGCTTTATTAAGTAGAGCATGACTACTTTACTATACCCAAACACCACTTTTGTGAATACGGCAGCAGCTCTTCAAACGTTCAGAGGTTGGCAAGAGACTTAAATAGGGCATACTGTATATACTTCAAAATACCTCACTACTAAGAACATTAACCTTTGATACTTGAGTAAAGTTGAATTGGCATATAGTTTCATGCTAATTATATTTTCAAGGTGATTACTTACAAGTAGAACAGAAAAGGCGGTCATATGTGTGGATTGGCATATAACGTAATTCTTAGTGTGGTTCGTAGTGAGACCTTCAGCTGACCATCTCCAATCTAAAATTAAATAAAGAAATATACTTGAAACGTCCATATCTATAAGTAACTGAAACAAATCTGAGAAATATGGAGAATAAGAGAGTTAGAGTAAAACAAATAAATCAATTTAAAAAATGTCAATGAATGTGAAATCCTTTTTCAAATCATAATTTCTACTTGCTAATTTGCACTGGTTTCAAAAAAAATCTTTCTTTCAAAAAATCTTATTTGTATTCATTTTATGTGAAAAATGAATATGACCACAAAAATAAAAAAAATGTGATTGATTAATTGATTAAAACTAGTCCTTAAAACTGAGGAAAAAAAATTCATCTCAGAGTATATTCCTGCTTGCAATAGCTTCGAGAAAATCATCGTGAAAATAAGCAGATGCATTTAAAAATTGCAAACATGTAGATTTCAAATTTATGACCTATTTTTGAATAAAGTAGTCTCGTTTATGAACTCATATATATTCAGATAAAGAAGGGAAATATAAATTCTACGCTAGTTCATATTTTTTACAAACATTACTTTCATTCATCTATCAGTCAATACCTGAAGTAACATATTTCCCAGTCAAAAAGCTTTTAAAAATCCCTATAGAAGTTTCTCTCTAGAACAAATAGATATACAGGATATCAAACACTAATCCTTTTTCTAAAAATAATCGTAAGGGTTATTTTTTTGTGTTGAAAAATATGACCGACTCGTGTATGAGATAAAAAGTCAATTCTGATCAAGTCTTTCCTAAGCCAGGGTACAACTAATGGCAAAAAGGAGAGAACACCGTGAAGTGCATAAATTAGATTCGAATGCCCCGGAGTCTCTTTTGATCGCTCTTTTTCCATTTACGGAAAGAAGGCATCACTAAGTGGGTGCTCTCCAGTAAATGCCTTCTTTCCAACCTGGGGTAAAAGAATTGCATAGACATCCACAAACTCCATCATCATTTTATCTACTTCCATTCTGTCTATGTACATGACAAAATTTATAAAAGAATGTATTTCCCTGTTTTACCTTTTACAATAATTGGAGGTAAAGTTGAAAACAAATCGTCTTGTATTTCGAACTTTTGATGGTCGAATGATTAGAATACAAATAGCTTTCTAGAAGTTTGGGGGTAAGGGGTTATTCTGTTGAAAGTGTGGAGGCTTTCTCCATCGTCTATAAATTAATCAGTGTAAGTATTTATAACCCCTTCGCATACAATGGCGTGTCTGAAACACGCATCGAATTACTGAATTTTTAGTTTCAAGTCTGCAACTAAGCCACGGAATTTAAATACGCAAAAATCAATTCAAAACGCTTTAAGTCTCAAATGCTCCATATATTATTAAAAAAATAAAATTAACAATAAATGACCAAAATAGGATGTGTCATATAATTAGAAAGTTAAATAAATTCTTATGCCAAAGGGTTAAATGATAGTGTATCACATCTTCCCCTCGAAGTTTAACCAATAAAATCACATCCAAGATACTGAACTGAATAAACATGAGAAGCAAAGAATTTAGTTTATTATATTAACATCCCGTTTTAAAGCAATTCAGGGGCTATTTTGGGGGAGACCTCGTCGTTTTAAACAGCAGTCAAATAAAAAGGACGAAACCTGGACAGGCGCCTCCCCCTTCTCATCAAACTTCCACATCAGCAGAGAACTTTTGAACCCACACCACACCAGCTTACACGACGGTTCTTAGGTGGAACCGTCGTGTGTGGTGTGGTGTGGATTAAAAGAACACTTCGGTTCTTCGGTGCGTTGCAAACCTCGAATCTAGTCACCGAGGCTATGATAGGCTAGGAATATTTAAATGACTTTACTTTTCAGACTAATTCTTTCATATTAGAGCTGTCAGCCTTCTAACATATTAAGGTGTGCTGTATTTACTCTTGCAGCTGATTTTCAGGCATACTATTTTTTGTCCTCTTGAATTTATTCTTTAAACTTTTTGTTTATTTGAAAAATATTAAATATTAACCCTCTATGGGCCCGTGTAACTTTCAGGTCACATTTTAATTTATAGACATTTTACAAAATGATTATAGCTTTTTTCATGAGATGGCGCATAAATCTTAACTCTATGACGTTGCAAACACAACCAATTCTAGTATTCATGACCATTGCTAGGCTCCTCCTCCCGAAATAGCAAAATAATTGCTGTGCAAACTGTTGGCAGTAAAACTACGCGAAACCATTTGATTCAATTGAAATTATTTGTTCCTTTGTCAGTGATTACCAAACTATGTTTATGGATGCATGTAGATTTGTGTCTTACACCAAATACAAATTGTTTTATGAACCTTCACATATGAACTATTATATGCAGAAGTACAATTTTTTTAGGCTAGTGTGGCTTGAAAGTCACATAATGATTATAATGCAATAAAATTGCTTCAACACAAAAATTTGTTTTCATTTGCATATTTTTCCGTTTCCACATTTTTTTGGAATTAAAACTAAAATGTGGCCCAAAGAGGGTTAATTATATTATTAATTAAAAAGTACACTGAAAACGGTGAAGTTTCCTCTTTGTTGCTGAATCTCATTAATTTTGTTGATCTTAATTATTTTATTTATTTCATTCAAAAGGATTTCTTTTTAAAATACATTGCTTTCCGCTCTTTCATATAACACACTTCTCATCATTTAGAAACTTTTTTACACAAATATTAAAATTATTTCAATAAATTACAAAATATATGAAACTTTTTGAACATTGGTTCAGCTTAATTGTTGTAAACTGAAACTATCAGAAAGCTGTATATAATTCTAAATAAGTCTGGGATTAGTTGATCAAGAAATAAATCAAATATATAATCATTTATATTATACGTAGATTTCTTGTTTATAAATATAAAGAAATAATTAATTTAACTTTAGAAATTAACTATCATGTTATACCTAAATTCGAAAATGATGATATTCATTCGGTATATAATGCTGTTTTAATATCAAGGGCAGTGCATTAATTAATTCATAACTTGAAAGAAATACTAAAGTAGAGTGGTATTTTTCTATAAAAAGTTATTATTGTTGCGTTTCGAAGACAGCCTTATTTACATAAACATTTTAAAGCAAATGTAGTACTAAATAGATTCGCATAAATTTTGCCCCATATAATTACTTCTACGTATTCTATATTTCCTACTTTTAAAAAAAACACTTACCATTTAAAGTAATGAAAATTGCAACTTTTTATTTAAAAATATTTCTAACATATAGAAATTTATCACAAGAAATATTCTCCTAAAAGCGTTTTATAATTGAAAATTTGGTACTAATAATCTAGCTTTAATTAATATGATATCTGATGCAAATATTTAATTACCACTCTCATTTCAGTTTCTACTATTAGCTCACACTCTCCCTGTGTTATACATCTTGTTCAAATTTTCTATCGTTAATAATATACTTTCTATTTATCTAATCAAGTAAATTTTTTTAAACTTGTAATGGATGACATTTGATGTTAATACAGTTTTTTCGAATATTAATTTATTAATTGATTAAAAACTAACATCCTCGCATTTATAATAGTTCTTTATAGGTGTTGTAATTGTTGGGTCGGGATAGCCTGGTTGGTAGGGCGTTGGATTCGCATCCCTTGTGCTGCGAGTTCGAACCTGGTCGCAAAGTTCTCCATGTCGGGAGTTATACTACTGGGGGTACTGAGTCAAAGTTGTTTATTATTCGGTTGCTCAGAGGTCCATGCCCTCAAAAGCTACTGCACCCCTCCTTCTGTTGTAAAGCGGAAAATGAGAAAAGAAATTGAAATTATTTAATAAAATATAGAGTAACTAAATTATTATAATAAAATTAAAAGTAACTAAAATAAAAATTTTCCTAGTATTCAAAGCAGAAATTGATTTTAAAAAAATTAGTTTTTTATATTGTTTTTGTAAAGAAAATAAAATCAGTACACTTTGGTGAGCAATCCCGATTTGCTATCGAAATTATTTTACCATTTTATTTTATTTCTTTGATTTCATATAGCTCTACTTAATTAATATACGCCTTATTCAATTGGGCATAAATATCCTTCAGTAGTAAAGTTTAATAAATCAATAATTATTTTTACGTGTTCTATGTTATTATTATAAGTTTTAAATAGTAATTTAAAAATTTGGTTTCAGTAACATTGAGGTATATTTTGTTTAATTTAAACTTCTTGTTCTTTCGGGAAATTTCTACTGACCTAAATATATTTAATAATTTGTAAACAATATTGTACAAATATTATTACATATGGTTGTTTGAATTTAATAAGCTAATAAGTTATTAATTACATTTAATTAAATATAAAATTATTTTGTGTTATTTCCAAACTGATTAAGAAAAATTTTAATAACTCTTATGGTTCAGATATATCTTGCCACCTAATCGAATCTTACGATCTCTGCCTCAAAGAAAACTAGTGTTTCAATTAATATTTTCAAAGGAATAATTTAGGTTTTTTGCGTATTTCTTTAAATGTAGATTTGAAACCAAAAATCAAGAAAATAGGTCTTTTCTTTAGACATCCTTGTTCATGGGAATTATTTATGTAAATGGAAGAACCTCCTATCAAAATTACAAGATTTTCTTACTGTGACTCATGCATTAACTTTTAGCATTATATAAAACTTGATTATTTTTTTTACCTTTTTCATTCCAGTAAACACATAGAACATCTCTTTTCGTCTTCAGTGGGAGGATATAGATAAGAGGTTTGTTCAGATTCTTCAACGTCACATTTCCAACACTAATCTGCAGGACTGGTGCCTCTGTAATAAATAACTTTGTATAAACACACATGTCAAATTCTTTATAATAACGATAAATTGTATCTGATATTCATAATTTTATTATTTCAGACTACCTTTTATTTAATTATTAATGTTTATACGATATATATATATATATATATATATATATATATATATATATATATATATATATATAGCTCGAAAGATTATAAAAAAATTCAATAGGCAAATTCTTTTTTTTTTCTCTATTCCTCCAAAATACTTTCTCTTACATTTAATTCGTATGGAATATATATTTTTTTCAATGACATGCATTTCAATTCAACTACAAAAAATAGTTAGTAACACTGATTAATAAAATGATAAAACTAGACAAAGAATATTATTTCCAAAATCACTAAATATATTTTTGAATTTGAAATATTTTTTATACAAAATAAAATAAATAAATATTTCTATATCTATTAAAAATACTTTATCGCTTTATTTTAACAGGTTCATAGTTTTTATATTTTGTAAATTCTAATCAGAAGGAAGATTTATGTTAGTTAAATCTAAATAAGGATAATTTTAAAGACTAAACTCAGTATAAATTGAAAACAAGTGATGGGATTTTTTTTTCCAAATCAGCCTTTGAGGTATCTTCTTTTTACCAAGTGCCAACTACCTGAGAAAGCTCAGTGCAAATGGGGAAATACTTTGTATATGAATATTGAATTTCAAATCTTTCTTTTTTTTTTTCATCTTATAAAATTTTAACTTTATATAAGTGGAACCATCTGATAGTGAATTTAAAGAAAATCTTTTCGCATATTCTACAAGATTCAGAATGCTTAACTACAAATTAAGGCTTCTAAACAATGCTTAAAAAAATTTGCACTTTAATATCAAAAGTATATTTTATTTAAGAAAAAACGACATGCTCTAAACAAAAGTGTTATTTTAGGCAGTTTTTATTCTCTTTTCCATTACAGCTTTATGCTTTGATTTCCGTTCCAGTTGTTAGTTTCTGATTCTCATCTTCAAGCTGCGAGGGATTCCATCTTACAAACGGTAGGAGGGTGGGGGACAGGAATGAATCGTCTTTGAACTTTGATCATAGAAATATATGCTTACATTTTAGAATGATGTTTCGATCACAGGGGCATTTATTGGGACATTCAGGAGCTTATGAAGGAGGAAAAAACTGATTTTGGTTCATTTCAATTCACCTAAAGAAAATACCGCTTTTAAAGTTCGAACAATGATTTTATTTGCTTTGGATAAAATGTGCATGTATTTTCAGAAAACTGGTACATACATTCACGAGGTAATAAATATTTTTTTTTTTAAATCTAAATATTTTTCTAGTTTTCTATTTATAAAATGCAATTTCCAACCAATTTACAGAAAGAATGAAAAAGTACTGTTAAATCATTATACTAAAATCTAAAGGCAAAAATCATAAACATTTTGGAAAACATATGAACAGCATATTTGAATATTTTCAATAAATAAAATGAAACCGCGCAGACATGAAATATAACATTTTAATTCCGATTTCAAAGCCAGAACAGATATTGACATCTCATGGGGTCGAATAATCAGAGCCAAGAGAAGTGTTTAGGTAATCTATTTCAAAACATTTTTTTTGCGGAACTTTTTGTAATTTGCACATATAACAAGCGAGATCTTTTCTTCTTTTTTTCTTCAAAATTGGAAAAAAAATCATGAGGCTAAATGTTTAATCTCCATCATTAAAAATATCAAAAGAGAATGTGTAGGTATCAGTTTATCATCAGATCTCGAGATACCGAATTTAAAAATATATATTTTGTAAAAAGAAAGTCTGCTCCTTAAAGTGATTTTTTAGAAAAGATAAATAAAAAATTAAACGAAACTTTGGCATTTTCCTTATATTATATCATATTATTATATATATATATATATATATATATATATATACAAAATGTTATATGCTTATTTAATTTAAAGAATTTGGATATGTACTTGAAATCGGGTGTTGTTATTCGAAAAAATTGCTTTTGTGTAAATTTAAATTTGAAAATTTACCTCTTGCATTAAAAAAAATTCCACGTAATTATAGAGAAAATATTTTCTTTGAAACAGGAATTTACAGTTTTATTGTTCGATAATTAGTATCAGAATAATGAGCAGGGTTAGGATATGTTTAGCAAGCTTTCCTCTAAGAGTATCCTAAAAAGTATCCTCTTCCTATCATATCCTATTCTTAAAAGCTGTCTCTATCGGGATGTTTTGCATTAGATTTTGAATTTCCTGTCCAAATGTTTTTTTTTTTAAATCTTTGTAGGGAATTTCGTTACTTACTGTACTCTGGTTCATCTTTGTTTTTCTTTAACTTGAAAAAGGTCGAAGTAGTGTCTTGCTGCTGTTGATTCGGATCGTTATCAGGCAGATTGAGTTTCTTCGACTGAAAAAGCTTATCGTTGTAGTACACCACAAACTTTACTCTAACATTTCCTTCTAGTTGGCGATGGGCTTCTTGGAGAGCTTCTTTTGGCACAAAAACTTTCACCATCTAAAACGTGAAAATATTTATTAATACTACAGTTTCCAATCATTAATATTAATAGCATTAATAAGTTGTCAGTTTTTGCCAAAGAAAAGAAAATAAATTTTATTTTGATCATTTACATAAACTCTTATCTAAAAGGCAATTCAGAAATGATGCGTCACACTTAAAAAAATTGCGGTTAATATTTAAATTTGAATTTTATCTTCAGTTCACAGAAGCAGAAAACTTGTAATTGTGAAACCTGTTCCTGCATTACAAATACAAGATTGTCTCAGATATTACATATAACTAAACGTATTTTTTAATGATCAAATGTTGTTTGTCCGAGATTCTTATCTCATAACTACACATATGCGACTTAAATTCCTCTTCAGGTGCAAGGCTTTTAAGATAAGCACACAAAAAGATTATTAATTTTTTAACCAAAAACGCTGGAATGAAATATCTTATTTTGCTGTGAAGTACAAATTCCTGAAATCTATACCATCAATTTTAAAAGATATATTAGACAGAATTCGTTTGTCTTGGAAACATTTTATTTTACCCTGCTTTAGATAGTCATTGCTGATTTAACAAAATAAATATTCAGTAATATTTATATAGGGTGATGATGAATATTTGAACTCATTCATCCATGAATTTTCTTTCCACTTTTACAAAATCAAAATCACGATGGTTTAATGACCTTCTACGAATTATAATTACGGTATTTTAAGCAACTGATTTCTCAAAACTGCAATTTCGAAAATTCTATTTTATTATATAATACGATTTTTCATTGTCAATAAATATAAGCAAGAGGTAATTGCTGGATAATCTGAATTAAGGTATTTAGTTAGGATTTAAATGTGTTTTTCCTGAAAATTCCTAATTTTATTTTGCGATTTAAAAATAAAACTTCGAAGTTTAAAAATTCTGTTTTTGAATCTACAATCTTTGTGAAACAGAGCCGTAAATACAGCAATATCAATAGTAGACAACAGATAATAATCAAACTGAAAACAATGATATCTTAAAACGGAAGCGATTGATTTATTATTTTTACAGTGTAACTCTCTAAAAACTTTTTTGAAGTGTTTATATTAACTCTCTATCTACCTAAGCACAGTTTGCTTATTTGAGACAATTCTTTTAAAATGTTTGGCGGCAGGATTTTTTTTCTACTGTATTTAGATGAACTAATGAGCATGTAAAATTTTCGATGTAATTAAAAAAAAGAGTATTTAATTATGGGTTCTCTGAAAAATTTTATATTTTTTTGAATATCTTTTAAATGCATTGTGTGGAGCTTCAGCAAGTGGTAACTGCTGTGTGCCGAGTCCTGTTGTCTATTGTGGAATCAGCGTCGTATAGAGTGTGGAGTAGCCAGTCGTGTCAGAGAAAGTCGGCAGCTAAAGCGAGGAGACAATAGAGAATTTCAACCGTTTGAAGAGACCATAGAGAGAAGATCCGACAATCCCCTCGCCTTCTGGCAGCTTTTTGTGCAATGGTCAATTATTGCTTAAGGACTACTGTTTTTTGTAGTATGCTGCTGTGTATTCGTCTCGACTGTACAAATTCGTCGTCTGTGTATTCGTTGTCTTTGTGTTATTATCTTCGTGTAAAATAAATATTGTTGTTTTTTACTAAGGTCTGCTGATTGTCTTTACTCCTTACATTCACTACAAGTGAATCCGGAATCCATAATAATATTTATATAGCAGTTTTCAAACACCAGATCTTGTTAAGATAAGGAACAAAAGTAAAAAATAAAAAGATAAATTTAAAATAAGTCGAACATTAAAATCACCGCGGCATCTGTTACATAAAGATGCGTTTTCCCCAAACATAAAATGTTTGTGGGAGTAATAAGTATGCCTTACACGGAGTAGGGTCAGTTTGAGATCTTTCTTCCTTAAAGGAAGAACAAGTCGCACACCAATGCCATTTTTAACAGAAATAATTTATAACAAATCTGCAGACCCCACGTCTTTAGCCTGACATAACTACTCAAGGACCTCTTAATGTAGAAAACTGAAGTCCGACTTAGAAAAAGCCGAAGTAGGTTTTGCAGTAGAATCTGCTTTCTCATTCCCAGAAATGCATAGCTGACTCAAAACTCAATAAAATATAAAATTAAAACTAGTTTACTGTAATAAACGCAAGCTGAACAAGATAAGAAAGCATTATGATGTATCCGGCTGTGATAATTAGAAAGCGTTTTCAAAGATTTCAGAATAAATAATGAAATTACTGTAAAGGGATAGTGAAATTTCCTAAATAATACAGAAAGTCCAACCATTTCAACAATAAATACACGGCAATAGTTATGAAGACAGTTACTCAGAGTATCGAATGGTAATATGGTGTCACAATCAACATGTGCACCTGATTTAGAACCTTTAAATGGACATGTTGATACATAAAAATAAATTGGTACAAAATAAGAATATCGATAGTGATGATGTTTAAAACACTATTGGAATAAAAAATAATCAGTTGATGATTTATCAGATCTCACAAAGGGATTCGGAAAAGGAAACAGAGATATATCACAGGCTGGAAGACTAGAAGGTACTAAGGCGACTGAATTTTGTGAAATAAGTTTTTAAATTTCATGGGTAGGGCTTTTTACAAAAGGCACATTTACGTTTCACCATCATCTTTTACATCAGTGAACTCTGTGGTTTCTTTTTACGAACTTTTTTGATGTTGTAATGTCTAGTTTAAGAGATTCTAAAAACAACTTTTTTTTATCAAAGTGAAAATCTTGTTTTTTTAGGAAGTATTGTTTAGATGTCAGTTTCCTACAACTGGCATAGTGACAACCAGCTAAACAAAAGGATTTCTATGTAATAGAAACATTTATATCAGGTCTGAATTTCAACCTTATGTCTGGCTTCTGTAGTGTTTTAAAATCTTTTATTTTGATGTTAGCAACCTCCTTTCCAATTTTGAAGATAAGAAAAAAGATCGATTATAAGAGGAATGAATGCAACCGTACTTCGCGCACTTTCCTTATGCTGTACACTGCTGTCCATCTATCCCTCTTTTTAACACAATGGAGACCAGTGAGCATCTCGTAGCAATTACTTTTTGAGTGGTCCAAGCGCTGGCATTGGAAACATGTCAATGAATTTGGTTTGTATTTGTAAAGTCATAACATTATATAGTGTGCATATATGGATTTGTGTAGTTTGGAACTATGGAAGATAATTATGTAACGCCTTCTTGGATGAAGTTTCCCATCCTGCCAAAGTTCAATCTGCCATTTCTTGCAATTTTTAGTTTATCAAAGTAAAAATTATACTTTTCTTCAAATTTATAAATTTATTTAATCCATTTTTGTAGCATAATTATGTTCTTTAAATGAATAAAACAGCTGATAAATATATAATAGTTTTCGAGATATCGCTGAAACTTTTTGTGAATCATTTAACATCGGATGTGCCGTTTTTCAAAACTTAAATAACTCAAAATTTTGGCAAGAAAGTTACAAAAAATGGTGTCTGCTTGATGCACAATTAATTCAGCAAAAAAAGTAATTAATATAATCGCAAAATTTCTATATGATAATTGATTGTGTCGGTTAATCCAACAAATCAATATCTTGTCCCTTTGAGCCATTTCCACTAATACCAATTTTGTGACTATACGATAGTAAATAGCAAAATTACAGAGATGTGTTCCATTATTTTTCTTGATGACTATACAGATAAATAATAAAAATTTCTGCGTTGTCGCTTTTAAAGAAATGTAGAATGATAATGTTAAATATGAAAATATAGTGATAATTTTTAAAAATGCATTTTTAGCTTCAAAAATTTAAGCATTTTAAAATTTTTCTTCAAACTCTCCCTACTAAAGTAAGAAGAAAAAGAGAGTGAAAATTTTGGCAGCAATTTTTTAAATATCCTGATTTATAAATTGCATTACCGGAACTTTTGGTTTTTCTGGAGGACGACTGGATGTTTCTGGTGTGGTGACGACAGGCTGATATCCTTGATCTTTAGGTACTGTGAACGTAAGATGAGGAACGTCAGTTTCATTGTCAACAGTTGGATTCCATTCCATAGACTGAACACGAACGTTAGGTGTTATAACGTTAAGTGATTCACCTGGCTTAAGAGGAACATTTGAAGCAAAATCATCTACTACCTGCAACAAACTATAACACAATAACCATTAAAAACTGTGAGAGATAAAGTAAACAAACATTAGGATAAAAAGAAGTGAATTCATTTTTGTCTTATTTCAGTAGAAGGACCCTAGAAGTAAAATATCAAATGAATTATAAAACGCAAATAAAACATTATAGGTACAAATCATCCTAATATTCTGTTGTTGTTTATTTGATTGAAATTTCCGATGAGTAAAAGGTAATAACGAGTGCCATTGAGTAACAAAAGCTTGTGTAAAATAGATGAGGGAAAATGTTCCATTACAGTATAAGGAATGAATATTTTAAACATATATGATTTATCATGTGTTAACTAATCATATGATTGAAAGGAAATTTGTCTCTTAATTTAAATTCTTAATATAAATACAAATAAGGAAAAGACTTACTTCTTAGTAATCTCTGAAAATGTATAATTTTCATCTTGTTGAACAATGGTATCATTAATATCCAATATATTGCTGATAACATTCAGCATTCCTTCTGCTATCTGAAACGAAAATGTCCACGTTAACTGCAAAACCGCAAAATAAATAAAAACTGTTATTACTGATTTCTTGAAAGAATTCATTACCTTTTCATCCTGAATTGCGAAATTCGAAATTGTTTCAATACCTTGCGCTGCAGCTTCTAAGGTTTCTCGATTCAAAGCCTCTGGGTTTTTTGTTAGGGTATTCAGTTCATCAGCTAATTCATCTGCAACTATTAAACCCTAAAAATTAAAGAGAAAATAAAAATAAACATTTAGTTTAAATATAAATTGGCAATTTGCATCTTGAAATTAAGAAAACGTGCTCTTATGACTTTTAAAACGCGAATTCACCATTCAGTTAATATTAGATTAGAGGAATAATATTGTGATGTCATCAAAATTGAACCTAGTGATTTCTCCAAATTTGTCTTTTTAAATTTATGTTTATAACAACCACAGTCTGACAAACAAACAAAGTAAAATATTCACAAAACATGAAAACATTGAAGAAATTTATACATTACAACATTTGTAATCCACTTACATCAGGCATCCATGCCTTTCATTCTTAACACTACTAAAAACAACCCAACACCCCACATTCACGTAAACGCTCGCCAGCGAAGCTCAGTCTGTCACTCTACCGGAATGTCAATCATTATAATTTAAATTTTGTGCTGACATCTATCGGCTGTTTGGACCGCTACCAGGTCAAATTCTTTACAATGTATTAAAAACTGAGAATAAAGCAGAACGGCAATGTTCTTGCAACTAAACATGAAAAACAGATCGAAAATTTTATTTCTAGTAATAATGAAGAAGATTGTTTAAGTGTGCATCAATTAGATTTCAACGGGGATGACAGCTTTCCCGGATAACCCGACAGACCACAGTTCAATTTTCAAAAGTATCCGAGGGTAATATTTTCAATGGGTATTAGTTCACTCAAGAATGGTATTTCTAAAAATTAGATCAGGCTTTCAAAAAATTAATAATATATCAGGATTTTGTGAAAAATTTTGCCTACAGCTTTCAAACTTATCAACGCCTAAATATAATTAATAATTCATTACTAATTACCATTTTAATATTTTTTTTATTTGTGTAAGATTTTTTCTTTAACTATGACAAATTATTTAAATTAAACTATATTTTTTAGAAAATATCTACAGATTTATTATTTTAAATTAATCTCCATGAATATTGCAAAGAAATTAACATAGTGCTGCACGAAAATTTTAACCCCATATCTTTTGCTGTAATTGGGGGGGGGAGGGTTATTGACTTTTTATTAAAAATTTTCCATAGAATTATATGTTTTTGGTTTCGTTTCTTTATAATAACGCGTTTATAGAATAAATCATATGTTTTGACTCTGAAATTATAAATAGATTTGAGTTATTTTTATCAAAAAGGTTGAACTGATTTCAGTTTTTATCATGTTTTGTTGTTTGTGCTTGCAGAGGATATTAATTCATTTGACCTTCATTGTAATTGCTGCTCAATTTTTAAATCAGATTTCAACGTTATAAATTTTTCTCTTTTCTCAATGTTTATGTATTCTTAATGGATTCATTTTAAGGGTGAAATGATAGAAAAACCATCTCAATTTTCCAGAATTGCAATAATAAGTTAGCAAATAAAACTGCTGCTATTTTATAATTTAAGGAGTGTTACATGGATTCGTATTTAACATGAATTAATAGTATCCATAATAGAAAAGATATTTTACCAGCATGTTTTAATAAAGACTCGTCATGATTGACTCTAGTATGTTTACTCTACTATAAAATGGATTGAAAAGCAAATTTAAAGGCTTCACTTTTTTTCTATCTTTATAGGAAAGTGACTTATTGCAACGGTTCTTACGATACTACTTTTAGAAAATTTCTACACCAATCTTTATCCGCAGTGCCCCAAAACCATCATTCCTACAAAAAATTTTGTTGTATATTATTTCTCTCTGCGTCCGTCTGTATGTGTTGAACATTTTTCCATTTTTTACTTGTTATTACAGTGATTAATTGATTTGATTGAATTTCAGTACACTTCGGATGTGTTGTAAGGAAAAGAAAAATCTTGGATCCATTGCAAGGAAAAGAAAAATCTTTAATGCATTACAAGGAAAAGAAAATTCGTCGGTGTATTGCAAGGAAAAGAAAAATCCCGTATGTGTTAGTATGTAGGATATTTACCTAAAAAAATATGTAAATGGTCGGCAATTGTAAGTTTTTCATTTCCCTATAACCTCTTTAAAATTGAAAAGAGAAAAATGATTTAAATTGGGCAAATTAGCATCTCATTAAAACGAATAACTTTTGTAATAAAATGTTTTCAATTGCTGCAATTATTTAGAAGTTAAGGGCTAAAAACTGATTTTCAAACCTCGGTTAATTTTAACATCAATGACTTATGTTGCCAGTTTTGGAAAAAATGAAAGAAAACTTCTACCTATGCTTCACTTCCATACTTTGAAACTGATTAAATGCGCAAAAACAAAAGTTTATTGGCTTGAATGAAACTAATTAAATAAAAAAAATAAAGGGAAAGAAACATTTATTGGCAATATTGTGAAAAATTATCAGTTCCGGCTTCCTGGTACAGATGTAACGCGTCTTTCTCGTGATCTGGGCTTCCTGGGTTCGAGTCCTGGTTAAAGAATGGTTATTCTTCTGCGTACTATCTGTGAGGTGCCCCCCCCTGTAAAAAGGGGCTGTGCAAGTGAATGTGATGACTGTGTATCTAAGTCGTTCTCTTGGTCCTAGTTAGGGCTACTTCAAAAACAAGAGATGCTCATTCGGCTTAAAATCGCTGACGGTCGTAAGCTCTCTTGTCCATGGCAAGTGCCATTAGTAACAATAACAACAGCAAAATGATGAGCTTAAATTCCAGAAAATGTGCGTGTGTTAGTTTTTTTAATGTGTTTTTTTAATAATCTTTGTCTTGGTACTGGGAGGTATTTGTTTCGTATCAATTTCTTTAAACTAACCGTATCTAAAATTTCTATATTATTTCATAATAACACTATACATAAAAGAGAAATATAATTAACTGATGATGAAATATCATAAGCCAAAAAGAATATTCTTGAAATTTATCATCAAGTGTTTGCTTATTGAATCGCAAATTTAAAAAAAAACGATTAATACTATCAGAAAGATTAAATAACTTATTACCATTCAAAGAAAAATACTTATTATAAAACTGAATCTTATTTTGATAAACCAATTTACTAACTGTAAGTCAATTACATTGTCAAAACAAACGTAGAATATATTGCTGTTCGAATTTTGTATCTTGAAAAATTACAATATTCTCTATCATTATACGTATTTTGTTCGGATAATAAACCTGAGGTATTTACACATGTTTCAAATTATAGCATAACTTATAAAATTAAATTATTTTTTTCATAATCGGTAATGTGGAATAATCAAAATAAAATTGAGAGAAACACAAGAATTTCAGTTTTTATGTCTATTGGAATAGCAAAGAAGTCTTTAAACAGAATGTACCATCTAAGAAATAAGAAAAGCTTTGGAATTTTGACTAACCTTTCCTTTACATTCTGAGGCATTTACCGGTCCCCAAATGGCAGACACATTGGTAAGAATGCATGACCTGAAAGCAGAAGCTTCTGGTAAGAAATTAGCAGATCCAAATGGACAAGGGACAGTTGCTTCTGTGCTGTGATTCGTAGCATTCCAGTAAAACATCCCTTTTTCAGTATCTGTTCTGTCAGCAGAGCATTGAACTGAAAATAGTTTGAATATTTTATAAGACTTATCTTTAAACTTACTCTGTAGTTTTACGCTGTCATTCAGTTTTATAAATAGCCAATAAAGCTTTGCATTAACTTATAACATTACCAGAAGATCACACTTTTGTTTAAAAATTGAAGATAATGGATAAAGATATAAAAATTAAGAACTAAAAGCAGAAAGGAATTTTACATGACACCTTAGGATGTTTTAGTAACTAAATATTAAATAACCACATCGATATATCATTCATTCGGGAAAAATAAGGCTTTATTCATTTATAAATTATTTTGGAAGCTTTGATGTTTTTACATTTCTTGTGGAAACAATGCTTAATTTAAATTTTAACATTTATTGATGAAAAGTCGCTTGTTTACAAGAGCAATAAATCGAAATGGATAAACTTAAAACAGTTCACTTGTAAAATTATAGTTCCTCATATCGCGAAATTATTATTATTTTGTTTCTTATGTAGAGACAATAAGCAAAACGCATGAAATAAAATCTAACTTCGAACAACAGAGAGGTGGAAAAGTTTAACATTTGATTTGCTATACCCATTAAGTTGGCAGATATAGAGCATCACAAGCAAATTCACAAAGACCTTTCCAATTATTTCCTTTCAATTTACGCAGAATTTTATTGATGAAATGATATGAATAAAGTCTGAAATCTATTTTCTTCTCGGCTATATAACTTCAAAATTATGTATTATATGTAAGGTGGTTATAGAATATTCTGCTGACAGGGACAGGCATAGCAGATGTAGGGTCCTGTTAAGAAATATTCCTATCAGGGCCAGAATTCTAGCTAACTTTCAATCAGAATATGTCATAAATTTAATAAAAAATATTTTTAATACGAATTTTACAGTGATCTAAGAAATCCAGATTGATTCAAATTAAATTATCCCGGTTTTGAATGGACTCTCTATTGTGAGAAACAGTCGAACAGCCTTTATATTTGGAGGATGCATGTTTCAGGCAATGGGAAATTGATTCTTGCAATAAAAAATATTTTTAAAATGCCGTTAAGTGAAATGGGACGCTGTCATCGGTTTAAGATAATGAATTTGAAACATGAATTCAACAATAAAAGATGGAATACGAGGTAAAAATGTAATAAACTTTACTACACAACACAAACTTTCATTACTACAGAAATTTCAATGACAGTAACAAAAGAGAAGCAGCAAAATGAGCAAACTAAAGTTTCAAATATGGTTTTCAATGCACCCATCTTACATTAAGATTAACATGATACAACGTGTTGCAATATGGTTCACAGCTGCACGCAAAAGATCGGATTCGATGTTGCGTACTTGCAAAGGGATCCGGTTCTTAAAATTTACCAGATATCCTATGTTCCTTGATAAACTTTATCTTTCAGGTAACTCCAAATCCAAAAATTACAAAGGGTTATTTCATGTAAACCTGGAGGCCATCTTATAGGAAATTCACGACTGATAATCCGATCCGTGGTAAAAAGACGTCGCAGCAATTGCTGAACCTGAGGTGAAAGCTTTAGAAGTAAGAAAACAACCCTCGAGCTGAAGTGTCCCATTTGCTCAATGGTTATGTTACTCGGCCACTAACCCTCAGATTGCGAGTTTGAGCCTAGCGTGATCTGCCACCGCATGTGTTACGTTAGGAGGCATATCATTTAGTTGGAATATTGTTGCAGTGAGGTATCCACGTTATTGTAGTTTTGGAATGTCAAAAGTGTGCAACACATATCGAGGGAACATAGGAAATAGGGCATATTTGAAGAACCAGATTATCTTGAATTTACGCAACATCGAATCCGATCTGCTAAACGCCACTGTGAATCATAATGTAACATGTTGTAAAATGTTAACCCTGAACCAAAGTGGACAAATTGAAAAGTGTTTGTGAAATTTTTGTTAGCTATTTTAACTGTCTTTCTTTTGTTATTATAATAAAATTGAGTTATGATTTTATGATAATAGAATTTTTCATAAAATCATAACGTTTTTGTTGTATAGTAAAGTTTATTACATTTTTACCACGTATTCCATCCTTTATTATTAGTCTTATGTTTCATATGTTTAACCGATCGCAGTGCCACATTTCACATGGAGGTTTGCTTTTGTAACTAATTTTTTGTCGCATCAATAAATTTCTCATGGCCTAAAATGTATATACTCCAAATATGAAGATATTACTTTGGTCGGTTCTCTCGACATGAAGTCGCAAACAAGGACACTTTAATTTGAATCACCCTGTTTATATATTTTAATTGTTTTTAATTCTTTAGACAATTATTATTATATGCATTATTGAAATATAAAAACTGATTTTTTAAATTCAGTATCAAATAATTCACATGCAGTAACGTAGCAAAGGTAAAAGATGCTCAGGACAAAATATGTTTTCTTCGCTCATTGTCATCTTTGCATTAGTAATAATTTTCATCAAAAATCGGCGAAATCACATTAATAGTTCGTCTGCAAGGTACAAATATGAGACTGTTTTTTCCCTTGCTCCACTGACTTTACGCCAAAGGGAGTTTAAGTTTAAATTAATGGATAAATCAATTCAGGAATATTGAAAAATTAAAATACAAATTCTGTATTGTCACAAGAAATACATTTTGTACAGTTTCAACTCTCTGTGTCATCAAAAACTGGGTGAAAATTCCAATGCAAAGAAAGATATTCCATTTATTATATTCCTTGAAAATTTCATTATGAATTATATTAAAAAGAGAAATAAGTAATGTATATTAAGTATATGATTCATAAAAATAAATACTTTTCAGATTTAAATCAAAATTGCCACATAAATGACTCTGTAGAAAAGAATAATTCATCCTTTCAGGCTATAAGAATTGCTTTAAAAGACAAAAAACAATTATCCTGATATTTAAGAAAAACTGTTTCGAAGATCACATGAAATCGAATTTTCATACGTCATTATGCCTATGTAATTAAAACAAACAAAAAGTCTTATTTATCTTCCAAATATTCGAAAAGTTTTCCATTAATTTTATATTGAGCATCCAACGATTGTTTAAAACTGCATATATTTTCAGAGCTATCTTAGATCTAATAAAACAAATCATGTTTTTGTATATAAATTATGCAATATATTGAAAATTGTGGAGCTTGGCTAATTTGAAGTTGACACCAAAATTCAATTTAAACAAAGAATTTTAAACTAAAATTGGCATTGATTCATTCTTACCATTTAACAAATTTAATAAATGTTTTGTAATGAACAAATAAGCCCTGAAATTTAAAAATGTATAATAATATTTTTTGATAAAATTTTAATGATATTATAATATTTTTAAATCAAATTTTTTATTCCGTACATAAATAACAATCAATTGCGACGGGAGAAAATTAATTGTTATTTACTCATGTTTGCTGTGGGCTACAATTATGTGATTAATAAAAACTTCGAATATTTAAAATTGCAATTTTTAGTTTTGAGGAGATGACTAAAGTCATTCGTCTTATGCAAAAGGCATTTCCTTAATAAGAAATTCAAACAGTTGGGGGAAAATTCAAATTGTCTACTAATTAAAATTATAAGCGTTCAAATGAACTAACTTACACTATAATAATAATAAAAATTTAACGCAGGCTTTTAAAAGCCAATTTATAGAAGGCACTGTATACGTGAGTCAAAGGATGTTTTTTCTATACTATTGTCTTAGTATTAGTAACAGTTCAAAGTATATGTCAAATAAAAATTTATAGGTTTCTGCCTCCCTTAGACAAAAGTCTACTAGGATTTGTTTACTTCGAATCCCTTGTTCATAAATGATATAAACAGAAGGCATCATCATATTATACCATTAGTGAATTGACCAGTTAGTCAGTTTACCGACGACAAAAGGATCACTCCTCCTAACGTTAGTAGGAGGGCAAGGAAGAAATCGTCCTTTATCAGTAACAACTTGCCTCCTCCAATTGACGATAAAATGAGAGTTCTGTCGGTTAATGTCTTCACCGCTTGGGAGCGGTTACGGAAAACTGGGCTTTATCAGTAATGGGAATTTAAAAAATCATCTTAAAGAATACATAGTATAAATAATTGAAATATCCAAGTAGCTATTTAAGTCGTTCAGAATGATTTCATTTTGCAAAATAGTTAAGACAAGTCAATAAGATGTCGCATTTATCCAATTCTTTTTGTTGTCTTTTGAGAAAACAATGCGATGGATATCGATGATATTAAATCCGCAGAGTATCAAATATCTGATTCAAATTTCGTTCATTCGGCTTATAAATTTCTTTAGTTTAAGCAAAATAACCGAATAATGAATAAGACTTCGCATTTTTGCTAACTGTTCTTTTTATTTTTGGTTTAAAATATTATCATGATTCATGAAATACATTTTTTTCATCCGTTATTTTGATCATTTGTCACTGGAATTGTTAAGAAAACTAAAGCATCTGTATAATATATAAATTGGTTTTGTTTTCCCAAATTCCGAATTCATTGAAGTGTTTATTTATTCAAATGTTACTTGTTCGGAAGTAAATTTACAAGTTCTTATCTGTTATGCTTATTTCATTATGATAATTCTCTAACTAAAATCGATCTATTAATGGCCGAGGTAAATTTTAATAAATATAAATAACTATTGTCGGCTTTGTTTTGAAATATGCATGCTAAGAATTTTCTGTTTTTCTATAGCCAAATTAAGCGAATTCTCTGTAATTCACTGGGGTAAGTGAAATATGTAATTGCAAATTAGGTTTATTTAATAGTAAGATGTATGTTTTTATATTTATTTATATCTGTTTGTCTGAATATCTGTTTTTTAATAGTTTATTAGGCTGCAGTTATTTCACTAATAAAATTTTGCAAATATTTATGCTATAGTAACTTTCTAAAAGAACTTTTCTAAGTATTCAATAAACTTGTTAATTAAATTAGTACCTTTTTAGATTCCACATTCAATCTTATTACTATGCAATCGGAGAGAGATTTTTTTTCTTCCACCACTTAAACTTTCAATCACTCTTCGAGACAAAATCTAAGTAATTGCAAGTATCTAAATTTTATATACCATCAATATCGTGCGTTGAATACTGTTTGAATAATTCCAGTTGGACCGTAGTCTTATTTAAATGATTTGTTTTCCTTCCTTTATAAATGAGGAGGAGTTTATAAAATCAACATGCAAATATCTTCTTCATCTTTGCTTCTGGGCATACAGTGTCTTATGTATTACTTATTTTCTTATATTTATATATAGTTGAAACACCACTTTACTTTCAAGAAAATTAACCAACCATGAAAAGAACGAAAAAGCAATTTCGTCATTTCGAATACAAGTAGAAATATCCACAAATACAAACAGAAATATCCATAAATAATTGCAATAAAATTGTTTAAATTATTATAAATACAAGAAACTCGATCTATCACTGTATTTAATACAGTCGCCTTACCACAACGGGACATATATGACTGATCCCAAAAATCGCACGTTTAGTTAATATTTGATTTTATTTTAGCAGGATTTAACTAGCTATATTTTATTTGATTTATTAAAGCCCTAAATTGTCTTAATTTAGAAAAAATGATAAGGAAAGAGTTCAATAATATATAGTCTTCCCATTAAAGGTGATAATCTTAATTTGATAATTCATTAATGCATTAAAAATAAACATAGGATTTAAATACGAAAAAAATGACGTTTAGATAGCTAGGTTCAATACGGAAGGGCATAGAGAAGTGTATGTGCGTGCGTGCGTGCGTGCGTGTGTGTGCGTGTGTAGCCACATATCTAATCAAGTGTATACAATCTATAATTCTGTTGCATAAAATTATAAAATAAATTTTAAAATGAAGATTGGTCAAGACTCACCAGATTTCTCACACAGATGTCCAGTAAAGCCGTCGGGACAAAGGCAGGAAAAATTTCCTTTCTGGTTGACACAAGTAGAAGAATTTAAACAAGGATTCGATTCACATTCATCAGTATCAGTTTCGCAAAAGTCACCTAAAAACATTGACTGTTAATAAGCTGTTTATATTTTGCTTATTCAGTCGATAATAGTAAAACTTTTTTCACAGAGTTAATATTTTTTTCTTTAATTATTTTTTTACATTTTAATCATGTATCAAAACGCGGTATTATACAAATAAAATCATTAGAAAATTGATTGAAAATCAAATGAAAATTCTCCAAATTGCTTATTAAATAAAAATTAAATTCGCTAAATTTTTATGACAGAAATAAAGATTTCAAAGAATTCTGAAAACATTATAAAATATTTAACGTTTTTGGACTTCAAAACTTAAGTACTTTTATAAAGTTTGATGTGGTAGAATTTTTTTCCCTACTAATATGTTTTAAATATATATATTCAGTTGGCCATTCAAAGTGAGAAATTTCAGTTTATAGAAGCCTGAATATTTAAACATTTAATTATATATAACTTGTAAATTTAAAAGTAATTCATGAATTATAGACATAAAAATTTTTGAACAATAAAATGGCCAATACCTGTACCTATTTGCCAAATAAACATGGTTTATTTGAATTACATGACAAATTTATTATTTACAAGAATTTAAGTTTATTTCAAACTAAACCATTTTAAAAATAAATACAATACACTCCTGAGTATTCGGCTCCCAATACTATTCGGTCTAGTTTTTCAGATACTAAAAACTGTAAGTTTTGACTCTTATGTTAGGATTACCTTTTCATGGGCATGTATAATTTACTATGAGATCAGTTTGAGTCTAACTACTATGAGATCAGTAGAGTTACTAAAATCAGTTTGAGTCAATTTTCTTAAGAACTATATTAACGATTTACGTTAATGTTTTATTTATGTTTCCTGCATTTAAGGCATAACACAATTTATGCTAAAATGCAAACAGTTTATACTCTTTAACTTACTTCTTATCTTAAAAATTCTTGAAATGTTTAATGCAGTATATAAACATATATAAACTATTAGTGCAGAACCTTCTCTATTTTAACTCAACGCACTACCGATTTCTAAAATTCACTGTGACACGATCACATTCTGAGTGGCT
This sequence comes from Argiope argentata, assembly GCA_026289955.1. Classification (NCBI taxonomy): domain Eukaryota; kingdom Metazoa; phylum Arthropoda; class Arachnida; order Araneae; family Araneidae; genus Argiope; species Argiope argentata. The sequence goes on along the minus strand of JAOUZG010016587.1, from coordinate 9,702,025 downwards.
TGTTATAAATGAAGGGCTTTGTACTTAATAAGAAAATATATTATAATAGTGAATTCTGCACAAAAACTCTGGCTTCTGGTATTGGTGGGCAAAGAAATGAGTTCATTGAGCTCTGTCCTATATCCGGCCAACCCTTCCGCCACATTAGGCTGGATACAGAAGAAGTGTACTGTATAACTATCATGCACTGCTGTTTTTTCCCAACTTCATGCTTAATGAATTAACTTTCATAACTGATAAAAAAATAATGTCAATTCTATATTCATCATAAGTGTCGATTTTCTTTTATGAATAATTACACTCAAATTTTCCAGAATTTCGGAACATTTCCCATAGATTCAAGAGCTCTAATATCACAAATTTTCTCTTAGACTCGAAGTGTTATTATACTTCAATGAGTTATGTCACATTTTAAGTTATTACTTTAGTCACATGACAAAAGTAGATGTCTTCTAAAAGTTTAGAATAAAGGTGTTTAACTCTCAGCATACGATGATTATTTTTGTGGTCCTGCAAACATAAGAGTAATAAAACTTTTAAAAACAGCTTCGTAACTTATTTTTTAGAACTTTAGTATATAATTATAAACCACAAAATTCGCTGATTACAAGTTATTAGTTATGTTATATCCACAACAAATTTTGAATCAGTGATTCGTCAAGCAAGTCTGGAGAATACAATTTTTGCAGTGAATTTAATTTTAACGAAGACGCTATTGGTTGCTTCAATAGGAAAATCATAGTTTAATTATCATGTGGATGTTTTCAAGTATACTCAGCTTACCAGCAGAATATGATTTGTGTAGATTCTTTAAAGACTTAACTATATAAAATTAGTAATCGTAAATCAGTTTAATTAATAATCGTTAAATATAGAACAAAACAAGACGCAAATTAAAAGATGAAAAAGTCCAGACGGTTTCCGATGATTATACTTTAACACTTTGCGTACCGCGCTCCGTGAGTTCAAATCGCTCCTATGGCGCACACATTTTTGAACATTTTAGAAACATGATCGGCAAGCAATAGGATCCATATATACAGCTTTTTAATTTGCATTTGGTATTTTATTTACATCAAATATAAAATATATAGTAATATTTAAGAATGAAATACTTTTTTTTACATTTTAACTATTTTTTATTTCACAGACTTGAATAATGCTTTAGAATGTGATATTTAGTAAAGCATATTCCCTTGTGCAAACATGTTTGGCCCGATTTACAGCACCATCTTGTTTTAAGACATTAAGGACCACTAACGAGTTTTCTCGTGCTGCGTATCCCGTCGGTTATTGCTTCATAAATAACAAAGTCGTGACGATTTTAGAATGTGCAAGTTTGCCCAAAAATGAGCTGTTCCAGGTGTATATCTTACAGATTTTTTTCAGTCCTTAATGTGTTAAGTATTTGTTTCTAATTGATTCATGCATCGATTTAGCCAAAAATAGAAAACGAGATATCTCGTGATTCACCCACAACGTTCGGCCTGATAAAAACGATAAATTTCGTTTCCAGTATGCAGTGCGTTAAAGAGCAAAGAAATTTCAAGACAATTACCAAAATCAGCTGAACAGAGATGAAACATTTATGACATTGGAATCATGACGACTCTCGTTGGAAGGTAATTAAAAATTCAAGTTCCTGATGTTCCATTTTTTCAAGGATAGTAGAAAAAAAAGACTTTTTTTAATGTCAGTTATGAAAAAGTCAAAACTTTAATATCGGATATAGTAACAAAAAAATTTCGTTTGAATAACTTATAGTACAGAATAGACGACAGTAAAGGCCGCTCTACTTTGGAGAAATATGCTTCAAAATAAAGGACCCATAAAATAATTCCCTCTACACCGAAAGCTTAAGTGCAAACTGTTTTTCTGGACGGTTTGAGTTCTTAAAGTTCCTGATTGACTCAGCAGCCATCGTTCACATCTTAAATGCGTAACTCAATTTTTAATTTTGAATCCGAGCAGCCTAACCTAAGTACTTGTTGGAGAATTATTCTCATGCTCAAACCGTATGTTAACTTTATTATTATAGCCGTTAAACATAGAGTAAAAATTTAAGGAATGTTTTATATGTAACAAAGAACAAATGGAACTTAATATCTGCTGACCGAAAAATTGTTGGTAGTGTTATTGAACAGGGTCAGGATAAAATGATTGTTTGGCGACATTTTGATTTATCGCCAAAATAATAGTTCACCAATGCCAAATTTTTAGTATTGAGTCTATGAAGATATTTCAGTTTTGGTCTGAATCAAACTTAAACATTGGCTCTATAGGTCGGTTTTTAAAGTTTCTATTGGATTAATATTAAAGACTAAATAAGATGAGAAAACACTGAAAATAGTTATAATTCTTATTAATTTTTTAATGCAACTTAAATATTGTTTTTATTTGATGTAGAGAGATTTTAAGTGATTGCAATTATATTTTCCAGCTTTTTCCTTGGATTGCTTCAATTGAAAGTGTTCTTATTATAGTCTAAGAAGATTTTGATAGATATTTACTTGCAGATAACTTTTGAAATAGAGGATACATTTTCAAAATATTTTCACCATCGTACGTAGAAATAATTCTTCGCCTTTCGTAAAGTGTAAAGTGTATCGTAAAGTATCGTTTTTTGAAGATAGAGTAAAGTTTTGTTGTATTTTGAAAACCTCGGATGAGAACAAGAGGAAGCTTTGTTTAACGTGAAACAGTCAGTTTCGCCATTTTTTAAAAATATTTTTATTGAAAGGAAATATTAAAAAGAATTTTCTGCTAATTAATGGAATACGTATAAAAATCAAGAAAAAAGAATATACAGTTGGCTCGTGCATCGCGTGATTGATTCGCTTGCACGAGCACGCAGCTTAACCAACGACGTCATCTTGATGAAAGCATGTTTACCACAATTCTTTACAATTCAAATCATGAATATCTTTTTACTGTTAAATGAGTAAAATTGTACAGTACTCATAATTTTTCAACTAGTTATAATTCTAAAAGATATTGCATTAGCTTAAAAGTTCAAATTAGATTATGCACATTAAAGATATATCATGTACATTTTTCTGACCAAGAATAATTCTGTTAAAAGTTATTGGAAAATTTAAGTCTGAAGTTTTAAAATAGCTAAATGCACTATATCATCTTTAAAAATTAAATATCCTAGAACTGCTAAATGGTGTTTAGATACAGTCAATTGTGAGTTAAGGAGATCCGACCCAGCAACTTTGATGGGAAGAAATAAATATTTTTTGTCTTTTAGAAAGGATTTTTCTCAAAAATTAGGTATATATATGCAATAACACTGAAGATCAAGTTTGAGCATTTCAAAAAATAGTTACAGTATAAGATAATTATATTCTAAGCTCAAGTGAGTGGAATAGCCGATTGTGGCTTTGGATATTGTCATGCGGAATTTGAAAAGCTCTTAGATAATTAGAGATTGAAAAAACAAGTATTTACGCGTTCGTGCAAAACTAAATTGTTGGAAAATTAAACAGAACTGCTATTGATCGCATATTACCTATGTTCCAAAATTAGAGTCTATTACCGAACTTTTGAGTTGAAATCCATTAACCCTTTACACATAATAAATGCAAGTATGAGTTAGAAAAGCATCTAACTTAACTCGAAAGTTTATCAGGCTTCAAACTAACGATAATATACAACAAAATATTCGGAATTTTAGTCTACGTGCATATTTTTAAATAAAATGGAACTTCGAGTAATTTGGTATAGAGATTTAATTACTAAAGTGCAAATGTCTATCGAATTTGCGATGAAATAAATCAAGGGGTTGAAGTTAGGCCAGTGTGTACTTTCTAAAGTCAAATAACTCAAAAGTAATAATTTAAATAAATAGGAAATTTGCTCTGTGAATTTGTGACAACAATTATAATTCTGCGTCAAATTTTGGTTATATATGTTGGATATCCCAGGAAACTATTTTGTTTTGCCATCATTTGATTCTGTTGTCCCATTGTAAGACGGGATTCTAAGTGATAATTTTAAAAGATTAGATCATTTCCCAGAGGACGATAATTTTGATTAATACAGCATTCCAGATCAATGCTATCTGTAGAGTTTACTAAACGCCGACGCAACTAATAGTCAGGCAGTTGACCCACTAACCACCGTTCGATGAAGATTTTTCGCGTATCCGCGCTCGCTAACTACGGTAAGTTGTTTCAGTCACATAATGCCCTTTTTTAGATTTCTAATAGAGAGGCTAACTCCTAGAGGTAATTATCTAACTTTCTGTTTCTTTCATAATATTTTAATCTTTTTCCTATTTCCTTGTAAATACTCCCCCTATGAGCTTTTTTCTTTAACTTTAAATATATTCTTTTATTTTTAAGAAGTATCTTCATCCTTCGTTTGCCTTACTTTGATTTTAGTTGGGGGACCGAACCTGTAAATATTGAAAGACCCCTAGACACCTCGTCACTAAAACCCTCGCTATCTGAAGAATCTAGCATTTTTGTTGGAGAATAATAATTAGAAATAATTAGACTCTAGCATATATATTGGAAATAATGTATTGAATTCAGAAATTCTATTTTGGGGGTTTTATTGTTAACTGTAAGGGATAAATCTCCAAAGATCGCGAGATAGATTCAATAAAAATGCTATATTCTCATTAAAGGCCAATGTTTAGTAAATATTATTCGCCAATGCCATGCAAGACATTCATGGCCTTACTGAATGTCCACAATTTTTCGCTGAGTGATAGCATCTTTGTTAGGGGGAACTCCTTCCGCTGTTTTCTTGAAGCAAAAATTGGCAAGAATGGTTAAGAAAATCTTAGTTCCGATTAGATTATGAATAACCATCTAAATTTTCCAAATAATAAATAAATAAGAAAACTAATAGAGCATTGCTATGAAAGAAGAAATAAAATTGAAAGGCTTGGAATTTAGGAAACCTGTTTAATAAAGCGATAATTGGAAGTAAATGACTTTAAAATATTAAATATGAGAGAAGTACTGCACCAAAGAGCTGAAAAGGTTTTCTTTTGTTGCGCCAGGATTTATGTAGAAAGCTGGAATTGATAAGGGATATAATTTCTGTATTTATAAATTCTACAATTGTAAGTTTAGCGTTTATATTATTAGTGTCGTTATTAAATTATTATCTTGAGTCGAATTCAGCATATTTATATGGCATGAATGAATAACAGCTACCAGGATGCCTCATAAAATTTTTTTATGGCATTGATATTAAGTAACTCGAATCAAATTAGGTGCCATTGGAACTATGAATTGGTCACATCTTTAGAAATAAACAAATTGTCTGATACATTACTGTCCTTTTTTTTATACAAGACGAAAAATGATTATTAAAACTTTATTCTTTAATGGGCATATACTTTCCGGAGATCAGACTTCCTTCTCTTTTGGGTAAATAAATTCTACTTTTACATAGATTATAGTAGAAACAGATTTTTACATAGGATTTAAAATTTTAATAATGCAAAAGTCACGTTGAAAGGATTAAACCACAACTCTTTGATTCTCACGTTAGAATGCCTACCAAAATCCAATATCTTGCACTGTACTTAATAAAATGTTACATTTAAAATGAAACCACTTTGAGAATTTCATAATGCTTTAAAGTAATGATCAGTGATAATAGAAGTAAGACAAACACGAAACATCAATGTTTGGACGATTGCCTTGGTTTCATTTAGTTCTGTAAATTCACACTTTAAAAGTAGTAAAAGGTGTATTTTTAATAGATTATAGATCTTATTATTTTAGGAAAAATTATTTTGAAAATCATTTTAATCTCACTGGAGTAAATGTACGAATTTATTACTCTTGCATCGGGCATGTCACAACAATGTCAAGCAAGAAGAAAAGAAAGCCAATATGTGTTAACATTTCTTATCCACATTTCTGTGCATGTATGTATTTACAGATTTCAGAAAAATAATTTTCATCGTTCCTATGAATGCTAGAAGACGAGTAAGAAAAATGATACTCTGAATTTCATAAAGCATTTTCAAATAGCTTTCCTAGTCTTTCCAAAATCCGAATTAAATTTCAACTCATTTTTTAAATAAAATAATTTTCTTTATAAATTTAAATTTCTTTATTCATGAAACTAAGAGAAGGAATACCACATCCTTTTTTAATAAAAATAAATAAAACATTTGGCTTTAAATTGATTATACAATATTCAAAAATTCAGAAAGACCTTGAAAAATATCTTGATTGGAACTCCTTTCCTGCTATGAAAACTTTGATATAAAAGGAAGAATTTATTTTTCTTTTAATATAAAATATCATTCAGAAATTTAAAGTATTGACAGTATTTTCTTTGGTCAAAAATGTAAGATTTCCTTTCTTTCTAAAAGGAAATAGACCAAAATATCTTACCTGTAAATCCAATTGGACAAGAACACATAAAAGCTGTTTCATTTATGATGTCGCATGTTCCACCATTCAAGCATGGATCAGAGAAGCAAAGATCTCGATATTTGCACTTTCTGCCATAGAATCCTTCTGCACATATACAAATGTACGTGTTGTTTGTTGTCATTTCGCAAGTTGCGCCATTTTCACAAGGATTTCTTCTATGTAAACAAGGATTGTAAGATCCGCAGTTTGGACCACTGTAATCTTCCGCACAAATGCACACATATTCATTGTGAGTGGTATTAAGGCATTTTCCATTGTTGCTACAAGGATTATGGGAACAAGGATCAAAGTACTCACATGATGTGCCGTAGAAACCTACTGGGCAATCACACTCGAACCAGGGTTCAGACTGGAGTGAAATGCAGACTCCTGGTTCACAAGTCACCTTATTACACCCTGTGATTAAAAAAGAGAATTACTAATATTTAAATAAGCCAAAGAATAATTGAGATTTTCTGTAAAAAATAATTCTTGTCCTAAGTATTTTCAAGTTAAAAAAGAAATGTTTGCCTTTTATTCAAAATGATGAGGATAAACCTCTCGTGGAGAGTAATCTCTCTCGTGTCTGAATAAAAATCAAACTTCCTTTAAGATTATTTTTCTATAGCACGACATGTATGGTTCTTTTTTTTATTTTGCAAGATTTCCACGAGGATTTTTTGTTTTGATGTACCACCTTTTCACATTTTTAAATGAAGCCATTTAAAAAATACTCTTCTGTAATTATTTTGGGGACAGTATTATAGCAATTCACAGAACAATTAAATTTTATTTTTGCACTAATTATTCTTAACCAGCTCTGTCCCAATTTTGTGCTGTAAAGTCGTATATAGAGGATGATTCCAGAATCATGACACAAGTCTTGAGAAGTGGTGGAGCTCACTAAAACTACTATTATACAGGAATATATGGACGGAAGTAACGCGTTCAGGCACAAACACACAAAAATCTAACACATGAAAATCATTGTTTATTTACAACATCGTTTCTAAACGCCTTTTTTACAGCAACGGTCATAATAAATTCTTAAAATTGCTGACCTTGATATTAATGCAAGCTTGTTAGCTTCAGTGGTGTGATTAGCGAAGAGGTATACATACGTCGGATGTTTCATGCGCGCTTGCAGCCGTACTGTTTAGGTGAGCGACGAGTTCTTCAATGGAATCAAACTGAGTCTTATAAAGTAGGGCTTTTCAAACGCTTCCTTAGGAAAAATTCGAGATCCGACAAGTCTGGCGATCGTGGTGGTCATCTGATTGGCCTACCACCCCAATTCCGAAGCAACCCATAAGTAGCATCCACGTAATCACGAACTTCTATACTGAAAGGAAATGGCGAATCATCATGCTGAAACCACATTTGATTGTGAACGGAAATAGGAACTTTAGCAACGATTCTGGTAACACCTCTTCTAGAAAATCCGATAAAATCTGCCATTAGTCCGACTGGTAAGAGATATGGGCCACTGAGGTAATCATTCACAACGCCCGCCTAAACATTCACAGAGAAGAGTTGTTGGAGTGTGGATTTTTTATTGCTCAAACATAAGAATTGTGGGCATTGAAAATACCTTTGTGTGTAAACGTCGCCTCATTGGTGAATAGCTTATGAGCTGGAAAAGTCGTTTCAACACACTCATCTGCAAGAATTATAGGCAGAAAATTATGCTCAGAGGGTAATTACTCGCCTTCAAAGTTTGGACTCTCACTATGTGTTATGGGTGCAAACTTTGCACGCACAAAACTCTCCAAACGATTGGTTGACTGACAAGCAAACGACATGCTGCTGTCTTTGTACTTATGACGGGCGTTTTGTCCACATGGTCCAAGACGGTAAAGTTGCCGTGCAATCCTTGATTAATCGCTTTCATCAGCACTGGCAAAAAAATTAGCCATTTTCACAAAATTGCCGATGTAATCTCGCATTTTGTGTTTCAGCATACATCTACTTGGAAAGTGTTCCTGATAGAGGCGTTGCTCCTCAGCCGTTATAATTCGCAGCGCCGGAGATTAGATACATATTTTCCTTTTTGCTGTTAGTAAAGTCACCCATCTCTGTCAAAATCTCAAGCACAAATGCCGTTGTTTGCTAATATATCAGATCACTGGCACTCCGCTTTACTGCCCTCAACTATCGCCAGCATTGTTAACCAATCAAGCCATCGAGGTAGCCAAGCATGCATTCTTATTGTGGATCAAAATATATTTTTTAAAGGACGATTTCTTCATTTGAATAATCAAACGAAATATCACTTATTTAAACTATATTTTTAAATAAAATTTTATAAAATTAATAAAAATGTATTATTTGTACTGCTTGTAATTCCTTTTCAAAAGAAAAAAAGACAAAAAATTGTATTAATTATTCATATTTATTAAAAGAGTAAGATTTCTATACAGAAATCGCCGTTTCTCTTAATGAAAAATTCTCCTTTATAAAATATTACAAATTTATCATTTGGGTAAAATATATTTATTTCGAAAAGGAAAGAAAATCTTATTTATAGTTTTATCGTCAGGTTTCAAAACAAGATTGAGACTTTATATCGATATATTAATTTAAAATCAGCTGAAATTTCCGAATAGTCCTTAAAGCGTGGATTTCACAAAGAATAGATCGATCAATAGCAAATAATGAAAATCGGCTCTCCAAAAGGTGGTCATTGTCTATTGATCATGAAAATTCTGTTTGTTTTTTCCTTCAAATATTCCAACTGTAATAAATATGGTCACAGTTATTTGGATTACAATGTGTAACAAAACGGCGTAGTTTTTGTGTAATGATTCACTGTGTCAGAAATCTCTTTTTTTTTTCTATAGTCTTATATAAAAAGAATTGCATTTTTTTATTTATCAGCTCATTTTTTTTCTGGGGTAAACAGATATTCCTTTTGAGAAAATAGAGATATTTTGTAATTTTATTATTTTCTCTAAGATATCAACAAAAGATTATAGGATTCATTTAACATTGAAGGTCTATAATTTACAAGCTTTTCTCCCTCCCCCCACACACAGAAGTTATTTGTTCTTCTAACTTCATGACATAAAAATCCATTTAATGAAAAAAATTCTATACGGAATAGAAAAATTCGAGATTAAGAATCAAGATTCGAAAATTCTAAATTAACTAACACGATTGATCAGTTAATCAGTTTGAATGGACCTGTCCCTTTAAGTCAATTCCAATGAAACCAGTTTTCTAAAGACAAACACAATAAATATTCGAATTGTACAAATGGCTCCTGTTTTTATTGATGACTGCTCAATACAGTATAATGTAGACTACGTAATGGTGCACCGTAAAATGTTTTGCATTGACATAAATATTACAGAACATTCTATAATGCCATACAATTTGAAGAATATTTTTATTCTAACTTCAAAGAGTTTAATTAAAGAGAAAATTTAATTTTTTTCTTATCTAACTTCGAAGAATTTGATTAAAGCGAATATTTAATTATTTTTTGATCCCTTGTTGATTTCATTTTGAAGAGAATAAAGGGTAATAAAAAGTCAATGTACTTACAATTTTCTAATGTTTGGAATTCGAGTAGCTCCGTCTTTTGACCTTGTTCTTCAGTATTCCAACCATAAATCAAGAATTTGTAAACGGTATCATCAGTCAAATTTTCTAAGGTTTCACATATACTTGATCTATCGCTGACAGTTACATTCACAACAAAATGAGTATCGCTATTAACAGGATGATATTTTAATACATAACCAAGTATATCTCCATATTTAGGAGCATCCCAGCAAATGATAGCACTGTCCTGGGTAATGCTGACCATCGTTACGTTTTCAGGGGCTGAAATACAATAAAATAGAATAAATATAATATTTAAAATACAAAATAATTAAAATATGTTTATTAAAGTCAAATTCTAATGCCAAGATTTCTGCATACACATTTCTAAGCCTTAGAATCCAGCAGATAGTAGTTAATCCGATTCACAACCCAATCAAAAGAGTTCAGATTTATAACTGTTATGTTATTTTTACAAATAATCTTCCCTTATTTTGGATTAAAATGAATTAACATCAATTTTGAAGCTTCATTAAACCCAAATTCGCAAGAGCCTTTCTTTATTCAATCACATTCCATAGAAGAGGCGATTTTAAATGCCAGAAATATTAACCCTTAGCACTCGAAAAAGTAATTCGATGCATAATTATTCAATCTACAAAGGCTTGTTTATTGCTCCAAATGTGTGTGTGTGTGTGTGTGTGTGTGTGTGTGTGTGTGTGTGTGTGTGTGTGTGTGTGTGTGTGTGTGTGTGTGTGTGTTTAAAATTCAGTTTCTTCGCCTTTTTACCATTCTGTAGGTATTTTCAATAATCAAAATTGAAAAAATATATAAATGAAGCGTCAAAATGATGCATCGTCTTGAACTCGGTGGTGCCAAGAGGCACCATCGAGTGCAAAGGGTTAACCTGCACTAGTTCTCTCAAAACAAGCAACATTTTATTCCCATAGCCGAAATTCATCCACCAAGCCATTGTGGTCCCCCCCTCCACCTTTTTTTTCTCTTGGCGAATTTCAGTATTTATCCAGTGGAATAAAATATATACATATAAAAGAGAGAAATATGCGAGGAGGGGACGTAATGTAGGCAACCAATGTACGTAAGAATCGGAATGTAACAGATTTATGTATTGGATTCAATTATCTCATCAAATGACTTTCAAAATCACACAATATTTCTGATTTAAAGTTATCTGTTTCGTGCGCTGTAAAGACTCCTATGCTCTCAGTGTCTGTGTAGTCGGCAAGGAACCTTATGGCTCAACTGTCCCTCACAGTTTCCAATGTTTTCTAACAGGTTAGTTAATTCTTTCTTTACGTTTACTTCGCATGTATGATCATAGAAAGACTGATGAGAAAAAACTTCAATAATCATCTGTGATTGTATCAGCTTTTTGAATCTTGACTGCATATCGAACCCAATTTCCAAAGCTAAATATTGTTATATTTAATATATTCTATCATTACCGTATTATTAGGACATGGATTTTTGGATATCTTCATTTAAACATATGCACTTTTCCTTTTTAGTTAAGATAAACATATTTCAAACGTTTTTTTTCTCTTTTTCTAGGTATATAGGTATATTTCTCTTTTCTAGGTATATTTCTCTTTTCTAGGTATATACATAAATGCCCTCCATAGAACTACTTGAAAATACATTTTTTTCTCGAAAAGTGTAGACATACAGACTGGCCCTCATATAAGTGAGGCATTTGGAGATTAAGTGTAAAAAAATGTATTTTCACTTAAAGTATGTTATGAAATTTAATATGCATTTCTTTCCTCCCATGAAAATTCGGTTTAAATAAAATAGCAGTAGTCGTAGTAGTAATTTAATCATACTGTATGCCTCTGGTTACAGAATGGCGATGTACATGCAGATGTGCAAGTAATAGAACAAGGACTAGAAATAATTGATTGATTCCTTTAATCGAGGTGTTAAAGTACGGGGTTATTAGTATTAAAGTATTCCACTTCAGGGGCTCTAGAATGAATTCTATTGTTTAAAATGAGATAAAATTTGAACTACAAATAATTTGCTTGATATTTGTTTAAAAAATTTTTAAGACCAATATTTCCGTATAGATAGCTCTAGGACACAAATGATATTTCATTGCGTATATTGAAACCATGAAACATCACTTGCGTTTCAGGGCAGGTGTTAGATTTTAAAAACATCTTTAAAAAAGGCGGATTATCCACATTCTAGTTACTTCTTTGCACATCAAGCCTACATTGCAAGAAAAAAACCCAACTGGTAAAATAGTTCTACCCGAACTACCAAACTCCATCGTAGCCGTAAAAGAATTACTTTGTCCGATATCCCGTCTTCTGGCGTCGAAAATGTTGCCACTGTGGTCTCTGAACTCAGTCGCCAGACGGTGGTGTGAATGTGCCAATTGTTCCCCATGTATTGCACCCGCCGTATTCCACAATATGAAATATCTTCCAGCGGATTATACATTTTCCCTTTCTTATAGGATTGCTCTCTCCTAATAAGACTGTTTTCCGTTGGAAAAATGTTACTGAATATTAAGATGATGATTTTGATGAATAAGTTGTGTTATTCCCTATACGTACATATATTTTTATGTTTATTTTCTTTCAAACAATTTTTTTTTTATATCCGTGTATTCGGAATGATTTATAAGATTTCTTAATATTGATCTAATATAAAAAATAATATTTAAAAAAACCTTTACTACCCTTTATTTTTATTTTTCATTCTATAAATCAATTTAATAATAAGAATAACAGCTTGATAGCGATTTCTGTTGGTCTTTGCATTAATCTAAATCGGATGGGTATATTAATATTGAAATATGGAAATTTTTTATTAAAGATTAACGAAAATACAAAGAATTATTTTTAATAAACATATTTTCTTTTTGTTTTTTTTTTTCTTCATTTAAATTTATAAAAAGGAAACTTACCAACAAATCCCGCATGAGAGTTTTTTGCTTTGCAGTATGATCAAGAAATCAAATATTCATTTTGTAGGTAATGTTTCCGAACCACTAAAACGAAGATTTGGTACAAAATTCCCGTTTTTGGATATAAATCACACATTAAATTTCATTAATTTAAGTAATTTCGTTTTTGAGATCGCGTTAACCTTCTTGTGAAAGTTTAGACTGATAGACAGTAAATCTCTAGACATATTCAAAATTTCATATGGATCTATACTTTATTCGGTGAACTACGCATCAAATTTTGTTCTTATAGATCTTTACGTTTTGTTGTTGTCATGATAAAATTTAATAATTTACAAATCTGTGTCAAAATTTTATCTGAGTATCTAAAAGCCCATAATATGCATTTAAGGCTCAATGAGATTTAAAACGTTAGTTAGATCAAAAACCTGCAATTCAATGGTTTTGAAGAATACTATACCTCCTTTCTTTGAAACAGATTTGAAAGACATTAAAATATCCTTTTTCGTGCTTTTAACTGAGAAAATAATGTTTGTCTGTTACCATGTTTTTAATTGAGAAAATAATGCTTGTCAGTAACTTGTCTATTCTGTTTTCATAACATCATTTTCATACAGCACCATTTTTCCATAAAAAAGGAAGAAAAAAAGTTTAATTCATACTATTCCTCAAATAGTTCTTGAAGCGTTTTAGAACGATATTTCTTTACTTGCATTACAAATTAGCATGGATTTCAATTTCGATGTAGTTACAAATAAGCAATTAAAAAAATATTTAGTTGTCATTTATAACAAGGCATTTTCTTAGACTTCGAAAAAATATTTCTATATTATTCTCAATAAGCGGCCTTACAATATTGCAAATGGAAGTATCTGACTTGATACGCTTGAATAAAAAGAGAAATACGCTGATTCTGGAGAAAAAGAAAAATCAGCATCAGCGGCAAACAAGCACAGCATTGTTAACCGACGATAGCTGGAAATGATTATTCCTTAATTTTATCCCTGGAATTGGATGCTTGAAAATTTCTTAATGCTTTTTTATTTTAAAAAAATTAATTATTTTACAATATAGATTTTTATTATTTTTTATCGCTATTATATTTTACAACATTATTCTAATAACAGTCCTAATTACCATTTGCAAGTATTATGGTATTTTTAATATCTAAAAAAAATTGATGTTTTATAATTTTAAAAAAAATCCTATTCTTTTATTAAATATCATATACATTGTGTTAAGAAAACTTTGATCGTTTCTTACTACCTTCTTTAGAATTACATATAAATTTCAGTTCATTTTTTGTATGCTCTGTACTGAACAGAACCACAAAACTTTGCCACTTAAAACTTATTTACTATTATAGCGGGCACGCGTATATGAGGGATGTGCCATAGAAGATTTCCGTTTATATCTTTTTACAGATGGTGCTAAGAAAGCACGACTTTGGCTTCTTTAAACTATTAATCAATATAGGCATTGACAGAGCTCTGCGAATCTGCTATTTATATTTCAGAGATATGATCACCTTTATATGTAATTTTTTTCTGTGTCTACTTTTCTTTGTTGTTCTTTAAAAAAATTGTTTTTAGAATACTGTAGCTGTAATCAACAATTACATTATTCATTCAACAAATAGTAAATAAAAGCTACATAAAAGGAAATATCCAGAACAGCTGGCAAATGCTCTTCTGAAAGAACATATTGAACAAAGAGCACTTACCTCTTTACAAAGGGTTAAAAATAATGAAAAGGAAAGTAGAACAAGAGTTTGAATTGAAAAATTGAACGCTGTGTCATGAAAATAACGCAGACTGGCCAAAATAGCATGCATTCTAAAATCACAAGATTTGCCAGGCATTTATATGTTTTGAAATTCTAAACATATTTTTATGGATGCAATGACGCAATGAAGTGAATATAAAACTGACATCTTGCTTTTTATTGCAAAAACAAATGCTTCAGTTTGTATTTTGACATTTATTTTAAAGTCATTCATCTAATTATTTAGTAAGTTAAATATATATATTACGTTATATAATGTCCACCCCTTTTTAAATAAAAATTGTTTAACTTCATAAAATTTGAATTTTATAATAAATTATCAGATAGAAAACCCCTGCGATCTTTCTTTTTAGTAAAGAGGTCGCGTCCTCTGGTATGTTAAAGATAAAATAAATCGATAGAAAATATTTTATTTTGAAAGTTTAAAAATGGAAAAGGGCTCCAAGATTTGCATTGCCTAGAGACCCATAGAAGACTTAATCCGATCTTGCTTAGAAACTTAAATTAGTTTAACTAAATTAATTAAATATTAATTAATTAAATTAGTATTACTGAATAAAATTAACTAGAATTTGAATTTGTTTGACTAAATTGAATTAATTTTTTTAATTATTTATTTTCTTTTATTTTTTCCTCCAATTTCCGTTAGTGCTGATTTTTTCCAGCGCTTGATTTAGAACGTTTTATTCTTTCATTCTCTTTCCTTCATTTTCCCATGGAAAAATAAGAAGAGAAAAATTTACTGAACAAAACTGCTATATGGAAAATTTTGCTGCCAGATCAGCATTGTGATACAAGTTGAATGAATTTTGAAGTTCCTGTAAATTCCTGAGAACATAGATTTCAATGCAACTGGATTAGAAAACATCTTCTACCATATAAAACAACAGGATAAAGCAATTCCCAAAATGCCAAGAAAATGATGCAAAAATGCGAAACGAGATGTATTTGCGTACACCAACAAAAGCCTAAATAAGGTCTGACATTTATTTTATCGCAATCCAACCACTAATTCAAACTGTAGTTCGGAAGATTAAAAAGCCAATTTCGATACTGTATATTAGGCACAGAACAATACATAATCCAAAGAGGAAAAATAAGGAAAATAAAAAAGTTATCGAGAATTCGGGGTTTGCACTAAAAGTTATATTTTATACTAAAGATACAAAATATAGTTTGAGAGAATTATCTGCAAAATTATAGAGAGGGATCAAATATGTAAAATAAATAAAGAAAACCATCAGTACTCAGTGAATGATTTTCACTCTTTAATCCAACCATCTATCGGCAAAGTGTAGAAATATTTTTTTACTTTCGATGAATGGCACACTAATTCAAGTAAATCACACCTGACTTTACTTAGATTTAATAAAATTCATTACGAAATGATAAAAGAAATTTGAATGAATTATATGTATAATATCTTAATACTTTTTAGTAGAATTTAGTGGGAAAAACGTTTCCCGATTCTAAGCTGTGATGCTGAGATGATTTCTATTCCTAAACACTATAAGCATCCACAAATATCAACCAAATCTAGGGCAAACACATTAACGACCGTCGTGTTCTTCATATAATACAATTTCACCAATGCGATAAACTTTCGTAATGAATTTATTTGTGTTGTTAATTTTATAATGAATACTTGAATTATATTTATTCTAATTGTCTGGGGATACTCCATTTTTTTCCTATTAATAATGTTGGTGTTACTTTCGATGTATAATTAAATACCTCAACTAAAATTTTTTATTCTTATAACAATCTTAAATGTTTTATATAAAATCCAATGATAATGAAAGAGCAAATATTTTATTGTAAACATCATTGGTTGCTGAATGGCAGAACCAAAGTTTGTATCATAAAAATTGAATAAATAAATGGGTATTTTTTCTCTTATACCCTTGGTAAACACTGCTGATTAAAGATTGGAGCATTTTAAACTAATTGATTAATAACATACGTTTGCACAGTTGATTTATAAAATAACTTATACTACATCAAATAAAAAAGGCAAATGCGTAGAACAAATATTCTTTTTAAAGAACATATCTTGTTCTCTAAGAATGATATTTTAATTATCTAGCAAAGTTCTCTTCGTCACCTCATTGCCTGCTTTAAACAAATAAGATCTGAGCTTTTCGGTCGCTGAATTTTAAAATAAAAGCGGAAATATTTTTCTGCGGGAAAATTGTAAGCTCTTTTCACCGTACTGGGAATTGTGTATGCACAAGAAAACTGTGAAATGTTTTTAGAACTTGCGGAAGACTATTTCGAGGGAGTTTGCAACTTACAAAATAAACACAATATCAAGGGATCTACGAAAGAGGACACCAATTTTCCATTAGTCGAAGAAGTCTAAAAACGGTTCTTTTGAATGCTTTCTACTGTATCTTATATTTTTGGGCCTTTTATTATTTGTATGAAAATCTGCAACCTATGATTTTGTCAATTCTTTTTTTGTTTAATGTATAAATTTCAATTCTGAAATTGAATATTACTTTTATCTGGTGCTCAAAATGTAATGAGATTTAACGAAGAGGTTGCGTGACATAAATTCCAGCTAAGTAATATCTCATAATATTTTATAAAGACTTGCGTATATTGGCATTTTTTACAAAACTATCGTTAAGGACGAAAAAATGCGGGAAATGACTAATATTTTTTTAAAGCAGCCTATCTCACTTCGTATTTTTATGAGCAAAATTATAACTAATGATTTTTTTGTTACTAATAGTTACTAATAATTGGTTTGTTACTAATAATTTGTTTATCATTGTAAGGATTCCTGTTTAATGCAGAATGAGGGGATTCGGTTATTACTGAATTACTCAGGATCATTTCGATGCATAATATCAACATTACGAAGCACTTTCAGAATGTTTCTTTATAATATATTATATAACTCTTAAAGATACAATTTAGAAATAATCCTTATTAAATTTGAAGTGATTTTTAGTTATAAAAATACGCCATCAAGGTAATGTTAAGAAATTAGTTTAATGCATGACATGATAGATTATTAGAAGTGAACTGATGTCATAGCCAAAGATCTATACTAAGGTGGAAATTGCATTATTTCATTGATATTATTATGTGAGAACATGGCGTTGCTTTGGTTAGAAAGTTTTGGTGTCTCCGAAATTTGAAGTCAAGAAATATTTGTTTTTTCATTGGTAGGTAGCGAGTCACCTGACCCATGACATTTGAAGCTGATTTAGAGGTATCGTTTGAAATATTTAATTAAAGCTACTAACAATTGCTTTTTGTTTGTCATTTCTATGAAATGGCGTCATCTTCCAGTTTGTTTACGATTTCTTACTTATAAATAATCAATCTCGCGCTCAAAAGATTATCGTTTTTTTTTTAATTTTTTTCAGTTTTAACTATCAAAATTTTGTAAAACGTGACTTATATTTATTCTTTAATGATATTATAAGCGCATTCTTACTAATTGTATTTCTCAAAATACTGTTAATATTGGAATATAATTTTAATATCAATCTGCATTACGTTCATTGGAATTTACCACATACACGATAGCTTCTAGTAATAGTGAACTTTTCTTCAAAATTATTTTGTTTTTATTATCTTAAAATCGGTCGAACTCCAAAACTTTGTTTGCCATCTAGAAAAATTGAAAATGAAAGCCTTAAAATTTATCATTAGAAAGAGAGAGAGGTCTCGTAATTTTTTCAAACCGGTTTAAACTAGTTAATGACTTAAATTAATTAAGATAAATAATCACTTAAAAATAATAATGTTCTCACTTGATAACTTGAAATTTGTGACCATAGATTTCATTTTTTCTTTCTATTTCCTTATTACAAAATCAAACATAAAATTATATTTGTACATTTCATTAACATCAAACTTATCGGTCTAAAAACCAATATCTTTTGAACGATGGAATTCTTTTACATATCCAATTTATTCAGGTATTAAAATTATTCTCTATAATTTCTTAAAATTTAATAACTTAAAGTATTTGCTATTATACATTACCTGATAAAGTTTTCACGGCGACAAACACAGAGACATAATCCCATCTCTTAGGCGAGCCACCATCTTCAGCAAATATTCCAAAATTTTGCAAAGATTCACTTTCATTGATGGGCTGACAAAGAGTTAATTCCCCCGTCAGAGAATTCAATGTAAAATATTGGCTTGTCGCGTTTTGATCCAATATATAATAGATTTCTGCGTTGTGTGGCTCTGGATCTGGATCTGACGCTTTCACAGTGAGAACCACCGTATCCACATCAGTTTCTGGATGTAGTTCTAGAGTATAGTTCCGTTGTTCAAACCGAGGTGCGAACTGATTAAATTCAGTAACAGCTATTTGCAAGTGTTCCAGCTCCGATGAGCCGTAACTCACAGCCGCCACCATCACCTAAGAAGAAAATAAAATGACATTATCAAAGTGAAGTAAATCCTTTTGATATTAAATCCTAAATCCTACAGGTCTTGAAAATTTTTGAAAGTAAAGAGATATGTCAATAAATATGAATGGGGAAAATATAAGAGAACAATTTATTTATTTAGTTCAACGTATCTGCCTGCGTTGAAAAGATGCTTTCCCCTCTCCTTCTAAAACATGTGATTTTTTTATGATCTTAAAATAAAGTCCACATTCTCTAAATTCTAAAACATATTTTGTTTCTAATGTTTGCAGGATAGAACTATAGATGCAGTAGTTTCAATAATACTTTATAAATAAAAATGAAATTGGAAACAGTGGTACTTTTAACCGAAAATAAGTTATTTATTTTATTTTTATCGTAAAAATTATCCAAAATAATATTTGATACGTTTATATAAACTCTTTAACTACTCAGCCGTAGCATGCTTATTTTTGGCATTTCTGTTAAAAAAACGTGAAAACTACATCTGTTTCCAGCCCATTTGGACGAACTAATTTACAAATGCGATATTTAAAACGCAATTTCTGAAAAAAGAATATTTCACTGTGATTGATTCACGGAAAACACCATATTTCAAAATCAACTCAATTAAACTTCATGAAATTTGGTATGAATGTATCTAAACTCTTTGAGGGCTTCATAACAAGCAGATTTTAAGTGCACTTCTTCTAGGCATGTTTTACAGATACTAAGTTCAAAACATAGACAGGTTTTAACAAAAAATATCATTAATGGCAACTTCAAATGATCATAAAGTTTTTATTTACTGAAATAATTCTTATCTTGAGGTCAGTTATATTTTATGTAGTTTGAGCTATATATAGGGGAAATAAAAATTAAATATTTCCATATTTTTTTAAAATTATTTTGTTTTTTCTAGCATTGAAAATTTTGCTAAATTTTTGTTGGATAAGCAGTTTTTTTTCTTTCAAAAACTAAAGGCACTGAGTTGATTTTTTTTCTTCTAATCTTCCTTCTCTTATTCTTTCAAGTATGTTTGAGTTATTTCGAAACTAAAAAAAAGTTTTTATGTATCATTTTTTTAATATTAGCCTCCGAACGTAGTCAGATATCTCAGTATTAAAAAGAAATGAAAGACACTTCTGAATAAAATTAGCTCTCTTAACTGAAAATATTTTACAAAAAGAACTCAGATACATACAGACATTAATTTCCTCTTAATAAATTCAATAAATTCAATAGCTAGTAAAAAACTATTTTTCCTAAATTGGAAGGAAAAATATTTTGTTTTGTTCTTTAGATATAGAAATTTCATTTTTTTTAATATTACAATGTGTTATTGTCCTTGCTTATTGCAATCACTGGTAAATATCTAAATGTTATTGTTGATCGAAGCACTTGGCACAAATCAATGCAAAAAAATTAATAGATATATAAAGTTTCAGTAAGTTGTAAATAACCAAACCTGAAAAGTTTCATTGAAGAGTTCCCGGTACAAAAAGATACAAATAATTCCACCCTTTTGCATTAGAACAAAATTCTTTGTGATGTCGTGTAGATTGAGTACTGCCGGTTTAAAAATGATTAGATTGTCAATATCAGACATTTCAGCAAATTTAAAATATATTATATTAATAGTGTACATGAATACAGCATGACTTCTATAAAAAAACCGGTTCTATTCAGGATTTATCAAGTTCAAAAGAAATATTTCAAAAAAATATTGTACTTTAAAATTACAGAATTTTTAGTATATTATAACTAACAGAATTGTTTGAAAAGCCTGAAATTATTGAATAAAAAGGAATTAAATTTCTTTTTATTTTAAATTCTTTCGAATTAAAAGAACGCTATGCTTTAATTATACAATATTAGTGAAAAAAAAATAAAATAGCAATTTATGCCTGCAGCAAAAATTTCACAATTTGGTCTACAAGAACATATTTCGTTTTCATTTTTGATATCCTCTTCTCCACATCGGTCTTTCTGATAATTTTATTTCTTTAAAATAAACTCCTGTTTCTTAATTCATGCTTTGGAACATTAAATAAGATCGCCATAAATAGAATTCCCTGACCATACTATTTATTGCATTATCATCTCTTTCTTTGAAATTTTTACTTCTGTCCCACACTAAAATTTTGGTTTATTTCATATTAAATAGTTTCAAAAGAAAGCCTAAAACAACAAAGATAACCGTGGAGCAAAATTTCAGTTTCTATTTTTCTCAGCCACTCATTTAAAAATAAAATTCAAACCTTCTGTCTAAAATTTCAACTTTCTGAGTAAACTATAAGCTTCAATACAAATATCTGACTTTATTCCATTTATTTAAATAACTATAAAAATATTTAAAATAGTAAGGTTTTTATATCATGCGATGTATAATTTGCTTAATATCTTCAAACATCTGACAAGTTTGCAAAAATATTAATAAATTTACCATTTTTGGTAAATAATTTACAGGGCATTAATAAGAAAAAACTCGTAATATTCAAATTGATAATTTATAGTTACGTCTGCCCATTATTTATCAATATCAGGTTTACTCATTAGGTTACCGGCTCGTATTTTTGCAATAGATTTTTAACCATCTTCTTAGTTTCAAATTTTGCTTTAGGAACACTGAAATGAAAATTTAATAGGAAAACATCTTCCTTCTACACTTTTAGCTGTTTTCGCTGCATTTTGCTGTAGTATTAAGTTTATGATTGTCATAACTTTTGATCGTTAAACAAAAAAGCATAACCAAAAGCTCTATATGTCAAAGGTTGTACCATCCTATTTCAAAGTTCTTCAAACTTTTTTCTATTTTGTAGGCTTGAATTTTCTCTGTGAAGAAGGAAACTAGCTAGATCTTGTAATTTAACTGTATATTTTTTTACTAGAGGTGTATAATTCTGATTTTTTTTTCGAGGGGGGGAAGGGAGGGAATTCTAAATCGTTTCTTCTCACTTCATGAAATGAACTCGGTTGCAAAAATCTACCTGCAATTTTATAATGACATAAAACTGAGGATTGGGCAAAATCGAGAGCACTAATGAGTGCTCAAAATTTTATTTTCAGAGTCCCAGGTAATGTATCATAAAAAAGAAAATCGGTATTTGTGTATTATTAATCACATGTCCTTAGCGAAAAATAGCTACGAAGGAATTTATCAAGGCGCGATCTTTGGGCGATTAATTGCTGGAATGCAGTAGATGCACAAAATTGAAAACTGAATATGTATTTCGGACACATTTTTCCTGATAGATTCAAATCACAAAACTACAGCTGTAGTCAGAAGATCAAACATCAAATAGCGTTTTAAAATTATTTAAAGAAAAGATCAGAACACTTTAGATGTAAAAAAAATTTATATCTATAACTCTCATCGTTTCCTATTTATCGAGTTCCTTTGTATTCAAACAGCTAGATTTTCTGTGCTTGGATTTCATTCGATATTTCTCAGAAATCTAAAAATTAGGCGTTAGAAGCATCTAGCAAATTTTATCCGTTTATTTGAAAGCATTTTTGAGTTACCGTGCTCACAGATAAATATAATTTCATGAGTGTATTTTTTGGATTCAAGGAGCTCTAAATGGCGAAGATTCGTTAAAATATTCGAGTTATTTTTTTTGACGACTATTATATTTTATCTTCGTATACGAAAAACTAAAAATCTTTCAGCTTTATTAAACATAATTTATTTTGAACAATTATTTGTAGCAGAATTTAATTCAATAGCCATTAAGGTTGTTTTGACTTTAAATTCAAAAAATTGCACATTTATGACTGCAAAGAGGTGGCAAACTTTGTAAACGTCCAAGATTTTTCAAACGTCGTCATCGAAAGTAAGGAAAGTAATCGAATCAAATAAATTTTATTTCTTAAAAATAATGTATTGCATAAAAATCAGTAATTTTTATAACTTTTTAATATGTGTATTTTCGGATATAGGATAAACATTTGAATAGATTCTGAAAATTTTGGAAAAGCAGACTATACATGTACTTCTATTGTATAGTAAAATTCTGATTATTTACTGATTTTTGCAGAGATTACTTTTAATATGGCCTAATGATTTGTAATGCAAAACGCCTTTGGAAATTTTAAAGTACTACAAGTTTTTTTAACTATTTATTATACCACTTATTTCGTTACTGCCTAATTTTAACGATTAACATTTTATTTAAGGCCGGGATGGCCTGAATGGTGGAGCGTTGGACTCGTATTCCTTAGGTTACGGGTTCGAAGCTCACCGGCCAAAAGATTCCCCTAGTATATGGCGACTGGCGCTCTTTAAATCTGTTCGAGATCGCAAAGTCCTCCATGTTGAGAGTAATACCACTGGGGTTACTGGGTCAGAGTTGATCGTTCTCTGTTCCAGGTCTGAATTACGATCTGAGATGAGTGAATGAATTTGCATGAATGAAGTCCGCCCCCTAAAAAGGGTTTTGACGTGTGAGTAGCTAAGTGGTACTCTTGGCCCTAGATGGCGCTACTTGTAAAACAAAGAGACGCATTTCTTAGGCTTAAATCATCTGCTTATCGTATCAGCGGGGGCTTGTCCAAGGCAAGCGCCATTAGTCACAACACAACACAACACAAAATTTTATTTTGCAATTTGAAAAAAGAAATAAAGGAATTTTTAAACATAATTGAATTTTTAAGTTCTCATTTCTTTTATACAAATAGATAAATTAAATATAAGGATGTTTTTGGCTTCAAGATATATTTACTGTATACCTTGAAATGTGACAACATGGTCCAACATTAAGTAAAAAAACCTAAATTTTAGCAAACAAACACATAGAAAAGAATATATCTGTTCTGTTCAATATTATTTAGACTTAAAATAATATTGAATGTTGCATATGTATACTGAATAGTTGGCTGTATAAAACATCGAAAATAATTCCTCGGGGATGATACTGCCTTTGGAAATCGTTTGATTTATGAACGCGTAAGAAGCATGAAAACTTTGTAGTAAAATGTTATTTTACCATTCACAGTCCATTTTTATCTTTAAAAATTAAATTAGATACTTTTTATAGCTTTCATACATTGCATATGTATGTGCATCACAGATATTTTGTTTCACAGTGAAAATATCTAAATAGGAATATAATAACTTGATGTCACCATTTTTTATCCAGTAAATAAATTTATACCTTTAAAAGTAATTTCATTTCCACCTTATTAAAATTGTCATATTATCAATGGATTTTAACTGTTAAAATTTCTCTTAAAATGTTTTAAAGTTCAAATCACTTTAGATGAAAAAATGGTTGAATACAAGTGAGTAATTTTAGAGATAATTCGGAAAGTGAATGGATGTATATTGCTGCAAAGGCACCATTTTTATGCGCTAAAATAGAGAGAGAGGACTAAAATTGAAAGAATTGTGCGTAAGAGAAAGTGTTTACGTATCAAATTAGCAGATGTGATCACAACTTTGAATTCGTTTGTATTTAGTATCTGATAAATGATACACTAAAATCCAACTGTCATTATTTCAGATCAATTTTCTTTGGCTTATCAAACTTATCAAAATAATAAGTCTGGATATTATAAATCGTCATATTATAGTAGTTTTTATTAAGTGAAGAAGATCTTGATAAAATTTGTTCATAAATGCTCGACCACTTCTTCTGTCCGATTGAAGAGGCATGATCTATGCTCTATCATTTAAAGAAATAGTTTATTTTCTACCACATACACTTACTAGACGATGAAAAAAAAATTGAGCTCTAAGTAAAATACGAAATTGCCAGTTCAAAGATGTTGGAATCAATAAACTTTATCCGTAAAATTTCTAGGAAAAAGACACATAATAGTTGAGTTTTAAAAAAAATCAAAACTCTTTTTTAACTAAATTAATGTAATTTTAATACCATTGTCTATAAATATTTACGGGTAAAGTAAGACATTTGATAAGACATTTTTTTAAAG
Organism: Argiope argentata; assembly: GCA_026289955.1. NCBI lineage: Eukaryota > Metazoa > Arthropoda > Arachnida > Araneae > Araneidae > Argiope > Argiope argentata. Next base: position 9,677,048 of record JAOUZG010016587.1, on the reverse strand, counting down.
ATAGTATTAGAGAAGTTTTCTAAAATTGGAGTATGTATATCTCTTTTTCCATAAAAAATATTGCGATTTAATTAGACTAATATCGGAAAAGAATAATAAGCCTGCCTTTTTGAATATTTTGAAGATATAGCCTTTCAATAATATTCAGATAAACAGTGGAAGTTTTTTTTTATCTCAGATACAAACATTAGGATAAAATCTAATTTTCAGAATGCAAAGAAAATGTATATTTAAAGTTTTCTTTTAAGGTCAGATATTTTTATTCCAGTGTTATGTAGAAAATTTTTAATATTAAATTAGCAAGGAAAGAAGAATTAAATAATTTTTACCAATTCAATAAAGACATCAAAAGCCTCTTTTGTTTAGTTTACGATTATAGTATATCTTTTCGGTTCGAGAATTAATTAATAAACAATTTAGATATGCCCAATAAGTTGAATTCTATAGATTAGACTATTTAAAAATGAATGCTATGATAAAGGGTAATTCCATTGAAATAAGTCGTTGATCTTCAGTAGGGAACGCTGCATAATAGAGATAGAATAATCTAAAGCTGTATAATAGAGATAGAATCCAATAATCTGTGGGAAGTTGGAAACGCTTCCTTGTTAGGAACAAGAAAAAATAAGTAAATTATATACCCAGAAAAAGCAAGAAGGGAAAAATCTAGACATTCTAAAATACAAAAATTGCAGCCTGCAATTGCTTCAACGCATTTGGAGAGGGTTATTTATTTCTGATTAATTATAAATACACTATGCAAGATTCTGATAATAATTTGGATCTGCAAATTAACTGCAATACAAACACTGATGATTTACGAGGGAGTTTTTTCCATGCTATTTTTGTGACATTACAGTTGATTTCCCACTGGTAATTCTAGGATTCATTTACATCAATTAATTAATAAGGGAATTTCAACATATTTCAATGAAAAAATGCTAGAGGATCTAAAAAACTGATAATTAATTTCTTTTTACCTGATAAGATTCTCCAACAGTTTTATTGATCATCGTTGCCGTTGATAGATTCCCAGACATTTTATCCACTATGAAATGCTTATAGTCGAGCACATTGGGTAAGTTGTATTCCACTTTTTTCCTCGGCTTGTCAGGATCATAAGCATGTACCGTGGTGACGTGAACTCCCGCAGGTGCCCCTGCGTAAATTCGGGGCTGGTGCATTAAAGGCCTGAAGATAAGTTTACCTGCGACACAAATAATTAGAATGCAAGTTAGTGATAATTCTCATTTACAGAATGGCTTAATAATATGTATGTAATAATAAACACCCAAATCAGGATTGCTTAGTTGTGGTTTTACTAAATAAGATTACAAGCTTTATTTTAAAATCATTTCTCATCAATTAACTTCAGTTACTCGCTTTGAATTAGAAGACAGAGAAAACATGTAATTTAAACCAACCAACTAATCTGATTTGGGAAATATTCGGCTTTTTCATTTATTTTCCTATTATGCTCTGAAGTATTGATTATTGTTACTTGACAACAAAATTCTATTGTTTTCTAAGAAAAGTCATCAAAATAACAGCGAATTTAGTCTAGCTATAAATTGACATTTGGGATAATCATAAAATTAGAAAGCATCCAAAAAACATTATGTGCTTATCCATACAATTAAACATAAAAACTCCAATAGTAATCTATATCCCTGTTTAAGTACTTTCAGCTTAATAAATAGTGATTTAAAAAGTTTATCGTTTCTCAGTTTGTTAGTTATTGTATTGTCTTTGAAAATTACAATATATTAGTCAAAATACTTTAATATTTAACAAATAATGAAATGACGACAGTGATTTCATTGTAAAAACTTTATCTAATGCTAGCAGTATCCATAAGCTGGTGAGAGTTTGAGAATATGAATTTAAACTAAATCATTCTTTGTTTTATTCTATTCGCCAACTTGCTCTAGTATTCGATATCGGAAATGGAAGTATATATTGAGAAAGCCAGATGCAACTGATCTGATTGTTTTTTTCTTCCGGGATCTTTAGTTGATTTTCACGCATGAGGATTTAAAAACAAGTTTTAATATATTTAATAAAATCAATAATGTTCAGATGGTAAAGTTATATTATTTAAGACAATCGTAATATCCGTAATGAATATATTTTGATATAATGTATTTCCTTGAATTGCAATTTAGTTTCGAAAAAGGAGATGGTCGCGTATCAGATTTAGATTGTTTTCGTCGTTCACTTGAGTATTCCCACTATCACATTAATCTTTATTATGAACACTTCAAGAATTATCATCCTAAATTTTATGTCAGTTTCTATATACTATCAATGATTGTGTTCCCCAGAAAAATGATGACTAAAATCATAGATATATCTCACCTTGAAAATATTTCAGAATGTCCTTTCTCCTAATGTATTCAATTAGATCTCATTAGCAAAAGATCTGATCGAAATAATTACCAAGAGAATTAATCATTTTATTTCACTTTCAAAAACCATAAAAGGGAATTCTGTCGTCTTTATTGCAAATGACCCTACAAAACACACATTCAGCATTTATATGATTGGCCTTGCCTGCAAAATTTCTATCTTTTTTTATATGTCCTAGTTCTAATGAAATGCATCCCAAAAATAAAACGTTTATGGAAGGCTACAAACTTTGCTACATTCAAGAGAACATTTGCTGGATACACATCAATTCCTAGATTAAAAGTATATCAAACGAATAGGAAAGACCTACGTCAGAAAGGGTAAAATGAGAGTCCTCATAAAAGATCTTAAAGCGATTAAAGCCCTACCTGTAATATTTTCACACATGCACTTACTTTCTTTTAAAAAAAATCCATCTCTGACTATGAATAACAACAACAAATAATTCTAAAATGCCACCTATCCTCAACAGAAATTTAACAATCTAACATATTTTGTTTTTAAAAGATTCGTTCAATATCAACCCTCATACTCATAAAAATTAGAGCTAAATCTGCTGTTATTGCCAGTGAGAGAAAAATAGAAAAAATCTATATCATCTGAAAAGTAGTCAACTACAGTTAAAGCATAAAGCAAAGCCTAAAAAGTACATGTTCAGAAGAACAAAAAAAAAATAGAAATTAGAAAAAGGAAAGAAGTTTCTTCCTCAGAGGATGATGAAGTACCTCCACATGTATAAACTGACGACAACGTTTATCCCTGGGGTAAAAAAAAAAATGACGTCCATACTCAATTTGTGAAAGACTTCACACAAAACTTTACATGGTGAAATCTTTCATGGACAACTTTTCTCAATAGTTTTTGATAAATGTAAGAAATTATTTGAAGAAAAATGTGATAAGGGGAATGCAAAAGAAACAAAAAGTTCCCTTATGCAGAATATTGCGAAGTTTTTATTATAATGTTGCATTCAAGAAATATGTTAAAAAGTTCCATTTACGATATTCCTAAAAATAGAAAAAAGTTGTCTTGTATTATGGTGATGTGTATTATATTCCATACAACAAAATTATTTTTATAATCTAAATTAAAATATATTTCAAATCACTCTGGAAGTGAAAGACATAAGAATAAGACAAAGAGGAATAATAGTAATATATATTTAAAAAAAAAGAAAACTTAATTGTTCAGTTTAGTTTCGGATATCAGGCAGCTAGATATTGGATTAATTATATTTATTTGAAAAATTAAAAAGATTATTTCTCTGATTTAAACAAAGTCTTTAGTGGGAGAAATTTGAGATCGCTGCCCTTATATATATATATATATATATATATATATATATATATATATAGTGTGTGTGTGTGTGTGTGTGTGCGTGTGTGCGTGTGTGCGTGCGTGCGTGTGATGTTGCTTTAATCAATAAGTTTACTACTGAAAGAGTTACAAAGACTTAAAGGCCATTAATCCTATTTAACAAAATCTTCTTGATACATCAAATTTTATAAAAGAAAGGATCTACTCTTTTTTCACCACGTTATGGTCGTTAAAGAGTGAATCTGTTGTTGCAAATCGGTCTGTTGCTGTTGGGTCGAAATTTCATCATTTTTGACCCAACAGCAACAATCATGAGTAATCGAAATTCGTTGATTGACAAATTTTCCGTCCAGAAGTCTTGAAAAGCAACAAAATGGAATTTTCTTTGTTTAAAATAAATAAAATTTTATGTCAAAATTATTTTATTATGATTAATAAGCCCCGGGTTCTACATAAAAATTTAGCCGTCGTGCTTTTTTCAACACTACATTTATTGTATGAATCAGCATAAAATATATTTCTTTACTTTACTTAGAACATTCTTTTTGTTAAAAATATATGCCTATTTTAACTATTTAGAAATAACGTTTTATGCCACATATAGTGTGGGTATCCCGTGTATATGGGTTCCCGAAGAGATATATTTTTTATCACAAATATGTTGAAAGAGAAACATTTTTCAGAAGCTTCGCTTAGCAATACTAATAAAAAAGTATGAGCTTCCCCTACAACAATCTCTATACGAGACGGCTATAAAATAAAAACGTGAAAATGATGGCTTACTCTGTGATGATTAATCGAAAAACTGGCATTGACTTGAACCATTACTAGAGAAAAAAATCGGAATTTCCCATCAATGAACATTTTTTTCAAACTCAATTGTTTTTAATAAACTCCAACGACCGAGATGATGGATGTGTCATTATCGTGTGAGAAAATTATTGAAAATGTCACCTCAATGTTCAACAGCAAAGAACAAAAGCCTCTGCACTGATTCTCACATTAGCCCAGTTAATCCTCGGTTTCTCTCTTTCTCTCTGTTTTTTTAATTTTATTTCGAAGTGCTCGTCGTCTAGCCCCCCCCCCCCTAAGAAACGTCATGTATCCGGTTCCAGCGACCATATGGCTGCCATGTGGAGTCCTTCTCTTTTTCAACTGTCTGCAGATCAGCTTGTGGAAAGGAAAAAAGAAAAGATTTTATCATTTTTTATCTCTTATCTTGATTTGAAGTTAACATCAAAATAAAGCCGCATTGTAAACATTTCTAGTACTTCTTGATAACTAATGAAATCAATTAGCTGATTTTATTGTTTACATTGAATGCAGGGAAAAGCGATATTAAGAAAAAACTAATAATCCAAAGGCTTCCATAATTTATCTTTAAATTGATTTAGATTTTATACTTTTGTCAATTAAATTAACCGTACTTTTTATATTTCAAGGATTTCGAAATTAAATTAAAAGTAGTGTATCTTACATTATTTTGTGTCTACATCTGATAAAAGTTAATAATCTAGACTTTCGTTGGCAAACATAAAAACTTACATGGCAAAATTAAATCTTTAAAATAATTTTTATAATCATGCAATGGTTAGATACTTTTAAGTTATGGATAGAATACACTGAGAAATGAAAAAATGTCCATTTCCAAACTTTTTATCCTTCAGAAGAAAAGTCACACTGAAAAGCTATTAATAAATTTTTTGGGCCTTTAACCACTTCACATACTCTGACACGCGCATAGAATTATTGAATTATAAATTTTAAACCTGCAATTAATTGAAAGTATTCAGTAATTTAAAAATGCGAGAATCATTTAGAAACTTTTCATTATCTTAAAACTCGTTGCATTATTATAGGGATTAAAATAACAATAAATGTTTAATATTGGATGTGTCATTAAATTAGGAAGTTAAATAAATTCGTATGTCAAGTGGTTAATCAAAAATTTGAAAACATACAATTTCCATAATGATATAACTGTCTTTCAAAAATAAATTTTCCATTTCCTATTTAGTTTTAAACTGTTTGTCACCAATTTATTTAAACAATTCTTATTTTTAACGTTTACAATATTTATTCAATTGATATGACTTTTTACAATATTTCACCTTCATATAAACCAATTTTTCAGAATGTTGTCCTCTTATTTCTTATATTTTAAATCCTTGATACTGAAAGCTTTGCATCCGGTTTGAAATAAATAACTTTTCTTTAGGAGATGTAAAAATTTGACAAGGCCCATACAATCAATTGTTTCTACCGTTAAAAAGTTGTGAGTATGTAGGATTTTCAAACTGATTCGGTTATTTCGTTGTGATGATTGAACATGCAAGCGATATGTTATTGATTGTAGAAATGTTTCTAACGGCATGCCTTTGCATACTATATGTTCATTCCATTCCACACAAATGACTACTATATTCCATGAAATGAAAAATTCCAAACGAATTCGAATCCACTTAATAATCTACAAAAAACTGAATTGATATAAAAATTCATGACAGAACAATGAAATGTTCTCCAGCGATAAATCAAGCGTCACATTATGTTAGATAATGAGATATTTTCGTTGATTAACAGCTTTAAGTCCAAATTTTTTTAATTGTCTCATATACAAACAACGAGTTGATTCGGATTATGTCCTTGAATGGTTAAAAAACATTTCAAATCAAAAATAACACTTTTAATGGAAAAATAAAATTCTTCACATAATTTTCCTTAGGATCTGAAACCTGTTTGTTCTTAAAAATCCTGATGCGTGTCCTGTAGATTAAATGAAATCGTCACAACTATTTTAGTCGATTGTATGTGAACCTTAATGCTAAGTCACGTGTTTATAAAGTAGCCGGCCAGTAGTTGTTCAACAAAAAGCGATTGTTGAGGTCTCTTGACTTTTTTTTCGCTACACTCATGCATTCTTAACTTCGATCTCTTATCAAAGAACTAAATTGCCAAAAAATTTAAAAAGCATTAAGACATAAGCTTTATTTCCTCGTTTCAGAATACATTTCAACAGGAAAATAGGGATTCGAAAAAATTGTCTTAAGCCTTAATGATAGTCGAAATGAAAAACAGACAGGTTTCTTAATTATGTACTCATTTGTTTAGATAAGAGGAGTAACTGCTATTTTTTTATAACGAAGCATCTGGAGGCCTAATTTTGTCTCATACAGAATCGTATGCACGAATCAAGTCCGTTGATGAAATCAACAAACAACACTATTTACATCCTTCTTAAAACTTCTTATCTAATAAGTTTATACAACAAATGTGAAAGTTTCATTTGTACTACTGAAACATTTTTTCCAACTCAGCGTTATAAAATTTAATCAATATAGTTTCGAGGTTACATCTTTATACAAAACATGCTTGTTTTGACAGATAAAATGCGAGCTCTATTTTTACTAAAAATTAATAATCCTAAATAAAATAAATAAAAATAATAATATATACAATTCTAATGATAGAAAAAAATAATTTCTACTAGACAAGAAAGTATTTGGCTCATTTTTCTTCATTTAAAAAAATAAATCATCAAACATTTTAAATTTTAAATTTATGACTGTTTGTCGACATCTCTATCTGGGAATATATATTATAAACTAAACGAATTAAATTTGATGCATTCCTTTTACACTAGGATTGAAGTTTTCTTTCAACTTTTGAATGGAATCTAGCTACGGGATGCATATGAACAAGATAATTCAAAAGCAAACAATTTATAGGGATGAATTTCGGCATTAGATTTATCTCAACCAAATATGCGATGAATCAAATCAAACAAAGGGTAGATTGATCTATCTATTCATGCTCTATAACTACAAAACATAGCCAGCTACGTAAATGAAATTTTATATTCGATGATAATAATCTATACCAAAAGGAAAAGATGCTATGCTTCCAACTCATCGTATTTTAAAAGAATACCAGAAAGGATAGCAGAAAATACTCACGCCGCTTTTTTAACCATAGTCCGAAAAATAACGATAGCTAACGTTTTGCTTGGCTTATTATTTAACATAAATATGAATTTGTTACAGTTAATTATACTTATAAGGCTTATTTTAATAATTTTTTGTTACTAATTGAAGTAGATCATCATGAATATATTATCTAAATAACAAAATATTGCTCAGCACAAGTTTCGATTAAATACTTTACTCAGTTTTAGTTTAGTTTGGCTATATTAACGTTCCGTTGTAAAGTAACGCTAGGCCTATTTTGGGACAGAGATCGTGATTTTGAACCGCGGTCAGATGACAAGGACGACACCACAGCTGACACCCCCTTTCTACACCACACCAGTGAGAGGGCATTTGGCCTTGACGGATTTAATATTCAACAGACCCCCTCACACGACGATTCGTCAGTAGATCCGGGTCTCAAACTTGAAATCTTATCAACAGGCCACGGCGCCCCCAAAACTTTTCTCAGAGATTAAAAGAGAGATTTATTATTAATTTTAAGCTTCAAGACACGAATATGACTGCGAAAATTTGAAATTGTCCCATTTGTAATTGAATATTTTTATCATAAAACAAATATATTTCCTTGTTCGTTCCATGTTACCGATTCTTTTGGATTGTCGCTTACGTTTGTTTTTGCAGTGTGAAGTTTGAAAATTGCACATCATTAATCTGCCAACATTATAATGGATTGGTTTTCCTGAAACATTTTTTCTGTTATTGAAAGACCTTGTTTAAATTATTAATGATGCTCATCACTAACAACGGGAAAGGTCCAAATGATACTACAGGAAAAGCCCTAAAGAGTTATAGGGCAATAAAGTTTCCTGCATACATACACATTAATTTCTTACTGTCATTTGATTTCACATTTCCTAGGAAATTCACTGACAAACACGAAAGAATTCCGAGCTTTTCCACCCTTAGTTTGTTGAAGCCCATTATTGCTTCCTTAAAGAGCTTATGGAGTTGTGTGAGAGTACTACTCTAAAGCACTAACAGAGTATTCAGTTTTTCTTGTGACACAGGTTTAACATTTATCACTAAATATAGAAGACACGAATCTGGATTATTATTTAGAATTTACGGAACAGATTGCATAGTACATAATATATTCAGATATTGCCCAAGTTTTTTGTAAAGCCTCCCTGAAGAGATTTAGTCATGCAGAAACAACAATCACTTACGGGATTACTCAGTTTTTTTTTTTCAATTTAAAAGGAAGACAAAAGGCAGGGTAATTTTCTTTTTGTCTCGGATTCCTCTAACGTAAGTTGCAGCATCTGGTGCAAGAGCCCCAGTTTTGCTTCCGAAATAATTGTTGTATGGCTTTCTCATTAAATGACTGGTGAACTTCAAATGCCATTTCTGAATACATGCAGCAGAATCAAATCACATACGAAGCACCACAACAACCGCAAAATGCCCTCTTTACAATGGGTTCTTTCTTACTCAGAATGCCGCTTATAACAAATAAGTGTCATTTTACATAGTTGATAGCTAGAAACTTAGTTGATAGATAGATTAATATCGTTTTTAGCAAATTAAGATTTTTCTTAATAATAGATATAAAGCTTGTTAGATAGTTAATAATTCTAAATAATGATTCTAAAGATTTTTTTAAAAATTATTTCATGTAATATATGTAATACATATTTCACATATATTTTAACGCATTTTTTGTATCTAAGTAGCTTTATAATTTACAAATTATTATGATTCGTAAGTTGAATTCACTTAGATGTACTCATACACTTTTCATTTATATTTCAAATAAACAAGAAATCTACTTCACCCTAACAAGAAGTAATAGTTAATTTTTTTTTCAGAAACTTTATCTAGTATGAAATAAATGTTTTCATTCCTGAGAAAAATTAACTACTGCAAAGCTTCTCCATCAAATATTGTATTAAATAATTTGGAGTGACTTTTTACCAAAGTATTGAATATTAGAATTAAAATACATTTTAGTGAAAGAACTGAATGAAAAAGTTTTCAAATTATAATGCTATTTCAAGCTTTCGTTTATTTTTAATTAACGCATTATTTATTTGATTTATTTTCCAGAAAAATGCAAATTTCTTGTAGCAAAAAATTAACGTCCCCCCCTCAAAAAAATAAAACACTTTTTGAACCCACGAATGGAATACATTTTAGAAATCAAAATCATCTGAATCAATAAATATTCGTTACTTTGAGCATCTTTTTCAAATCACATTTATAGATATTTAATGTCACGAATTTTTTTGGTAAAATTAGGGTTAATTGAAGAGAAGTTACTATTATTGCACAATTTAATCTAGGTTAAAAGCAAAATTCAATCAATTAGACAGACATTTTTCTCTGGATTAATTATTGTCTTTTCTTAAACAGAATTCTTCAATTTAGCGAAAAAATTTACATCTAAATAGAGAATAATAGTTTTTTTGGATAGTCTCAAAGAGAAAAAGGTTTTATAAATCTCTTTGAAAAGAAAATTAAAAATCTACATCTGGAAATAAGAACAAAATTCCCGGTCTAGAAAAAGAAAAAAGTTATCTGGAATTCTCTGCATTCTTTCCTAAAGCTCATCATTTCTAAAATGCAAAATGATTAAATCATCGAAATCAAATTAGTTGAATTTTGAATTGCTAATAGTTTTCTCTTCTATCCAATAAAATGACGTTTGCTGTTGTTACTGATTCCAAAAGGAATTAAGCGTTTGCGAGTGATTTCATTTTAGATTATAGTTTTAATACCCAATATTTCGAGGGAAATGGATGACATTTAAATGATTAAGAAAAAAAGAAAGTTAAGATTCGTTTAAGAATTTAAAAAACCCATCATTATTTAATTTATTAAATTATGTTTGAAATGAAGGGAGAAAAATAAAATTTCTTGAAGTAATTAAATATATAATTTTTTACATACGAATGGAAAAGTTCCAATTAGTTCTTCAGAGGCTTCGAATTACAACCAATGCATAAATATAAATGTTTTAACCCTTTATACGGCGTCAGCATTTAAAAAATGGTGTTTAAATTATGCAGAAGTTTGCGTAATATGATTATTTGGCTATTAGCATTCAGAAGAAGACAAAGAACTTAACTCCGATAGCAAGCAGTAAATATCGCCTAAAGGCAGAAATTTTAAAAATTAATCATCAATAATTTAATTTAAAAAGTCTTGAACTGAACTTATTTAGTGAATACTAAATATTAGTAGTTAATGTGGGATCAATGATTAAGCACTACCAAGTCGGATAAAATTCTCTGTCCATTAACAAATTAGACCTTAGTAAAAAGTGAAATAGTAAAACAAACGTTTCTGCTCATCCTCTCCCTCCCCTTCCCGATATATTGTAAAAAAAGTTAGGGTTTTTTACCCCTTTTTTTCTAAAATCTTTATTTGGTAAAAGCATAATATGGAAGCTCCATTGGATATGATACATACGAAATAGTAGAAAAAGCTCTCTAATAATTTACTACTAATCAGCAACTATACCAACTCATTAAATAGTTACAGGAGTGGTAAAATAAGCTTTCACGTCACTTTCTGATCCCATTTAGAACATGTGAATATTTAAAATAAAAATACTCCATCTTTAATATAATCTCTTAATCGTGACTGCATTTTATTAACTTTAACTTTATCGAATGAATAAATCACGACAAATGAATTAATAAATTATGTTATAGCTCTAGCAACTTCTAAGGTAAATTTTGCCTGCATTATTTAAAATCTAATCAGAAATATCTTTAAGCTTCTTTTAAAAGATTTTGCATTTTTATTTTATGCATACTTTTACGAATTTTATTTTCCCAAATTTTCTCACTAAACAACTGAAAATATTATTTTTCTTCAATTATATATACCCCAGTTCAACCTCATCTTGTATAAACAGCTCCATAACAAGCAGCGATAAATTTTGAATAGTCTCCTAAAATTACTGAGATTCTGCTTCTTCACATCGATATTTGATCAGGTATGATGCAAAACAGGAAAAATCGTTTTTACTATTTATGAATGCGGAAATATTTTCCTGTAAATTTCAAACTGTCCTCTTTTTTCCTCGATAACTTACGCACGGAAGACGGCTATTATCTGACACATAGCAAACAAATTTCTCAAAATAATAAAACATCTGAAAATAAATATAAAATTTAAAAGATACGTAGGTTAAATATTATTTCTCGAATAAATAACGGAAAATCGAATTTCAACTAACAAAAAATAAACAGGACTAGAAATAACTGAAAATAAGCTGTTCTTCTGCACACAAATAAGTAAGGTTAAAGTAATATCGATTCAAAACAAATAAACATACACCCTTACTTAAAATGGAAGCTAAAATTATGAATAATAACAGTTTACATGCATTTGCTTACAAACTAGGAAGTTTGAAAAATATCTTAATATATCTACCCTAAAGCCATTTCTTTTTATGTAGACAAAATTCCATAATAAAATTTTTAAATATTTTTAACATTCTTTTATTAATGTATTAAAATTAGATTATATTTTATTTGAGTTATTTACGACTTTTACTCTTTAATCTTTAATCCCAAATTTGGAGAAGTTACTTTAATTGCGGGCATCACTGAGAAAAACTAGACGTTTTTCCTTTATCAAAAACGTTTGTTGAAAATGACCTTTTCGATTTCAACCGCAAGTAACGTTAATGGATCGTCTGTCCTCCGTAGTCCCGTTCTGACAGCCAGCGTACGTCTTGAGATAGGCGCATTTTGCCCTCTTTCCCCGTGGGGATTTCTTTGAGGTCTGTTAATTTTACCGATAATTTGCGGAAAGCTCCCAATAGACGTCCGGAAGCTGGAGTGGTATTACAATGGGTCAGAGGATAGATTTACAACAATATCCGCAAAGGACGGGTAATTATAACATGCACTGGACAAGATTTCCTGACCCTAAGGAGTATGACACAAATGGGAAGGGATTTTATGAGACAATTAGGCTTCAGCTGGAAAGTTAACGTGGGAGAACAAATTCGTCACTGGTACAACAGTTGTATCGGTCTTTAAACAAAGGTTTAAAAAAAGGTACAACATTTTGTTAGTTAAGGGTTAATTTACAATTTTTAAAAAATTCACTTCGCATTTGCAGCTAACTAATGAAGAGAATGAAACCAAGTTTTATCGGAAGACTGTGGAAGGCAAGAGAAAATAAATCCCTATAAAAGAAAACAGCAATGAAAATCATCAATTAGAGACATTTTGGTTTTTTAAAAAGTAGTCTTGATTAATACGCAGAAGATTGTTTATGGAAAGTTTCAAGAGATAAAAAGTGTATATACAGAAATGAATGATATGCAATATTAAACTCACAGAAAATTATCTTTTATTAATCAACAATGGGGTGCAAAATTTTCAATGTGAAACTTCTCCACAGGCAAAATAAACAACTTTGGATAAAATTTATTTCCCCCATGTACAAAATTAAAAAATCTTTCGATAGAATTTATTTCTCCCTCTCTTACAAAATAAATAGGTTTTGATATTTTTTATTAATTTATGACAAATTCATTCGCTCATTAGTCCAATCTGAAGGTGCATTCAAACGCGGAAAGTGATTTTATGGTCATCCTGTATTTATTATGGAATCTTGAAATCAATTCTCTCTTATATTCGTTACCAGATGGTACCGTTGGCAGGTAATCAAAGTTTCTTAAATTAATTTTCCAAAAATATTAAACTAGTGTACTATTATACTTAACACGCAGAAATTTCAAATGGTTGTAATATGTATGTATAACCAATTACAAAATTCCAACACTATAAAACATGAAACAAATAGCTAAATAATGAGCATAAAAATTAATACATGTCAGAAGGAGAGCTTAGTACAAAGAAAGGGAAAGTATCTATAGATGTTCAACGTTCTTTATAATTTACGCTTCTATAAAGATAAAATACCCGTGTATGATCTTCTTCTGAAATGGGGATTTAGCAGCAGATTTTAAAATTAGAGTATATTACAGATGTTTAAATTGTAGGGGAAGACAAGATAAATGGTTGATGGTTAATTTTTTGAGTAAACTATAGCAGTAAAATTTCTTTCCGAGCTTTAAATAAAATATATGAAAATTACACTTTTCTCGCTGAGATTTTTTTTTACACTGAGAAACCAATGAATAAATATGGTCAAAAGTGAATCGAAAAACAAAGACCTATAAATACAATAGGAAATTGTTTTATATATTTCATTGGTATTTATGCTCATAATAAATATTTTACTTTGATGAAACCCGTACCATTTTCTACGCTGACGCAACTTTATACATCGTCTATTTAGCAAATCATTTTGAATGATGATTATGAAACTTAATCAGTGAAAACTCTGATAATGAAAGTGAGTTAAAAGACACAAAAAACAATGCAATGAAAATGAACACATCTTAGCAATCAGAAAGGGTTGGAAACCAGTATATACAACTAAATTAAAACGAACGATCAATACTAAAATACCAACTAAGGAAAAACGTTTAACCTAAGATTCCAGAAAGAAATTTTTAAGAACACAAATACTACTTAACTCATAAAATAAAGAAAAGATTAATAATATAGTTCATTTTATCAATATCTATTGCCAAAACATCTCATCTCAAGCAGAGAATTTTAGAAAAATTGCCATCTTCAACAAAAAGAGATCACTAAAGAATAGTACGTTGATAAAATAAATATAAAACTGATATTTTATTTCCCCTTTTTCTCCTCAATAAACCAATATTATAGAAATCTGCAATATTGGTCACTTAAAAAAATTTATAAAATATTCAATATAATCAATGAGCAATATTTTATTTGTCAAGCTTTCTCATGCTATAGCCCTAAATTCAAGTTGACTTAAACTGTAAACTGTTAGACTGTGACTGTACTTGCATGTCGAGGTCTACCTCATTACGCAAGAACTCGAACAGAATGCGATTCCAAACTGTCACATCTTGTCACCCTAAATTCTTCAGATTCAGCATGAAATTTTAACATAGGCATGTGCTTCGTTCCATATGAAAATTATGAAAACAGAAAGTCTGAAACTCATGTTCCAATCCAGAACATAGAAGAAGTCGAAAAATAACTATTTAGTTCTACACAAAAATTTAAAAGAAGAGTAAATGAACATAAACGAAATAGAAGATCTCACATCTTATTAAACTGTTCAATTAACTAAGAAAAATATTCGAGACAATTCCGAACATAAAAAGAACTAAGAGAGAAATAAAAGGAATGACAGCAACAGGAGAAGAAAATTTAATATTCGCTGAGTTTACAATGAAAAAAATCGACTACCTAACTATCTAGAAAAAGAGCGTTATATAATATTGATAAATTGGGATTGTCATGAAATTGGATTATTTAACATGATATACCTCAAAATAAAGTTGGATTGCTTTACAGGATTACTTCAAACATGCTATACATTTCAAATAGCATAGAAATTTCGAAGGAATGGTTACTGTATCGAACACCTGAGATTCTTTTGAAATCTTCATGCCACATTTATAGGCAACTGAGTTCACCAAACAGCCTTTGAAGTAATGAAGAGTAGGAAGAAAAACTGACAAGAAAGAATTGCAAAGTAATGAGGAGTAGTAAGAAAAACTGACAAGAAAGAATTGCAAAGTAATGAGGAGTAGTAAGAAAAACTGAAAAGATAGAATTGTAAAGTAATGAGGAAGTAGGAAGAAAAACTGACTAAAAAGAATTTCAAAAAAGCACTGGAATTTGTATGTAAAACATTAAAGGTTATAATTAACTCCAAAGACAAAATATTAGTTGCTTTTTTTCATTTTATTATCTTTATAAGCACACTATGTATAAATTATTTTTAGTCATAAAATTGGCCACATGTCCATTTAAGCTAAACCGTTTCTTGTATTTTTCTTTGATTGAATGTATATAAGTTCTTAACTCTGTATGTTTACTTGTTTTTTAAAGGCAATGACATATCGGAACTAAAACCTTATATAAATGAAACATACTTGTTACTTTTTTATTCTCGCTGTATCAATATTAATTTAATTTTGATAACCTTTATATGATACTTCAAATTAATGTTACAACCAACAAAAGGAGACACTCTCTATTCAAAGAGGGGCATTACAAAGATCTTATTGTTGTTTTTTCATTTCACTCATAAGATGTTATAAACCTTATCTTTAGAGTTCTTTTACATTCCAAATGAATTAATATTCAGGTTTGGATGAATGATTTTTCGTCAAATTTTTAACAGATTCAATAAATCGATGGCCGATTTACCACCTTCGGTATCTGCATTTGTATTTTTTGAGATCGAATCGAAACTTCAAAGAATCAAACTAAAAAAGTTTTTGAAGAATATTTCATTCTACCAATATCTGATGATACAATTAATGGTTCAAATAATTTAACATGAAATTATTATCCGATCTATCATTTAACATGAAATTATTAATCCGATAGAATTTTATTCATTTGGAATGGAAATTAATTAATCATTAATAAAATATTATTAGATAAAAAATAGTAATACTGTGCTGGATTAAGTAATAAAATTAATGTGAAACATTCCAACTATTTTACCTTTTTATTTCTCATTTAATTGGCGTGATGGATGAATTAGTTCAAATTAGTTTATATTATATCGAGAAATGTGTATTATTATAAACTCCTTCATTAAAGGTGTGCAAACAAATAACCTCTATATAGCAATATTTTCCTTGATTGCTTGATTAAAAAAATAACTAGCACTAAAATAAAGTTTTGGCTCTAAAAACAAAAACAAGTTTTTTGGTTTTTGGTTTTTTTTTAAGAGAAATATCTTGAATAAAGAAATTTCTATTTAATGGTTTTCCGAAGTAATCCATTACAACAAAGCAAATTTAAATTATAACATTTCCTTTCGGTATTCTTATTCTGTTAAATTTCTCCAAAATTGCTTTTTCTTGTACTTTGTATTTTTGAAAAATAAATTACTTAAAAGTATTTTCTTTTAGCTGAGATTTTTCTTAATCAGATTTCGTAATATGAAATTTAACTCTTAAGGTGTTGATTCTTATATTGTGTTTCTTTCGTTACAATGATCACCATTTAATAAATATAACTTAGAAGCTGTCATTTATTTTAACTTTTTGTACATAGTGCTTTGTTTCCTCTGTTTTCATATATCCAACAAATCCCCGAATCATAAACTTCTCGTATAATGCTGCTATTAAATTTAATTTCTTTTATAATTTTATTTTTTGTCCTTTAAAGCTCTAAATGCCTTGATTTGATTTTTTTAATCTCTAAGCAGCGTTACACCTTTATATTATATTTGTGTGTATATCCTAGGAATAAATAAACCTCTAAATAACTAAATGCTATTTTAAACTAAGAGCAGCTCATTTAAATTGACAGTCACAAAACAAAGTTATTGAACTCATCAAAAATAATAGATTACATAAAAATATTTAACTTTCTGCGACCAATCCTCTTAGTAAATGAAAATTTTTGAAACCTAATTTTATTACCTGAAACAATTATTGATTTTTGCATTTTCGTAATTTTATATTTAATGGAGTTCAACTACTAATTACAATAAGAAAGCATGATGATGATTTATGATTTAACTTTTCATCATGAACAATAATAGCTACTAGAGAAACTAAAGAACTTGCAAAAGATTAAGTAACTTAATTTAAATATTGAATGATATAATGCAATAAGCATGGATATATATGATAAATGAAATGAATAAGTAGTCTCTAGAGCTGAAATATTCAAATAAAATTTTTAAAAGTAAATCATTCATTTGCTAATTAAAATTAAAAGCATATGTAGCAATAAAATCCAGAAGAATTAAAAGCAGATGTAGCAGCAATCCAGGAATTAAAAAATATATAAAGAATTTTAAAGCGGCCTTGGTTCACACAAACTCTTTTTACCTTCCATTATTAAATACAAATAAAAAACTGTTTATGAAAACGGCTTTAATAGATAAAAGCCTAATAGGTTTATCTGATATTCCTAAAATTGCATTATTGAACTATTTTTTTTTATTATCTCATCCTTTTTTTATTTAATATTTTTAACTTGAAGTCCATCACGGGCTTTCTTAATAATTTAAAAAGTCTATATAAAGGCCTATTTCATAAATATTTTTAAATTTTTTGACAACTTTTAATTAGTTATTTCTTAGAATTAACATTGCCTTATTACAAACTTTTCCTTTCCTTAAAACTCCAGAGTGATCCCTTATTCCTGGCTATTTTTAATACATGATATGGTGACAGACTGCATTTATCTATTTTACTAATTATTGAATGCATTTGCAAATAGCAACGTTAATCCAATTCTCTTGGAGTTTTATGGTTCTACAAAGGGGAATTATAGAAGGCAGGATTTCTATTGAAATTTTCGATATTTCTCATATATTTCTTCTTTTTTAAAAAAAAGAGTTTCTTTTTTTAGCTTTTTTTTCAGGATTATGTGTGCTCTTGTGGAAAAGCTAATATGTCTTTTACTAATATTTGATACAGACAGCACCGTTTGAAAATGATTCTGATTTTTTTTATGAGCTTTAATTTTTCATATAAGTGCAGATTCAATAGTAAATTTAAGAAGTGCATTGAATTCGCAAATATAAGTGCACTGAATGCCCAAATATTTTGCACATTCAATGCACTAAATATTTGGGGGGTTTTCACAACAAATGTCACTGGAAGCTTAGTCATTCTTATAGACATGATGAATTCGGTTAAATACATAGTAATATTACGCAGTAGGATCGTTGATTGTCATTCAAACATTTGACGGAACAGTTCAACGGGACTTGACAGGATTCAACAGGGCTTGATTGGCCTGGTAATTCACCAAACCTAAATCACATTGAGAACTCGCATATTCTCAAGAAAAGTTTAGCGAATGTGAATTACTCAACAACAGAGCAAACGAAAAGAAAGTTCTATACAAGTGTGGTTCGAAGACAATGAAGTCAAGAATATGCACACTACACTATCGGGGTCAATGCTAAGAAGTGTTGAAGAGGTTATTTCCGCTTGAGAAGGATATACTTCGTAGTATTCGATTTATCAGTCCACTTAAGATTTGTAGTGATTAAAAGTTAAAGTTTAAAAAAACGAGGATTTTTCCATTCGACCCAATTAATTCGAACAATTTTGTATAAACACGATTCTGCTTGAGATGTGAAAAAGAGCTGTAGTACGCCTAGATTTTAATAATTTTCATAATTCTCAAAACCAAACCTATCATAATGATTACAGAATTAAATGTACCTCATTTATTTAAATCTGGAAGAAGTTGAAGTTAATCGGAATCATTTTTATGCATTTATTTACGTAACCTTATAATTATTTATTGTTCCATAAATTGACATTTCTTTTTCATTCCCCATTTTTAGAGTTCCCCATAAGTTTCTTTCGTACCTCTTTAGGAATGATTTAACTGGTCATATTTGTATTAGCATTCCGGTCCCTGTACATAACATCGTTTTCAGTCGTCACAGGGTTATTTTAAGGTATGCCTCACTGGTGAAAGCTTTTTCAATGCCATTGAAACTTTTGCTGATTGAAATATTGCTCTTTGAAACCTTTTTCTATGCTATTTATATAGCCAAAAGAAGCAATTGCAGTATCAGTGCTTTAAAAAAGATAATAACTCAAAGAATACTGCAGACAAAGTCCGTACCATTTACAGAAGTAATTCTACAACTGTCCCAAATTGATCTGGATTTCAACATCTACCACCAAGTAATTCCTTTCTTTACCAAGACCACACCCCCTTAAAATCAGTTATATCTTATGTGTGAGATGGTGGTGTCACAAATACGCCTGAAGAACTGTACATAACCAAGAATAACTATATGGCTAGAATGATATATTATAGAGGGTTTGAAACTTGAGTTTCCCACAAGTTGGCGAACACCAACCTTATGAACTGCGCTTCTATGTGCGGTTTGCTTCTTGGCATAATAGAGATTCTTTTTTAAAGAGACTTTAAGAAAGAATCTAAAGAAGTCAAGAGCAAAGACTTGGACTTTGGATCAAACTGTGCGTTGAAAATACTTTCCATCGAAGGAAAATAAACCTACAACTGTTATGTAGCCAGAACTTACACGGAACAAGTTCTTTTGCCCATTTGGTAGGATTGGGAAGGTGTACTCTACTAAGAGTTCCATAAGGTGAAACAGTCAGTTTCACCAAATAGTTCAATCAGCCTAATAAACTGAAAGTCATCACAGTAGAAAAGTGACCAGAACAGCGAATCGACAAGGTGCCATATCCCGTCACGATAATCCAAAACTGCATGTTGAATTGATTTTAAAAGAAAAACGGTTATAGTTGGGTTTAGATGTTCAAGCGTACCCTCCATAATCCCCAAATGAACTCCATTTGACTATTTATGATTCTTGCCATTCAAAAAATATCTTTATGATAAACTGTTCCAATCCGTAGAAAAAATAAAAACGCATACTGAGAAATATTTTGCAAATAAGCTCTAATAGCTTTAAAAAAAAAAGAAAATAATGCTGCTTTCCGAGAAACAGAAGAACATGATAAATCAGAACGGTTCATTTATAAAGGAAAATATCAACTTTAAATAGCAATTATTGTGTATCGTGTATTGCATATCAAAAAGGGGTGATTATGAGACACCTTAAAAAATTCTTTCAAAGAGAACCAAATTTTTTAAAAAATAATTTTGCTCGTAAATGATTAAATTTAAAACTAGAATTGACTTTTTTCTTTGCCATTTATTAACTCTATACTAAGACAATTTTTTAGAATTTTTTTGAAAGCTATTTTAAGAGTTTAATAAATTTCTGTATAAAAATAAATGCATTTCTACGTAATTGAATTTCTTTAATTTAACGTCCATTTATAGCTTTATATAATGAAAGCTATATGATAATCAAGTAAAAAATTCTGACTGAGAACAGAAAGTTGTGAGACAAAAAGAAGAAGGAATTAGGAAGAAAAGAAAAATTAACCTTCCCTGTGGCATCAGAGTTGAATCATGAGGATGAAAGAAATTCATTTGTAGTATTTACAACAAGATGCTTAATACAGAAAAACAGCGGAAGAAACAGTCAGAGATTGGGGTTGAAGATCATTAACTTCTAAAGAATTGTGGTCACTGCAATTTTTTAAATTCAGAAGATGAAGTGATTTTCGTCTACTCTGATTTTTTTTTCTATTTTCAATAGTGAGGAAAATAGGAGAAATGAAATCCAATGACTAGACTATTTCTCTGGTACAAATGACGCTGTTTGGTGCATCATGCAATGAAACTTTCATTGTCCTGGCCAGATATCCTTTCTATGTTATGATTCAGTAAAAAATATCCTAGTTTTCCGGTTTATAAAGTTAACATGGACTCATTATTATAACTACTTTTGTATTGTAATTAAGTAAACCGCATTTTTTGTTTTTCATTTTATATAAGTTTATAGTTTTAAAAAAGGAAATGCATAGGGGCTATTTCATAGATTAATGTCAAACTAAAAACTATAGTTACTAATTTTCAAGTATACCTATAGGATGATGCCTTTTATATAACAAATATTATTATCATTTCTTTTTACTTGACGCCTATTTGGTATATAGTATTTAATATCTCAATTCAATAGTTTTTCTGGATAAAGAATATAAAGTAAAGGAGGTTTTTCAGAATCTCGCACAAACACATAAGAATATAAAAATGAACTTTAAATATTTTTAAAAAAGAAAATTTTAGTTTAATCTTTTATCCGGAAATACTATGAAATCGAAAATAATCGAATTCTTTTTTTTTTTTAATCAAAAGCCTTTTCAAATGCTTAAATTTTCTTTAGATGTCTTTTGAAATGATACTTTCTATTCAATTATCGACTGTCTGAATTTAGATTTTTTTAATACCAATGCTCGTGCTCTGTCTATGAGGTCGTGTGAAAAAAAAATTCAATGAAATACTGATAGCAATTCAGGATTTTAAATACAATCCCAGCCAATTACGAGTAATCTAGATATCGTGTTCTTAGAAACATTCCACAGTTAACAGCAATAGGAAACCAGGACAATTGCAGAGGATAAACGAAAACGATAAAAAAAGGGAAATAGTTTTTAAAAGCATTTTTGATAATTTGACTATTAAATTAATATTTTGTTATCATGTTATTATCTAACTACTCGCTTAACGGTTTTTGGTGAATGATCGTCACTTAATAAGCTTTCCCACTATGCAGATCGTTAAGTAATTGTATTACCAATTATAACCTGATTATAAAAAATGCAAAGTGAATTAAAAAAGCATGCAAAGTGAATTAAAAATATCTAGTTACCGATAATCAGTGCACGAATACCAGTTGTCGATACTATCCAACTGAGAGATATCTGGTACAATTTCTTGTGTAAATACTTTTCTGCTTAATAACCTACTTGAAAGTAGTCATAAATTCTTTTTAAATAATGTTTGCTAATCAGTGTTGAACATTCTCAACGTACTCACTAGATTTCACTAAATTGTAGTGAAAACAGCATCAGGCATTGATTTAAAGAACTACTGAAACTGAAGTTTGCCAAAAGAGGAAACAACAAAACAGAAATAACAATAGGAAAATAAGTAAAAAGAACAGAGGTTTTATATATATATATATACAAAGATATTAATCGATGAAAAAAACCTATAGCTTAGAAAACTTCATATTTTTCTAAAAATCAAACTAAATAAATCATATTTTCACTTTAGTTGATTGTGTTATCATATACAAGTATTTTCTATTATATTTACAGTTTCGACTGAATCTCAGTTCTGTTAAGTATTTGAGAAAATTTATTTTGCAATGATGTTTGTACTTTATAGAAGTAGCTGCGGAATCTACATAACAAATAATAGCTAAACAAAAGATTTTGCTGAAAAAAAAGTTATTTTAAAAAGCAAGAAAATATCATGATATTTTTTTTTAAAAAATGAATCATTTTGATAAAATATTTATTGGAAGCTGTAACAAAATGATATCTTGAACAAGAGAAACAGCCCAGAAAACTGTTTTAAACACTTGTCCTCATTTGCTGCAAGTGGAATAAAGCGGAGCAAAAAAAAAAAAAGAAAAGAAAAGAAAGAAAGACATTGAAGATATCAAATGTCGTTTCAAGAAAAAAATAAGGTTCTTTTGCGACATGTGAGGGAAAAAAGGATAAAATTTATATTTCGGCTTATAGTGTAGCGATGTGCATTTGTACTTTTACTTTAATTCTACTTAAATGAATTGATGATCTTATTTCAGAAATCAGTGACCTTAATTAACGCATTTTTATGCTATCATTCTTTCACTTTAAGGTGTATATCATTAAAATTAAAAATTTAATTAATAAGCCACGAAACCAGAAATTTAATAAAGTAGAAAACAACTTAGATTACATTAAAATTATATCTCTATCATTCTACAATTTTTAAAATAATATCAGTATTTCTGTGTATTTTCTAATAAAATATTTCACTTGAAAACTTATATATAAATCTTATGCAAAATTTGAAAAGACTGACTAAAATGTTTCTGTATGTTATAAATCCAAATTCACCATTATACAAAAGAATAAGAATAGATGTAATTAAAACTTATAAGTAACTGGTCACTCCAGAGGAATGATATTGTACTCCAGGCTACCAGAATTAAAGACGATGTACAAAGACCCTAGTGTTAGTTTGCTCGATTGCATGTCTTTTATATTTTACCTCCTTATTTAAAACTAATGTATCCATGGTATCTTTTATGTTCGGTCACTGAAATCAACTTTTATTTTGAAATCTACATAATTTTCAACTTGTATATACATCTCATTAGCCAGATTTTAAAATAAAAGTGTCATTTTGGATTTCTTTGTCATCTGCTTTGATTTATTTTTACCATAATACTATAAATTAAAAAGTAATATATATTGTTTGAAATTTCACAATATTTCAAAAAATATTTTAATATGTTATATATTAAAATGCTATCTCACCAATTTTTCGATTACTTTTCTAAAGTAATAACATTTTTTTTTTCGAAACTTAACTCTATTTCACGGTATAAATTAAATTAAGGAAATTAAAGGGCACACATTTAAGAAAGGAAGCTTTGTCTTCAAAGAAGAAGCTTTCATAACTTTAATAAATACAAAATTCTGAACGAGAAATTTTGAGCTCACTCCAGAAAATTGAGAAGTTTTGGATATTACGATGAAATCAAATTTTCAACCGTAGCTAGTTCGGTTCAGTTTTGATAAAATGTCTCTCCGTTTAAAAGCAATTCTAAGGTTGTTAGGGATAGACATAATATTGGGCTTTTGTTAGCTGGCGAGTTAGACACCTGATTTGGTCTCCACACAATCAATCCAAAATCCAAAACCACGATACAATTCCACATTCTGTAATCCAAAAAAACTATCATCTTAACCCGACAACATGGGTTTAATTAACTCATCGTGTTGATTAATGAAAGCAACTTTTTTCACAATTGAACCAAGGGTGTCACAAATGAAAAAGAAAGAAGGTGATGGATGAAGGTTGAAGGTTTCTGGTAAACAGAAGGATGATGATTCAGTTTATCCAGAAACCTTCAAGACTTCAAATAAATATATATCCAACGTAATATGGTGTTATTGTTACTAATGGTGCTTGCCATGGACAAGCGAGCTGACGGCCATCAGCGATTTTAAGTCGAATGGGCGTCTCTTGTTTTTGAAGTAGCTCCAACTAGGACCAAAAGTACGACTTAGCTACACCCACATC
This sequence comes from Argiope argentata, assembly GCA_026289955.1. Classification (NCBI taxonomy): domain Eukaryota; kingdom Metazoa; phylum Arthropoda; class Arachnida; order Araneae; family Araneidae; genus Argiope; species Argiope argentata. The sequence goes on along the minus strand of JAOUZG010016587.1, from coordinate 9,652,630 downwards.
ACATTCGCTTGCACAGCCTATTTTACAGGGGAGGGCACATTAACGCATCTCAATGATAGTATAAATAGAATAACCATGCCCTAACCGGGATTTGAACCCGGGACGCCCAGATCTAGAAAATGACGCTCTACCTTTGTGCTAGGATTCCGGCATCCAAAGTAATATATAAATAAAAACTTAAAATTATTGATTTTATGCTGCAAAACACTAGTCCAACAAATGTTTCAGTGTTCTTTCCCAATGTTTCTGTGTATTATTATATATTTAATAGGATTTCAATAAAATGTTCATTTTTCTAAACTAAATTTGTGAAAAATGGTTTGAAAATTTCAATCACCATTTGTGATTGCAGATTCTGAGTCTCGAGGTTTCTATTCTGTTAAGTTTCAACATTTTGAGTTGGAATGTGTACTTTTAAACTTTCTTAGGAATATGAACTTTTATAGTTATTTGAATTTGATGAAAAATCCCCCAAAATTTCTCTGTGCTCTTTAATCTAATATGATATATTTAAGTGTATCTCAATAAAATCGTCAATTTTGACACTAACAATAATGAGCTCTGTAAATTCTAATATGTATATCTAAAATTTGTAAAGCGGATATGGAAACAATCGCAAAATGCTGCAAAATATCTTTTAGTGGTTAACTTACACTTGAAAATTTAAAAACTTAAATGTATAGTACGTTAAATATTTTGCATGTATCAGATTTGCCAAAATTTCAGAGCTTATCTAAAGTAATAATTTTAAAAAACTTTGTATAATATTTTGTATTTGAAATAAGTTCGTTCTTAATGAAGAAATAAATATTAGTGTATCAATTTCAACGAAACAGAATAAATTATTGATATCAAAACTTGTTATTCATGGTCTGGAAGTTTTTAACGAACATTCATTTTTCAAATGAAAGAAAGTGCAAAATAAAATCCAATCCACAAAAAAGGAAAAAAAAGTTATGAGTCTTCTATATTTAAAGTAAGGGCTTTGAAATATGCCGAATAAACATGAAAGAAAAGAAAGCCAGTTATATAAAAAAAATATTCCGATTTGCAGTAAATTACAAAAACCTTCTTTATTTTTTATTCTATAAGCTTGAATTGTATATTATATTAAACAGTTATTTGTACATCACATTTTTCAGACCCAATCAAAAATCATGCGGACAATGGCTACTTGAAAGAAAATGCGTCGTTCTATCCAACGGCTTAAATCCATTATATTTTTTTAATTATCCAACTCCAATTAATTACTTATTTAATCCAGTTTTCTGAATATGAACTTAAACTGGTGCTATAATGAAATTTGTGATGGGATTTCTGTCATTATTTGGTTGTTGCTCTTGAGTTTTACTTGTTTTCCTTTTGACAATCATTCAGTCACGTGACGAATATATATTTTGATTTTTTAAATTTATTTCGCTCTCTGAGTCCACGCTATTCTATATTTGAGCCTAAAAATATAATTTTTGGATTCATTTTTTGCCCATCTATGAACACGATAACTCAAATCAGACGAATGAAAAGGTTGTAAATTGTAGATTTCTGTATTTTTATTTCAAGAAGGAGATGATACGATGAAAATAGAATTAAAAGAGCTTAATGGCCTTTTCAATAGCATAACAAAGGGTAACTTATTTATAAGAAAATTTAAGCAAGGGACAATCGATTCTAAGAAGGTCCACTTAGAAAACATCGTTCATTATGAAACTGAGCGTAAAAAGCATTTAAATTAAAAGAATCAGGATAACTCTTTATTTCATTGAATTCTCAACATTTTTTAGATTAATATGACAAAATCCAGCAAGCATTTTCCCACAATAGATCACTAGTGAAAATGTGGGAGAATCAAGGAAAAAATTGAATTTATAGTTATGTAATTATGATTTGTGGTTTTCCACCGAAAGGAGAGGGAGAAATGACTCAGTCTCAAAACATATGTGAAGTGCTTCCGCTGGAAACGCCAAATTTTTCTCTTGCATTTGGACGGTATCAGATTCCCCCCACCAATAAGGAACCATATTATATCACGTTGCAAGCTGAATGGTGTATTTCCAACGATTGTTCTTTTTTTCCTTACGAGAAGAAAATGCGTTGACTTCTTAATGTCTAAAACTTAAGATATTTAAGAGATGTTAATTAAATATAGATTTTTATTACAAAAACAAAGCCTAGCCCAAGATTTCCCCTTTTTTTAAGTATCGATTTTGTTTCCCACTTTTTAGAAAATAATTTCTATTTCAGTTACATGAAAATCTGGTATCAGGAGACTCGGGAATTTAAAACATCATTAAGGACTAACATTTTTTAAATACATTTTGTCTTATAAAGGTCCACGGCATCTTTATTTTAAATATGAAATTTACATTATTTATCCAATGATCTCTGATAAAAATAAAGAAATATGCAGATAAAATCTTCTTTCTTTTAGGCATTAGAGACTGAGTTTGGTTTTCTTGAAAATAGATTTCATTTGAAAGTTTTGCTTGTCTGGTAATGATTTGATCAATGGATGCCGCTTACAAGTACAGAAGTGCTATTTTGTTCTAAAAATCTGCCTTTTGTTTAGGGTGTTAATGACACGTTTACCATTATAATTGTTTCGTCGAATGATAAATGTATCCCATATTTTAATAAGTTTTATTTTTAGCTAGTATTCCGAAGTATTTTATACATTGTTTAAATATTGAACATATTTTTGAAGAAATTGGAACGATGTATTGAAATGGAAGGAAACATTAAAAATTACAGAACAATTTATTAATATTTCGATTTATTAAATATAATTATTTTTAATTTCAAAATGTAAGTAGATCTCATTAAACAAATATAAGAATGTAGATTTATAGGATGTTTTAAATGAAAAGATATTAACTGATTAAAATTTTTATTACTGAACTATCATTTTCCAAAAAAAATCAGAGTATCTAGTATGACTAAATTAGAAGTCGGACAGCAACATAACTTTCTTTATTGCACATTTTATAGTTTTTAATAAGAGGATTCCTGAAGAACTTATTTAAAAACCCAATTTTTAGCTCAACTTTTGAAATAAAATTAATTATTTGAAAGAAAAAACGATTTTTTAAAGCGAAAATGAAGTAAATAATTTGAAATAAATTAAAAAACTATATGAGCAGTGTTATCCCTGTATAGTTCCTAAAAACTTTGGTACTAGCCACCTTAAAAAAACTTAAAAACTTAGGCTTTCTTTAATGAATTATTCCTATTGAAATTCAATCAAATTAACTACCCCTATTTGAATAAACTGCTTTTTCTGTTATGTAGGTTGCAAATAATCCTTTGAAACATTTATGTGTTATTTGGGAAAATTCTTTATATTACTATAAGATGAAGTTTGTTTATTGTAGTTGAAATAATTAATATTATTTAGTTCATGAACAAGCCGAAAAAGGAAACAAGGGAATGATGACTTTTAACTAAATATTCTCCCTGAAATTTTATAATGCTATCAAACTTACCGTCAATGAAAGTTTCGAATTTCAATCGCGAGGCGCCGATGAGGAGCAAGGAAGAATAAGCAACAATTAGAAGGAGCATCCTTCTACTTCTTCGGAGGCAATTCGAGTGCAAACACTTGTTGATGTCCCTTCGACTCAATTGTCGCCAAGTGGGAGTCTTGGCGAAAAGTTTCCAAGACATTATTACATAAATGTCTTTTCTTTTCAATCAAAACGGCTGCACCAATGGATTTTTTCAGACTCTCAGTGTTATGAGACTCCCATTTGGATACAGATTTTAATTATTTTTACACTTGTATGAATAGTTTTTGAATGAATCAAAAATTTATTTGCTACAATTTTGAACTGGAGTATATAAATATATATTTTTTAATTAAGAAATAATAGAATATATCAAATCGTTAAAGTAATGTTTAAAATAGTTAAAATAATAAAATTTAAACACGCGGGTCTCCCAAAACTCACTTACTCCCTTGTTTAAAGGCGGTATACCTCTTCCTGTCTGCTCAGAAAATTTGAGGACATTGGACAAGAAAGAAAACATGAATTTTCAATTATACATTTCTTCTGCACATGAGTGCTTTATACTTCGTGATATAGGTAAGAAAATTGTGTATGCTTATTGGATGCCTTTATTTCGACCGACTGAAATCAAAATTTGTTACATAACTACAAACTTAATAATAAATTTCATTTATCTAAATCGAATTTTTCACATGCATGCGAATGTACAAACCCTTTATGGATTTTCTACAAATAAACACATTATATGACAATCAAATTTTATTTATCTAGATTTTAAAGTTTTGTACCCGAACAAATTTTCTTTGATTGAATTTCATCCAAAATTTGATCACAAACCAAATATGATAAGTCAAGCATTTTTTTTTCTACACGTAACCAGCCATAATCTAAAAATGCATTTTTTTTTTAAGATTTGGAGAGGACAAACATTTTAGTTCTTTGTATTGGAGAAAATAAAAAGGAATTCACGTTGAGAAATAAAAGAGTGTTTCCTTCAAATGCATAAACAAAAATGCAAATGAAAGACTTGCTCACTCAGAAATTGGCAAACATAAATATTATTTAATGTCAAATAAGTGACTTTTTTCATTTCAAAAATAGATCGATGTAGCCGTTTGATCTGTGAACATATAAAAGAGATAAATTTAGTTCAGTTTAATTATGTTAATTTCCTGTTTTAGGTCGATTAGGTCTAGGGCTCTTTTGGAAATAACTAAGTTATTTTGCACCGCGTTTGGACTACGAAGTATTTGACCTGAGTTGAGTTTCAGTCTTCAAACTTCCACACCACTCCAGCTCGAGGACATAAAAGCTGAAAGATTAATTTTAAGAGATAAAGAGTGCTTTTTATGCATCAAATAATTTTTAGCGTAAAATTCATGTAAGTTATTCCTATACCTTACTAACCATTCATGACGCTTTTTAGTAGCTGCAAAATCCCTTGGATCATAAGGGATAGAACTGAGACCAACTTCCCTAAGGACTGCTTTGAATATATTGGGAAATATTGAAAATCCAATACATTCAAGTACAATAAAAAGTTTCTTTTAACTTGATTTAATTCAAAGAAAGATTTTCATTTACTTCTCGATATTCTTAGCATACTTACGTATTCGCGATAATAACGCACTATTTTAATATTTTTAAATCTTAATTATTAATTAATGTATTGATTCAATTGAATTTTTATGCCTCACCACCACACCAATTGCATATATTTGGCAAAATTACTTTCAAAATTCCTTAATAATTATAATAAAAAATTATAAATTATAAACAACATCAGAAAAGGAAAAAAATGTCCACTAAATATTTCAACAAAACTGCGCTTTACAAAGTGTTTCGATAAGTTCTCGTTTTGTTTTGTTTTTTATCTCTAACTATTTTAAACTTTATTTCTAATGCATTAACCATCATAAATTCCTTACTAAATTGTTCTATGAATTGAATGTCCAGCTTTGCAGAAGAGAATTGATCTACTTACTTTCAACAAAAGTTGAAACAGATAAAGGACTCTAATACAGAATCCTATACTGAGATCTATATGAAAAGTATAGATTTTTATTATAATTTATTACCTTATTTGTTATTGATTCTTTCATATCTTTGAGTCAGAATATTTTAATTAAAAAAGATTTTACCGTAGAAATAATCAATTCTTTATCTAGAAATATATCTCAATTTAAAATTAAAAATCATGTTTCAAACTTTAGACAACACAACTGTAATAAAATCCAAGAAAAAATAATAGAAAAGGTTGGACTGCTACATTGAAATTTTGATGTGAACTTCAATGTGTTAATGTAGTGGTAGTGATCAATATATTACACAATAAAGGGACTTTACTATTTTTCTGCTATTTTAAATCAAATAATAGATAAATTAGTGATAATATTTAGATATATTCTCAAATAGATAAATTAGTGATAATATATAGGGATGTTTTCTTTAATTATTAGATGTTTACACTTTAAAACTGTTAAACTCACACATATTAATTTTAATAGAATTTTTTCTAAAAATTTGAAATCATATCCCAAGACGTTTCAGAAACATTTTGGATGAGAAGCAAAACTTTCTTCATTAAAAAAAAATAATTGTCGATTGGACATTTTCCCTTTCCTGTAGTAAGCAGAGGATTTCATTTATAAAAAAAAAACTACTCTAGATGTGGGAAGAAGTAAAATTATGTAGCACAGAAAAAGCATACTTGGAAGTTAGGGTGGATGATGATAGATCTACATCATTGTCATATATTTCACCCAGATAAATAATTATATTCTGACTTTTTTTTCTTATAAATTACATTTATATTACTAAAAATCCTAAATAATCCTATTTTAAAATTCTGATCGATCAGAATTCATCCAATAAAAATAATTTTTGATTTTTCTTCCAGAATTTCTTTTTTTATTTAGTAAACAAGAAATATAAAAATATTAAGTCAGTTCCTACTAAGGTCAAAAAAGTTTTTTTTATTTTAGTTAATTTTTATTACATAATTAACAATTGTTTTCCCCTTCCTCTTCACAACGGAAGGAGAGGTGCAGTATCTTGCGAGGGTATGGATCCTTGAGTGCCCGAAGACAGAAGTCTGACTTCTAACTCACACTCGTCACAAATTTTTTTTACGGGGTGAACTTCATTCATACATTTCCTTCATTCATCCGCAGATCGAAATTTATATCTGGAACAGAGAACGATCACCTCTGACCCAGCACCCCCAAGGGTATTACTCTCGACATGGAAGACTTTGTGACCACGACAGATTTAGCATCCACCACGCATGAACACACAATCTTTGGTTGGTAGGTTCGAACTCGCAACCCAACGGATGCGAATCCACGAGCCAGGTTATCACGGCCTAATAGCTACACTTATTATAGATATGTGATCAAAAAATATTCTGATCTGAGGACTTATCGCCAACTGAGGCAACGCAAAATGCATGCATTTTTTACTCCTGGTGGGGTAATGTAATACAGATAAATATTTAATTTTATTTATTCTGCATTATTTTAATTCCAAAGTACTTCTAAATAAATACGAAAAAACGATTAATTAACAACGTTTGATTTTAAATGCATCAAACATTAAGAAAATAAACAGAATCATTTGAAATAATCTCCCAAAAACATGTTAAGCCTAACCTCATTGGCGTGAGGAAAAAAACTAAATTCGTAACTTATTTGGCGATGGGGAAATAAAGATTTTTGGCGAGAAAGTTGGTTTTTGATTAATAAATAAAAAAATTAATGGATTAATATTTGAAAAAAAACTGTAAAAACCTCAAATGTCATCCACTACAAGTTTTATCAAGAATTATCTTGATACTGTATTCCATCAATATCAAGAGTACCATCAAATTCGATCAGCATGAATGTTTAGATACGAGGCTGTTTCGAAAAATAAAGATACAATGGCTCGCCTTCCTTAAAAAAATATTTATTTAGAAAACGTCAGTTACATCTTATTAACTGGATCATTTATTATTTTTCGACATAATCACTCCCGTTAACCAAACATTTGTCAAGTCGGGCCCCAAGCTTTTGTATCCCGCAGTCGTAGAAGGTTGCTACCTGTTGTCGGAAACACATTTCAAGTAACCGAATAAATTGAAGTTGCTGGGTGCAATGTCCGGGTTGTACAGCTGATGGTCTAATACGTCTCATTTAAATTGTTTGAATAGTTTTTTGGTTACGAGCGCTGTGTGAGGCTGAGCGTTGTCATGAAGTAAGCGGACTCCATTCGTCAGCATTCCTTTGCGTTTGTTTTGAATTGCCCTTCGGAGACGTTCCAAAGTCTGGCAATATGCAGCAGCATTAATTGTCTTTCCGGAAGGCATAAATTCCACGAGAAGAATGCCTTGTCTGTTCCAAAAAACAGAAGCTAGGATTATTTTTTTTCTCTGAAATCGAAGTTTTGCATTTCTTGGCTTTTGGTGAATTCGAATGGCGCCATTGCATTGATTGTTGCTTGGATTCAGGTGTACGGTAATAAACCCACATCTCGTCACCTGTCACAATGTGATCAAGGAATTCATCACCTGCTTCTGAATAGCGTGTCAGGAAGTCGAGTGCAAAGCCCATTCTTTTCTTTTTGTGTTATTCCGTAAACATTTTCGGAACCCAGCGCCGGCACAATTTCCCGTACCCTAACTTGACAGTCAAACTTCATAAAGAGTTGTCATTGACAGACACTTCCGGTATAATCTGATGCAATTCTTTCAATTTGAGACGTCTATTCGAACGAATTACTTCCTCCGTTCTCTGAAGAAGGGAATCAGAGATTACAGATGGCCAACCTGATCTTTGTTCGTCATGAACATCGGTCCTATCTTCAGAGAAATAACGACACCATTTCATTACATTTTGACGATTCATAATGTCCCCATAAACAGAAACAATTTCTTTGTGAATATCCGCTGTTCGCTGACCTTTTGATTGAAGAAAACGTATGAAGGAGCGCACTTAGCATTCGGTGGGATTTTGAATCGGCGCAGCCATTTTAAACAAGACCTACTCCAACCAGAACCAACGTTGAAATGCCAAAAGACCACGAAGAGAAAGCTAAAGGTTCAAGGTTAACGACTGTGTTACCCATTTGCTCGCCAAAGCTTTTATTTTCCTCTGGCGTACGGTGTATCTTTACTTTTCGAAAAGCCTCGTACTGATCAAATGACAGGTGAGTGATCTGCCACGAAAAATATTAAGCATCGTGAATACAAAATAAATTACACTGAAGTGCCAGAAAAACTCTAACAAGTACACCAATCTAATATCGTATAGAGCCTCCACTAGCACGCTGATGTGCCGCAACACGGCGTGATATGAATTCAACTATTTTGCGAAGATATTCTGTAGATAGCTCACACCATAATTCCTGGAGGGCAGTCCATAAAGTCATGAAAGCGCGAGATGGTGGAGATCCCCTAAGGACAGCCCTTTGCAAAACATCTCAGATATGTTCGATAATGTTCATCCCAGGAGAATCAGGTGTCCTAGGGTGGGAACGAAATTCAGAAGAGTGCTCCTGAAGTCACTCGGTAACTACTGTAGACCTGTAGGGTGGTTCCCTGTTGAAATTGCCCATGTCTCGGAATGCATATGGGACATGGATGGATGAAGGTGGTTAGAAAAGATATAAACGTATCTCTGACCTGTCATGGTCAAGACTAGACGTATTAACGGTCCCACTTCTTGCAACTGCGTACGCCCCATATTATCACAGTGTTTCCATCAACTAGAACGGTTCCTTGTAGGCATGAAAGGTCCATGGATTCATGGGGGTTTCTCCACACCCGTACACTGCCATCCTCCCGATACAATTGGAAAAGTAACTTGTCAAAACAAACAACGTTTTTCCAATCATTAAGAGTCCAATGACGATTTTGGCAAACCTAGACAAGACGGAGAGTTTTTAGCCGATGAGGCAACAATGGTGCACAAGATGGTTGAGGCTGAGATGGTCCATATCAATTAGCGCACGTTTCACATTGCGTACGCTGACATTTGATGGGACTGCATTCAAATATGCAGCAATTTGAGTAAAAGCTGATGTCTATCTCGAATAACGATTCTTTTCAACCGTCGATGATACCTACTGTCAAGGCCTTTTCCGGCCGTCCCGTTGACAAATATTGGAAGTTTCACCGAAAACCTGATATTCTTGGTACACTTTTGAAATGGTCGTGCCCAAAAATCCAATTTTCATGTCTACTTCGGAAATGTTGTGCCCCATCTCTCTTGCACCGACTGAATGTCCCCGTTGCAAAACGCTTAAATCTTGATAATCTGTCATTTTAACAGCAAAAATCGATGTAATAACCTTATCAGACAGGTATTGTCTTATGTACGCACTGTCGACCGAGTTGCGTAACACTGATTGGTTCAACACTACCATTATTTGCATATGACATGCTGTGCGTTTTTCTGGATCTTCAGTGTAGGTTAATAAATTATCTATTATGAAATTTTTATTTATAAATATAGAGAATCGAGAAAATTATCCGTGAAAATATAAGAGTACATATAATGGAAAAGCATTTGAATTTGAAAAAAAAAAAGAAAAACCATTGCAGCGTATATTCCAAAATTAGATATCAATACGAATAATCATGGTTCATTATTGAACAAATATTTCTCTTCTCAAAAAAACTCCATTGCATCTCCGAATCCAGTTGGCTGATATTGAGTCGATTGATTGTGGTTATGAAAGTTCCATCAATATCAGTCTGTATCGAAAGTTTTATCAATACAAATTAAGATCTTGTAGTATTTAATCAATCCTTATCGCAATTAAAAAAGCAAAATAGGTAATAAAAAAATATTGCGTAAATTAAAATAGAACACTTTTTAATATAACTTTTGAAATTGCAAAATTATATACATATGAAAATATAAGAACATATAAATATATATTGCAGAAATACATCTGAATTTTTTTAAAAGCGGGAAATCTGAAAGTATAACTAAAACTAATTTTCAACGTTCTTATGAAAGTCCGATATGCATCGAACAATTAATCAAACTCGAATACCAGCAAAATTTAGATATTCATCAAATGGTAAATAAACTTTTATCTACTATTTTGCTTTCAATTTTTATTTTTGATAGCCTCTTTCTATTTTTGTTCCCGTCATAATTTCATCATTTCTAATAAATTAACATACTATTTGCCGTAGATTAATAGCATAACAGTGACATTTAATTCGACACCATGACATTTAATTGACGACACCATGACACCATGACACCATGACATTTAATTCGAAATTCGTCTTTTTCTAATAAACAGATGATTGATTTTTTTTGTTTAAAATTATTTATTATAAAATTCCATATAGGCTGGAAATTTATTTTTCATGCTAATTCTAAAATATTTAACATATTCAAAAAGTTATAACGCGATTTGTCCATAAAACATAAACATCCGCTTCACAACCATACACTGACTACTCCGATCCACCCGACGCCCGAGGAAAAGGTTTAATGACTGAACCACAGTAACAACAACATTAACTGTGGTTGAGTCCTAAGAGCTATCACCGGCTTCGGTACAACCCTACTCTATGGAAGTACGTCCCGTCATCGATGGGAGGTAGCCAAACCCCACTCACACTTTTTCGTATACTTGCAAGGATGGCGAGAACCAACCACTATGCTGGAAGCTTCTCATCCTGAATTATGTGGTGTCCCCCCGAAGTACATATAAAAATTTTCATTAGCAATAAAAATAATACAATTTAAATAGCAGGCTTTAAACACTTAAGTATTAAAATTTGAAGAATGCAAAAAATTTGTAAAAAAAAAAAGGAAAGAATTCGAAAGCATAAGCAATATAAAGAAAATTATTATGTTTCAAATTTATTGTATAATAATATGGTTGACGCATAAAATTTTTGATTACATTTTTCACTAAAAATTAATACTATAACAAGAAAAATAATCCCATTGACTGAAATAATCTTAGAAATTTAAAATTAAACATAAAATTCGGAGAAATATCAATATAAATGCTTGATACATTGAAGACGGAATTTTTCAATAAGGAAACAAAACAATGTACTAATGATTAAATAAAAAAAACGTGTTAAATATCGAAAATGGAATTGAATCGTGAACTGATCAGCTGACAGCTGATCGTGAAACATGATTTTTTGTCAGCATATTCATAAATCGAGTTTTTTTTTTTCAAAAAATAAGGTAAACAAAGTGACCCAAGCCCAGGCGCAAGAATTCTCAGGGTGTTTTTTTTCAAGGTATCAGAAATGGAATTAATTACACGAAAGGAGACATTAATATTAATTTTGTATTTACTTTAACAGTTGCCTTTTGCTGTAAAACTCAGATCACGATGCTAAGATAGGGAAAGATTCTTATCTGGCGTCTAGATACATTTTCCCACATGAACTATTTAAACTAGGCAGATTTTCTTTTTGTGACACTTGTAACAAGAGATAAATTTGGAATAATTCTGTAAACAATCTCCTCAAAAGAATAACTTTCCCGAAAGTTATTGAATTTTCTTCTTATGACTCGGCAATCCATGATATATGACATTAGAAAATGACTTTTTTTGGACATAGAAGTGAATTTCCTTAAATTTTACCTACTCGACCGTTACCACTATGCACCGGGCGAAAGTTTTGCTTTTGTTTTGTCCGAGGTTGCCACCGTGAATGATCAAATTTTCGATATCATTGTCAATTTTATTTTTAATTCACTTTCGAATTGTCGAGTAAATCTAGCTAGACCCTTTTCCACTTTTTCCTTCCTGGTACCCAAAACGCAATTTTTTATCAACCCTTCCATGATGAAGAACAAATATATCAACTGTGTAAATAACAAATATCTTATGTATCAAGAGTAATAAATATCTAATATAAACGGAAATAATAAATATCTTATATATCAAGGCAAAGAAACATTTTATATAATATCAATAATAATAGCAAAAGTAATTTTGCCATTTTCAAAGAGCTCCTTTGTATCACACGGTCGTTTTGACATTTTCAAAGAGATCAATTGTATCCATTAGTCATTTTATCATTTTCAAAGAGATCCTTAGTTTCTCGTAGTCATGGATACCAGCATTTTTCGTGAAGAGAAGAATCCATTACTTCTTTCTATTTTTAAGTAAATATCAAATTCAACCCGTCTGCAAAATAAAGCAATTGGTCAAGTTCTTTCATTTTCTATCGATGTATCTATCCATCTCAGGGCATTATTTGAAAAGTAAGAACGAAAATTGTGGACTTGGTTCATTCTTCAGTTTCTATATACAATACAATGAGCAGTTTTTCGAGTGATATCTTTTTTTCTTATTTTACGTATTTCTTCGTTTTTATTGGATTAAATATGAGTCTTTTAATAATGGTCTTTATTTACAGTCTCTTTTTTTTTCGTGCTTTATCTCAAATTCTATCAAGAAAACTAATTTTGTAAAATATTTCATACATATTTTTGTTATTATTACCTAAGTATATTTTTTCCTGTTATTTGGGAACTTTTCAAAAAAAAAAATAATAATCCATTCATTTATTGTGTGTATGCGTGCATGTATAGCCTCACAAATATAAATAATGTTTTAAAAGGAGTTGTCAATCGCTTTAATTCAGGAATCAATTTATTTCAGGCTAGGCAAGCTTATTTTAATAAATGTAGATTATTGTAAGAACAAAGATAATTCAAGCTTATTCGATTCAAAATCATTTGTGAGAAAAGCATGACATCGTAGTTTTTCTACTAGCAATGGTGTTCCATCACTTCGAAAGTGAAAGAAAGGAATTTTCAGATCAGTGACTTATTTCGCAGGAATAAAAATCGCTACAATGCAGGTAACTTTACAGCTCGAATCCAATTGGGTTGGTCCTTACTATAACAGAGAAAATGTACTTAATATTTTTAATGCAAATCCTTAGTAGTTGTTTTTTTAGCCCTAATGTAGAAAGAAGCCAAATATTTCTCTTATTTATAAGAGTTAACCCGTAATAAAAGTTAACCTCGTACATGATTGATTTGAAAAGGTAGAGGATAAAAGGGAACAAAGTCATCAAAAAATTTACCTTTCAATTATGTCTTTGAATAAATTTCCATAAAGAGACACTTTTTGACTTCAGTGCACAGATTGATTGATACTAGTTTTTGTTGTTTGTTACTAGTGTTTGATTGATACTAGTGTTTTACCACCGGGGGCACCTCGTACTTGAGGATGGGAAGATTCTTGCATGGTGGGTTGATTCTTCCCACCCTTGGGGATACGCGAAAAGTTGGATTTATGGGTCCTCCCATCGATGAAGGGATGTACTTTTTTTAGAGAAGGTTTGTACCGTAATTGGTGTTGAGTTTGTGGTATACTAGTATTTTTATAAAATTTCTAGAGTTCCAAAAGCCGGCTTTCTGGCACAGAGGTAGCACTTCTTCCTCGTGTTCTGGGAGTCCCGGTTCAGGCATGATTGTTCTGTGTGTTATCTATAAGATGTGTGACTTTGCTGCTCTGTAAAAAGGGGCTGTGCTAGCGAGTGTGATTAGTGTGTAGCTAAAGTCGTACTCTTGGCCCTAGCAGGGGCTACTGGAAACAAGAGACGCATATCTTCGGCTTGAAATCTGATGATGTATCATCGGGTCTTATCCGTGGCAAGCGCCATAAGTAACAACAGAGTTCCAAAAATTATTTTAATAATTTATCAACTTAAATTCATTTCTTTTGTTACAGATATCAAATTTTAAATTATTCCTCGTAGTTATAACAATATTGTGTTGATAATTACTGTTTTTTATTTGGTTTCAGATAGCCTGGATAAATGGTTGGCTAAAAGAATTAAACTCTTGAAGGTTGCTTATAATAAGATCATCATTTTATCTGAAGGTGGAGTTCATATTTAAAGCATGAAGCCTTCAAAGATGGAAAGAAATAAGTTGTCCTGTTGAAAGGAAACGCCAGTTCTCTGTGGCATACCTTTTATTTGCTAGACGTTTTCATCGTGGTAAATAAATTTATTGTGAACAAAATTAGTGATAATTTTCTAGCAAGCAGAATGTTAAATTTCAGGTCATAAAAATAGTCTATTCAAACATCTTGAAGTTTGACTAGGAAACAGTAGCAAAATAGATATTGGATGTCATATTTAATTAATTTCGGTTTTGTTATTGTTTTTTCTTTGGAAAAATTCAATAACTTCTTTTTTATTGCTTTTTTTATCTTTGGGTAATTTTCTTTTTCAACAAAGTCGAAGATTGTGTCGGATATTTTCAAAAAAATTAATACACTTCCAGATTTCCACATTTATTGGTGCCGCAAACAAATTTAAATTTTATTGACTGTTCATGAAATTCTGGATAGACAACAGTATCTGATATGTTATTAGTAACATTATGGCATTCGTTTTTTATTTATTTTGTATTGGTTTAAAGCAGAAATATTTTCTCCAATAATAGAAAAATAGGATTTATTGAGTTTCTATACTTCTGATATTTTTTTATTCCTTATTCAAAATTTCAAAATAGAAAACTTTGTAAATGAAGGACTTGCTGCTGGATCTATCTATAAGAGAAATTAAGAATTCTTATTTTAGAGCTTGGTTATTAGCTCTAATATTTTTATGTTTGCATATGTTGTAACTTAAATTAGTTTGCTTTTTATTACTTCTTATGAAGACTTTAAAATAAAAATTTCCATTTGATGAAGAATTACAGAGGTATATCAAATTTGGCAGAAATTACCCAAGTCATTAAGCCTACTTTTTAATGTCTTTTAGGAAATTTTGAAAATCCGGCAAAGTTCAGTATTTTGGATCACGTAATTTTACTTTACTCGTACTTTTCGTATACTTTTATGCACATGTAGTCATGTACCTTTAATATTTTATTTTCAATAGTGTCCAAGTTACCAATATTAATGTTTATGAAAATAATCTACGTAATTTAAAAATTCCTCTCGATTTCAAAGACATTAAGAGTTATTTCTATTTATTCCCACGTTTTTCTGAAGAGAATTATAGCCTATGATTTTTCTATCAATAATTTAACTATATTAGGTTGGGGGAAAAGAAATCTATTATTATGTTACAGCCATCTGCCGAAAAAATAATGGATTTATTTTTCCATTCCTTTCCAAAGTTCCATATGGAAAGAAATTCATTATTTTTTCGGTAAATGGCTGTAAAATAATAATGGATTTCTTTTTTACACAACTTAATATTTAAAGAATTTATTAATTTCTACCCTTTTGATTGAAAATGGGTCTGATACTTCTTTAATTGTGGGCCATCATCCAATTGTCTTATTAGATGTTTTCAAAATAGTCCGTATAATATCAATCAAGTACTAATTTAAGGAAGTGTCATAAAAAAGGGTTTTGATTACAATTTTCATATTATCGTGAAGTATTTGCTATTCAAACTAAAATTGAAAAGTTCATCATTTAAATTCCTCGGTTTGTATTATAATATTAGATAATGTACTTAAGTTTATTCAATTACTATGTGTAAGAAATCTTCGAATGTATCTGAAAAAATTTCTTAATTTTCTTCCCTTGTTGCTATCAAAATGTTGTAAATGGGATTTAAAAGTCCATTCCTACTAAGGTCAACAAAGAAATGTTTTAATTTAGTTATTTTTTATTAAATAATTACAATTGTTGTTGTTGTTCCCGTGTTTCGCTTTACACTGGAAGGAAGGGTGCAGTAGCTTTGGAAGGTATGGGCTCCTGGGCACCCGAGGGCAAAATTCTGACCTCTCGCTCACACACGTCATAAACCCTTCCACGAGGTGGAATTTTTCATGCATTTCATTCATTCATCCACAGATCGTAATTTAGATCTGGAATAGAGAACGATCACCTCTGTCCCAATACATCGAACGGTATAACTCTCGACACGTAGGACTTTCTGACCAACACATATTTAGCGTCCACCTCACACACTGTCTTCTGCTGCCGATTTCGAATTCGCAGGACAAGAAATACAAACTCAACGTCCTACTAACCAGGTTAGCCTAGCCTAATAATTACACTTAGTATAAAAAATTGATAAAAAAATTATACTAGCGTTGAATTTTCAACCCCGATTGAGGATTCACTGAAAGTTGAGGCGACGCAAAATGCGTGATCGACAATATTTTAGTTTAGTTATATTATCATTGCGCTTTTTAAAGCAACGCTAGAGCTATTTTGGTACCGACCTCGTGATTCTGAACCACTGTCAGATGACGAGGACGACACCTGAGTTGGAATCGCTATCATCAAGCTTCCACATCACACTAGCAGGAGGATGTTTGGCCTCAAGGGATTTAACGTACAACAGACCCGCTTACAAACGGCTCTTCAGAGGAATCGAATCTTGAACATTCCGGTTTCGAAACCGAGACCTTACCACCAGACCACCGCGTCTCTATATCAACATTGGATTATGATCAATAAATGTATGATATACGTGCATTTATTGTACAGGAGCAACAGGAAGCCCATGAAAATATCATCTTAGACTCAGCCCTAGAATGGCATTAAAACACTTTGAAAACATACCAACTAGTACAATGCTATATTTGAAACAATAAATGCAATGCTCATCATCCGTAATACATAAAATACGGGTGAACAGAATATGAATTTAGTATATCACAATTCACTTTTCTTGCAAATTTGCCTAACGTCAAGCAAAAAATTTAAAAAGCTCCGTCAAGGAAAGCGTCGGACATCTGTAGTCAAGAGTGAAAGAAAGCTGAGATTGATTGATGAGTAGATGAAAAGCATTGTAGATGTTATCCGACTTAAATCTGACAGTATATACCATTATATTCAACCTGTTTTTAAAAATTACGAACTTTTAAATCGGTCCTATTATTTAAAACGTTTATTTTCGTAAATTTTTTGTGTTTTTATATTACATTCGCAAATTATTTTACAAAAAGAGTTATTCTTATTTCACTATTAAATATGTATGTGTATATAGTAGATCTACAGATCTTGATCGTCACTTTTGAATCATTGAATTATATCTAATTTTTTATGAAGACTACATTCATGCTGGCTGATACTATCTTTAAAAGTAAAATACTGACTCGTTATTTATCTGAATATAGAATCAGTCGAAGCCAAATATATTAAGCATTGTTAAAGAATCCATTTTTTGTTGCCATCCCTTCAAATTCTACCACCAAAAAAATTATTCCATTTTTACCCGTACTCATGTAGATATGATCATTAATCTCAAAAATTATGGGATTCCCTTATATTAAAATAATTACTTTAAATATATCAATGCATAGATTGTTCTTGGTACAAATGAAACATGAGTAACTTTCAAACCATCGGTTCTTCTCAGACTTCTAAATTTTCGAAATATTTCAGTAAATATGTCGTTATACATCGTATTGAAAAAAAAATTATTTTAATGCAGGAAAATATATTAAAAGAAAAATAATTTCATTCCTTAACTTAAATTAAGAACCAAAACATTTCAGAAAAGCAGAATTAAATATTTGGAATCTTTTATTTAAAAAAATAAGCATTAATTTTAGTACTTGAATCTTATAATCAGTTCATGAATATTAACTTTCAATAATATTTCCAGGATTTAAAGCATTAATTTGAAAATATTTCAGTTCATATTAAGAGCTTCCTGTTTCACACTTTACAGTAAAATAGGGAACCTTTGAAATGTAACCCATTAAGCCCCTAGATTGTTTACACATTTCTTTTATTATCGTTTAGCCTATGGTATCCGATATCCCGAATGTATTATTTGGTTGTTAGACTGAGATTAGCATATTTACAGCAATCTGTAATCTTTCAAAAATGCGATTTATTCTATCAGTTATCTATGGTTTCAGTTTTAATGCTATTCAAAAACAGTTATTGATTTTTTAAGTAAAATGTAATATTTAGAACTAGTTCTTTTATACTCCTCGAAATATTTACATATATTAAAAGGAAACAATTATTTAATGTGTGTATCAATCAATCAATAGTGACTGACGCCACTTGGGATAAAAGTATACAACCGATCACCAATGTCTTAAATGGTCCGAACAGAAAATATAGTATTGATATAAAGGTCAGTGACTAATGAAATTTAAAAGAAAAGTATGTTGTCAATGCCGCGTAACTGATAAGGCCAGAACGGAAAGCATAGTGTCAGTCACTGGTCATTGTTATGGCGCTTAATGTTTGAATATAGAATATAAAAATGTCACGGATTTTTTTTAAAAGCAGTGTTTTAAGAAAACTCAAAAATCATACAAATAGGAAGAAACATTATCTAAAGCACCATCTAATGCAAGTAATAAAATGATATGATGGCTATTCTTCCTTTGTTAAAAGTACTAAATATACATAAAAACAAAAGAACAAAATTTTTTGAAATAATAAATAAAAGTCATTAACTTAAAACCATTTCAAAATAAAGATTTCTATTGTCATATGAATTTGGGAACAATATCATATAAAGTGTACCACTGACTAAAATATTTTAGAAAAAAATCTATATTTTTAATTTTGAAATTGTTTCTGAGTAAGGAATTTTGCTGAAATAAAAAGTATTGCAAATAGAATAAAAAAAAGTATTGCAAATAGAATGACGAAATGCTTTATGATTCATTACGAATAAAAAAAAGGCTGGCAAAACCACAGAACTCACAAAAGAGAAACGAATCGTGTCCAAGTGCCACGATATTCTTCCTGAACATGTTGAAAGAAATGTACTTTAATTGAATAATTTCGTGAATCATAAAATTTTCACCAGCTGATAAGATACTTATACGAGCTTAAACTTATACTTCAGAATATATAACAAATGCTGCGTTAAAAATATTTGCTTTGTGATACATTCAGAACCTCATCTTCAGGTATTCTTTGTATCATTGATATAGTCAGCGTCCATTCAAAGATATTATTTTTAACACAAATTTTTTTCCCAAAGTATAGTTGGACTAAAGACACTTATGAAAGATTCGGAAATATTGTGTACAGATCAAAAACTAACTTTTGAAAATTCATTGACATTCTGCTAATATTTCATTGTAATTTTGAAGAGATCGAATTTTATATCCTCAAACTGTTCAAAAACCTGTCAGTTGTTAATTTCATGTTTTTCTAAACAATATTTTGTTTTACAAATTTATTTTCACTGGAAAGATTGGAAATATATTTACAACTACTTATAAAGTAAAATTCTAATTTTAATCAGCCACTTGAATAAAATTATTAAACTTCCACACAAATATTAGGAAAAAAATATAAAAAATTGTCAATACTCAACATATAAAGTTCATTAAATTCTTCCACATTTTTTATCATCATTCAGTTTAATATATAAGTGAGCTTACAAGTGTTCAGCTGCATTATCAATAATATCAGTAATCCTTATGTAAATTGCTTTTATAATCAAAATTATTTTGCATAATTTATAATTTTTTTTCTTTTAATTTCAACTTATTATTACAAATCACTTGGCTTTTAAGATGGTTTGTTTTTTAATGAAGCTTTTATACACAAACGAATTATATTCGGTAGAAATTTTCATTGTCCAGTGTTTTTATTTACAAATGTCATAACCTATGAAATGCCCATTTTTAAAAACTAAAAAATATGGAAAATTCGGAAAAATTAAGTAAATGAAGGAAAATTGCATTCCAGTACATGTTGGTTTTTTAAAATTATTTCTGCATATCCATCTATACTAAAGACTTGTGTTTTCAAATATGAATAAAATAGTAAAAGAAGTTTCAGTTATCAAAAGTAAATATGCATTTTATCTGATATTCCTATAGTGTTTATGAGCTATTGTAAAGTCATCTTGAAAAGTGTACTTACTTGTACTGTTGTCAAGATTCTTCAAACTGGACAGTAATGCAACTACAAAAAGCTTCATAGGGGAACTGTAAAACCGACTTTCTGGTATAGTTGATGACGCCGCCATTCAGAATCGCTGTTCTACTGAACTTGCAATCTACGTATCGTCCGTGAAATGCGACTGCCACATTTGGCGAGGGCTCGGCTACTGTCCAGGTATGAAGCAGGTGGTTCTCAATTCCTTATTGACATGCTACTGACTTTTTCCGCTTCCTTGCATTTCATTCGGAAAACTGATTTTCACATTCCGATAGGAAATTCCCTAGTAAAAGGATGCTGAAATTCATTTATAGGATTATCATACGCAATAGTTATTGCAACTACTTCAATTCTAAGCAAAAGTGTTCATCTAAGAAAAGTTGTGTAATAATAAGATAGATTAAGTGGATGAAACGCCGATAACAGATTATGTTTTGTTTACATACATCATTTATATATGTTACATTCATTGCATACAATGGTTGCCTGCTTTTTTACTTATTCTATTTACCACTAATAATCCAATCCATTTCCTTAAATATGATCCTTTTAAAAAATTGGATGGTTTTGATTCTTTTTCTTAATTATTAGGAACAATTTCTATTTGATTTCTGTTATTATTTCAATAATATTACCTATTCGTTATCAATTCTAATTTCCAGTAACATATGAAAGTTGACTAAATTCTAATTTGAAAATACAAAACCATCGCACTAGAAATCCCATCAAAATTCAGATGTGAGCTATTTATCGGGGTTTATTTTACTAAAAAGTGAATTTATTTCATATTTAAAAAGACAGAAAAGTATGTATTAATATTTAAGTTCTTTAATTATTTTTATCGCAAAGTAAATTAAGAGGAAACCGAAATCAACCTATAACTACATAGGGGATGTTTATATCTCTTGTCTAACAAATAATAACTAACTAATATGTATTGCAGTGTGTGATACTTGACCTCCGGGACCTTGAACTTCTCACAACATGAAATGAAATGTTTTCCTGTTGCCAGTCAATGAATATATAGGAGTTGCTGCATAAAAAGGCCACTGTGGCTCCAACCCATTCTTTTCTGATTTTTCCTTTGATGAGAGACCGTTAAAGAAAGTATTGGTCTGGTTCGTTTCTAGGTAATCCTTTTTCTCCTTTCCCGGGAAGTGGGGAGAGCCCATGTTGACCTGGATTAGAGATACTGTATCAGTGAAGAAAAATCGTATAATCGGGTCTGGTGCACATTAAATCCATCGTGTCAACTGTGGTCTGATGATGAGGATTACACCTGACCTGGTACCCACCTTAGAGATTAGGTGTCTCATCATCAGACCACAGTTCAAAATTACGAGGTCCATCCAGAAATATACCTAGTGTTCTTTAAAAAACGAAATGTTAATATAACTAAGCCTTACGGCAAGCGACTCTCACGTGAAATATAGCTTGTGGTTGAGAGAGCTCTAAAATGAAATCCACAGGAACAGTATGATTGCAGATCAAGCAGTAACTTTATTCCATGAGGCAGAGTAGTGGTAAATTTATGCTCGCTTCTGCATTACAAATATTTTATTCATAGAATTCCTGCAATTTGTCATAGGATGATTCGTCTCACCCACCAGAGCTCTTATTCCTATACCTGTTGACACCAGTTTTGTAATGCTGCTCAACTTCTGATCTTCTAGAAATTTTAAACAGATATTTTTAGATGAAATGTGAGCTATTTTTATGCAATACATGAAACCTATTTTGATAAATCAAGCTCTTTTATTGTAAAGATATGAGTTTGTGCGCATCCTTTCGGCATGCTTTATAGGTTAGCTCAGTTCATAAGAGTCCCCTTTTTTAATATAGTTTTAGATGGTGAATTACCAAAACTTTTAAGAGATAATAAGGAATTCCCCTATACGACCAATTTGAAAATTCCTTTAGGACCATCTTTTTAATAATACATAGTGCTTTCATGTAATTTATTGCTCTGCGAAAACCCCTTAATCGAATTCAAGAGGGTTCTCCACTGCTTTTTTACCCCCTTGGTATCACAAATTCTAGACTGAATAATTCAAGTCCCAATTCTTTTAATAATGCTACTATATTTTTATATCATAAATTTTTGATTATAGTAAATCTATATAGCATGTACAGACTCACTCTTTTTTTAAATCTTGCATGCTTGAAATATACTGCTATGCGTGCTCTTGGGATTTTATCCAATAAATTTAAAAGAGGTTTCATAGAATCAATATTCTATTGCAATATTTTGTTGTTTTTCTCCATGTCTTTAATAACTTTCTAAAGAAAAGGGCACGATCTTTTTGTTTCACCAATTCTAAATTGAAAGTTTTGGTGAAAACGTACACAATTCTTAATCGATTTTTATGTATCCTTTCTGTATCTTCAATTTAAGTTCGTTGATGCTTCCTTTCAAAACTTAGCGAGTCTCATTATATCGCATTGTGTTTTCTTAAGATTTTTTATGCTATTGATCCTTTTCTACAAAAGCGAATGCACCTATTTTTGTAGGCGAGATGGCATGCCCGTTACTCTCGTAACAAGCATTAAATTAAATGTGTATTACTTCCTTCTCAAGAGATCTTTAGATTGTCAAGGTTAAGAGTCCCATGGACAAATGACAGCAAATTACAGAGATCTGACCTAAATAAACAAGAATAATGTAAAACTGAGAACGCTTCCTTGCAGGGCACTTCAATTTGAATAAAAATTCCCTATATGAAGTTAAAGCATTGGTATTATAAAAGAATTCTTTAAAAAGATGTGTATAATTCTCTCAAAGAAATTACTAAAAATGTAGAAAGTCTTTTCATAAAGAAAAAAGGTAGAAAGTCCCATATCGCATGCACAGTCACATGTCACATGGTTTTTTTTCGGTATGGATGAAAACAAAGGGGATTGCTTTGATCAAATGTGTAGCGAATATAAGTTTTCAGAAGAATCATATTATCAACGGTTGATAGTCCTCAAAGGGAGATTCATCCTTGTTTTTTTTAATTCAAAGATAAGACAAGCATTGACCATAAGCTGAAAGGCCTGCAAAGGTAATTTATTCAAGAAACAGACCTGTGGTTCAGAATAATGGATGGTTCTTTATTAGATTTTAATATTGAAATTTTATTGATTTCGCGCCATTTTAAAGGTGCTTCTGTTCAGTCCAGAATTCTGTTGAATAACACTAACAGATTGGAAAGAGAAGCTATATTAAAACTGATTGTTATATTCGATACCATCTTATCTGACTGGTATCATGGGTTTTGAAACAAAGCCATTACCAATTCTGACATATTAAATTCATACATGAGTGGTAAAATTCTTCTGCATTAAAACGGCAGAAAATCAAGACTGTAAAATTCAATTGCGGAAATAATATGCAGAAAATCAAGACTGTAAAATTCAATGGGGGAAACTAGTATGGATATTTGGCTGAGAATAGTGATCAGGTCTGACTGTATGAAATGCCCTGTATTTCCTATATTCATAACAGGAAAGAACGATTCACAATAAATCCTATTAGCAACCTTTTTCATTCTTATAATAAAGTTTTACTATACGTTACAGCAGAAAAAAAAGGATATCAGAAACTCCCTCTGACTACGACAGCGTATTCGATAAACATAGGCATTGGTATGTTTAAAAGCAACAAGATTATCTGCTGCCGGGTAGCCTGTAAGTAAATTCCAGTGCTTTTTTTGGTTCCTATAACTATCATCGTACCGGCTTCATTCCACCACGGTCTACGAAACTTTTTTAGACTGCGGAGATCTTTGAAATACTAATGATAGATGCATTCAATATAACATCAATGACAAGCTGTACTGCTTCCGAAATGTTTCTTCATTGGTATTAAGAAAGATTTTCCTGTGCTAGATAAAATATTTAAAATTACTGACTATATTGTTTGGGGATTTACTGTTAAGGTACTATTTTATTTCTTTGTTTTGAAAATTTGGAAAAAGGCTTTAATATTAAAAGAAAGCACGAGGAAAGGTTTCTTTTTGGGAATAGAATCTAAGAATTTTATGATTGCCCTTTCTGTCATTTTCCTGAAGGAATCCGAACTTAGGATTACTAAGACTACTATTTTTTTCGAGATGGTAATTGAGACATCTCGGAGTTTCTCTAGAACTTTGTTAATTGTCTGCAGTAGAAAGATAGGATTGTAAAAAGATGCTTTCAACTTTAATAATGTAAGGAAATTTAGCTACTTTGAGCAGCAGTTCAAGTTACATGAGGAGGAAAGTGAATCCTGAAAATTTGCTGCATACTGATGTCGTCGATGCCATCAAGTCTTGGTGATCTCTCTTTGAAAAGAGGCCGGATGACCATGGCAACATCTCCTTTAGTGAAAAGTAGGTTTAATATACAGAACTGGATAATACTTTTAGTTTATACCAAAAAAATATTTTTGAGGAGTACTTAAGGTTCTGCGGAGACGTAGTTTCGGGCTGATTAAGATCTATTCGGGCCGGGATGGCCTGGTTGGTAGAGCGTTGGACTCGTACTCCTTAGGTTACGGGTTCGAAGCTCACCGGCCAAAACAATCCCCGAGTGTTTGGCGATTGGCGCTCGTTAAATCTGTTCGTGGCCGCAAAGTCCTCCATATCGAGAGTAATATCACTGGGGGTACTGGGCCAGGGGTGATCGTTCCCTGTTCCAGGTCTAAATTACGATCTGAGATGAATGAATGATTTGTGTGAATGTAGTCCGCCCCCTAAAAAGGGTTGTGACGTGTGTGTAGCTAAGTCGTACTCTTGGTCTTAGATGGCGCTACTAGCAAAACAAGAGACGTATATTTCCGGCTTCAATTCTGCTGATGTATCAGTGGGGCTTGTCCATGGTAAGTGCTATAAGTAACAACAACAAGATCTATTTCTTATGATTAGCTTTGACAAAACTGGTTCTTGTGATGGTGACGCTCCTACATGAATGAATGGAGACAGGGTCTGACTAAGGTAGGGGTATACAGGAAAGTTGCCCCAAGCCCCAAAATAAGTGGGCCCCCAAAATCAAATAAAAATTTTATTTTACATTTCCTTCTTTAATGAATGTTCTTCATTACTAAAGTAGTGAAACAAAGGGGGGCCCAAGAAGTCTTTGCCCCGGGCCCCAACATGGCTAAGTCGGGCCATGAATGGAGATACTGTGAGAAACAAAGAAATCCTATTCTTTTTTATATCTCTTTGAGGTAAGCTGTGAAAAGTGGCATTGAAACCTTAAGCCATTGTGTAATCATAAATGTAAATGGTTGGTAGAATAGTGGTAATTATCAATCTTATTTGTGAGAAACAACGTTTCAAATAAAAGAATTATTGCATTCAGTTAAAAGTATACGTAGTTCCATTCGGTCTTTTATGACCTTCAGACTCTTTCTGAACTCTTCAACAAATCGACTGAACCAGGTTCCAGGTGTTACATAGAAGATCAAATGATGCTATGATTACCTCGCCATCTTCAGTCAAAATTATTTACATTTTCATCTTCGACTCGCTTTCTTTCCGGGTGTTCTGATCTCTAGAACATTTTCTAAAATGCGTAAAGTGCTTGATAAGTTTAAATAATCTATATGAAGCGTGCTAAACATAGAAATGAAACAAACATTTGCTATTTTTAAAAGGCAAATTTTTGTTCTTAATTTATTAGGTGCAAAGATGGAACTTTATTAGAGCAAGGAGAAACAAGATCATTTAATTTATTTTAATGAAAGGATGCGTAGCTTATGCGTAATTCCTAATGGATTCTTAACTTTTTAATTATATAATCTGGAAATGTAATTTAAACCATGATCTGTTAGTCAACTTAATCATGGTTTATATGAAAAAATGGTCTTAAATTTTGGTTGGACCCATTATTGATTTATTTGTGCAATGAAATTTAATATATGTTTTAAATAACAATTGCATCTTTCAAATATATGCATAACTTTATTTTCTAAAATATTTGTGTCAGTGTTCTTTGGTGTATAATTAGTATCCTTTTGGATTAGTCTATGAGACTTGGAATATAAGAAATCCTAAATTATTACTCAATTGGAGGTTGTT
Organism: Argiope argentata; assembly: GCA_026289955.1. NCBI lineage: Eukaryota > Metazoa > Arthropoda > Arachnida > Araneae > Araneidae > Argiope > Argiope argentata. The sequence goes on along the minus strand of JAOUZG010016587.1, from coordinate 9,626,256 downwards.
AATTAGCTTAAATTCCACTAATTATTCCAGATAAATTTTTAATTCACAACTGAATATAAATACACGAAATAATATGTCACATTATAAGAATAAAATACTAAAAATTTAACTCTCATTGTACTCTCGGCGTTTCCTATTTTTGATTAGCTGTATAAACCACATAATCATGTAGTAAGAATAAGCAAAATATTTTAGCCTAAATAGAAAAAAATAATATGCTTTTTTTACTTTGGTCAGATATTCCTATGAGGAATGGTTTCTTTACAACGTAACATTTAAATACGAATAAGAGCATATTTGGCACTACATGGTAATGAAATGTAAATAAGGAATCGTAAAATTATTGGAGGTATTACACAAGGGGAAGGGGATATTCTCATGCACAGATAAAAGGCAAAATTTTCGTTAATGTTAGTTTTTACATCTCTGAAGATCAAAAAGATTGTAATATTGTTGGCGATTGCTAAAATTTCATTTTTGTTTCCTCAGATGGTTAATTCTTGTGACACAATTTAAAGTACTATAAAAAGGAAAAATTGTGCCCAGTACCTTTATGTGCCCGGCCAAAATACCTATAAGATATAACCGTAATCTTCAATAGCAAGAAATCAACTTATAATGACCTCGAACGAGAACAATTTATATAAAAAATTTAAATAAATTCCTACTTAGGTAATTAGGAACAATTTAGAAAGTTAGGAAACATTTTATTTCAGTTTATATTAAATAATTACGATTGTTGTTGTTGCTCTCGTGTTTCGCTTTACAACGGAAAGAAGGATGCAAGAGCTTCTGAGAGCATGGACCCCTGAGCCCCCAAGGGCAAAAGTCTAACTTCTAGCTGACATACGTCACAAACCCTTTTTACAGGCGGACTTCATTCGTGCATTTCATTCATTCATCCACAGATCGTAATTTGGATCTGAAACAGAGAACACTTCTGTCCCAGTATCCCCAGTGGCATTACTCTTGACATGTAGAACTTTGTGACCAAGATAGATTTAGTGTCCACCACACACACAGTCTTCGGCTGGCGAGTTCGAACTCGCAGCACAAAGGAGGCAAATCCAGCGTCCTACCAACCAAGTTATCCCTGCCTAATAATTGCACTTGATATAAATAATTGATCAAAAATTACACTAGCGTTGAATTTTCAACGCCAATTGAGGATTCACTGCCAAATGAGGCAATACAAAATACTTGAGTTTTCTACGCCTGTTTTCTGTTTTTCTCACCATCCAACCACATAGACAATTCCGTTGAACAATAAACCAATTGCAAACATAGTTTGAATCCATCGGCTGGAAATTGGTTAGCTTTCAAATTGTTGACGCTCAGATACTCTACTAATGGACCAGAAACAGCCAAAATAGTCTCTAATTATCAGTAGGTGCAATAAAGTCTATGGAACAAATACATGTGTAATGAAAAATAATTGCTTTATATCAATATACGAGAGAAATAAATATAGCAAACCTGCCCTACTAACGGAACAACATACATCACCAGAAAAGGTAACATTATATAGTCAGAAAAATAACAAAAAAAATTATTCTAAATAATCTTAATAGAAAAAATTACTACAGTATTTTTAAATAAAAATGATTATACGGAAGTGCAATGTAGACGATTTTATACTTATAACAGTTATCAACTTTTAAATTAAGACTGTGGTCCAAACTTCACATTTAATAAGATTCTGCTTTACTTAGTCTTTAAAAAGATAGCATTTCAAACACCCTTATATGTTTTCTCTTCCCAAATCAAGTGCACAATTTTTTTAAACTAATCCTTTTAGGAGCAACACTGGTAAAACAAAATATAATGCAGCGCAACATTTTGAATATTTAACTAAAAAGTAATTATATTTTCATACTAGCCGCCTTTGGCGACCAGTCGGTTCGCCAATATTAATGCCGACTAAAGGGTTAAATCATTTTTTATATAACTTGGTCTCATAATAAGTTTTTCAGCAAAATATTTTTAAGTTTTAAATAAATTTAAGTTAAGTTTAAATATTTTAAGTTCAAATAGCTGACCTACTTTTACCAGTATAGCTTTAATATTACGTTACTTCGTTGAATGAAGATGTGTTTTTATTTCGCATGATTCAATCACGAAAGCAAGTTCTTTGATTTGCACAAAACATCTTCTTCACATAAGTGAAAGTAACAATTCAAAACATGTCTAATTGTTTTAAAAATTAAAAAAAAAAGAATGCAAAAATATTTTACTACTACTGATTATCAATTGCTTTTTGTTCGTCGTTTTTTTGAAATGACGTCATTTTCAAAGTTCGTTTAAGATTTCTTGCTTTTAAATAATTAATCTCGTTCTCAGAAGATTATCGTTTGGTGCTTTTCTAAAAATTCTTTTTCAATTTTAACTGTCGCACTTTTGTAATATATTTTTACTTAATATTTTTATTTATTTTAATTCTTTAATGGAATTGTTAATTTTGAGATTGCAAACGATCAAGAAAAATTTTATCTTGCATTTACGGTTTAAAAAATATCACATTTCCTATTTGTTTCATTTCATATAATCACGTGATGAAAATTGTATTTTTCTGTTTTATTTTTGGTAGTAATTAACTTTTTTTTTTAATTCAGAACTTCTGAAAATGGGATGGCAACATTTTATTAAATGCTGATTTTTTTTTTGAGATCCTCGAGAAGTTAAAATTTTATGTTGAAAATTTTATAAATAAAATTTTATGTTGAAATTAAAATTTTATGTTGAATTTAATGTTGAAAAAAGATTAAATTAAATGTTTAAAAATTCATTAAAAATAGAGTTTTAATTCGTAGGTCAAAACATTAACATCATTGAAAAGCTAATTTTTTGAGCTTTAACGTGAAGCAAAAATCAATTTTATGCTGTTATATTTTCAGAAGTTATAGCGAAATAACGTTAAAATTTTGCTTATTTTTTAATTAATTAAAATATTAATAAAGAATTCAAAAAAGGGCTCCGAGGTGCATATTCCCGGCGCCCAAGGTATACATATACCAAATTTGGTAGCTGTAGGTCGAACGGTCTGGCCTGTACAGCGCCAACACACACACACACTTCGTGCTTTATTATAAGTAAAGATTTTGAGTTTCACGTTTCGATTAAATCTTTATATAAGTCTCTTAAATAAAAAAATTATAGAAGGAATTCCATATTTTTCTGATATTTTTATGTAAAATATATTATTACAGAAAAACTATGCCATATAAAAGTTTTAATCTAATGTAATAATTGCATAAAATAATTAATTACTAATTCTGAATCGTTAAATCTTTTAACAAACCTCTTTATTTAAAACTTCACAAAATTAAAATGATAATTCATATTTTATAGAAAAAAAGGTTTTATTTCGGGAAAAAATCAAAAGTCTGTCCCCTAAAATAATTCTTCAGATAAAAAATATTAATGAAAGAAATTATTTTTTAATTAAGAGCAGAAAAATTAGAAGCTTATTTTTAAAAATGTTTCAATTAAACCAATTACTTTTACGGTAGATAAAAAATATACTTATATACACTGAAGTGACAAAAGTCATGGGATAGCAATATGCAAATATACAGATGGCAGTAGTATCGCAAAGAAAAAGTATAAATGCGCAGTTCGTTTTCCAGAGCTTTCATTTGTGTTCAAGTTATTCATGTGAACAGGCTTTTCGTGATTTATGGCGGCACGACGAGAATTAACACTTTGAACCTGGAATGTTAGTTGGAGCTAGACGCATGGGTCATTCCATTGCGGATATCGTTAGTGAATTCAACATTCCGAGATCCACAGTATCAAGAGTGTGCCGGGAGTATGAAATTTCAGGCATCCCTTCTCATCATGGACACTGCAGTGGGCGACCACCTGCACTTAACGACCGAGACCGCCGACGTCTGTGTAGAATGATCAATATTAATAGACACGCAACACTTCGTCAAATAACTGCGGGAATCAATGTGGGACGTACGAGGGACGTGTCCGATAGGACTGTGCGGCGAAATGTGTCTTCCTTGGGCTACGACAGCAGAAGACCGACTCGAGTGCCTTTACTGACAGCACGACATCGCCTGCAGCCACTCTCCTGGGCTCGTGAGCATATCGACTGGTCCCTAGACCAGTGGAAAACCGTGGCGTGGTCAGATGAGTCACGATTTCAGTTGTTATGAGCTGATGGTAGAGTTCGAGTGTGGCGCAGACCCTACGAAGCCATGGACCCAAACTGTCAGCAAGGCACTGTTCAAGCTGGTGGTGGCTGCATAATGGTGTGGGCTGTTTTTACATGGCATGGACTTGGTCCTCTGGTGCAACTGAACCGATCATTGAGTGGAAATGGTTATGTTCAGCTGCTTGCTGATCACTTGCAGCCATTCATAGACTTCACGTACCCAAACAACGATGGAATTTTTATGGATGACAATGCGCCATGTCACCGGGCCAGAACTGTTCGCGATTGGTTTGAAGAACATACCGGACAATTCCAGCGCATGATCTGGCCACCTAGATCGCCCGATATGAATCCCATCGAGCATTTATGGGACATTATCGAAAGGTCCGTTCGTGCCCAAACTCCTGCACCATCCACACTTTCACAATTATGGACATCTATACAGACAGCATGGCTCAATATTCCTGCAGAGGACTTCCAACGACTTGTGGACTCCATGGCACGTCGAGCTGTTGCACTTCGCCGGGCAAAAGGAGGACCGACACGATATTAACAGTCATCCCATGACTTTTGTCACTTCAGGGTATAATAACGAAAATGACCTATGAAAGTACAACTCAATTTATAAAGTAAAGAAATTCCTATCCAATGACATTAATAATAGACTAGCGACGTAGATGTATTTTCCATGTTGAATAAATTTGCATTTTTGAAATTAATGGTGTCCTTTTAACCTCTTAACTGGATTATTTTCCTTACTATCTAATAAAGTGACATCTTCTATTTTGGGAATATTTTCTTATGATTCAAATGGAAATCCATCGAATATTTGACTTATCTACGTATTCGAAGTCAATTTACTACTGAATTAAATTGTTATGAATGATTTATTTTTTGTTTACAACTATCAAAATTCGATAAATAGATGCACGCACAGCGTACGGACAAACCGATTAAGGGGTTAATATGTCGTAATTCACTTATATTTAAAAATAAACAAATTTTCTGGACAGAAATATGACACTTTGTGTTTGCATTGATGAATGCAAAAGAAACAGTTTACTAAATGACAATTTTACACTTTGGCGGAGGTATAATTTTTTTTTACATTTTCTGTATTATCGTCACCTGCAGAAGCCAAAATTATTTCATATAATCGTACACTCCATTTAATGAAACATTTTAATTGGAAATATGTGCCCAGGTACAATATTTAAGGTCATAAAAGTTTGTCCCTTTTTTGTGACACCATTTATTAGATCGTTATTGTATAATACCGTAAAATAAATATTCCCTTATGGAAGCAAGTGAAGCCTTTAAAGAATGACTGCACTATTTTTTGAATATAAATATCCTACACCGTAGCATAGAAGGAACAAGTTTCCTAGAAGATCATAGTGAAAAGATTTATGTTTGTAGCATATAATGGAAAATTAAAAAGAATTGAGAAATATCTCTTCCTTAGATTATTTTATTATTATATTTTAATCTTTAGAAAGAAATTCTCTTTACCTACGCCCCTATGAATATAATATATATTAATCTTTAAAAAAGTGAAAGTGTAACCTTCTGGCAGTTACTAAATATTTCAAAAACAGTAATAGACCTAAAATTATTAATGATTTTGAAAGAGTGGATAGAGAGCATTATTGTCATAGATTGTTAAAAAAAGAGCAATAAGTCCGATATTGTGAAATGTATAAATCGATATAAAAATTATTTTTAAAAATTCTATGCCTCAGGATGGGTGGAAAAAAGTCAAAATTACTTTCAACTTATTATGCAGTAAAAACGTTGGGAATTGAATGACATCCACCAATCCCGCATGAGTCTTGATATTTAAAGAAAATTTATTGGTTTCCAATAAATTTTGAAAATTTGAAATTTTTCTTGTTTAGCTTTCATTAAATAATTAGCAATTTAAATATTCTTTCTTTCCTGTGTTTCTTATATGGATAAAAATATGTGATGAGAGATTGCAAACCAGCTTTAAGGCAGATATTTGCCATGAGATATTATAGATTTCTAAAAATAAAACCCTTTTTAAAGCTCATATAGATGCTGAAGTGCTATGGTAGAATTATTTAGCTGTATTCAAAAGGAATGAAACACAAAAAATTACGATTTTTTTTTTGTCGTTTAGAGCGAATCAAAATACAACATAAAGATCAGATTAAATATTTGAAATTTGTTCGTATGAAGAATCAATTTTATTTACTATGAATTGATACATAATTTCAGATTCATTCTTGTATAATTCTGCCACTTCCTGGTGAGATCATACTTTGTTAATATTGAGAGCATTTCTAAAAATCACACCCAAGAATTTTTAGACCCTCTTTCATTTGCCATCCGATTTAAAGTCATTTGTTCCATTCTTCCATTTATAAGTGATTGCGGAGAAAAGTAAACAAAAGTCTACAACATGCATTTTCCTTTTTATCTCGATTCCCTTTTTTCTCATTGTTTACGTTTGGCCCTGGCAGTTCTATGCATAAAATAACCCACCAACTTTTTCGAGTTGCTTATTTTTCAAAACATCAATTGATAGTATATAATCAAGAAGTTAGGTTTTGAAGAATAGAATAAAAATATCAGATGGAACTAGATTCTAGCTTTGTGGAATGTATACTAACATTCAATATTTTGTCAAGATAAATAGTACAACCACTCTGGAAACAATAGCGGAGCCTTTTCTTTTTATACAAATTGTCCCACAATGCTTGCAGCATCTAATATTTACAGATTCGGATAGAATACATCAAAGCGAGTAATTTGAAGTATAATAAGTGGGGTCCCCAATTATAACGTCATAGTCTAATTGTACGAAAAACATTAGCTATAAATGTGACAGTTTGTATTTCAAATTGCAATGCATACAACGATTGCACAAGATCTCTAGCTTTTCTAGCAACAGCTTCTATAGGTGACTTTGGAAATTTGAGGCAACCAATGACAGGAAAAGCACGTCTGAAATTTAATATGCAAATCTTTATGCAGCTCTGTTCTCTTACAAAATTCAAATCAATTATCCCTGACCGATTTAGAGGGTTTAAAAGAGGTTTAATTTTGCAGGAACAATGATTAAGATCCAATGTGACAAAAAGGATTTTAGTAGGATCTGGTTCAGGGACGAGGCGCATTTCCACCTACAAGGATTTGTTAGCAAACAGATCTGGAGATTCTGGGCCAAAGAAAATCTTCATGCAACAGTTCAGCCACCGACCCATTTAGGCTCTCAGTTTAGCGCATCATCTGCCGAAGGCTCATTGGACCAGTTTTTTTAATACCGAAAATGTCACCAGTGAAGGTTATTTCAACGTGTTGAATGACGGTGTCATCCCTGTTTTTCATGACATAAACAAGACAAACGAATATTGATTTATATAAAATGGTGCTAGACTTCACCGCTCTCAGTTAAAATTCGATCGCTTAGAAAAGCATTTTCTAGTTGGATTCCGTTATGAGAACAAAAAATTGTATAACGTGGCCATCTTACTCGTTGGATCTTAACTCTTGCGACTTTTTTTATGGGGACATCTAAAAGACACAGTGTATCTCACACATCTTTCAACATTGAAAGACTTGAAAGCAGTTATTGAAACTGAGGTCAAGGAAATTGGAACAGATATTTTCCAGAAAACAGGTGCGAACTTCTGTTCTAGACTTCTCCCTGTCAATTGTTTGAACAACCGACATTTCGAAAATCCGTTGTATTGAAAATTCTCAATAAACACATTGATTTCCCATTTTTTTCCTTATTTCTTGAAATTTTCATGATTTAATCTTCACACCTTAACTAGACTATGACGCTATATTCGGAGACCCCAAATGTTATACATCTTAATACTTGTCATGACGTGTTTTATCCGAATCTGCAAAAAGTAAACACTGCATACCTTTTTGGGCACCCTAAAAATGCCAAAAAAAATTGAAGCAGCTCAGATTGTTTGTTAAATATTTTTACTCAAGTTCTTGACAGTTTTACACGTAATATTTCACAATGACTTCTGCATGTGAATGTGCCCCATATTGAAGAAATATACCATGACAGTCAAAGAAATGCCATTCAATTTTTCCTCTAGCGAACAAAGTTTACCTTTACCGTTGAGATAGAATTTAAGCTCATACTTGAAATTCAAAATCTTTAGAAGACGCAATGAGAATTGTACAAGAAATCAGTTCTTATTTTCTGATGAATCCAAACAATTTTGTGGATTTTATAGGAAGTTTAATGCTGAAATCTTCGAGTCTCCTCAAAATACAGGACACAAAGGTAAAATTTTAAATAAACTTTTTAAACCGTATTTTAAAAATGAATTCTTATTTTTGAGAAAGAACAAATAAATATTTAAATTTAACAATCAAAAAAAAATTACAAAATGCTCATTTCAAATAATTTCATTTCAATAAATTTTAAAATCAATTTGGTTTCTTTCAAAATGTTAGGTCTTTTCTTTCAAAGAGGAAACAAAAGGGACCAAATTTTCGCTTCAAAGTTAAAAATCAAAATAAAATGCATTCAAAATAACTTAACTAAGGGTCTCAATTTATACAACTCGCAAAATATCTGTAACTTTCTAAAAATTGATAATATTATTTTAGAAGAAATATTTTGATAATGATTAAAGAAAATTAATTAAATGAAGTAAGAAAAAATTTTGATCCGCATAAGTCTAATTTCAAAATAAGGGAAGAACATAAGCAAAAGAAATTTAATTCTTTTATGCGTATCGTTACCTCTCGAGAAGTACAGCGACCCACTTTTGAGGAATGAAAGGCTCTAATTCAACTTCGGAATCATATAATGGGACCCTTTTACCCAGAATTCTCCTCTTTAGGATAAGTGTCTGACGTTAACAGAGTAAACCCTCTTTTGTTTTATTTATTTTTGTGACGCTTCTCTCTTCAATATCCTTCTATTCTAGTTAACTTAAAGAGTCATAATGAATCTTTATTTGAAGCAAATCAACTATATCCTATGTTCTACCGGGCTTCCGTGAAGGTTTCGACTTCATACATTACATCTGAAAATTTCGATAAAATTTTTCAGATAGACCTGTAATTTAATTGGTTTCAGAACACAATATCGTATGGTGCATAAGACACTGGCCGATGACTCATCCATATCTCTTTGCCTTTTTCTTCTGTGACAGCAGTGTGATGACGAGCATTTAGCTGAGCTTCCCCTCCTTCTACAAACAAGATGGGTTGCATAGTCAGTTTCACATTCTGGTTCAACATAGGGAGAACATAGTATGAAAACATAGTATTCATTGTTATTTCCACTTCGTATCTATGCAGGAGATAAAATAGTTCGATTCCAATACATGAGAAATGATAGAATGGCATCCCAATCTTACTATTTAATGTTGACTTGCATCGAAGAGATATCAGCCAGTACTTAATTGAATCTTTCAGTCAAAACATTTGTTTAAGAATGACATGATGTAATATATTTATCTACATTGCAGAGCCACAAAAGTTCTGCCGCCACTCTTAATGAAAAAATTTTCCACTTCTCTAAAAATCAGAACTTCTGGCTTTTCCTTTTTTTTAACAGAATTTTCCTTAAATGTAACCTTACTATTTCAGGTATCTTTGAGATAGAAATTGATTTCTTGAGCCTTTTCGATCAAATAATCTTTTCAAACTACAATACATATATTCTGTGGAATGATTTGGGAAAGATCTAATATATTTATTCCAATTCTGTAGACGGACTCCTCTGTTAGTTGTATTGATATCCATCTGGTGGACCAAGGCAACTGTAGAATATTGAATACTCCTCCGTCTCTTGCATACTTTAAAATGGCTGACATATCGAACTTTTGGTGCATGCGAGGTATATAGTTTTCTTCTTTTTCATTAGAACGTCTTAGCTAGCCCCAAATGGACTTTTATATGAGCATCATTCTAAGGAATTTCTTTGCTTAAATTTTGTAAGGGGAATGACTACAACCAGTCTTTTCGTCATGTCATAACTACGTTTAATAAGAATACCATATAAAACTCTAAACTCACAACTTGCATTATATTGGTTAATCATTTTCATTTGTCATTCATTTCATTTCGGGATCTTGAATGTGTTCATATGAAAGTGTAGTTATACCTTTCCTTCATCATTGAGAGACGGTACCATAAGTCATGAACAATCGACGTCCCCTTGTTTCTGTCCTGGTTCATACATTTTAGTGGTTCCATATACTTGAAATCTCAGCTGCCAATGATTTAAATCTTCAGTAATCTTTTGATCCGGATAATTATTATAAACAGAGTGATTGATAATAATTGTGAAAGAACATACAAACAGGTAAAGGCAAAATTTATTCATTGATTTGATCATAGCAAGACATTCGCTCAAAATGGTAAAATTGCTTCCTTTCTGCTCTTTTATATGCATATGCAATGAAATTTTTTCTCTCTTACGCAGTGAAAGTTTTACGAAATGAAAGTTTCTTTTTTTCGATCTTAAATTTCAAACAGCACCGACTCCATTCCGTAGTCAGTGGGATCTACATGTAAATCTGGGAAAGCTTTATCATTAACGATAAATTAAACATCGCTATTAGGTAAAATTATCTTTAAGATTTCGAATTGCTTGCGTTAGTCGCTCTTCCATAAAAATTCCCCATCTTTCTTTAGTTGTGATAAAGGAATAACGGTCATTTCAGTGCAAAAAAATAAACGAATTCCCGAAAAAAATTTATGACTTATATTGATGTTGCATTAGAATATTAGATAACTCATCTAGCTTTATTAGAATGCAGTTATATCTGGTTACTAACAAAATGACCAAAAACCAAACTATCTGTTTGAATCAAAACAGTTTGTTTGTAGAAAAAAATAAGTAAAATTATATCATTCGGATAAAACGGCCACACTTAACATTTAATTTTGCGAAGTAAATTTTCCGTCATTGTTTCGACAATGCATAACTGTTAATTTATCTAAAACTTCAAAGAAAACGAGTGCTGTTTTTTTCTCTCTCTCTTTTAGCTAAATCAACTTCTATTTTCCTGAAATCCGAAAACTCTTTCATAGAGTAATGGAAGTGGTTTAAGCTCTCCAAGATATCTCCAAATCTTGATAGTGGGTAGACAACAATCTTTACGGCTTTTTTAATTAAAGATAGCTAAAGAAAAAACAATACAATTTTCCTTCCCTTTCATCTTCACGAGTACAAGAGGTGAGGCCAAAAGACTTCCAGATTCTTGGAAATATCCTTTGGAAACATTTTTCTACATCCTATTGTATGATATTGCTCTCAATAACAATAAATTTGGGGGGGAGGTTGGCTCTTTGAGAAGGGCTTCCTTATATACCATGTTTCAACGTATTTAATATTTTCTTTTCTCTGGAGTTGAAACTTTTCGGAGATTAAACTATTTCTCAAAAATAAGAACACCTTAGTTAACCGTTCCTTTTTCCGACACTAAGATCTTGTGCTGTCTAACACATGAACTTCTTCATCTAAGGTCTGATCAACAGCATTTCAGCACTGTTCTCACCAACAAAGCTATACTATTAAACCCTTTTCACTCGGAAAAGTTATTCGATGCATAATTATTCCCCTAATACAAAGAATTTTAAAATGCTTCGATATATATATATATATATATATATATATATATAATTTTATATTTCTACGTATTTAGTTATTTCTTTTCTCAGAAATTTTTTTACACAGACGATAATATATATAAATCTCGTAAAT
>JAOUZG010016587.1:9509464-9614277 GCA_026289955.1 Argiope argentata | reverse complement strand
TGAGAGTCGCTATCCGATACATATATATTTTTGAAATAAATAACATTTAAGCTTTATTAGTTTACTGTCGGTATTTCAATACAGGTGCTTCATCCTATAACATCTAGATAATCAAAGTGAGCTAAATAAAGGTAACTAACTACCTGCTAAAGAATTACTAAAGTTGGCTTATTTCTTCTCATACAACTTGGTGGACAGTAGCAAGAAGATCCTGATTATGTCGTTGTTGTTACTAATGGCACCTGCCATGGACAAGCCAGCGCTGATACAGCAACAGATTTAAGCCGAAAAGGAGCGTCTCTTGTTTTTGAAGCAGCGCCAACCAGGGTCAAGAGTACGACTTAGCTACACACTCATCACATTTGCTTGCATAGCCCCTTTTTACAGGAGGGCACAGTCACACATCTCCCAGAAGAACAATTATGCTCGAACCCGTGACCCCCAAGACACGAGGAAGATGCGCTACCTCTGTGCCAGAAAGCCGGCAGATCTTGATTATACTCCACATAAGCAATGGGGATAATATTTAATCTTGCAAAAGTTTTTCAGGTAATTCGTCTTATTATGTGGACTGTATTTTTGAACGAAAAACCATTTTTCTGCAGTGTTAAGCTTTTTTTTATTCGTCATTTTGCGCGCACTTGTGTCGCAGGAAACAAAGCTCTCGATTAACTTTTTTACAAATGGCACTTCAGGGCACTTTTGCTATTCCTGGCGTAACATTCCAAAAAGAGTTAAAATATTTAATATTTTAAAATATACTTAAATAATCAATTAGCTAAATAAAAATTTACAATTATACAACTATATTACCACTTAATTTGCATGGTTATATTTTATTGGTAAGTTACATATTTTTGAAACTGAACGTGTGGAAACCCCAGTGGCAGTTTTCAAGTTAACTACTCTGATTATACCCTTTCCTTAACACTAATCATCCTACAATGGCATTTTCTTTTTGAAATTACCAGTAATTTCTTTGTTCTAAATTATTAAGATAGTCATTTTCTCAGGGTTTCCAAATAGTGTACTTACTTTTGGTTGTATATTACCATAGAGCTCTCCTAATATCAAAAATATCTAAAAATAATTTCTGCCTAAAGTATTGCGCAGATTAAGTGAACAATTATAAAATGGCCAGGGATTAAAACTTCATATGCATTGATCTTTTCTGGTAACGGAACTAATGGATGAGAATTAAATATACCTTCAATTTGAGTAACTTTTTTCGAATTTTTCGATAGTTACTTTACTATTAACTAGAGTTCTGTATAGATGCTTAAATTATTTCACCCTGACATTCCAGAAACTCCCGAAATTAGAAGAGAATGGAGTGGTACATTTTCACTGAATTGCTTCAGCAGTAAAATAATTATCTGAAGTCTCATTTCTATTACAAGTTAATTATCTGAGACAATTTAATTCTGAATCTCCGCCTTTAAAATTAGATGCGTAATTGGACATTAGCTTTGAAATGTGGCCTCTACAAGTACATAGCTCTCTTCAGAGCTGTAATAAAAGCTTTGGCTGTTAAATTTGTAACGGTTTCTAAATTAATAGCTTTAATAGCAAACGTATAAAAATTGCAATATAAATTTTTAAACATATTCTTTCTTTATTTTTAAATTTTATTTGAAAAAGGCTGTAAAAAATGCTATCCCAAAATTTAAAAATGATGCACTTGGAGTCACCTTCTCTGAAGAAAGATTTCCAATTATTCGTATCTACCTTGTAGGTCTTTTTTCTAAAGCCTTTCAATGAAATATATTTGCCATTAATAGACCAATACTGTGTTAATTTGAAATACTAAGCCCTAAGAACTACTATGAAGAAACTTCTTATGCACATGTTCAAAAAGTAATTTAGTAAATTTATGTTTACTTAGTAAAATCATTTGATGCTTTCTTTCTAGTGATTATTTTATAACAAGATTCAGTAGCTTTGACGTTATTAATGAATCTAAAAAAATTAATTAGTTTTATAAATTATTTGCAAGACTGAAGAGTTTATCATAAAAATTTGTAATATAGTCATTAACTGAAAGATAGCACATTTAGTCCATCAATATAAAAAGGATAAAGTAGTAGGTGATTGTTCTTGGATTCATAAGTTTTCAAATCTGGACCGGAAAGCCACGTGGCATTCTTTAAAAGTTCATTTACTTAACAATTTCTAGAAACTAAATCTGTAGATTTGTTTTGGAGTGAGAGTCCTTTGAAAATATTAGGATCTCCACTATCCTGTCGGTGGCAAATGTTTTGAGCTTATGGGGCTCAGACTTAATCCACAATAAAGCAGTCGTTGAGTCCATCCACGACAAAATTTTACGAATAGATTGATATAATCTTTTTAACTAATCTCTATAACAGTAAAGATACACACAGTTCCATTCTGGATATTGTAAATTTTTTCAAAGGAGCTGCTCTGGACTTACTGCATAATAGCCTAGTTTGAGACTGTCTTAATTCGTTGAAACATTTCAAGCAGACAACAGCAGCATAAGTACGTTCTGATGCGTCAGAAAAATCGCTTTATAATATTCCAGGAAGTATAATGCACTTTGGAAATTTAAAGTTATTTACTTCTGATAATTTTAGATAGAAGTCTTTTTATTGTATTTGATGGTAGCTATTCACACCAATATGTTTAGACTATTTTTATTTTCAAAAGTTCTTGAATAAATATCTTAACCTTCGTGGAAACAGATATAGCGAGACCTAAAGGGTTGTGGAGTCCCCCGATTTCCGAAATGAGGTGAGTGAAAAACCCAGTTTCTTTTTGAGAAACTGGGTTTGTCACTCACCTTTACATTGCATATAAAGAGTATACCAAATATTTTCACTAGGACATCCAGAAATTCTATATCGCACAGATATGATGATATGGATAAATCTTTCAACAGTTCTGGATTATTTGATCCAGCTTTCAGGAATAGTTGAGAGAAATAGTAACTACCATCAGAAATCATATCTACTGCTTCAGTAAAGTCTATTCTCTATTCATCTGTCAAGGCCTTTAAGGTCCTGGTAGCTAAATATGGTGCCGAAATTCTCCCATAGGTTGTAGTAGATAGTTTGTAAAGTTTTATTAGAGCATCTGCATTTATCTTCCTGACTATCATTTGTAAAACCCTTTCATTAGGATCAATAAGTATATACCTGTACGGTTTTTTTAAAAAAAATCTGCAATAAATGTGTATTGATGTTTTCTAAATCTGCTGACTCTTGTAAAGAGGTCCTGTTGAATAATTCCTCCCTTTAATAATATGGAATATGGAGAAAAATCGCAGGCTGTTTTCCCACTTGCATCGAAAACTACCCTTAACCCTCTGACTGCGTAATTCTTTAAAATCACCATTTAGATGCGATGTTTGCAAATAAGTTCAAATTTTGGTAAAAGTGATGTTTAATGTGCCCCTTGCCGCGCCGAGGATGCCAAGTCGTCAATAAAGATGGCGGACAAAGTAAACAACACTTATATGGAATAGTTACGGTTACAACTTTTAGCAATAAATATTGTTGTTGTTTCAGAGCGGCTGCGCCGGTCTGTTGGGCGCAGAGCAAAAGTTAGAGCATGCAATGCCTCCGGCATCTGTTGAAGGCACCGGGCAAAATTTTTGAATAAAAAAAAGAAATCCTACGGCTTCGCTAGCCGCGGGAGCGGAAACCTAGTAGCTTCGCTTACACATAAAACATAAGGACTGTGTGAATAGTGCATGATCAAAAGAAAAGAAAGAACAGAGAAAGAAGTAATCAAACCATTCTCTATACAAAATTTCAAGCATACCTTATTTCCTAAATTCATCACTTCGTAATGTGTGTGTGTGTGTGTGTGTGTGTGTGTGTTCCACCCACCATTCATCCCTTCTACTTATTCGAAATACTATCTTCCTTTCACCATTCTTGCACAATTACAGACATGACAAATTATCAAGGAAACCAACCGTTATAGTGAAAAAAGAATGATCAGAACTGCGAAGAATTCCATTGCATCTGACTGCTAAAGTAAGAATGCAGACGATTTCGTAAAATACGAATTTGGACGTTTTTTTAAAGAGCATATTGACAATCAAAAATTGCAAAAGAATAAAGTTCGTTAATTCTTTTTCACATTAAAAATAAAATTGCATTGTCTTAATAGTTGTAAAAAAGCTTTTAATTATAATAAAGAACAAAATTAAAATCTTTCAAAGATATTTTTTATTACTTTTAACTTAAAATTTTTCTTAAAATAGTCGTAGTTCATATTCAACTCAACCATCGTAAAAATAGTAAACAAAACAGCATTAGGGTTGCTAGAAGAGCGTTCGGTTGCGTAGCCATGTTGGCGACAAACTCGCGGGCACACTAATGATCACTTTAACCCAATTTTTTTCAAAGAACGTGAACTGATACTATATGTTACAGGAAATTAATATAATATAATAAAAATCTGTAATCATAAAAATAAACACTCTAAATTGTGAAAAACGCGGGCTGCAACATAAAATGGGCTAATTGCCGGCCCACGGAAATCGCGAGATACGCAGCAGGAAGGTTAATGGAATGGATGCCATCTCTGGTTTATATATGGCATGATGAGGAATATAATAGTTAATCTTTTTCATATATTCAGTTTTAATCTCTTCCATATGGTCCAAAAGCTCATATTCACTCAAATTCCTTATATGAAGTTATTATGGTATTACTTTTGTTTAATTTTTCCCAAATGCTATTCAATCATTTGTATCATCTTTGTAATATTCTAACAATGGCTCCACATTTTCCTTTATGGGTAACTTAACTATAAATGTCTCGTTTGACCTCTTTTAAAAGTTCTAACAAACTGTTCAGCACAGTTAATTCCCTCTTTATTTTTAGTAATTTCTTTAGATTCATTCGTAAGGGATTTTGGTTCAAAATATTTCTTTACTGCAGTATCCAAGATTGATTCACTTATAATACAAAAATTGGCTTGTTTTTGTAATTGAGGAAGAGTGCAAGCAACTAAATTGCCAAATTTTACAGTAATACCACATCTCTATACAGTAAATAAAGTTGTTCTGGTTTTAAAATTTCAAAAAATGATTCGCTTTCCACCAATATATCAACTTGACCTAGCTTGTGAAATTACAATTTGTTGGCTGAAAGTAAGATTGAAAACTTAAATCCAATAATATTTAATTTGGATATAGGAATAGCATCGGTTGTTTTAGATAGAAATGAGAATTGCAGGTTGCGTGAAAATACATAAGCACGATTAGAAATTTCGAAAATTGACTGCATACATTGCTGATAGCGTAATCCAATTTAAGCTTGTTATTCTTCACTTTACCGACCTCAATTTAATCCCCAACTACTTTGCTACATCTTCTTGTATGATTTATATAATTGAAATGTTATCAAATCTCTTAATTTAATTCTATATCCAACACCAATCCAAACATATTCCTCAAATGTATTCAATGAAACACGTTCATTTCCAAACGTCAAAACAAACCTATGCCTGACCTTCAAACCCGCTTGCAATGGAATTGATTTCAATCTCTTCTTCACGTTCTTCCACAATGAAATCTTTAGCTACAGTGCGAAGTTCATTTGACTCATGAAGTAGTGAATCATGCAAGCCTTTGCAACCGGAAATTGTACATCTGTATTTAGCCGTACAAGATCATTTTTTTCCAAGTTTGTCGCTTCTTACAAAATTCTTTCTACATTCCACGGACATACTTTGAAACGACGTACATATATAAAGAGAATGAATTTTCTACAAAGAATACAAGGTTTATTCATTTCCTTTTTTTTATTATTATTAACTATGAGTGTTTTTTGTTCTAGTTTAGACTTCAGTATTTTTGTGTTACTTTTGTTTTAAGAATGCGAGCAATTTTTTCTAATACCTTTTCTAAAAATCTCATAACAGACTCCAATGTTGGGATTTTTGCTGGTTTCAGTGAAAGTTAGGACTGTTTTTCTGATTCTTTATCAATTTTTTGAAGAATAATATTTATTATGATTATATCTGATTAATCATTTTGTTCACATTTTAGAATTTTTTATGTTCAAATGTTTTTATTAATATAATCCATTAAATTTCGCAGCTCATTTGCTTATTCGCTATGAATTTTGTTGTAGTTTAATATTTGAAAGACATGAGAACATATTTGTTGAAGTATGTTTTCATTTTGATCGTCCAATGCTTGAAAGAGATTCGAAACTATCATTAGGAGATTACAAGAGCTATGTTACTCCTTTGAGAGATGCTCACAGATAGTGTAATTATGAGAACCATTTAGTTGATTATTACTTATTTAATTGATAAATTCGCTAATTCTGCTCTTTCATATCTGAAAATTCTGATAATAGAATTTAGGCAAGAGTATACTATAATTACAGCTATCATTCAAATTAAAGCATACATTTTTAGCATTTTTCAAAGAAAGTTTTAAAAGTTTGACCTACCTCGATTTTTTCAATGCGATCATTTCTTTGATGCTCAGCTGGGTTGTTGCTAAATTTCCGTGAGTTGCAATTTCATAATAGTCTTCCATTATTTTATTCAAATTGACCTGAAGTTGCTCCATTTTATGGAGCTTTGCATCTATTTCAGTGACATTGGTATCCTTTGACAATGTCATTCCCGAGGTAAATGTCTTTATCCTGATTAAAATTTCCTTTCTTGAACACGATGCCGTTTTTCTTCAGTAGTTTTGTTGCATTTTATTTTACTTTCTGATTTTTCATCCATTTATCCGGCAATTCTTAGGGAAAATGTTCCGTTGCTTTGTATGAACTGTATTTTTGGTGGAAACACAATATTTCTGCAACATTAATCCTCTTTATTTGTTGTTTTGTTTACCCGCCTGTGTCGGCGTACAGCTCTAGGCTAACTCTTTTTTACAGATGGCGCTTCAATGCATTTTTGCTATACATGGCAATAGTTGGCAATTAATCCATTTTCTATGGAATCCCGCATTTTTCGCAGTTTAGAGTATTTATTTTAACATTATAGATTTTTATTATATCCTATTATTATCGTGTAATATGTAGCATCAGCTTACTTCGGAAAAAATTTGAAATTTTTGTGTGAACATCGCATCTAAATAGTGATTTTAAAACATAACGCATTATTTTTAGTTAATAATACTTGAAAGACATTTTCTGCTTACTTTTCAGGAGATGGTCAATTTTATCATCTCCATTTATGTCATTATCCATTAGATAATACAAAATTGGAAGAGACCGAAGGGATAACTGTCTTGTTTCAGTCGCCATTTGAGTCTCAGTTTTCATCTTTTCTTCGGTTCTATGTACCGACAATAGTTTATTGAAGAAATTGACCTTGAGTTCAATTTCAAAAGTTCCCCATGTCATAAGCACACTATTGTTTCGTTCCTACTATTGCCTTTCTGTGTCAGTTAAGAAGAAATAAGTTTTTCAAGACACCTCATGTTATCCAAACGTGCATCATGTTATACTTAGCAACTAAATCATACTATTTTAACTATCATACTATTTTATTTTTATTTAATTTTAGTTCATGGGCCTCGGCTTCTATATCCAAAAAAAATTAAGGAGATACCAGCCTTGTAGACTAGTGAGAAAAGATTGTACTGTAAAGGTAGGTTCTCACGGGGCCAACTATTGGGCAAAATCGTTGTCCCTGTGCTGTTGTACTCATATGAACAGTTGAGACAACGTCGTCGGAGCAATGGCAAATGGTTGTGCCGTCGGGACAACCGTTTCCACTGTCCCATTTGTAGCACGTGATTTTTTATTGCCTGCAATAGTTAGCCTCTTGGGAACCCACTTGAATGGATGGCGAATCATCTTTAGATATTATTCCGTCGCTACGATTTCCTTGCTTTCTTGTACTTACTGACTTTTACATAACTCCAAATCTAGAACTGGTTTGCGCAGGTCCTCGGCCAAAATGTTGTGAAGGAAAGCTTAATTTTAGATAACAATTAGGTTTATTTCAAAATATAAAGTGAAGGCAAAACCAACATGCTCACGCTTTAGCTTCAAAGTAGATAAAAATAAAATACACTTTATGAAACTAAATTATTCGCTTACCCTTATACATAATACAGAAGCTCTGTAACTTTATAAAACGAACCATTTCACACAAATTTGGTAGAAAAATTTTAAAGCCATTAAAAAGAAATAAAAAAATCAAAAATGTTGATGCTTTTGGCCCTGATTTCGCAGTTTGAAATAAAAATAAAAGGATTGGAATAATTGTATTTCTTTTAAAGGTAAAAATATTGTTGGTAAATCTCAGATTGAAACAAAAAAAAATAAATTCGAAGTGAAGTTATTGAATTAAATCTACAAATTTTTTTTGTAAAAATAATAAATAATAAAATTTATTAGAGTGGCTTCTATAATTCAGGTAAAATATGATAAGAACGAAAATTTTAAACGAATTCAAATGCATCGATTCACTTTAAAAGATCCCTGAAATGTAACAGCCATGAAATTTATGTGCATCTAAAATCAATCGAAGAAAAAATGCAATGAAATTTTTATTTCCAGGTATATAAATACTAAATTTTAAACTAAGTTTTGTAAGCAGTTTTTGAGGGCACTTCTATTTTTAATGTAAATGTATACAGGAAATAAAGAAATTTCTTCCACATGATAACCGAGTACACAATTAAATATTTAAACTTCTATGAAAGAACTGGCTAATATGTCTCGGAACACACCATGAATACATTCACTCTACAGCCATGTATATTTATATTTTTGTCAATTCACAGTAAGATTCGACCATTATGTACAGTGAAAGTGTTAACGATATATATAATTCAAAAATTCGTGTTGCCCTTTCGGAAGAGTTTACTCAGTTAATCAACCTTCAACAAATCATCTGAGAAGCACCAGAAACAAAAGACGGAAGGAAAGACATTAGCAAATCCCTCTTCTTTCTGTCCTCGCCTTTGCTACATTGCCAAGAGGAAACCGAATTTCTCCATCTTAAACACTCTCGAGTACCCGTTTCGCGATTATCCGACAGCTCCTTTTATCTTAATTAAAGGAGGCAGGCAAGCAACTTTGTCAAAGCGTTGGAAGTGGACGCTTTATACGATCCCCCTACGTGTCCTGAGCAAAATACAAGTTGTGATTCGAAAAGAGCAGCGCTCTGCTTGTTATTCATTACTTCGTCAGAGTGTAACTGGCCTCAATCGTTGCTGTTGTTCCTGATTATAACTGCGCACTATCTACAATGTTCGTAAATTCATATTCTATTGATTTGATTTGATTTAAATAGATGGCTTAGTACCCAAAAAGAAGCGGAAAAATAAATGTTATAACAATGAGTTCTAGTATAAAAATGACTTCTGGTATTGGTGGGCAAAGAAATTAATTTATAGAACTCTGGCCCATCCGGCTTTTTTGTTATTCGTCCTACATTTCCGCCACTTTAGGCCAGAAATTTGGAAGTATACTGTAATTTAAATTTATTACTCCATTCGAGAAAGGAAAAAAGGATCAGTATTATCCCTCTTTTTAGCGCCCATCGACATAATTTGATATAAATAATATAGATTTAAATAAGGAACAGGCGCTATCTTTGGAAAATTTGTTTCTGTATAGAATTTAAATTAATATTATTGGAAAGATAAGTTTTACCGTCTTAAGATGACTTGAACATTTTTCTATAGTAATAATTCTTTTGCAAGTTATTGGCCAAAACTGTTCAAAAACATCAAATACCCGATTAATTTCGAAATAAAAATTTCACATTGGGAAACTTGAATGGATTTTATTTCTTGTTTCCGAAAACACACGCTCCATCTTTCTTTTTGTTTTTTCCTTCAACGGAGATTTTTCGATAGTAATGAAGAACATCTTAGTTAGTCATTTTTGCCCTTGGCACTTAAGCCGCATTCCGATGGTCAGTAACTTACTGATAGGTCGCAAATTCTGCTAACTGACACATTGTTGGACCACCCGCCTGTGGACGTCGGTCCGGAGCTTCTCCCATATTGTCGGTAAAATGAACAGACATAAAGGAACTCCGGAAAAACATAAGACAGGGGGAAAAGGGTAAAATGCGTCGGTCTCAAGGCACGCACAAGCTATAGAAATACATAGGCTTTAGATATTGAGTTGTCATGCATAGAAGTGATTCTTCATCTGAGATCTGATCGTCCCTTTCTACAGTACTAATCTCACTTTCAAAACTATGCTGTTTAATCTGAACTTTTATAATAATCTGACAAGCACTGCGATACCCACAATGCTACTTATACAATTTTCTGAATCTTTTATTCTATAAAAATATTATTTTCAAGCGATGTAGAGCGGAAAAATTTGTTTCACAAGAATCAACAAACTGACAAATCAGTAAAATTTCATAACAAAATCTTATCGTAAAGAACCAGTAAAAAATAATTATGGGTTAGTGAAATTCTTTAAACAAGACTTTCTATTAACCGCTTAAGAATAAAAATATTATGTGAAATACAAAGTTTTTGTGGAATATCTAAGAATTATTGATTAATAAATTAATTTAAGTATTAATCATCTTTCGAAGTAAAAGAGCATTATTGTAAAATATTTTGCATCAAAATTACGCAATAGCAAATCGCAAAATATAAAATTTTCAAATTTCTAATATTTACAGTATTTTCCTAATCCATTTAGGTGAGCCTGATTTAAAGTTATAAGTAAAAATGCCATCAAATTAGAATAAAAAATCGGGCATTAAATTCACTATTTTGAAACAAAATAGCATTTCGTTCAAAAAGCCAAAATAAAATTTGTTTTCATTAAATTAGTTTGCATAAATTTTTCCAATTTGATCCATAGCTTTCACCTAATTTTTTTCATCAAAATTATTTTATCATGTTAAATAGAAATTATTATAAAGTTCTTATATACAAAATAGTAAAATAAGTGAAATGAAACCAAAATTTTCAAATCATGTTTGAAAGAAAATTTTTTGTCTTTATCGGATACTAGTGAATGAGAAGATAAGAGACGATTAATAAACATGATATTACTCGTGGTAAATTGTTGTTTCAGTTTCTTTGATATTTTTTTGTTATTTGATGTTTAAATTGCAATATTCAAGTCATGCTTATAATTCGAGAATTACAAATTTAAAGATTTTGTAAGATTTTTGTATTTGTTGAATGTATTATTATTTTTATCTCATTTATTTATAAAATTGCACGGCCTCCAGCTGGTATGGTGGGGAAGTTTAGAGAGGGGGACCAGCTCAGGTGTCGTCTTCTTCATCTGGCTGCGGTTCATATTTACGAGATCCGTAATAAAATAGCTCTAGTGTTGCTTTAAAATGGGACGGTTATATAACTAAGCAAAACAAAATTTATAAACTTGCACATCTGGTGAATTTAACTATAACCTAATTAAATGCTAAAGTGTGATTGTAACTGAACTATTCTGTGGAATGAGTAAGAAAAGGCCGTTCGCGTAGAATGAGATGAATAATTAATCAATATATGAGCCTTAGTTTCCCTTTGATGTGTAATGTATCCAGGTTTTCAATCTTCTGATAAATCAATCTATTAGAAATATACAATTATTCATGGCCGGGAGGGCCTGGTTGGTAGAGCGTTGGACTTGTACTCCTTAGGTTACGGATTCGAAGCTCGCCGGCCAAAAGATTCCCCGAGTGTAGGGCGACTGGCGCTTGTTAAATCTGTTCGTGGTCGCTAAGTCCTCCATGTCGAGAGTAATACCACTGGGAGTACTGGGTCAGAGGTGATCGTTCTCTATTCCAGGTCTAAATTACGATCTGAGATGAATTTGCATGAATGAAGTCCGCCCCCTCAAAAGGGTTGTGACGTGTGAGTAGCTAAGTCGCACTCTTGGCCCTAGATGCCGCTACTTGTAAAACAAAGAGACGCATTTCTTAGGCTTAAATCATCTGTTGATCGTATCAGCGAGGGCTTATCCAAGGCGCCATTAGTCACAACACAACAACAATAATTATTCATTTAGAACGCGACAACGTGAATTCTTAATCAGTGCTAATTAACCCTTTGCACTCCGAAAAATAATTAGATGCAAAATTATTCACCTAGTACAAAGATTTGATTATTGCTATGAAAAATAAATATACATAATTCTTTTACGTCGAATTTCTTTGAAATATTAACCTACATTCCTTAACCATTATGTAGGCGTTTTTAACAATTAGATTTGAAAAATAAATAAATAAAACGTCAAAAGGATGCACAGTCTTGAATATCGAGTCAGAGGCACCATTGGAGTGCAAAGGGTTAATGCACTATAGCTTGTCAACAACCAACTGAACAGTGATAATAACTATTTACGGTATTAGAAAAAAATAGTTTCATTCATTAAAAGTTCTGAAATATCTCGATTCAAATTACTCTTAAATTTAAAAATTTACTTATAATCAATTTTCTTTTTTTATGTGTTAGTATAAATGACGATAGCACGGACCTTGATAAATAAGGAATGAGAAAAAATATGACAAATTAATAAGAACTTTTTATTTGAATCAATAAGGAAGGAATTTAAAAAATAAAACTCGATTAAAATGGTATAAGTATCAAACACGAGACAAAATGAGTAAGGTTGTTTTTTTTTTTTTTTTTTGAGAAAAAATTCATGCTACAGCTAGCAAAAATGCTGAATTTAGCATTTTAAAAAGTATTTGCATATAGTAATTATTTATTGCCAGTTATATATATATATATATATATATATATATATATATATATATATATATATATATATATATATAATTCTATTTGTGTGAGCATATACAAAATGAGCTTAAATCTAAAACTGTCTGATCATAAAGAACTTTTAAATATAGTAGAACACCATAAAATTTGATAGATTGGAATGATTTTACTTCTAACAGCTGTCGAAATATAAGGAAAGGAGCAGACTGCAAGCCGGAAAATCCCATTTTGAGTTTTAAAAAACTTTTCTTGGAAGTTTAAAAGATCGAGACTGAAACATTTCCTCAATTTTTCATATTTTTTTTATATCCATTGTAATTTAAAAATTAATTTAAAGAGGACTTTTTAAAACTATATGAGTAGTAATTAATATAGTTTTACGGAATAGCATTAAGTTCATAGCATGGCAAATGTTATCATTCTAACATAAATCTATGATAGTTTTTAAAAAATCTTCTAATTTACAACATAGTCTTGGGAAATAAAAGCATATTCTTGTAAGAAGCTATTTATTATCTTGTTAATTCTTATAAGGCATTATTTAGATGCAGAAGACAGAAGAAAAGTCTTTAGAATCAAAACTATGTGGTTGAGGGACAAACATTCCAACTTTTAAACCAGTGTCAAGACAAAACATCAGTATTGTCATTAATACTTTAAATTCGAAAACTGGCAATTTCTTTTCTTTAACGGTAATATAGCAAGCAATAATTTCTTGTAATATAAAAAAGAAGCCTATACAAAATATAAAGTACAAAAATTTACAAAATTATTTTTGTTAAAATAAAATCGATAACGATGTTAATTTAATCAATGTTATCTCATACTTAACATCGACTTTGCATGATTAACTGATAACACTGTCAATAATTAGGAGTCTATCTTACTTAAATTCCATTCTAAATTATCACATTTTGTAGGATAGCGTATTAACTTCAAGCTATAATACATTCCAGTTAAAATATTCCTTTTTTTTTAATTCGAAGAGATTGCATTCGTAAAGAAATATTCTAAAAATTGCTTTATATTTCTTATTTTAAATTGATTTAAAAATTAATTACCGGAGTTGGCAATAATTTTAGATAATTGTAAAAATTATTGTATTTCAAGTGATATATTTTACTGCTGATTTGTTAGAATGAATAAAAAATACCTTTGCATTTAACTGATAAAATATTCATGATTACTAACTCATAAGTTGACATCATCATCGAAATAGAATCGATTGTTTTCCTCGAAAAACTATATATGATACTTCAGGTCACTTTCCTCAAGATATACAACAAACAATTTTATTTAGAGATTTTTCTTGGATTTGGCGAGTTTTCCTGTGCCTAGATTGCAACCCCACGATAGGATCCAACGTCAGAGGACATTGTTGAATCAGCTGCTGTTGCGATTCCATACATTGATTGTCCTTTCTATTCACCTGCAAGGAAGAAAATTGCACAGGAAGTTCATGGGCATTTGGGACCTTAAAAATCAAACGTCATATACTTTCAGATTAATTTCTTTCGATTTCTATATTAACTTTTAGATAGTGAAGACGTACAAATTTCACGAACGTTTTGATTGGTTTGGAAATCATCCAAGACATCACAAATACAAAAAACGTACTGCTTCAAAAAAATAATGCTTATAGTCTTCCCTCTTTGCGTTTAAGTAACAAGGCTCAGATTACTTTTCTCGCCAGCTCCTAAATTTTTTATACGAACCCGAGGTATTTTTATGTTCTTGTTTAGGTAAAATAAATGAATTTGTAAATGCAAAATAAGGATAACATTTAAATTGTTATTTTCAAGTACCAGTAAATGACTAAGTGTTAATTTAAGTGAAAAGTTAAATTTAAAAGTTTTTATTTTATTAAAAGCATTTTTATTTGAATACTTATAAGAGGCAAATCATTGTGTCATCATAAAGAATATTATACCCAAATCCTAATTCATGCTTCTGTAACCAGCAAAAACATATCAACTTTTAAAAATACATGGATTTATTATAAGTTTATTTATTATAAGGAGCAAAATGGGATAATTAATATTTTTAGCGCTTTTCTTACTTCGAGTGAAGACTTTCAGAATTGAATGCCGGTTAATAGGTATTGTGTAGAATATTTCGTAAATATAAAGAACTAATCACTACAACAAGAATATAGAAAAAATTTCTATTGATTATTTTCGAAGATTTACTTCACAAATATTCGTATTTCAGCACCTCGAAATCTCAATTTCAGTATAAAATTATTTTAAAAAAAATCTCAATTTTTATATAATAAGTTGACAGTTATTGATTCATTAAAAAAACAAATTCTGCTTCTCATTATTTCAAACCTTTTTCACATATTTTGTTAAGAAAGTTACTTCACTAAAAATTACATATTATTTGATATTATTAAAATCAAGCTTAAGGCACTATATTTTCGCTAAAATTTTGAAACCAATTGATTTAGGCTCTTAAGAGAATATGTTCCACATCTATAATTTTCAGAATTTGAACAATTTCTTTTTATTATAACGAAATTAGTTTCATAGCTTATTTGTAACAATTTTAACTCACTATCTTAAAAAAAATGTTTCACCGTAAAGAAAAGTAACTGTTGGTTGATTAGCTGCTGTAAAAGAGTTGGATTCGGCAAAGTGATCATGCAAGATGGTTCAGCTGTGATTCTTCCGTACATTAAGAATGCTTACAAGAAATGGGTGATAAATTGCAAGAAGAAACTTCATAAAGGAAAATCTTCTTTCCTGTAAAAACCTTTTCAATGAGCTGAGCATAAAAAAGAATTAACTTGTAAAAATAAAGAAAGAAGGGAAATAAAAAGATGGTTTTCCTACTGATAGATTTGACAAATTTACTTCAGAAAGAAAGATTAAAGGGAAAAAATTTATACGTTTTCATTAAAGGTTTACTCTTTGAACTAAATATACTGGTATAACAATTTGTGAACTTAAGTAATGAAGCGTCCACTAACAATGAAAAATAAAATCTCAGATCTCCTTCCCATTATTATGTCAAACCCTTTTTAAACTTGCCATCCAAAGTAAAATTTATATACAAATAATTTTTAGTAACACCAACAATAAGGGAGGAATGTATACTAAATTATTCCTTAAGAATAGAGAAGCTCATTAGAAGTAGAAGTACTACAATTACTTAATAATAGAAGTAGTATACTACAATTGCTAGTACTTGCAATTAAGGCTTCTTTCACTATATATCAGAATGAATAATACTAAGGAAATTTTAATAGACACAAACTTCCCATTCATCAGCTCGTATTTTCTGAAACTAAAAAGCCGTTATTTCAAGTAATATTGCCAAATTCCGATGATAACATAATTATCTACAAGCCAACCCTTCTACTCTACTTCAAAGATACCACTTAAAGATTTCATAGATTCGCTGGTTCTATCCTTTAGCATGATGAATTAAGGGTCGTATGCTCAAAATGAGCTAATGTCAATAAACTATCCTAATTTAGTTGTGGAAACTTGAGATGTATTGCCTCTTGATGAGGTTGAAAAAAATAAAATGAAAATTTTTTAAAAAGTCTGGCTTTTCCATACAAATGTAGAAGAGAAAATTATAACTCATTCAAAATTCAGAAGAATGTTCTTAGAGTAAGGATGAAAATAAATTATGCTCACATAATCTCAACCTTTTGAACTAAGTCATGACCATCGTATATAAAAAGATACGATGGTCATGATACTCTTCAGATACAGGAAATGTAAATATGCTAACAAAAAGAAAGCTAAGATTAAACAAGAACGATATGAAAGAATGCAAACCTTCATTAATAGAATAATAAACTAACTTATAGCTAATATAAACAAAAATCATTATTTCTGACAAACCCTGAACTTCTTTAGTCTCGTCCTTTACAGTGTGGCAGCTAGTATGGGGTGAAAAAGATACTGGTATGCAATAAATACAGGTGTGAATGTTTCAATGTATTAACATAAGCAAAGAAAACAGTGAATTCAATGCAATTTTACATTACAGTTATATTTTGTTATATATATTCATTGACCTATTGCAATTCACATACAAGATCAAGTAAATGTTATGGTGATGATAGTGAATTCAAAATTGTACGTTGGAGAAATGTCCCATTTTTTTTCTCAACATTCAAAGGAATAAGCAATTGTAAGAAAAAAGGTTGAAGGATTTATCAATGTGTTTGTTTAATTTTGAAAATTTAAAACTTAATTGCTGCTGTATTAAACAGACTGAAGGAAATTTTTAAACTTATGAAAAACGAAAGAAGATGATTGAAGATTAAAATTAATGAAGACGATTTTCATTTCTTTACGATTTTAATGCCCGTTTTAGAGTGTCAGATTTTAATCAATTTTATAACTTTTTTCTTTGTTTTATTTTTCATCAATTCACAAAAATTTCTGAGGTTTAGTGACATGAGAAAGAAATTTTGAGTTGATTCAGCCCACCCTTGTATCTATAACTACTTTCTATGGTTTAGTTTGCTGTTTGCTATTTATTGGTTGATCCAAACTTAGTGAAATTGCGCCAATCACGTGTTAAAATATAATAAAAAAATTAGGAAATTTTTTTAAGATAACGAAACTAGTAATGCATTTAAAAATGATTGATAAACAAGTGAGTGATGCTATAGTTCAAAAAGAGCAAATAGAAAACAAATATAAGGAAATGTTAAATGCAAATAAAAAATGATTAACTTTCAAAAATGTAAAAATATTTCAGTGATATATTTCACTTACTAGACGATTCAATGACGGACAATATTGCTTTTATTTTGGAATTATACACAATAAAAGCAACATATCACGTAGGACACATTGGTGCACTCTCAACAAAAATAAGAGGCCTCGTAGGTAAGAATGTATCCCATATTAAGGCGAGTCAATTTGACATCGCATTCTCGTATAGGAAGAGTAAGCCATAAAGTAATGGGACATTTTACAGCATGAATTTGAACGTCCCATCTTTCCTACCAAGTAGAGAGAAGTCGGCAAACAAAGGACTTCTTCATATCACAGTAAGTATTATACTTGAATCTGAAAAGACAAAACGTATTTCGCGGCAGAGTTCGCCACTTCATTAACAGACATTTTCTCACGATTTTGAACCCATTGAATCCTTTATTTTCAAGCAGTCGCAAAGTAAACAAAATTTCAAGGGCGACCGGATGCACTTGACAATCAAATTTCAATAAGCTTTCAAAGTACTCATTCTATCAATGTAAATAATGAAATCATGTAGAGCAGAATTTCTTCAAGAGTATAGAAAAGTGCCTTTAACTCAGCAATAAATTCAGAAAAATAATTGTGTAAGCAATAATAAATTGTATTAGACGGAAGTAAAAAGCCGTAACCGACATGCCCACCCGATTTTCAGCCATTGCTTTAAGCAGGTCCTTTTGTAATAAATTGTTTTCTGTTCCCTAAACTAAAAGATATGAGTAACAATTTTCTATTTAAATATAATAAGATAATTATTTATATTTTATTATTTATTTTAAACATTTGAAATATCTTTCCAGAAATAGTGGCACAGCAGTTTTGTAGTAATTTTTTATTCTTTCATGAATTAAGCTTAATAATCATGCAAATAACTTAACTCCAAATGTATCTATTCGACAAAAGATGGTAAACATTATTTAACTTCAAATACATTTTATTGCATTTATTCAATTTATCAATTCAGATATTACTGTACAATTAAGTAAGACATTATTTATTACTGTCATTAAAATATACACTTTAATTTTAAATTCAGAGCAAATATGTTTAACGAAATCGAACGTTGCGATCATTTTTGGGCATTCTTTTTTTCCCGGTTTAATGCTTTCCTAAGTAATGTTTTCAGTAAGAATTTTCGTAATGCATTACAAAAATTTACTTACATATATACATTGTAAAGCACAAAACTAAATTTGTTTTAATACTGAATTTCAACGGAAATCTTTCTTTTTTTTATGATTTTTTAAAACCCCGAAAAGGGATACTTTGCCAATTGAAATAAATTTTTGTGACATTTTTGCTATCAAAATTAGCATCTTTTCTTTCTTTCTTTCTTTCTTTTTTAATCATTGAATCATTGCTCTAAGCAACTGAGGAGCGGAGGTCGTAACTCAATATATAAATATCCTTATTGAATAAACTTCAAAGTAAAATGTAATTCCCTTTCAAATATAATATCTTACCGTAAGATAATGTATTGTAAGCAACTAAATATAGCGCCAGCTTCCTCCTGTCCTTGAAGTCTTGGATTCGAGGGCATGGTTGTTCTCCTGTGTGCTATCAGTGAGATGTGTGAATGTGCCCCCTGTAAAAAGGGGCTATGCTAGCAAATGTGTTTGATAGAGCTAAGTCGGTCCTCTACCTATTTCTAGGTGCTCTGGTCCTTTTGACTAACAGAAGCTGCTATCTTTCCCTACCCATGGACTTGGTCGAGCTCTACCGACCAATGGGGACATGCAACAACAACTAAATACAGTCCAGATTTGACGAGTGATTATTCCACGAAAAAAAATGCTTTGCTCAAAATTATTATAGCAGATAACTTTTAAAATCTGTGTTAAAGATATAAAAAAATATAAAAGCGGCAGCATTAAAACCTTAAAATTTTCTTCTTATTGAAATTAAAAATTTAGTATTTGTGTGAAATTACTTGAGACTTCATGCAATCTTGAGTAAAAAATACAATATCTTTGAAGTCCTACAGTTCTCTTTATAATAACAGATCTTTCTAGATTAGTATCAGCGTTTTTAACACAAAACAGAATTACAATGCGAAAGCTTAATCGTCAGCCTTAACATACTTTCAACATATTTTATGCAGTTGTGCTAACATGGGGCTTTTGTATAAATGGTAACAACTTAGTAGAATTGAAACTATATGGAAATCTTGTGTGTGTGTGCGTGCGTGAAACGAGCTCTCCCTCCGCTTTGAAAGGTACAGAAAAGGACCATGAAAAAGAATTGATTTTTCTGCTCTTAAAAATGTCAACTCATTTCAAAATTTATTCAAGTTAGTCAATCTTTTCATTACTTATCGAAATTTCGTAATTATCGAGAATCAGTCATGTCAATATTTTACTGACTGGAATATTTACTTGACTGGATTTCAAGGCATTTGCACATTAGTAGAAATTACGTTGGTGTTTTCATTTTTAATTTTTAATTTTCATAATTTTCTGTAGTATACCCTTTAATATTTTTAAAAAATTAACTTTTTTTTTATTTTGAGCTTTTAAAAATGCTCCTTTTCAGTTTTATAATATATCCTTATTAAAATAATATTTTATATTTAAGATGAAAAATACTTTTAATGGCAGAATGATTCACCTTCATTTCATAACTATGCGAATTTTAGGTTAAAATATTGTTATCATTAAAAAAAAATTGAGCATTGAGATTTGAAAATCAATTTCGTGCTATAATATTTTCAGAAGTTATCGCAGAAAAATTCCAGAATTTTGCTAAATTTTTTAATAAAATCTTCATCGAAATTTTGAAAAAAAATCCCTGAGGTTCCCTTATGAAACAAGTTTGATAGTTCTAGGTCATATGGTTTGTGTATAGAGGGCCAACACGCTCACACACTTCTAATAATCACCTTTCGAAAAACTTCGGCCATTGATTGATGCATTCTCTTAAAAATAGTGGATGAAAAGTTTTAAAATTTTGCATTTTTATGTTTCGAAAATTTCATTGCTATTTATTATTCATATTTCAAAATAAAGTAAAATAAAAAAAATACGCATTTGACACCAAATCAAGACATTCCTCTCTTTTTTAAAGGGTAACTATCCTTTTTGCCTTGGAAAAAATTGATTAACCCGTAAGAAAGAAACCTCGACGATGAATAATCAATTAAACTATTATTTATGTATTATCTATAGCCCTAGATGCGTGCCAAGTTTGAACACAAATACGACTGAGCTCAAGTACCACTGTCCCGTTAAATTACCAAAATTTTGTCAACGATTAATTGTGAATTATAACAATATTAAGCTACAGGCGCTGAACTATTGATAAACCCTTGATAATAAGAAAGAAACACGAATTAAATTCACATGCTTTCTTTTCTAGTTAGTTCTCTTCTAATGACCATTAAATAGTTTGAAGATATTTCCTTCATAATTAACTTTCGCACCTTTAATTTATTCCCCTTATATGCTCAGAGGGTAGTAATTATTATTGATACAATTTATAAACTGTGACACTTTATTTAAAATAGCTCGAAACTGTTGACTCTTGTTTTACATGCATACTTACTTACACAGAAAGATAGACAGACACACATGCATTGCATATATATGTGTGTGTGTGTGTGTATTTATTCTAATTATAAAAAACTGAAGCATAGATTAATTTTCTATATAACCACCATGGAATTCTACGCACTTTACCTAATGTTTCAGAAGGGTTTTTTTTAATTATTCAGTTGGGGGGGGGAAACAAACAAAAAAACGGGGTTTTGTTTTTATCTGTGACTAATTTTGCACAGGTTGAATGGTCCAAACATATGAAAATCGCTTGGAGCTAGGTCTAAACTTTATGGCGGCTGTCTCAGCACGATAAATACCAATTTATTTATTGCTTCAGCCGTTCATTGGGCAGAATCTGGCCAAGCGTTATCGTTCTTTAGGATGACACCTTTCCTCACATTCCCACGGTGTTTAGATCTGGTGGCACGTTTCAATTTAGTTCGTAACGCATCACACTAATTCTCACTCTTCACAGTTTCGCCGCTTTGGATGAAATAAACGGCTAGTACACCTTCCATGTTCCAGAATACAGTTAGCTTGATCTTACCAGCTAATGGTTCAAGTTCAAATTTCTTAACTTTTGGTGATGATGAGTGTCGCATTCGACGAATAAATTCAGCAAATTCAATGTCTTCGGGGGAAAAAAACTGAATTTATTTCCATCTTTGTGTAGATCGACAATGGTGGTGCCATATTTAACGATCTGCGATACGCCAACAATTAACGTGAAAATGTATTGAATACAATGTTTAGTTATTAATATTCATATTACAATGTTAAATTTGTACACCAACTTTTGTTAATATATCTATAAGCGTTTTGTAGTTATCATGTGCTCGGAATGCCAGATATCCAGTGAATTTAACTAGTTCAAAATGTAATTTTAAAAAATTACAAATCTTTGTGATACATGGCAAAATTTATGCGTAACTGAAATGGTTTTTGAGCTTTAGTGCTCACAGACAGAAAAATATGATTCCCAAAATATGCTTTTCGGTCTCAGGTAGGTATAAAACGAGGAAATTCATCAAAAACCTAATATTTCTTTTTATTATTATTATTCTACTTCCTCTCTTAGAAACTGATCGGAAAGATGCAATTTTTCATGCTTTTTATAGGAAAAACTTGTGTA
This sequence comes from Argiope argentata, assembly GCA_026289955.1. NCBI lineage: Eukaryota > Metazoa > Arthropoda > Arachnida > Araneae > Araneidae > Argiope > Argiope argentata. The sequence continues at coordinate 9,592,215 of JAOUZG010016587.1, read as the reverse complement.
TAAGGTTTTTATGGCTCCATTTTCATATTGCACGATTTTCAATAAGCAAGGAAATATTCATACTATTCTTCAAAAATTCCTTGACGCGTTATAATATAGATAAAGGTTTTCATCTACTTCCATTATTACAAATGGTACTAAATTTCTGCCTTATTTCAATTTAGAGGTAACTAAAAAAGCAACTAAGGAATTTCATATAAATATTAAATTGTAACATACTATATTTAGAATCTCTTCGTGCAAAATTATTTTCATTAAATTAAGGGATTTTACATTATTGAAAATGCAAGTATCTTGTTTCCATGGCTATAACACTTTTGAAGAATTTCTTCAGTACCGAAAACTCTGATTCCACTGGAAAAGAAAAACCGCACTACAACACCGGACATCGGCAGTTGGTGTAAACAAATTGACTCAAAATTTATCTCTTTAGTTGGATAAACAAAATACCTACTGTAATTTTTAATACTTTTAATTAAAAAAATACTGATGATTTAATAATATTGGATTCATTTTTTATCATTTTTATGCCTAAGAAACAAACACGGATAATTGAATAGTGAACGTCAGCAATTACATAGGAATCTACCAACTTTCAGGGTTCAAAATTTCGAGTTTTCTTTTGTGGTATTACGAAAATTATTGCATTTTTTGTCCCGTTAAATTATATAGGCTGTGCAATCGAATTTATTTACATTAAAATCAATTATTTCCTAAATTAATTGTAGAACATCGTTATAATATAATTATAGCTAATTAATTAGCAGTTGAAATTTTTATATTCCGTTATTTTATAAATCTAAAAGTCGAGATGATTTATAATTTTAAAAAATGTATTCGATCCTTTTCTTCAATTATTATTTAGATTGCACTAAACTAACAAAAAAATTTTGCCACTTAAAACTTTTTTTTTCAGCTGATATTCAGTATTCGAGAAATCAACCAGAGGAGATTTCCCTTTTAAATCTTTTTTACCACAGGAGGTTATGCATCCATAACTTTGATTTTTCTTTCAGTTCAGTTCGACGAATTGTGAACCAACGTTTAGAATTAGAGGCATTAATGCTCTGCGAATTTGCAATATATATTTCAGAAATATGCAAAACCGTTGAAGTACATTTTTCTGTATCGTCTTTTCTTTGCTTTGCTTTTATGAAAACATGTTTTAAAAACAATGAAGCTGCAATCAACAGATGCATTATTCATCCGACAAACAATAAAGAATGGGCACTTAGAAAATACTTGCAACAAGTAGCAAATGCTCTTATGGAAGAATACCCCGAGCGAAGAGCACACCTCTTTAAAAAATCAGTTAAAATTAAAGGTGTTGAAAAGAAAAGCAGAACGAAGGTTTGAAGAATTGAATATTGTGTCATCAGGGGAAAAAAACTCAAACCTGCCAGAATGACAAGCTTTCTAGAGTCGAACTGTAAGATTTGACAGAAATGTGTATCCATGTTTTGTGCATCCTAAGCATATATGCATGGACTGCAACAATGCAATTAAGTGAATGTGAAAATGGTTTCTTGCCCTTTATATCTATGTTTAATTTGTTTTTATTTTATTCCCATGTTGTTTATCCAGTTTTGTACTGCAAATTAAATCTTCAATTCGAATTTCGGTGCTTAAATTAATTTTGTTTTCAAGGCATTGATGTAATTCTTCAGTTATACAGGGTGTTCCAGGATTCATGACACAAATTTTAAGGGGAGGTAAGACACCTCACAAGAATTCAGATTTGTATAGCAGCCCACGGTTGGAAACCCCGTGTGAAAGTAGTATATCAGGTACAAGAAACAAAGAAATGATCATCTGAAATATTTGTAGGTCAAAGATATTACATTTACTGTAGTAGATGATAACGTGAAAATGTCCCAAAAGATGTTCAATGCTTCCACCATTGCTACCAATGCATGCGTTATACCATCGGACCATGGATTGGCAGACTCGCTCAAATACACCTGGATTTTATTGGATATCCACACCAACAAAAACGCTTCTTCAACCAGATTCATTTCGTAATTCACAGGTGTTACGTACGCATCACTTTTCAGAGAACTCCAAAGAAAGAAATCCATGTTGCATAAATTAAGACAGCAAGGCGACCAGGCAACTAGTTTACCACACCCAATAAATCTGTGAGCAAACACCTGATTCAAATATTCAAAAATACGTTTGTCATTATGGGGAGGTGTCCCATGATGTTAAAATCACATAAAGTGCCTGATATGTTGCGACACAGAGTCGAGTAAGCTTGTAAGCACCTCTTGCGAAAAGACAAGACAATTTGCAGATGTTGGCTGTAAGTAAGGCCCGACTAAGAAGTCGCCAACCACACTAGCTCAAACATGCACTGAAAAGCGACTTTTGGGCAGAATGTGCTCTCATACCTTGAAGATTTCCGCCAGCCAATAAATACGCATTATGGAAGTAATACACGCCATCTTGCGTGAAGCACGCATCATCCGTAAATAAAACGTAGGATGGGAAATGCGCTTCTCGGAGACATAGGTCGACATACCACCTAGCAAAACGCACAACCTTAGGATAATCTGTGGGAAACAGTGACGGTACTCTTTGAAGATAATATAAGACTTCATGTTGCAAAACACAATGAACGAGATCCTCCAACGGCATCGACGGCTCTCACGCTGGTAATTAAATTCCTTCGAACGGCATCCAACACATTTTGTTCCCTATTGAGAGTTCGAGTCATCTGTAACCCGTCCTCACTATGATCTATAATCACACAAACTGTGATTCAAATTTTAAAAAAATCTAGCAAATTGGAGCATTTCTCAGTGAGTACCTTTCGCGGTGCAATCTCTCTGCTGCTCGTACATTTCTCTCGGCTATTCTGTAAATCAGGTGCATATCTGCCAGCTCGGAGTTTGAAAGACATTCCATGCTCCTCTGCAGGCGACAACAGAAATTGTTTTAACTAATTGTACTTATTACCGTTACCCAATTACAAACAATTTCAATAATTAAGCCCCTAAATCTTAAATTGTATAATAACGATTTAACTGGGGGGGGGGAGTCATTGATATTTCAATTTGGTACAAAGAGCCCTGCAAGATTAAAAATTAAATTAATCTATTAAAATTCTGATTTTTGGAAGTTTGGTGGGTGGAAGGGGGTATAAGATTTAAATTGCCAAAGGGCGCTTAAACGACTTAATTTTGTCTTGCTTATTAAATCCCAGAATACCACGGCCTTTGAAATTTATTTTGATTTACTTCTTCACCCTAATTTATGTATTTTCCCACACTCTCTCCCTTCATGAAAATGCATAAACTAAAATTTAATGAAAGGAAAACAATTCAAATATCGATTACATTTGGAGAATATTTCAAATAAACAGATCCATCTAAAATAAAAATCAGCAATTATACATTTGTCAAACCATCTAAAGTACTTGGGTATTGCATGGGACAATAAATTTGAATTATGTCGCATTAAAAAAAATCAATAGAAAAGTAGATGTATTAAATATAAACTAGTAAGAATAGCAGACAAATTTTATAGAAAAAGGAAGTACCATCTTAGAAGAATCCACATTTACAAAAAGGAGGCCATTTGCTCATTTCGGGCACGAAACATGAAGACAAGATTTAAGAAAACAGAGAAACGTTAAATGCAGTCTAAGGTGACATCTCATAATTATCTTAGAGGCACACGGAATTATTTTTACAGAAACCCTTCAAGTTATAAAGGAAATATTACCAATGGATCACAGAGCAGAGAAAGTGTTCAGTACATTTCAAATATCAACTACTAGTAATAATGTAAGAATTGGAAACAAATGCTTTTAAGTAAAGATTATGAAATGTCTTTGATGTTAATCCAGTTTACCGACAATTTGTCGGTAAACTAGACAGGCATCAAAGAACCCCAGGAAACCGCAAGATAGGGTCAGGGGGGGGGGGCGCATTTTTTGTCTACAGACGGACAGGTCGCAAGAACGCCGCTTTAAGCCGCAGTTACACGACCAGCCGCCGCACAGATTTGGTCGTAAACCTTACATTCGATCCACTGGGGGACTACACTCCCCCGTCGCCTGTGGGCCGCCTGAAGACGTCGGAGAGCTTCCCGCAAAATGTCGGTAAAAAGGAGAAACATCAAAGAACCGGGAAGTTTGTTTGGGCACGGGTGGGTGGGGGTAAAATGAACTCAGGGACAAATCGTTTTGTGGGTCTGTTTGTTTTGAGTAGCCAAGCAGTTTTGTCCTTTGAGTTCTTATCAATGGAGTGGATTTCTTATTAACTTGTTTAATTTTTTTATTTTAAAAATTTGAAGTGACTCTTATTTAATATTTGTTTATTAACTTAACTCTGATTAAATTATAAAGTAATTAATGATTATCGGAACTAAAAAGTTTTATATTTAAATGGAGATTAAAAATATTTATTATTTACGTCATCCTATGTAATGAGTAAAGTTATTAAAATTACAGAAAAAAATTATTTGACAACTAAATTGGTATAATAGAAAAGATGGAATTTTCCTTCATTAAAAGTATAAATTTTCCAAGTAATTATTCATAAATGTTACTACAATATTAGCATATTTTAAAATCTAAGAGATGAAATTGTAATTTAACTCCTTCAGGGGAGGGTCATTAAAATTTTGTGCAAATGTCTTATGGTATATGCAGTAATTATGAATATTTTAGGTTAATAAACATTTTTATTCATGTTTTGGATAATTTAAAATATTAATAATAAAATTAACTACATATTGAATAAAAAATATATAAATTATATTGTATATATATATAAATAATGAAAAATAGGAACCATTGCAATTTAATACAAAATATCATAAATCCTTGATTGTGATATAAGATTCGGTTACACAGTTTTTTTTTAATTACTTACTTATTTTCCAAACTGATTTTTTTATTAACATTACTTATGCTGCCAAAGTAATTTCCCACTCTTTGTAAAGTAATCAGCAAAGGAATTTCGAGTAGCTTTGGCCCCTTCTCCTGATTTTCGAGGCGCTTATTTTCAAAGGGAAGAACTTTTATCTAGTGAAGTCATCCTCCACCGTCTTTTGCGCTTCTTCGTCTTTTTTCCCAAGTATTCGCCACTTAAAAGCACATAAGCTGCTGCAGCAGAAGCTTTTTCCTGGTCACTATCCGAAGCAAGCATTTCGTTCATTTTTATTCAAGTTACCCTCTAAAGAAAAAAAAAAAAACTCCGACCGAGAGCTCTGGAAACGATGCGAGAAGGGAAGCTGTTTTCTTCAGACGACGGGTCGTGTGACCGACCAGGCAGACGGGGGTGCTGTCACGAAGGGAAGGATGACAGTTTTATGACCTTATCTGTGAAGACCACAGGTCGTGTAACTGCGGCTTTAGACGGACGGTGCTCTGGTCAACGGTGTATAAATCGGTTGGTAGTAAGTCATCTCAATGGCTAGTCTGCTGGGAAAAAGCGAAGGGGGTCACTTCTTGGGCTTGCCGTTAAGGGTCACTGTCCTCGGCGGTGACCCAAAGCGTGTGTGTTCCGGCTAGTACTAAGCTAAGCCAAGGCTGGGAGTGTTCACAGTCGATGGTCGCCTTCCCTTATTGCTCTCCGTGGTAGGCGGTGGCGTGGGACCTGAAGATTGAGCTCTGCAATGAGGTTTAACGAAATCTTCATCCCTTCAGTGGGCAACAAAATGGTACTAACTATTCCTCAGCTTCATTTCCACAGTTTTTCATTTTTAAACGCTTGTTTACGCACAAAGAAAGTTTTCTTGGCGTTTCGCCATTTGTAGTCGAAAATTCTATAAACCATTTTGTTGATGAAGTTAAATTTATCAAAAGACTTAAATCAGGAGTTTTACTTTTAGCCTCAACCTAAAAAGCAATCTCCATAAATGATAAAACTAAAATCAATGTCTACAATATCCGTATCTGTTACCCCCCTCCCACACATGAAGCGCTAAATTCCTTAATATTTTCATTACCTGAGGAGAATTCTTTCATGTACCATAAAATTAAATCGTAGAAAAGCTTGCAAGTCAGGGAGTGAGTCATGTGTGATATATAACTTTACGGAAAGAAGACATGCTTCTAAATACGGAGCATCTAGTGCTTACATTCAGAAATCATGATTTACCAGAATATATAAAAGCAGGATACATGTGTTTATCTGTCAGGCGTTATATCTGAATCCTTTGCGATGTTTCAAGAACCAACCTTTTTGGCATTCCTACCGCGGAACACAGATATATGAGCTCGTTGTGCAGAAGTAAACCACGAAAGAACTGGATGAACGGCAAAGGAGGGATGTATCAAGATAAGAAGTGATCATCTTTTGCTTAGAAACTGCATCATCGCAACAAAGGTAAAAAAATAAATTACATGTACAGAAGATCAGAAACCAGTTGCATCAAAAACACCTACCCCAGGGAATAGCTATGCAGAATAAGATTAAAAATGCAAACATTCAGAATATATCTAGTGAAAATATTACTTTAGAAATTTCTCTTCCAGTTCGCAAACAATTTCTAATGTAATTCCATTGATTTCACGAACTGAAATTCCTTCTACTACTCCCATTCAGAAATGCGATTCCATTTGCCACTTTGCCTCCGAGAACGAAGAAAGCGATAAAAGTTTTATGGGCCTGGAACAGTAACCATTTCCGGTTTTAACTCAGCTTCGGTCAGTTGACGTCTATTGTCCCTAGCTTCTGTTCGTTTGTAATTGTAAAGATTCTTGATTTCTTTCGATCCTTGAAATCATTTTTTCCATTAAAATTCTATGATACCGCCTCTGGATGACACTTGATTATCGTGTAAGTAATTAAGGCTGTTTATTTTTCTTTAACAGCAATTTTTTATTTCTTTTTTTTGAATCTTAAATTTAAATGTGAAGTATACATTAAGCCTAAAATCTTTTCTTGTAGCATTACTTTCTTTATTGATTGGAGAGTGTAAACACGAGTGGTTTAACGGTTCATATAATTCAGTTTGTGAAATATTAATAGCAGAACTGTTTTATTTCCTTATAATTTTTAATATTATTTTATTTATTCATTACCTCATAGGGAACAAATTTTTTCCCCTAATTTTTTGCTTTACATTATCTAAATTTATTACTAGAGCATATTTTACTTTTTAAAATAATTGTAAACAATTCAAAGGGCTCTAAAGTTCAGAAAGAATAACAATATTATTTCAGATAAATAAAACTACCAATAATATTGTGAGGCAAAATATTGGCCTATGTTTAAAGATATTTCATTAAATAAATGCAAAAGATTTTAAAAGACTGAATGACTCTGCTTACGATTAAATTCATTCAAATAATCAACAAATGGTAGAGCATAATAAATATAAAAAGCCCTCAAAAAGGCTTTGAAAAATACAAAAATTGTAAACCGTTTGAAAAAATTTCTAAAAAACCAGACTACTGTTTCTTGAAAAATGCATTAAATGGATAAATGAATGGAAAAAAATTCCATTCCAAGTTAAAAAAAAAAAAAAAAACTGGGGAAAATGACTGCGGAAATCTCTTGTTCATTCGAACATACAACCAAAACGATGATATATAATTATTTATCAGCAACACATTTCTCCTAATAGCTAAGTCTGAACGGACAAATATCAAATTTATCCTCTGGAAGGAAGATGTGGTCAACATAGGCAGCTGTGTGATGGTAATTTTAATGTTTTAATTGAATAAATTTTACAAGCAGAAAAAAAAAATAAGAATATCTTGTTGAAGCTGCATTAAAAAAAATATGGCTCTTTCCATTTGAAACAATTTGTGTGTGTGTGTGTGTGTGTGATTTTTCGGGGGGGAAAAAGCATCCCAGAATTCGAAATAAAAGGTATAGATTTATAGTTTTGCGGACGAAAAAGATTTTTTTCGTATATTTATCTTTCTTGATATACGGTTAACAAGCTAAAACCTTATTTGCAATGAAGCGACTATATAAAATTATTATCAGTGGAAAAAGAATTGACTTTTGAAATGACAAACTCTGTTGCTAAAGAATATTAGCTTGATATCCATAAAAGAAAGTTGACATGTCCAGATGAAGAAATAGTTAAAATTTTTGTACCAAGTTTCAAAAGTTTTGAATTTATTTTAACAGGCAATGAAAAGCTTCTCCACTCAGAAAATATATGATCAGGGTTAAAAAAATCATATTAAGTAAAATTTTAGATTTAAATATTGCAAGCATATGCTGTAAATGTCAAGGAACAAAAGAGCACAGTCAAAAACTTATATCTGTTCCAGAAAAAAAAAATATACTAAACAGTTTTTTAATTATTCTCTGAAATTATTTTTATGCCAAATACCAGAACTTAAAATCAATTAATATACATTTCAAACATTTTATGTGTTTCTTCTGTTTTCATATATGGCTAAATTTAATAGCTCTATATAAAATAATCAACGACTAAAGAGAATAATGCTATTAATTATGCACGCGTTTTGCACAGTTTATTTAAGGAAGAGAGGGAAAAACCGAACGAAAAAGATGTAAGCAATACGATTAAGCGAAAAGCAACCATCGTATAGTCATTTCGCCCTTTTATGCTGTTTCAGGCAAATAGAAGAGAAAGCGCTCTTTTCGGAGGCTCCACTTTGATACAGTAAACACTTAACAGGATTTAACTGGTTACAAAACTGCAACATAAAGACACTTAAAAATCAGCCCAAGCCAACAACCAATATTGGAAATAAAGCATTTATAGATAACACTTTTAAGTTTTGGAAGAAGTCACCTTTATAGGCTTCGTCTCCTGGTCTGGAAGTAGATATTTCTCTTTCAAAAAATGCAGTTAAAGAAGTCAAAAATATAAAAGAAAGTCAATCACCACATTTAAATTCCGCGGCTCAATCTAAGACAAAAGAATAATCTCACCAAGATACTAACAATGAAAACGGGGCCTCTACATCTAAAAATATCACAAAATACGATTCTAATAAAACTATAGAAGGAACCTATGTTGTCAGAACAACCTACAATAAAAACGGTTTCCTTCGCTAAAGCAACTTTCAAACAGAATATGAATCAGGGTCCACTTCAGGCGTACAATTTTAAAACCTTTCATTCTACAACATCAAATACCCCTGCCTGCGACAGGTACTTATAAAAAATCACAATGTCAAAAGTTTTCGGTGAATATTTGTGTCACCCACTAGCCATTATCCTTGTAAATACGATTTCCAATTTTTACTTCGTGGAAATGTTGGAGTTTTTAAATTCAATTACTACTTTTAAAACAAGTTATATGGAAATGAAATCAAAAAGGAAGTTAGACAATTTCAACAGCTGGCTTTTAATTCTTCTTTATTAATAGGTAGGTTGTTTAATTGTAATTTGCAATCTAAACAATTTTGTTAGTGCCTTTAGATCTACCAATTGTTTGGCGCAGTATAGTCAAATCTGTCTCCTGCGCCATTAAATCCCTAATATCCAATTAAATCCACAAGAGAAAAGAATTTTTCCGGTTTGTGCCACATTCATTGACAGAACACCAGAGTAAACATTGGGGTACATCTTCCACTAGTCTTAGCACGCAGTTGATGACAATGCTAATAGAACTGAAATGAATTGTAACAGGGGATGAGAGATGGTGTTTTCATGTTTGACTCCCCCCAAATCCCCAGAGTACGGAATGGAACATCGTCACTGATGCAGAAGAAATTCAGGTTGAAAACCAGGCATCAAGAAAAATGGTGATTCCCCCCCCCCCGATACTTCTGAAGAGACCCATGGTTAATTTCTCCTTGAAAGAACAGTGACCAGATAGTACTACTTAGGATCAAGCTACATCTCCTTGCTCACCCGATTTGTATCAGGGAGTATTTATTCCAATCTCAAGTAAAAGTTGAATTCTTCTGTGTCGCAATACACTGAATCACTTAAACTCTACATTTGAAAAAGTTTTTTGTGCCAAAACAAATTCGTATGTGCAAACAGCCATTCTATTCAACAGGTTTGAGGAATGAAACTTTTTTCTATTTCCGAAAATTACTAGTAAAGGGATTTCTATTTCCGAAAATGTGCTAGTAAAGGAGGATATTTCAGCTGACAAACTGAATAAGATACACAATAAAGATTTCTAACTTTCTTTCAACAACTGGTATGATATAACATTGTATGGAGGGGAAAAAATATTATTTTGAATCCATGCAATTGCGAAATTTAAGTAAAGTTCTTGCCTTGGACATAATTCTAGTCGTCTCATTATTTATTAGATGCAATAAATATGTGCCAGTATATAATTCTTGCATATTTAATAGTAGCATTTGGTGATAAGCTAATTTTTAGGGTTTTCTATCATTTCAATTAAATCTTATGCATTACTTCGTTCGTGATTCCCTCTACAAAATATTTTTAAGCATTAACTTACGATACATTAAATTCGTGTTATTTTATAAACATTATACCCGTTCAGTTTATTATGCATATGAAACTTCAAAATGAAGTAAGACCTGTGGTATCATAATGCTCTTACAAACAAACTATCCATAAAATGCCTCTTCAAATTACATATTGTATTTCGTGGCGCTTTTGTTTTACTTTCGTAATCCTAAGCGAACAGTAAAACACAAGATATATTTTGAACGCTAAGAAAAGTAAGAAATTCAATTGATTAAATATTTGGCGAAATAATAAAAACAATTTAAATTTTGTTGCAGTAATAAAATTATCATTGAAAATTAGGCAAGATATATATAAATTTTTAAATTATCAAAATCGAGCAAAAAAAAGGCACTAAAATATAGGAAGAATTGGGAAAAAGACAAAAAAAAAATTAATTAATTTTCAAGTGGTGTTTAATTTGTGTGCTATAATATTTCGTAAGTTGTAGAAGAAAATACTACAATTTCACTTAATGTTTTGTTGAAATTTTGAAAAAATCACCTCGAGGTCATATTTTCATGATCTAATATTTTTTATATATTTACTAAATTTAATCGTACGATGTTAAGTCTTCTGGCGTGTCGAGTGCTAACAAACATACACAAAAAAAATTCACAATCTCATTTATAATTAGAAATATGAATCATTGTATCATACAGATGAAGTGAATTACTTCATTCCTTTTGTATCCATGAAGCATTAGAAAACACTAAAACCAAAGTTATTCAGTTTTTAAGAATAAATGTCAGATAATAAAAATGAAACAAAGGAATCTAAAAATATATGATGTACTCATTGCTTAAAATTATGATAAATTTAGAAAAATTGAAACTTACAAAAGAAGTTTTTTAAATAATTTTAATCGTTTTTAACAGACATTTCTCCGTAAGTATAGCATTTTCGATGGGCAATTCTCAAATAGCAGATTTAATTACCAAAATCTGTGCAATGTTAGCAAATTCTCCTGAATGCAACAAACTAAACATTAAAGGTATTGAACGCAATTTACATCCTTTACCCCCTCACACACTTTAGAGAATTTATTATTTTTGGGCGTTTTGATGTAAGCAGTCGCATTCTGAGGACGAACTTATGAATATGTGACTTCAGAGCTGAACGCCCAAATATGTATTTGAAATCGTTAAGCAATTCATATTCCATATGTTCAAGCCAATGAATTGAGTCTTAAATAAATATTGAGATTTGAAGTAAGTGGGTCAGTCATTTACTTTTTTTTATATAATTGTTTATTTAAATCTGTCTGATTCTGTTCACGCTTTTCAATCTAATTTATCTAGATTTTTAATTAAATTGTCAGTTAGTGCATTTATATATTCTATTGGGGAAAAACATTTACTTCCTCTATCTTGAACACAGTAGGATCTTTTAGTCTCCCAATATATATTTCTCTTCATTATTTTTCAGAATTTTGAAGTAGAGATTTGAATCTTAGCCTTTAATTTTAAAAAGGCAGCAAATGCTAAGAAATTATGGAGAAAGTTTTTTTTTTTTTTTTTTTTTTTTTTTTGAAAATAAGATTGCATCTTATTTAAATACAAGTCCATGTATCATTATTCATAATAATTGTACTTATCAATTCTGACTACTTTTTAAAACTACCAACTATTAACATAATATGCCATTTATATCTACTATTTTTATTAATTCATTAATAGCTAATGTGAATTGCAAGAACCAAGCAAGTCAAATAAGGTTTTCATTCTAATAAATCTGTTTCTCATGCAATATGAACTATACAAAAGCAACACTATTCCTAGTATTCTAACGCTGCCTATTGTTAGGCTGTTAGCGCATCAGGCAACTACAGGGGTAGCTCAAGGAATCCACCGATCTCCATCGGGTGGTTTTTAACTAAGAAACCTGAATCAAATGAAGCTTTTATCATCTCTTCATAAAGCGACTATCTCCTTTAAAAAAAAATCTCGCATTTTATTTTCTGTCAAAACTCCGCCTCTCATTTTTACATTGGTGTACTTGAGCTCCTTGATCCCCAATAGCTATTAAAAATATGGCCTCAATGGTCTCCATTTAACCGTTAACGATCCCACGTTCGTAGCTAATCCTTCACAATGAAAAAAATAGATTTACACTGGAAGATTTGACATTCTTTCCCTTTAAAGAATCAGTTCATTTCCTTGGAACGACAAGTAAGAAAAATACAAGAATTTTTCTTTATCTGGGCTCAACTAATACCAAGATGACCATAAGTTGAATCGAGATCGGGAAGAGGATCCCCATCTGGCAGTCTGGAGGCACTTAGCGATAGAGTGTTGCACAGTTGATGATACAGCTGGCCAGGAATGCTAATTATCAAGTATGGGAACCAAGGAACCTTACAGTGGTCAATAGGTGTTTCAGAGAAAGGGAGCTGAATCTTAACAATATAAATATAAAAGTCATATTATATAGACATAAGATTATGGGATTATCAAGCTCACAGAACAATGACATTTAAAAATCATCGATATGTATTATTCTTCAAAATGAATACTAGATCTTTTCAAATACACACTTATTTTCTTAATAAATACAGAAGATTGCCTTTATTTGCTCTTTCAAATTCAAGAGCAAACGTACGACTATAGTACCCTTTACCATCTAAAAATTAATAGTTACATAATTATATCATATAAAAAGGAATAAATAATTTGGACTTTAAGGTCTAAAAATATAATAGCTGCAATTTGAAGATATCAGCATCATAAATAGAAATTGCAACAAAAAAAGTCGAACTTGCTAAGATAACAACGTTTTCATCAAGGCTAACATATTTTTACGCTAAGCTAACATATTTTTTTGGCTAATTAATACTTCAGAAGATCACCTTAAAAAAGAAACCCTAACAAAATAATTACTAACTTTTATTTTATGTTACAAATCACTTTATTACACATTCTAAATCATATCTTATTCTACATAAGCATCAGAAAATCTAAGTGAAACTGTTTTTTTTTTTTAGCATATCCAATCCTCCCCTTTCAAAACAGAAATCTTATGGCAAAATTGCAAGCTCTTTTTTGTTTTGTTTGACAGATAAGCATGAAATCCCTGCAAAAAAGTTGATTATTTCTGCCAGATCATGAATTTGTGCAAAATAAATACATCCCAATACCAGAAGCAGAACAATCATTTGATCGAATTTCTATAGGCAACACCAAGTGTACTTTCAAGGATGAATGAAAAGCTCATGTAATTACAAACATACCCCCGTCGCTCTTTAAATTCTGATTTTTCAGTAATAACATTTGATATCAAAATTTACAACATAAACAAAACACGGTATTAAATTGATTTTTTTGGGTATAAAGAACCCTTCTTTTTTCTTTTGCATTTAAATAAAAAGTATATGAACAGTTTCAATAATTAAATGAAAAATACTTTCCAATGCAGTACCGTATTTACACATAAGATAGAAATTAGAGCTACAATTTCTTGTATCTTTCCCGAAATAATTGACAGAGTGAGTAAGAATTATACTACACACACACACTTCAAATCTAATTCAGCACTCATATTTTGTAACAATTATTTTTCTATACATTTTAAAATATCTTTCTTTCCAATTTCCTGTTAGAAGAAAAATTTCCCCAGTCTATTCAATCGTAAGACAATGAAACTGAATGGACGCGGTGTATTATTTGCCACGAGATTAATAATAAGGTCATGTGAATAAAAATTTTTATTATTGATTGTGTATTTAGATCTTGTTCATTAACAGCATATAATACGAGGCTCATGTAATCTTTGGAAAATAATTCACATCAACCATTTAATTTCATCAATGATAAATATACAAAACAAAATAAATGCAGAAAAATTGAATAGAAAATTATGAAATCATTTATTGGTATATATAAATACAAAAATATAATATAACAAGAGGTTTCACCAGTATGAAATATAGCTAACATATGTTTATAACGGTTCCCTGCACATGCATATTTCTATGAGCATAGTCAATGCACAACAATTTCAATTATTCACAAATTCCATTTCCATTTCCTAAATACTTTTATATTAAGAAGACAACGATTTTTTACAAACACACTTTTAGACAACAAGTTATAGTTTTACTTAAATAAAACAAATTCTTTAAGCTAAAATTCATCCGATATTACATCAAATGTCACATTAAAAAATATACATCATCCACATTTTCTAGATTTTATTTCGTTATACAACATTTGAATACATCATTTTGTAAAACTCTCGCTATAAAAATATTTAAATAAGTGATTTGTTCATAAGTAGAAAAATATTTCTGAAGAAGGGGGAAAAAATGTTGAAAGAAAAAATAACATCAAAGACAATGATTAGTAAAAAAAAAGGACTTCAATATCCATTACAATTATTTAATTTCGTGAATAAACGCCTGGCCTCTTCACTATTGGAATTCATATTTTAAAATATTTTTTTTCAAATAGCATAATACTTTTAAGTCAGAAAAAAATTAATGTGATTTTCCTTAAGTCATGTAAAAAAATTTCAAGCCATCATGACTTCAATGATATTCATAATTCAACGCTTCTGTAGTACTGAAACGCCAAATCATGAGCAGCCTCTGGATTATATATAGGTTGATAGTCGAGACGAAGGGTAGATTTACTACGATTGAAAAAGAATGTAGAGCACATATAATTTAATTGGTTTACATTGGGCACATCAACATCAAATCGAACAAATATGTTAACAGCATGTATTAACAGATAGATCAAGGAAAGAATAATCCAAGCCAGCCAATATGGAAACACAAAACCACTCACTTTGAAGTGCCTTGCTTCAGCATATGATCTTACGTGTTCATGTATGTCTATAATAGGGGTATCATCAGTAATAAAAAAGGCTTCACCAGAAACAGTTTCATCCTCAGCAAGTCTACTTTTAGCTCTGATATGAGCCCAAGCAGCATTGCCAACATAACAGATTTGCAAACGTTCATCTAGACTTCGAACTCTGAGATAATAAGAATTATTCTTCTTGATGTACTTCAAAACTTTGTAAATAAAATGCTTATCTTGTTCTCCATATAAAGGTACGGGACGGAGGGATATAGTGCGAAGAGTTCTTTCACCTAAAAAATATATATATTTACAAATCATAATATTCATATTTTTAATAAAATACTAGTATAATATTGTTAAGAAACTAACAAACATTTAAAACAAATTGGATTCCTTAAATATTATGAAAATAAAACTAAATATTAGTTAAAATTACAATAAATATATGAATAATCATTACTTAATAGAAAATATTACTAACCATTTGCTAACAATTTCCCACTCGCTTCCAATACAAGCTTTTCAGCTTGACACTTGGTTTCACCATATTTTCCAATCATGAAACTCGTAGGAATTGGAGTGGTGGATTCTGTTCCATAAAAAATATGTTCGGAACCACAAACCATATCAGTAGTACTAGCAAAAATTAAACGGGTTACATTTTTTTGAATGCAAGTTTCAATAACATTTCGAGTTCCTAAAATTGAAAAAGAACAATGTTGAAAGAATATTGATCACTGAACCAATAAAAAGTGATTATAAATATAACATTTTAGAAATAAGGTTCATCACAATAAAATAGGAGAAAAAATTCCACCACGGCACAATTCTAATGACAAAAATTCTGAAACACGCTTTATACAGCCAATAAAAAACAGGCAAGTTTTACGAAGTCAGTTTCTTTTAATTTTAAATATATAGCGGAATTTCTTACCTTAGGTAAGATTAATGTGAGAAAAAATAAATAAATCGGTATTATCACAAACAAAATACATTCACTTCAAAAATAATTTCATGCAGGTGGGGATTTTGAATGACACTGCTAGGTTATTTATCAGTTTGTCATAGAATTTTAATGCTGTTGCAGTTATTTGTGAGAAGATTTTGAAGGAAGGGGGAGATATCCATATAGCTCTAAAATTTTAAAATAATAAAGTAAAAGAAAAAATTTTTTAAAGTTTTCTCCAGAAGTATAAAAGCTTGTGAGCCACATAAAAGAAAGTAAATCTTATCAAGACTACAACTATGATGTCTTGTCTTATTCTGTAGTCCCAGTTTTGATCACAAATCATGTATTTCACAAAAGGTTCTGTGTTATATACATGTGTGTGTAATAGTTATAAATTAGTATCTAAGACAGAGTTGAGAAATACGAATCCTTCAATATTGAATTATCACAGGCCACTTCAGTGAACATTAGGTATTTTATCTTCATGTTATGTCGAAGTGCATTCAAAAAGGAAATTCCTCACCAGGTACCAATTATATATATATATATATATATATATATATATATATATATATATATATACTAATTATTTTGAACCTTTTTTTAAGTCAGAATGTTTTAAGTCTTTGCTAAAAAAGGAAAAGAAAAAAAAGAACATGAGAAAGTTACTTAAACCCAAATCACATTCTGTATGTCACGATTTAATTCAACTGTATTAACGTCTTATTTAAAAGCAACACTAGGGTATTTAATAACGATACTCGTCATTTTGAAATCCGGTCAAATGAGGAGGACGATATCTGAGGTAGAACTCCCTCTTAGAGCTTCCGGGCAATCGAACATGAGGATATCTGTCTCGTGAGGTTAAATTAAACATAGCCAACCATAATACAGATCTATAGAGGAATCGCTTTCCGAAACTGGTATCCTTCATCACCCAAAGCTGAGACCTTATCACTGGGCCAGTGCAACACTGAAGAGGAAACTAAATCAAAAAATCATTGCGGCCCTTAAATAATTAAAAATCACATATTGTTTAATAAACTTAGAATAATATAGCTCGAAAAACTAATGTTTTTATACGAAATCTCGTTTGCGTTAAGAAATATCACACGCATGCATGCACACACACACACACACACACACACACAAATCCACAGATTTTAAAATGTTAATAAAATTCAATATCTCCTATTTTGATTAAAGTAGTCAAAATAAATAAGAAATATATACTTCGAACAAGCATATATAATCTACTAAACAAGATTATTTAATAGTCATGTGCAGTAATTTAGGATGCTGCAAAATAGTGAAACGGGGATTTTTTATTTCCCTTTGACGACTACAAATAGGCATATATTTTCAGTTGTGAAATGTTGTTAAATAAGGTAAGAAATTACATTTTTACCCTATACGGGGAGGATGTCAATTAGAGCAATATTTTCTTTGTGCTATTATACAAGCACATACTTCTATAAGTGAAATTTTCTGAAATATTAAACAGGCCTTTTATTGACTACTATTTCGTACCTCAAACTGATTTTTAATGAGTCGCCCCAGCACAATTTTGAGAATACACATACTATAGGTTATTAAAGCGGCAAAATCAGAAAATCATGCATTAATAAATTTTAAAAATGGTTAAATAATATAATTGAAGTGTTTGCAAATCTTATTCAAAATAAGTATCTCCGATATTTAAAAACACACACACATTCTTTTAAAATTACTAGAGGTGTTCATCCCTACAAACACCAACAAAAATATCATCAATTTGTTGACAAATATCTGTTACACTCATAGGACATGTGATACATATAGAATATAACAAAACCTATAAATAAAAGTCAGAAATTCTTAGAGGAATTTCGACAGGTCCTTGTAATCAAATCCAACTGTCAGGGAATTTCATATTGAATTATCATCTCGCATCTAATCTGTGGAAGGAGGAGCACCATCTAATTGCATTTCCGCATCTGGTAGCAAAGCCAAAAGTACTTTATCAATTAGTTCAGACACAATGTTGTTCAAACTAAATGAATACATCTATCGCTAATTAGTATATTTCTATACAAAAAGGAACTAACCAATGAGTTATTGAAAATATAACACCAGGCAATGTATAGAAAATTGCCCAATGATATAACTTTTCATATGAGAAATGTTCATTTTATGGCTCCAAATAATCATGATTAGAAAGTTTCTTTTAAGGCATGATGATTGGATGCTATACTACCACACTAATATTTTGCTAATTAATAGTTTTTCTCTCATCAATTAAATTTTCTTCTTTGTCTAAATTTGCACAAAACTTAACACAAACTCTCTAAAATATTGATGGAAATATGTCAGTAAATTTTGTAGACAGAAATTTGAAATTGTGTGACCTTACATTTATGTAAAAGAAATATTTAACTCTATACAATGTCTATAAAAATTTGATTCTTTAAACTTTTTACTATTTATATTTTATTATCCATTATATTATTTATTTATACTTTATTATCATTCTGCAGAGAAAGCAGAATGCTTTCCCCCAAATGCCCACCTTCTTTAAAATTTGCTATTAGAAGTACAAATCAGGATTGAAAATTAGAGACATGGAATATAGGACTACCAACTTATGCAGAAACAAAATGTTTAAATTCACTTGTAATCCAAAATTAAAAAGGAATTATTTAATTAATCAAACATTGAATTTTCTGACACTAAGACAGATGCAAAGATTTGCCGGCACATGTCTGCATAGTTATATACAGCAAAATTAAACGACATGCTTCTCTTATTCAATGTATGCTTCACTGGATTTAAGAAGTAAGAAAGCATTTAATAAATAACATTGTATACATGCATATGAAGGTATAAAATTTTTAAATTTCTAGCAACTTTCAGAGCACATAAGTAACAAATGAATGTGGGCTGCAAAATTTAATAGTTGAAAAAAAATGAAATAGCATGCACGATATAAAATAATTTAAGGCAGAATGCAAAGCTAAAACAAAATTAGCAAGACATCAAAAATTTTTTTAAAGAACAACATTACATCTGATTATATATATCAAATACTCTCTTTTCTTGTAATTATATAAATTGTTATAGTTATATTCTATCATTTTTTTAATGCTGACAGTTAAGATAATAAAATCACTAGGAGTAAAATAGCAAATAGGATTTTATGATTAGAAATCATATAATGTTTTCATATTTTACTAAAAGTTGCATGCGTACCTAATATAAAACATTAAATTTTTAAAATGTGTATAATTTTACTATAAAAAAGGAATCTTTTCACCAGTAATAATCCATAATAAAAAATATTGGTATTTTAGAATACAAGATGATGCAATAATTAATAATCTATGCAAAAGTCTTATTAGAAAGGACATAATTCGTAATAAAGAAGTGCCAACATATCTGGTACAAAAATGGAACTTGACAGCAGGGCCCATCTTAGCTTTATTAACAAAGGGCAAAAACTTGTTTGGGGCCCCTCTCTGCTTTACTACTTCAGTTCATAAAAAAGGAAGCATAAAATAAACTTTTTATTCTATTTGGGGGCCCCTCTGATCTGCGGGTCTGGGGAAACTGCCCTACATGCCTTTGCTTTAGTCAGGCTCTACTTGCCCGGAAATAACAATGAATTGTATAAGCATAGATAATGCAATAAAAAAAATACACCAAATTTCATTCTATAAATACACTGAAATTTAGTTGAATTATAATTGTAACATACTTAAGATTTAAACTGCTTACTGGATTTCTATTCAAATGGTTCGGGTTAGTAATATTTTTCATACTTGGTTGGGATAACTGATACAGAACAGCTTTTTTTAAAAAAAAAGAAATTAGTTCTTAAAAAAATATTGAACATAAAAATATATGTAAATAAATACCTTCTACATTTGTAGAAACCAAGTCCTCAACATTTGGAAATAAGCTTGTATCAACAACTGTAGCAGCATGAATTACAGAATCGGCACCAGCCAATGCTTCTGAAAGAGCATCCATGTCTCTAACATCAGCAACATAATGTTTCATAGGTTTTGTCTCCTTATGACCTAAGAGTAAACATATTATATATTTCTGACTTAATTTTATTATAAATTCATTTTATTAAAAGTTTGCATTCATACAAAATATTCTAGTTAGTTTTCTTCTGAATAATAAAAAATATTGAATTCAAGTCACACAAATTTTCAACTATTAATAAAATACTTTTTATTCATCCACTCACGTTCAGATGCATTTTTGAAAACTTGTAGTGGATGACACTTAATGTTTTTAGTTTTTTCTTCAATTATTAATTTATTAATTAGTTTTTAATTAATAAAAATGAACCAAACTTTGTCCCAAAAATTTTTTTATTTCCCCACCGCCAAATGAGTAACACTTCAGTTTGTCCTTTCCCCCACGCTAACGAGGTTAAGCTTAACATATTTTCGACCGATTATTTCAAACGATTCAATTTATTCTCTTAGTGTTTGATACATTTAAAATTAAACATTTAATTTTTGGATTCATAATAAAGTACTTTCGAATTAGAATAAAACAGAATAAATGAAATTAAAATTTTCTAATCTGTATTGCGTTACCCCAACTGGTGAAGAAATTCACACATACACACTGTGTTCTGTTTTAGTTTCAACAGATAGGGACTTAATTTTGGTTTGGTCAGACATAATTTTTGGATAAATTTATTTATATTAATTGTAATTATTCAATTAAAAGGCTCTAAAACAAAAAAAATTCTATGCTGACCTAATGAGGGAAGGACAATTTTTTTCCATATATTAGTTGTTAACAGAAAGTTTGCAATTGTAGAGCACATAACCCCTTAGTGGCAGATATGTATTTCTCTGTAAAACAAATCCACTCAGCAGATTTTCAGAATCGTGTTATTTTGTCCTGTTCAGCTGCTTTTAAGAGAGATTCAACCGATTTTTTCCCCCTACTTTCACCTTTGACGTCGACAATGTCATATATCTATCTTTTTTCGCCACTACAACCCCCCCCTCCATTAATAATATGTTTGTAAGGGACGAATCGGTTTGAGATTAAAGTTTACAATAGATAGACTAGCAGGCGACCGAAACGAACTAATGTGGGCTTAATTATTAACGTAAAAAATTATCGTTTGCACGATACTTTATGAGTCTAAGTACTTCTTTTCTTTCACAAAAGAAAAATAATTTAGCAGACATTATATAAAAATGCCACTAAGCAATATTTAAAAAAGACCAAAGCTATTACTCTATAATGTAGAAAAATTATTTTGAATCGAAATTCATGCATAACAAAAATACTGGCAAGAAGTCTCATTACACCTAACATAATTAATAACATTATTTATCTATAATTTTATTAAGCTTTACAGGTCATTTTCAAATACTTTATAAACTACTTGAAAAATGTAATCTCAGAAATGCATAAATATGAAAAGAAAATTTTTAAAAAACTTTAATACGGCTGGTTGGAGCGTGGTTTTTATTCGCAATTAACGCTTTTGTAGAACATGAAACTGCATTATTTTATAAATATTAATTCTACAATGTGATATATATTTAGTGATTATTTAACCGACGCATTAGTTAAAATTAAAAACATAAAATTTTCAAAATCAGATAATATTATATACAGTTTCTAAATAACTACTTATTACATTTAGGATATTCTAGGGATATTTTAAATTTTCAAAAATGTCATGAGAAGCATTTTTCCTTTCATATGAAAAGGTTTTGGTTGGAAAAATCAAGGGCCTATAAAAGTAATGGAGGAAATCCGTAGCTAAAAAAATAATATATTTATTAAAGAGATCCCACATATATGATATGGATTGAACAAGTTTCTTACTTAGATATCTATAGGTGATTATTTGATAGTAAATAAACAAATATTTGTAATAAGTATTCTCATTAAAAAATGTGTATTTCGACTTACTGTATAACAGAATGTTGAATAACTAAATGGGGAGATTATGTAGGGGTGGATTCAATAAATATAATGAATTCTTTATAAAAGAGTGTTTATTGATTTTGTTGAAAACTGAACAGAAAGAGGAAATCATGGTACAGGCAGAGAGCATATGCACTTTCCAAACCTGACACTATATGATAATAAGGATTGGAATTGATAAATGTATCTTTAAATAGATGATTTTATTGCTCTTATTACACCCTGCAAAAACGAATGTACTTGCATGGTCTAAAATTAGGCTAAGGTTTTGAAAGGAAGTCAATGCTCCTGAAATTTTATGCCCAGGAATATAAAAACTTTAGAAACAATTAAAATTAATTTGAATAAAATGGGATTTAATTTTAATATTTTATTGCAAACTATCGTGTACCCAGTCAAGTAATTGGCTTCTGGTTAGATGGGGGGAGGAGAGAAAAGAGAAATTGCATGTTTCAAATGAATAATTTTACAATGTGCGTTGGTACACAATACTTTTTGAAGTTGCATTGTCTGTGAACATATAGATATTGTTTGGTTTGGCAACTCTAGAGTACTAATATATAATATTGCAAAATATCAATCAACCAAAGCTTTTTCAATTTTATGAAAGAAGAATCCATAACTTGACCCAAATTGCACAATTCTGAAGTATTAGCTCAGAGATTTGTTGATGGTAATTGCGAACATCATTCAAATTATGAATTGTAGTTCCTTACATTGAAATGGCATCTTTGTTGGAATCGCAGAAATATGAAGAATGAGAGCATTTTTACCATAGTATGGTCCTATCAAGACTGTTACTACCACGATGTTGCTGGTTAAAAATTTTTAGTGTAAGCTTTGGTTGAATGATATTTCACAACAAGATAATTGGCACGCCTATTTTTCAATTGCAGTATAAGCGATTGAATCCCAGGCAGATCAAGTGAATATAAAAATTCTGTTTCATAATTAACCGCTTCATCTACTTTCACGATAGTGTCGAGGAACTTGCATGTGATTGCTTCGATTTCATTAGTACACTAATTAACATTGTTAAGGCTATAAATATCTTTGTTCTTGGATGCAAGAAAAAATCTTTCATTCAGCCAATCATGATTCTTATAATTGATTTAAGTATTGGGGAATATTATTCAACCATTTCTTCTTTTGATGTCATTAAAATGAAAAAATTATGATGACAATGAAATTCGTCATACACACTTAAAAAATGAAATTACCCAATTTGTTCACATAGGGTCGCTTATCAAATAACCGTATCTCGCCACATTCTGCATCGTTTTCTTGCAAGAGCTTTACAATGTGCTGACCTAAGAAGCCACTCGAACCAGTAACAACGACAATTTCCCTTGTTAGAGGCATGACGACCTATGGTAAGAATCCTAGAAAAGAGATTAAAAAAAAAAACATTTAAAAAAAATCACTGCCTAGCAATTCTTATTGCTGACAAATAACAGTTAAAACAAATTTTACACTGTTATTCTAACCAACACATATCAGCCATTTGACCAAGCAAATGTCCCAATGTTACACCAAATGATAAAGAAGTGACAATAATTCAAAAGTTAATAATGCATTTAAGCAATTTAAAACAGGAAATTTAAATACAAACAAATTTTTAAAAATCTATTTAAAAAGTATTTCATATTAGTAGTATTAATGCTTCAACACATTCCAATCTCATTCCAAAAAGAGCCTACAAATAATCATAAGTTATTTTACTGAACTTGTGCCCTTTTGGGATTGTGATGATAAAACTAATACACTAGGAACTGATTAGGAGCAGGGCCTGACTATGGCAGGGGCAGTTGCCCCGGGCCCCCACATAATTGGGGGCCCCAAATCGAATATAAATATTTTACATTTCCTTTTTGAATGAATCTTCTTCATTACTAAAATAGTGAAGCAAAGTGACCCCCAAAGAAGTGTTTGCCAAGGGCCCCAACTAGGCTAAGTCGGCCCCTGATTACGAAACTGAATTATTAGAAATAAATTTATCTAAGTGCTAAAGAATAGAATGTCTTAGTATTGGGTCGTCATTTAAGATCAACATGTTTAAAGTGATATTTCATTGTTATCTGAGACATGAATTTCCAAAACGATTTATATTAAAATTTGTTTGAGCTCATGCCAAATTTAATTTCATAGCACGTAAGGAATTTTAAATTATGCTCCTAAGTTGACAAAGGTTAAATCAAGTAAATATTGCTTTTTCATTTTACATAATAATTTAGTTATTCTAAACTTCATTAGAAATAATGTAGTTATAACACTAATGCACATTAAAAAATCATTTTACAAAAATAGTGAATTTTTGAAGTAGTATTTGATTATGTTGATAGAGTTAAAAAATAAAGTTCAGCTTTTATAGAGAAAAGTTATTATGCTCTATTTCATAAAGGATATTCAACAAAAGGGAAAAGTGAGACTTTCACAAATTACATAAGATGGATCAATAATCCAAAAATGGTTTTAAAAATCTATTAGTACTCATTTCTAGTACTTATTTTTTGATATAATTATGGAGATCAAATCTTGTTGTACTATAAAATTGAAGTATAAAGAGTTATTGCAATCAAAATACCTCTTATTACAAGTATGATAAAGTGCCAGTTTCTATATGGTATAAATAAAGAATTTTAAGAAACTTAATGTAAAAACTTGGATTTTAAAACAAACTTTTATACATAATAAAGAACTGGACATTTACATCACAGTAGGAACAAAGTGAAAATAAACAATTAAAACAAACTTCTGCAAATTAATGATTAATCTTCCTCAAAATTTCACCCCATAATAGAATCGGAATTAAATTGCAAATGCAGCTAACAGAAAAATTGTTGGAGTGGAAGTAAATATCTAATCTGAATCTTTTCATAAACTTCCAATAATTTTACAACATCAAATGATATAACTTATATTTCAGTTAATTAAACATTATAGTGATAACAATGCTTGATTTTATTTATTTTATTTATTTTGTATTTAAATGGTGTTTACTCAGAATGATTCTACAAATATAATAAAAGTAATTTTATTAATTCAAATTTTAAAAAAATTCTTTATCTCAATATTAATAATAAATTGTACATAGTAGATTTATGCATAATACAGATCTTCAATGAGATAAGATTCCAAAACTGCAATAAACAGAAACCCAAGGAAGAAACTCTAAAAAGAATCTAATACCACTGCCGTAAGGAACTTCTCCAAAATCTTGTTGATAAACTAATTCTCAATTAAAAAAAAAAAACGTAAAGCTATTTAACCAAAAATAAAGTTCCTTTCCTGGTGTATAGCAAAACACCATAGTTTCTTAATTTTTATGTAAAATCTAGGAAATTTCATAAGGAGTAGCAACTTATTTATTATATCTGAAATTAACTAAACTTTCATATTTTCCTATTCTTAACTATTATTTTACAACACTTTTTTTTAAAGAAAAAAATTTAATGTGATTTCTATACAGTTTATTATTATTCACTATGTTAACAATACTAATAGACATAACTTCATTTAAAATATTTCCAGCTAATTTTTCCCCATCTGAACAAACTTAAAAATGTAGACATCAATATCAATAAATCTAAAGAAAATTGCATAGCACATAAATTTTTCACTTTACACACACACATAAAAAAAAAAAACTGAATACACAAGTTGTTTGTTTTACTCCAATTTTTACATAAATTGTATTCAACTTATAAATTGATATATATTGCATTTACAAAGAATTTCAGTACTTACCACCCAAAACTACAAAGAAACTAAGTAAAATACTTCTGGAACTTTCTTTAAAACCTTTGAGAACAGAAACTAAAAAAAAAAAAGTAAATATTACTTAACTTTAAAAGCTTATATTTATTTATATTATATTATATATATCAGAGCATCAAAGAACAGGGAAGAAAAAACAGAAATAACACCAATTAAGAGAAGAAAATAGATATAAATATTAATCTCAAACATCAGTGCAAACAATTTTATTTTAAAAATGAATTCTAGTTTAAAACAATTAGCATAACAGGAATTTTTTATTACAGGTTCTTAAAACTATGTTATTTTAAAACATGTTTCAGAAGATTTCTTATACTTGTTTGAAGTATCTTTCCTACAACTTGCATTCTAGCATGAAGGAGAGTTGATGTTTTTGTTTTCATAAAGTAAAAATTTTAAATTATAAAAACTGAAATACAAGAAGAAAAAAAAGAAGTTTTAAAATCCTTTAAATGAGGAAAATGCAACTATATCATACAGACATATATACAAAACAAAACAGTGTTTCTCCTTCATTTTTTTCATTATTTAAACAACAGAGTAAAGCCTTTTCAGATAAGAGTCTGCATACTCAGAATACATCACAAAGTGCCTGGAGTAAAGTGGAAAAGCCCACGAGGAATATTTCCTCCAACAAGTACCAGCTTTAATATATGCAAACACAAGACAGCATATTTTTTGCTTTACAGTATAATGAACTCAAATATGTATTTTTGACCACTTAAAGCCAAAATTGGACACAGACTCTTGATTATAAGATTGCATTCTAAATTTCATTTATCTAAATTGTAAGGCTTTTATGTTATCACATTCATACTTACATGAATATCAAACTGACAGATTGTCAATCTCCAGATGATCTAATCTAAAATTTGATGCTTATCTACAATTCTGAAGATAAAACTGTGTACCAAATTTTATCCACCTAACTCCACTTTTTTTTCTTCTTCTTTTCCTTTCTTTTTTTTTAGTTATGATATTTATATATGCATGGGCAAACAGATTTTCTTTTAAAAGAATTTCATGTAAAATTTGATGATCAAAATCTACAGAATTGATGTTTTGATCACATATCATATTTCAACTCCTTTACCTGATACACTTTATAATTATGACACTTAGAGATAAATAATTTAAAGTAAGCCTTTTTTTATTATTATTACTGAAAAAAGATCTAAAAGCATAGAAATTCATCATAATCTAGAGGTTGATTTTTTTTAAAGATAACAATGTTTTCTCTCAGTGTACTTTGTATATAAGAAAATTAAAAACATCAATACATGGTATTACTCACATTGAACTAAACACAAGACAAAAATCAACAATGAGAAATCCTAAATAAATTATATGAATTAGGCAAATGCTCATCTTATGATATTTTAATAAAAGAGAAATTTAAATCAATAAAGACCCAAGGAAAAGAATATTTTAAGAGAGATAAATTTATATTTATGTTTTTTTATAACTATTTCATAAAAGTGAAATTCATAAATTGTATGAAGCTAAAGGTACCCAAATTTTTTACAAATTTTCTTCAATGCAACTAAATAAAACCATCTTAATTTCATGAATATTTTATAAAAATTTATTATTCCTTAAAAATTAGGTTTCTCCATATATTTAAAAAATATTGCCATCCCTGTAAATAAAATTAGTTTAGACAGATTAAGTCATTTTATTTGTTTCCGAGTTGCCAAGTGTCATGAATAATTAAATTTTACATTATTCTTTAAAAATAATTATTAACTAATAGAATAAAATATAGTTTTGGCAGTCTTTAAAAATCTTTTGGAGAAATTATTTCTAAAGGTAAATTTCTTTTACACTTAGTAATATGCTTTATATTATACACACACACATACTTGGTATTCCAAATGCAAATATAAGTCACAATTTTACTTTCTGCAATTGGTACTTTTACCTCATAGCTGTCAACATCTGATTTGATATAAGTTGAAGAGAAATAAGATACAATACATTAGAAAATTGGCATGTGTCATCTTAAAAGGATTTTTAGAGGAATGCAAATAAAATGTTCTCGCTTTTTGCATTGTAGTTTTGAATATCTGTTTATTTCAGTAGTAACCATATTCAGAAAAAAAAAGAAACCAAAACCTTTGAAAATATCATTATTCATTCTCTACATCGATAATTTATAAAGTGAGATATAAAATTATATATTTATTGGATCATAGGATATGACAACTCTCAGTACAATTCAATTTTCATCTTTCCCTTTAAAAATAGAATAGTGTTCTCAATCAGCCTTAACAATTTTCATTCTAGGATAGTTAAGTAAAAAAATTTATAACAATAAAAGTATGTATTTTTGCATTTTAGAATTAAATTTATGGTATGAAAGAAGCCAATTTCAAATCAAGATAATAGTTATTATTCTAATAAATATTTATAGTTCATTAACAAATTAATGCCATTTTTGAATACCATAGATTACTTCAAAATCGCTGGGATATTCGGGAACATATCAGAGTAATTATGAATATTTGGATAACCAAGACTGGTTAATGAATAAATTAGAAAAAAAATTAATTTTTAATAAGCCTTCCACAATATGTTTATACACTTACATACATTAAAGGCATGTTTCTTATCTCATTTGATCATTTCCAAGTCAAAAAAATAATTCTATAAAATCATTCCCAATTATCCTACTTCAGCTATAACCTTTATCTTGTTATAAGTACTTTAAATTTTACAATCATTACTGAATTAAGAGATAAACCGAAGAAAAGAATTTAAAATAAATGAATAGATGGATTTTACAATACATATTTAAAAAACTCTCATTCTTATCAATCGTAAATATATATAGCCTGGAGTAAAATAAAAACTAGAAATAGTAAGTTAAACTTAATAATTCTCTTTAAATAAATCACTACTATTTCCCAGAATGAAAAAAATAATAAAAAGTTGTTTTCATGGAATTTCCTTCTTTTGAAATATATATGGTGATAAATTATGCCATAGTGATAGTGATTTTATAACAGAAAATGATTTTGTTTATAAGGAATTTGATCAGCATGATTTGGAAATGTTAAAGAAGACTGCAGAACACTTAGCATCAACACCAAGTGATAAACACATGCTTTGAAAAATGAATGAAGGTATTGTACTTTCAAACAAAGGATGTGAATTTCTACAATATTTCAAGCATAATAATAGCTTTGTAAATTATTATGATATATATGGTTTAATGGAAGAATTGAAAGTATAACACAACAAACCATTATATCTATTGATACTACAAGTGTAGTCTTGATAATTTATTCAGGTTACTACCAATATATATCATTAAAATTTTGTTAGTGCAGAACAAACTTATTAGGTTTTTGCATAATCACATACTATGAAATTATATGCACTGACCTTAAAGTAAGTTTCTTTTGCAGTTAGTAATGCAGGCGCATAAAATAACCCTATTATCTGTACATGTTAAATAGCACAGGACATGAAAAGCTTGGAGCGGAAAATAAGGATTATGTCAACCCTTGGACTTTAAAAAATGTT
Source organism: Argiope argentata (assembly GCA_026289955.1). Classification (NCBI taxonomy): domain Eukaryota; kingdom Metazoa; phylum Arthropoda; class Arachnida; order Araneae; family Araneidae; genus Argiope; species Argiope argentata. Next base: position 9,562,825 of record JAOUZG010016587.1, on the reverse strand, counting down.
TGACAGCAACTTCAGAATCAAAGTGTTTTTTTTTTAATTAAAACCCTCTTGATAAGTTCCTCAAATTTTTTAGTGATATGAATGATAAACAAGGATAGCAATTCTAACAAGATAACTGAAAGTCATGGAAGGATAGATAGGATGAAAACACATAGCTTATCATTGCTGGAGCATTTGGCTGAATTGTCAATTAACTAGATTAACTGCCACAATTTGATTATTATTTAATGGATAATAATAATAACACCTTTGTAAGGATAAAAAGAATACATTACATTCATTAAATTTTTTCTTCATTTAATATATACAATTTACAAACTTTTTTTAAAAAATGGAAGTACTAAATATTATAAAAAGCTGCAGCAAAAGGAAATATATACATATTTAAATTTATTAATAAATAAGATTCAGATTTAAGTCAACAAAAGCTGTATTTCCTACAATAAATAATCAAAAAAAATTAAATTTTTTAACATGTCATCCATAATATATTTAAAAAAAAATCCAGAAATATTTTTTAAAACACTTCAAGTCAACTCATAGTATTTTACTATAAAAAATGTACAGTTATATAGACAAAAAAGGAACTAGTTTGAAATCAAAATGAAATTTTAAACATTACCAATTCAGATATAAATGCTAAATAAACTCCAATACATCTGTAACATAGTATAAAAGAAAAACAAACTAAAACCAATCCTAAAAAATAAATTTTCTGGATAGCTGAAAACCATTTGAAATTGTAAAAAGTGCTAGAATACATTTTAAATGATACCAAGATTGAAATATTACATATTACTTACAATAAATTATATACATTTTGTTAATATTTCCTAAATATTAATACAAGGAGATGCAAAAATTTAAAACAACAAAATATACTTAATAAGACAAAGCAGATTCTGTTAAAAAAGCAAAATTATTTTTTATGACAAGGCCAACAAGGCAAATTGGTTTTCTCACTTAATACACTTTAATAATCAAATTAAATCTCTCAAAAGAAAGGGGGAAAATAACTATACGTTCTTTTTTTTAAAAAGAATTTTTAAGAAGATTTTAAAAAAAAAGAATTTAAAGAAGGAATTTTTAAATAAGATTAACTTAAACTTGACAGTTTTTATATAGGTAACATTTTAATTCAAAGTCACATTTTTTTTCTTCAAAATCTGAAATACTACTTACATTATTCTTGTTATAATTTAAACTCTGAAACTTAATATTCCAAAAAAATATTAGTTATTAATTTGAAAAATAAAAAAATTTAAAATCTTTCGTGTACCTTTTTTTCATAACAAGTCATGAGAGTAAAACAATATTCTGAGAACTAAAATAGCATACAATTTATTAAATGAGAGTTATTTCTGACAAGTATAAAAAGATTTTACGATAATGAACTCTGACTCAAGCAACGCCACGTAAATGTTAACGTTGCTATGCGACCAGATATATACGAGAGTGCTCCGATACTAGTATCTCAATCACAACCGTTATCCCTACATGATGGGCGAATCCATTGTAAATCTTATATAGCCGAGGTAGGGACGGGTAACGGGAGGAGAACTAGGGATAAAAGTGTTGTCAGTTATATCTTGAACACATCATTTTTCCCGGTTCATTTGAATTCTTTGTACTGAACACAAGAAAAACGTAGTTAATACCTTATAAGTGAATGTGATTTTAGATCATATTTCTAAGTTAGAAACATTGTTGCCTCACGTGTAAGAGAGAATTAAATTTTAATTTTCCGTTTATTGATGTCTGCTTTTAAAGCGCTACTTCTTAACCTTGTAAACACCAAACCAAACTGAAAAATGTCTGTAACTGCGGGTTTGTCCGAGCCGCAGATGTGTCTCAGTATCACATTTTTCTTAGTATTTCATTTTCCTTCTAAAACGGTAATTTACTAATTTTACACGAGACAGTATCAAATTAAATATTAAGATGCTGAAAAATTATGAGATGTTCTGCTATATAGTTACTAAGCTTATTAATCCAAAATTTTATCAATTTTATAATCATTTCTAGTAATAATACGAATAAAAACTTTTACTGCTGTTATTTTGGAATGTGGAAAAAAAATTAATTAAATCTCAATGTTACTGCCAGAGCCGATCTTCTCTATGAAAAGGCCAGGGTGCAAGGAATCATTTGGAACCTTAAATTATTTGTAAAATAAATACAGAAAATTACTGACACGAACACAAATTACAATTGTATGTTTATTTAATGAATAATAGGTTTTCTTTTAATCATTTTAGAAAAATTACAATTTTTTGCAATTTCTTTTTGGATGCTGAGTTAACAAGTGCATTTAAACGTTATGCAAAGATGCAGGACCAAAACAATTCTTTATTAATTTTAATTTGTTGAATGAGTGCTCGCCATTTATTATTGTAACTGGCAAGGTAAAGAACAGTTTGAACACAGTTAATACATTTAGAAATTCATTGTAATTATTATTTAGTATGTATTGCAATATGTGCTGTGCGTTATTTACATTCCTTTCATTCAAAATCAAATTCAATAAAAAAAATTTCTCGGATTAGGTTTTCATTTACATCTTAGAAAACGTTACAAAGTTTTGGCATTTTTCTAATTCGTGTTCTTTTTTTTTTTCTTTTAAGTTTTTTATATTAATGATTAATTTGAAACACTTTTAAGTCTCTCTTCTCTCTGTACAATAACAGTATCTATTAGAGTTTAAAAAAAATAACATTTCAATTCCTCAACCGGGTTTTCTGTAATTCCATCTTCTATTGTAGTTGAAAATATTCCAAAATATTCAAATCACGAACTATAATTTTTGCTTCGTCTGAAAATTAAGTTACATTTTGTTCTTACGTTTTGAATTTTAGTTTTAATTTTATTGACTAAACTAAAAGCTAAGTCAAGAACAATTGCTTTTGCTTGAAATATTTTATTGATGGTGCCAATTTTGTGCACTATTGCAAACTTACTATTAAACACAAAATAAATGCCATGTCTCGTATTGAATCCAAATACTGCTGTATTATTGTCATTTGCATCAAAAAATTAATCTGGGGCATTATAACTTTTTTTTTTCAATATATACGTTTCTCTAAGCGAACCTATAGCGACTTCCCAATGAGTGCTGCATAATGATTTAAGAGTAATATTCAAATGCTTTTGTAGAATCCCCCCCCCTTTTTTGCATAAGTAGCAAATAAGCAATATAAACGGTACAATATCCAAAAAAATTTACATTATATACACCTGGAAGTGGCATCACAAATTAATAAATTAAAAAAGCGTGATAGATGAAGCATATCAAGTGCCCCGGAGTTTAGAGAAATTATTCTAGATTGTACATCTTTATATTTCCTTTTCATGTTGCTACTGTTGTATACCTGTCCTCTACAATACATAACATATAAATTAGGCTCACTTATTATACTTACTATTTCCTATAGAGCTTTTTGCTAGTCCTTCTCCAGTGACATCAGTTATTTCAATAAACCCTGTAAATGACTCATTTATACTTAATCTTATCTCTTCAGGATTTAAATACCTAATAATGACTTAAAGTATATTTTTTGTGCGAAATATCAGAAGCAGAATCCACTTGGATACTATAATACATAGCTGTCTTTAAATCCCTTCCTCTCTTCTTTCCATTCCAATTTAACCAGTAAGGACATTACTTTAGTTCTTGATCATGCTGGGGACCGGTGCATAGCATCCGTCGCACTCCCCAGATGACCTTCCCTTGTTATTGCTTAAACTATGAATTTGGCTGTTTTAAAGCTTCAACATTGCAATGTGAGCTTCAAATTCCTTTTTACATACTTAGCAAATCAATTTTTTTTAATAAATAAGTAGCGATTTATGCAAATTATTCTAAGATTCTAATTGCTTACATTTTCTATTTGAAAATGCTCACCTCTTTCCTTGTGCATAAAACAAGTTATACTATTCTTATATTCCATAGAATAAAAGCATAATTGAATTTTATAATATTATATATGTATATATAATTCTTACAAAAGAGATTCGTTTTTTTTCTTTGACTTAATGTAGTTCCAAATTTTTTTTATATTAATAAATAGTAACATTTCTCAATACATTTTTAATGCTCAGTATACACGATGAATATTTTATTTTTTAAGAGAATTTGATTTATAACTTGTATCGCTATTCCGAAAAATGCACTTAGAATTTAACATCCCGGTAATTGAATAAAAAATATTTCTTCCATCCAAAAATTTTCTAAAATGCAAAGAACTATCAAATTTTAAATATATAATTCAATAAAGTAAAATCGGATATAGTTTACTTAGAATTTGATATGCAGGTGTTGATTATCACTTATACATTAATTTATAAGCGTAAGGTGGAGTAATCAGTGATTTTTTAAATACTACTCTTCAGCATAGTATTATAATTGTCATATTACTATGAAAAGTAAATTGCTTTATGCCAATAATAATAATACAATTAAAGATTAGTATTATCGATTCGGGAAAATTGATACCAGAAAATTATGGGAAGGATAAAAAGGTAATTCCATTTAAACTTGTTTAACCCATGATGAAATTAAACTTACTCATTCCATTATATTTTTAAATTACTTCCTTTAGGGAAAAAAGTCTCCAAAATATGACTCGTAAAACTCATCAGCGCCAATAGACATTTTAAATTTCTGCTGGCGGACATCTCCTGACCCTATGAGGTACTACACAATAGGGAAAGGATTTTATAAGACAATTAGAGTATTGCTGAAAAGTTTACTCGAAGGAAGGAAATCCTGACTCGCCTTTGGTATAGCACTGTAGCGACCTGTAAAAGAGAGTGAGGGGAAAAAAGAAAAAAAAAAAATCTGAAGCCGTACTCTGACGGCCTTTATGAATATAGTCGTAAATCTTCCAACTGACCCATTGTAGGACCATAGCCGGCTACGAAAGTCGATCCTGAGCTTGACGAAAACCGTCGATAAAATAAACAAAAATCAAAGAATCCCGGAAAACTATAAGAGAGGGGAAACAGGGGCCAAATGCGTCGGTCTTAAGGTGCACACAAGTCGTCGGAGGACAACTTGATATAGCAGTTTGTAGTTTTAACATGTACCACAAAGTTTAAACTACAATTTATTGTTTCAAAAGGTTTAAATTACGGTGTGAATGTAAAGGTAATGCGATATTGATATATAAATTCCATAATATATTGTATGAAAATGAAGCAAATTATTAATTTCATATATGTTGGTTTATATTTGGTCATTATATTATCCTTGTACTTTGTAGTTTTAAATAAATGTATGTTAAATTCGTTCAGAAATAAATCATATCTTTTATATAACTTAAAGTGATAAACTAACATATTCATATCTGAAATGTATGCAATTAAAACAATTCATCAATTGAAGTAGCACATTTTATCAATAGAAGACACATCTAAACCTAATAGCCCAGATCTTGGTTATTAGAAAAAAAAAATAGAATAAGTAAAACATTAATATGAATCTAGAAAAATAATTTTTTTAAATGTTATCCAAAGAAACCAATTGTAATATGAATAAACTGCTTTTTAAAAAAAAACTCATTAAAAAGATCATTCTTTCTCTTTCTGTTTAGTTAGAAATAAACTTAAATGGGATTGGCCGATCAAGACAAAAGAAACAATAGCATTCACATCAGAGTAGTTTAAATAAATGTGTTATTGGTTGAAGTATTCATTGTATAGATAGAAAAGTCATCACTTGAGAAACAGTTTCCTTACATGGTTTTATAGTGTATTTTAAGATTTATTATTATGAAAATCAGAAATACTGTTTAATAACCTCATCATTATTATACTATATTCCAATATATTTATGAATACTTACTGATCTAAACATAATGCATTGAAGTTTCAATAGATTTATAATATATTATTCTTTATTAATATCTGGAGATGTTAAATAACATTTTTGATACTGCTTTGTTAGCCTCTTCTAGAAGAACAAAAAACCCAATTATTTTAGTTTATAAAAGTTAGTAAAAATTGTTGGTTAAAAAGTTAGTAATTTATTTATATAAGCATGAATCTTCTTCATACATGAAATAAAACCATACTTCAACATTTTATGTTTTATAGATAAATGAAATTTTTCACAGCAAATTAATCATACATAAATAATGGCATTGTTGTAAATTTAAAATATTTTCACTTGATAAATTTATCTGTTCATTTATTGTTATTTGAAAATGAGTTGAAGCTGATAACAATTTAAAGTTGGAAAGAATATATTTTTGCAATGATATATATTTATATATGCATACTTTTAAGCAAAACTATTTGAAATGAAATTTCTTATGCTTCATACAAAGTTATACTCAGTTACATAAAACTATTTAAGTTAATTTTTTGCTAAACATAACAGAATGTGAAAGATTTTTTTTAATACTGTTTCTTTTCAAATCAAGGTTTGTTTCTTTTAGCTATTAAGTCATATTATGAAGAGTGCCATATCCATACTTGAGGCTTTGTCCATATATTTTGAAACACACACACACAATCTTGAAAGATTAATAATGATGGTCTTATTGATTAAAGAATTGTTCATTCATTGAATTGAAACCTATTTTGACACTCTACGAATAACAGTCATAAATCTTTACTTGGCAAAGAGAAATTAAAAAGTGCATTTTTAGACCAATAATGTGAACAGGAATGATATAGTGAAAATAAAATGGTAGATGTTCTTAGAAACCATATATGGTACAAAAATAAATGCTTCAATATTTAGGGTACTTCAATATATATATATATATATATAAATTGTAATTTTAAAATAGAATAATATACTTGGTGCTGCATGCCTGTTGCAATAATATAAAAAAATCCACCAATTTACACAAATTAATAAAGCTTTATTAGATTGCCAATATATTACTTTATCAACCATTTATTAGAATACAGAAAGGTCATGAAATAAGTTTCTCCATTTAGGCAACTACAAGTAACGAATAATAGGAAATCATTTCATATATAATCCATGGAAGGCATAGAGAAATAAATTTTGCACAAAAAGGAATCAAAAGGAGCAAGTACAATATACTGTAAAAAGAAAAGGGCAGAACACTGAAAATTATCAACATGAGTCCTGGGACCTTTTTGTTTTGTACCAGTTAGATTTCTTCAATAGTATAAAAAGCAGGCAATGCTTTTATGAATATTTTTTCAGTTTTCATATTAATTTTGCATGAATTTATATATATATTTTAAACCTTACCTTGCAAAGAACAAATAACATTAATGTAAAAATGCATTCTTCTATCGCATGTTCAAAGAAAATTCTTTTCATGATATTTTCAAAAAAAAAAAAATCAGCAAAGAAGCAAGTATGCCCTAATGTATTAACAATCACATAAAAAATTAAGTATAATTTAGTTGCAATTGCTGAAAATACCTAAAAGAGTGAAAAAGCTCTTTTCCTGGCTTATACATATTTATTTTAATTTGAAATTAAATACACTTGTAGTAAGTATTACTTTTATTTAAGCAATGAAATATAGGACACATTTTTTTATGGATCAGCTAACTGAAACTAAGATAGTCACATAAATACCGCAGATGACTCTCTGGATTCTTTGGTTAAATGTTACAAACATATATTCTGGCTCATATATTATAATTATACTAAATAAGTTATTAAATCAATAGAACTTTCTTTCAAAACTTGATCATTATAAACTTGATTAGTCATTGAAATTCCTAAAAATTCAGTAAATTACTAATATACATAAAAATTAATATTCTATAAAATATTTATTGCCAGCAACATCTTTTTAGTATCATTTTTAGTAACATATGAAATGTTACAATTTTTAAAACTTCACAAACAAATCAAGGCATCAAAAAAATCTTTGTTATCTGGATAGGTTGTACATCATATCTAATTAATAAAAGATAAAGAATTACAGATTTATTTAAAAAAATCAATTTTCAAATACTTAAAACCTAACATAATTTTTAAAATTTAATTTGTGATGTTTGACTTTAAGAGGTAGAACAAACTTACACCATAGGGTATATTAAAAGAATAGAATGAAAATAGTTTCATTTTAATTTTTTTATCAGTAATTTATTTTTAAAAAAATGGGAGGAGATTCTGTAAGAAGAAATATTTTTGTAATATTTTATTATTGTTAAACAAAAAAAATTAATTAACTAATAAGTTTCAGTTAATACTCAAGAAACAAAGTTGTAGTAAATCTAAAAAATTCAAAGGAACCTAAATTAAATGTGAATACAAGCAATCTAACTAAAATCTGTTTTAAATATTTGCATACTAGCCAATTTTTATAGAATGGTTGAGATGATGCTATTTCTGTTTTTTGTTAGTTTCCTTAATGATTTCTTATCAAACTTAAGATATGAATGGCTACTGAGCATAGGACATAATATACTATAGGTTAACATAGGAATCATCAGCTATTTGTATGAATTAAATGTTTATTCACATAAAATATAAGAATGTTACTTACAGTGCTAAAGTACAGAAAATAAAAATGCTCTCATCCATAAGAATTTACTTCAATTAATAATGAAAAATCTTGATTCATTAATATTTGACTGAATCAGTCCAATAAATATTGTCAGAACACAAGAGATATTGGAAGCAGAATATTTAACCACATAAATTTTACAAAAAATAATTAATTAATTAAATTACGCACAAAAAAAGAAAACCACTGACATAATTTTTAAGAATGTCAATTCTAACTACCAATACAGCAATTGCTTTTGAATAATCAATTTTTTAACACTTAGTATATTCTAAAATAGTCTTTATATCATTTTCTAAGCATACAAGCAATATACTCAATATTTTATATAATATTTTTTATCTCCTTTAAAAAAATACTTTCAATTGGATGATTATTTTTTGAAGTTATATAAGTGCAATTATCTAAAAGAAAACACTTAAAAAATAATCATGCAATGACAGCAATTATGCCCGAAAGTGCCTTAAACACATATGGCTTTATCCTATAAGAACATGTTTTGGAAATAGGATTTTGATATTGCAAAAAATTGGCTAGAAATAAATATCTTAAATTTGGAAATTAAAAAATACAAAAAAATATAAGGAAACAATCCAAATGTTAAAGTTTAGACATTGAATTGCAATTATCTACATTTAACTCAAATCGCAGTATGGAAAATACTTCTACAAGAAGATTACAGCTAGAAGCTTTTTCTTCCCCCACCTTCTTAATATTTCTTATCTTACTATTCATCAATGCATTTTGCGTGGCCAATTATGGATTAAAAATCCAACTTTCAGTAATCTTAAGTTATATTTTACAATTTAAAGTGTTCTAAAATCATAACTTCAAATTATCAATAACTAAATAAAACAATTATTTTGGTTTTATAAATTCATAATAATGCATTAAGATAAATTAAAGCAAGCAAAAAAAGTAGAGCTTAGAAACTATAGAAATAGTCACAAGCTATTCTGGATGAGTAAAGATAAATATAATCATTTACAGAATAATTTTTTCTTCCAGAATAAAATATTGTATTCAAACAATCATATTAAAAAGTTAAGAAATAAACCTTTTTTTTTTTTGCAGTGATAGTGCCTATAAAATGTTAATGGGGGGGGGGGAGGATGATGCTTCCATATTATTCAGAAGTTTTTCTATAAAGAAATATGTGTTAAGACATATCTATTAAATTATTTTGCTTAAATATATGCTTAAAATAATTATTTCCAAGATGACATATCAATAGTAATATTCTCACTGCCATAAATACTTTAAAATACAGTACTATTAAATTCTTTTGCTTGAACATATCCCCAATTTTAATGATATTTTATCAATTGAAACTTCATTCCGAAAATACTTTTAAATACAGGTTATTTATATCAGGTTATTCAGATCCCTGTAAAAACAACATTAGAATTGATTTAAAAAAAGCAGTAGAATTAAATAATTAAAGATCACTCGAAGGAAATAAATAAAATCAAACTTTTTCTTTATATTGTGTAATTAACTATCTCATTTTTCTCCTGCTGTCTCAATTATGATTTAATACACAAAGTAAAGCTCTAATACATGCAACTTATATCAAATAATCATCAATTAGATAGATGAAGTGGATGTTTTAAAATTTAACTATCACCCTTTAAATAAGATTAAGGATTACTAAAAAATATTTTTAAGCTCCTTTGTAGACGCATTTTTTCGAAAAAATTGCCATATTTTGGTTGACAAAAAGAAAAAAAAGAGTAATAATACAACTTCACGTTTACTAATAAATTACAACGCTTATCCCTTGGACTCGACCGTTCTTACCTCTTTAAAGTACAGCTCACGATGGACAAGCCCATCCCATAAGAATAAGGGTGACGATTGAGATGCTTGTCGATCACTGATCTGGTGCGCGGTTGCAAAGGGAAAAGTTTTAGAGGAAATCCTAGGGCAAGTCAACCGTAGGGATATGGACAAAAATTCATTTCTGATTGACCAATCCCGGCTCGCTAAAGTATTTCGCTACTTATATGAGTAATGTAATCGTGCATATGATTGGCTGCCGTGCAAACGTGCCTTATTGTGTATATTTACATTTCGGAAATCATCACTACACGTATATCAAATTCTCTCTGGTTAATCTTTAAAACAATGCTTCTCTCGCTTTAAATAGCGGTTGGATTTTACAAAGAAATATGAAAGAACTTTTTTAGCTGGCGTTAATGTATTTAATTATAAAAATCTTTTTTATTTATCATGTGCATAATATTATATTCACATTAACTTCAAAGTGCATTTGTATGTATTACCAAGTAAATATCATAGATAAATATTTTTTTTTCAATTTTTTTCACCGGTTTTATTCTCTAGTGATTTTTCTCCGCTTTCAGAGCATGAAAAGAATGCTTTCTATCAATACCATTTTTTACAAGTTTTAGGTCATCATTTTTAACAATGATCATCATCTTTATATTCATATTAATCATCAGAACTTCAATGCTGCAGCTATCCACATTTCATGAATTTTAGTTTCATTTTTTAACTAAGTATTTCTATTATAACACTTAGTCCCCTTAAGCCCGACAAACTGTAAAAACTAATTTTACTTAATTGCTATATGATAAATCTGACACTTCACCTGATTAATTAAGCAATGTCATTTTTAGTTAATTTATTTTACATTGAAATAGAAATATGAGGGAAAACATACTCAAATATTGAACATTCAACTCTTGACATAATACACAAAGTGAAAAGGAAAATTCTGTTTTTGAAAATATAAAACTAAAACAATTTTTTTTTTAAATCAACAGCATAGACTGAAGAGCCATTGATTTCTATTGTATAGCTACTGCAGCTTAATAAGTTAAGCAATATTTCTCAAACTATAACTGTCAATTTGTGCAATTCTAGATTAGTTAAAAAAATTTCTCACTATAAATTATCAAAATTAGACTACTCATATATATGAAATTTCATATAAAATGTATTAATTGATCTTTCAATAAAAATATCAAATACAAAAACTTTTATATTCCATGGAGGTAAAATGTGTGAAATTGAATATTTTTAAATGTTTTTATAGAAGGTCTCAAACAAATGTTATATAATGCATTTAAAATTTTGAAACAATATATTGTTGTTAAAGATGTATAAGTTCACATTTTCTGATATTAAAATTATATACATGTTACATATTTTTAAAGAATTGAGAAATTATATTTAAAGTAAGATACAGAAGTTTCATACAAGCAGAATAAATAACAAATAGTTCCTAAATAATTTGCTTTTAAGTAAAGTCAGTACCATCCAACAACAATTAAGTAAAGTCAGTACCATCCAACAACACTATGTCAGTGCAACACTATGAACTGTTATCTCTATATTAAATAACTGCTTAAATTTTCAATTCTTAAAATATCTATAATTTTATATAAGCTATACCCTGGTTTTACTTAAATCTTCAGTTTTTAAATATTTTCATTAAATTGCAACTTTATCTATATATATTGTAGTGAAGCAAAAGAAGAATATTTAGTTTTCATTCCTTTTAATAATGCACCATTTTATTAAAATTTGATCTTAAAATAAGTTTTCAGCAGATGAGATATTAAAAATCTTTCTTTTAAATGCTGCCAAAAATTTAATTTAAGCAATATAATAAATGATCCGCATAATCATTGGTTCATCAAAAATCGTTTTTTCTGACTTATCTCTGAAATTGCAAATTCAGAAAACAAATAATGTACGAAAATAATTGGAATTATTCTTATGAAATTGCAAAATTACTGATTTTTTTTAATAAGTAGGTATGCTATCATTTATATACTGATGTACTTACTATAATACAAAAAATAATATTAACATTAATTAGGAAATTAATTTAGCACGCAAAGAAGGTTTTGATTTCATTTTACATTCAAAACATTTCAGAGCCCCCCCCCATTTGTATTGTCCCAATATGTAACAAAAATTCAATTAACCAAAATATGGCACAATGTGCAAAAATGTGGAATTTTATTTTTTACATAATGTGTATGAATTAGCATACTGTTTATAATTTCAACATGCATTATAAAAAATTATTCAAAATGGTCTTTGGGGCAGATCATTGCATGTAGTTACTTCTTGAATTACTGATGCTCATTAAACCTTTCTAGAGCCATGGGGAGTAGGATTCGTCCCAACTTCCTCAATTTTTGCATGAGGTTAAGTAGGTTTTCCTGAATTCAGACAAATGTTGCAGCAAGACAGAAACTGCGATTCTTCCTTTCCTTGATATTTGTTACTGAATTATTAATTAATTAAACTAATGTGAAAGCTAGGTGAATCATTTTTTGAAGACAAACTCGATCCTAAAAATATTATAATAAACCATGACTAGAAAAAAAAATGGTCTTTTAAAGGATTAAATTTTTATCTAAACATTTATAACTTAATTTTTTTCCCTTCAATAATTTTGAAGTGTATAAGACAACAGCAATTTTTACATTTCTAAATTAAAAAAAAAAGCTTTTCAATGAAATTTATTTTATTGCCGAGCACTTTTTTTTTACCTGTAATTTATTCAAAATTTTAAAAATATTTTTAATTTTATTTTATAATTTCGTAACTGTGGTTACTGGATTCACAAAGTTACTAAATATATCTTTTAGTAATTTTTTCAATAAAATAAAGCCAGACGAATCAGACATAAAATATTCGTGTCTAATTGTCATAAAAAGTACCAATATTATATTATATATGTATGATGCGAAAAACTAGTGTTGAAAAATTATTTTACGGATTTAAATAAAACGCTCTTAATTGGGAAGGAAATTTTTTAGTTTAAAAATTTTCAAGTATTAAAAGGATCTGCAAAATAAGTTGTTGAACACTGACTTTTAGTTAGCGCAGGAATAAATTTTTTGAAGTATAAATTCAGAAAAATAATTTTGAATGCGAATAATAATTTTTTAGTGCGAATGAACTTTGTACGATCTTTACATAAAATTTGTAGATATCTATCAAGTTTTGAGCAAAATACGTTCAAGGGAAGTCTGTCTGTCCGGCTATCTAAATATAAGTTAGCACGATAACTGCAAAGTAAAAAGAACTAGGTAGATAAAATTCGGAACACAAATTTGACAAATATACTGAGATCCCTGTCAAATTTTGAGCTAAATCCAACTACAGGTTGACAGTCTGTCATCAGTATACTTTCAGAAAATGTTAACGCGATTAATCAAAAATTCAATGGCTTAAATGTATCAAATTTGGTAATTGATTCTTTGACTAAGTGTAGTTCTCTTTCAAATTTTTGTTTTAATTGGTTAGAAAAAAATGTATATGAAATACAAATTCAATTTCCGGATAATATTAACCTCTGCTGAAGGATTATTCGCAAAAAAGTTAGAGATCACACGATAAATTCAGTAAAAATACAAAATTCAATCCAAACAATATTTCGTACCTACTGTAAGTCAATGCCATGCAAGGCGTTTTCAAAAATAATATGAATAATTAAATAACAATTAAACAATGTAATTAAATTATAATTAAGTAATAAAAATAATTGAAAAGCGGGAGAGAAAGTATTGAAGAGATGATTTCTGCAGTTTTAAATACCAATTCTGTTAAATACCTTGATTTTTTTTTTACATAATGCTTATTGTTATAGTAGCTAGAGGGTTCACGTGTTCTTGATTTGTTTGCAAGCAACTTTTCAATTTCTGCAATTTTAAAAAACTTCAATCATTACTTGCATTTGTGATTAAAAGATATTAGTAAATTTTCACCTATGTTGTTATCTTTGGGAGAGTTGATTGCATCATATCACGAATCAATTCATAAGAATGCATTGGGTGAATTATTTTTCCTCCTTTTATTTCAAGAAATTGTGGCAGAAGTATTTAAAATATACCATCACATCTTTGCACTCGGATCAAGATCCTTTTGGAAAATTAATCCAAAATTTAACTATGGTAATTTTACTATATTCTTTCTTTGTGTTTTACTCGTTGTTTTTAAAAGAATCTGACTAAGTTACCATTTCAGATCCTAAATGGATTTAGTGTACTATAATATTTTATAACAAACAAAATTATACTACTCATGAAAGTATTTTTATACTGAACGACGCCGGACATCTAACCTACTGGTTTTGGAAAGTAAGGGCAGAACAACAAAAGAGTGCACAGAAATCTATACCAGAATGCCAATCCTTCAGCAATAGGTCAAGGAGGGTCAATGTCATTCCCTCTTCTCGTCAAGTTTTCTTGGGAAAGTGGCCAACCCTAAATTCCAGAACTGCTTGGACAACTTTTTTCTTTCTTTATTTTATGACAGCTGTTTTCTCTTTCTTCAATTTAGGGTAGAGTGGAAAATTGTGAGTTCAGGCAGCCAAATAAAACGAACAGAACTGAACTGATCTAAACGAATTAAAAACTTGAAATAAATACTACAAAAATATTCTGAAATTAGACGAATGTTGATTTTATTTTTAGCATATTCGAATAGATGTCCTTATAAATCAAAATAAATGGAAAAACAAAAATATCCTTGAACCACAAAATTTTTTCGTCTGTCCATAGACAGCTACCTATTTGATAATGAGGCTGTATGGAATAATATGAAGGATTATAAACCTAAACATTTTTATCAAGATCCAATTTACTTTCAAAATTAAAGAGATGTATGATTATTTCATGGTCTACAACTTTATTGAGCTTTAATTGAAATCATTGGTTCACATTATCACGAATGACAAACGCGTCACTATGTCTATAAAGAAAAGACCACCTTTAACTAACCCATATGTTTGTATGTTATGGTAACTTGAATATGGTTCAAAATTAACTTCATTGTACTAAATTAGCCTTCAAAAGGTGACGAAAATTAGGATAACGCTAGAATGATACAAAAATTTAGAATGGTTCATATAGCAATTCCTTTGAAATATTTTCGAAATGCAAGCATTTTTACTTCCCCGGATTCAAAATATATAAAAAGAGAGATTTTTATTTTCAAAAAGATTTTTACGAAGACTTTTATGAATCCGAAAACAGATTTTTGAAACAGTATTTCGCTGTTTGTCAGAACGATAATTGAAAAATGCTTCGACGTAGACATATATAATTTGGTACCTGGTCTGAAAACAAAGTTTTTAGATTTCTAACATTTTTGAACAAATCTTTTCGCAAAAAATCTGTCTGGTTTCCCAAACACAAGTAAACTCGATAATTAAAAGCATACAGATTAAATAAAATTTGAACCATAGTTTTAAGATTTAAAATGTTTCAAATTTTGAACCAAATCTGTCAAGGGGTCAATTGATATCTAATTTGGTTTGAAAGCAATCGCTATAGCTAAAAAAAAAGCAACAATTCAGATAAATGGAGTTTCATATGTGATCATGTTATTAACATTATAGTTCTGTATCAAATATTTGTTTCAAACAACTTTCAAATACATATCCGATTTATTTTGCTATGTATGCTATTAAACATAAAACAGTAATGCAAAACTTTGAAAATAAAAATCAGAGCTCTCATTGCTGTCACAACCTTGGTTGTAACAGCAACAGTCCACAGTATTTTTAACGAAATGGAGTGGGATATCACCTTCATTAAAGAATATGCGATATATTTACGGAGAGATAACTTTCGTCGGTTTATTAAATTTGGAGAAATTTTTATGATAAAAGTGACATTCTTGTTTTCTTAATTTATTTAATTCAATAATAATTTCTCTTTGCGAAAAATGGTAGAAATGTATAAATAAAATGTTAAACAATTGAATGTTCAGAAAAAATTTATTCGAACCATCTCTACGAACGATAAAGATGGATATATTGGTTCACTACAAACCAGACCGTTTGAACGCATGTATATATGACAAACAAAAAAGGGAAGTTAGATTAACATATAATTTAAATAATGGATAAACCGCTTCTGTACACTTTTAATAAAGAGCGCTTTGATGTTTTGAGGCTGGTTTCCAATAGAATGCTTTAATATCAAGCAATTTCAGAGAATCATATGCATGAAGTTATTACTATAAAATTTAAATTAAAGTAAATATAATTAATGTCCCTGGCGAGCCAGTTAAATCTCAAAAATGACTTAAAATTATTTTAAGTATTCTATCAAAATTCTCGTGAAACGCTTATATGTGTATTATATTTAAGTGCATTCAATATACAGAGATAAAATTTTTAGTAAAATATTTTCATACATATTGTTTCTATAGAGCACGTAAAACATTTTCAATTCTTTCTCTTATATAGTATAACTAAAAATAGATTTAATTGATTGAAAAGTCTAAAATGCTGGAGAAAACAAAGCTTTCAAATTTGGCTGAAACCAGATTTTAAATCACTGAAGGTTTGTTCTCGTCAATTGCTTATAAAACTTTGTGATTTAAGAAATCAAACTTATTCTCTAACGATCAGTGAAAATTCAATGCATGAATATATTTAAGTAATAAAAACAATTCTGAAGTGAATAAATGTTTTAGTTTATACATTAAAATAAACAATAATATATTCGACATTAAATTCGATAGGCTATATTTAGACGTTATTTCAAAAGGAAATTCAAGGGATTAAAGAAAAAAAATCGGGTTTGAACTTAAAGGCTTTTAAATTAGTTAAAAATTGCAAATGGAGCTTACAAGAACAGCTAGACAGTTTACAAGAACTGAAAAATACAAGGATAATTTTTAAAATCTGAGAAAGATAGTATAGATAACATTTTTGTCGATATTGTTACAAATCTGTAATGTTGCTTCCCAACAGGGTTAGTTCAATCACTGAAAAGACTATTTTACGATTAGCTCTGTTGGGTGCTGCGTTAGTGATCTTAGAGTTTAGCAACCATTTGGCAACAAAATGGATATTGCTGGTAACATCCAGAATTTTAGCGATCGATCCATCAGAAACCAAGATATGCCTACTTGGTCCAGAACTTCCTCTGCCCGTATCCTGTGAACTAAATTACTTCAATTAATTTTCAGTGCATATTTTGTAAAAATGCTGATTTGAGAATTAAAATTTCACTGTCTTTTCTTTAAGTACTTAAATCATTTATCGGTATGCCATCGATGCGCAGCATAAAATAGCACATTTGATTATTTCTTCAAACATTACCGCCTCGCAAAAAAAAAAAAAAAAATCTAAGGAGTGTAACCCTTTTCCCTTTTTCCACGTCTCTAATCACAATGTAATGAAGTCGAAATTAAAGATTTTATTTGCAATTCTAAAAAAAATGTATATATTTTAAGTTGAATACCATCTTCTATTATTTGGGGAGTTTTGTTTTTAATATTCTAAGGTTTGCTTATATTTATAGTATAAAGGAGTGATGTGTAAAAAATTTATTAGTGTATATAATATCAACTATTCTTACAAAGATAATAGAACTCTTTTAATACCATTTTCATAAAAATTCATATTCTTCTTGGAAAGAATCTTTCCAAGAAGTTGTAGATGCTAAACCAGACAGTGAACCGGATTAAAATGAAGTCTTCGAATGTCTCAAGAGATCGTCTCCCTTTTCCCTTCTTCAACAATATTTATATAAATAGTTTTACGAAGCAAATTTCATCAAACTGAAGTCGCAAAAGTTTTATTGCGGATCATTTTCTAGATTCCGATATATGACAATGGAAAATTGAAATTTTGAAAAACTTTACACAAAATAAGTTTCAAAACTGAAACGTTTTAAAGACAATCTAAATAATATTTAATTACTGGTGTGATATTTTTTAAAACTATAAAACAGCTTTAAAAAATATAAAATTTGCTTTTAGTTGAGAATGCATCTAGAATAACGTTCTAAAATTAATATAATTCACTATAGTAATAAATTATTTAGAACGATTTTCAGAATCTAAACGAAAGTACAAAAGGAAACTATTATAAAAATAAAACAAAAAATCGAGGGAGACCCAAGCAATTGCCTACTACTGTCGTACTCAAGCGTTACAGAATTGTATTCAGACTTTCAACATGTACTTTGCTGAAGATATTTTCATTAAAATGAACTCTTTCTATACGAATAAAAACACAGCAAAGAATGCTAGTTCCTAAACAATCAGAAGTGGAAATTTATTAAAAGAAATACTCGCATGATCCACTTTTTAAAAATAAAATTTGCTTAATATTTCACGGTCAAATCTGTTTCATTCCTCATTTGTAAATAAAAAGAAATAGATTGTCTTCGAGATTAAAAATTGATAAAATTCTTATTACTTCAGACTAGTTATGTGCTGTAAATATTATAAAATCTCATTTCTTAAATAAAAAATGAAAATTACCCTAATTTTACATAATTTTTCAAATCCAAGATGTTAAATTTACTAAAAAAGTTACAGGCAATAATATGGTCCCAAAATAAATTTGGTAAGGTAAAACTAATCTGAAAATAGTGTTCATATATTATGAGAAACTTTCTTTTTTCAAAATTTTAACACAGTTTAATTCATCGTTTTCTATAAGTGGTACTCCTTCTTTCTTAAGTTCATTAAAAAAATCCTTTTTTCAATCAATAAAAAAATAAATAATTAAAATATTTGGGGCTAACTTCCATCAAAGTAAGTTCCTATTCTAAAAGAACAGATCAAAACCTCTCAGAAGACACCTGGTTCATGAAAATACAGGGATTTAAAACCGAGAAAGAAGCGTCGAAACGTTGGAGAAATTCAAAAACGAATATCGCTAAAATATTTAATTCTAAAAAACCGCGTACAAACTGTAATTTGACAAATTAATCAAAAACTTTTCTACGGCATCAACTTTCGAATGCGGCCACTATAAGACATTTAATAGTGCCATACACAGAGAAAGAAACCCAATGCCCACGAAAACTCGTCCTATTGATGGGGGAGAAGGATAAGGCGGTAAGTACATATTCTAAAAAATTAACCAAATTATAAGCCTGTGTATTTTCTGTAGGGGGTTCAAGGTCACATTTTCTACCTCGTTACTAGTTGTCTGTCTAGCAACTCTATGACAGACAACAATGTCACTCAAACCTACAATGCGAACATATATTCCACAATCCTGAACAAACCACAATGAACTTGAAAAAGTATAAGGCAGAAAGCTATAGGAATACCTTAACAGCTGTGTGTAAAGAAAAAAAAGAAAGAAAATGACACTGTTGTCTGCCTCAGCATTACTAAGCAGACAACGCGGTAGGAAATGTGACCTTGGACCGCCGAACAGAAAATACGCAGACTATAAAGAAGGAAAAGTCTTAAAAGGTTTGATTGACAAGCTAAATAACATCCTACAAGAAAAGAATTTCTAGTGCCCAGGAGATGCTGCTGTGGGGAATGTGACATTCAGAAGGGCAAAAGACACACCTAACTACTTCCAGTAAAACCTTCCCTTACTATTTGAAGATGTCTTTCGAAAACCGACAATGCCTTCTTTGTACGTCGAGAAAAGGGTTTGGTGCCGTTAGTAAACCCCACAAACCTGTTTGAAAAAGATACTCTTTGAGTTAGATTGTTTATATTTTCTCAGCTTGCACAGAAAATCGTTCTAAGGGCCGCTTGAGAACATAGAACTCATCACTGATTAATTATTAAAACTATGTGATTTTGGTACATTTAATTGCTCTTCATAATCCTATTAATTAATATTACCGAATCTTGTAATTTGGATGGTGTAATTGAATAATTCAATATTATAGTATTTTGTTTGAAACAACTTTATTTTTAACAGTAATTGAGTTTATTAATTTTTCTATTCAAGAGGATAGGGCAAGATCTATGCGCATATTACTTGTAAGACTTCTGATTCATCCACAAAGAATGAGCTCAGTCCTTTCTCTCAATAGTTTTAGTACCAATAACTAATTTTAATAAAATGTCCCTGATATTTTAAAAAAATTTTAGAAGTAAAATATTTATTTAAAAAATATTAAATAGACTTAAGTGAGAAAGCAAAGGAACACAATTAAGTAGAATTTTTCAACTTATGCTGCATATTTGATATGTGTAAAATGGCCTGGTGTTTCTGTGTAGCTGGGATGTAGAAGCATTGTTTCTTTGTCACTCAAGAAAACGTTTTTATGAATGCATTGGCCAACTCAGTTAATTTTTACAATTCAGACTTATGGTAGCTAAAATTTATGTGATTGTTCTGGATCGCTTTCTCCCAAGAGTATATTTAACTTCAAATTCTGTTAGACATGTAACGTTTACTATTGATTAAAAATACTTTTCAGCGTTTTGTACAATGCATCTCTTTAATTTTCAGTAATTTTAATTAGAATGGGAACTTGAAAAACGGAAGTGTTTAAACTTCAACTAATACAAAAAACTTTCTCATTAAGCATTGTTTATGTACATTACAGATAATATTCTTATATAATATTAATAGATTTCACTACCATTGATCGTTGTACATCCAATAATTTATCACATTAAGGTGTAACAGGATTTAAAAAATGGATGCACTTTATAAAAATTACAACACTATTACTTCCGAAAATATTAAAGCACAAAATTTATTTTTGCATTAAGATAAAGCTAAAAAATTTATCCTTTTAATAATACCAATGTTTTAACTTACAAATGAAGTTTCGAATTTCAGTAAGTTTTTAAAGTAATATTTTAACCATATTTTTCAACAATATATTTCGCACAAAATCAAAATAAAATTTTATCTGCACGAGCATGTTAATGGAAAAATATTAACTTTTATCAGCATGTTGCCATCGTGTTGACAAAAGTTCAAATTAAAAAATAAACAATTATATCAAATTAAATATATAAATGTGTAAATTTCTACAAGTATCTGTATGAAGCGAAAAAAAGACATATTTTCTGAAAAGTAAATGGAGGGAAACTTTTCTATGATCGTTATAATATCTATCTTAACAGTTAAATTCAAGGCAAACATGGTTTAATATATCCATCAGTAAATTTTAATCAGGGACATGCATCTGCTAACAAAATGGTCTAAATGAACTAAATTTTATTTTACGTAATTTGGATTCAATAAATTCTCCAATGAATAAAAATTAAAATTTCTTAATTAGGTCCTCTGCCTTTTGAATCATATTTAACAAAATAGTCTTGAGACACCGATATTTTAACTAAAAATTCTAACTTCTAATTGGCAAAATCATTCGCTAAGACTGAATAATTTAGGAAATCTGAATATCACTCTTCTATAAAAATTGAGGATTTTACACCGTTTCATAGACCGTCTCAAAGAAGATACATTAATCTTTTCCCAGTTATTTATCGACATAATTGGTCTGTGATTGTGAATATGATTGCTCTGATACTGATATATAAAAACTGCCATATTTGATTGCAGAAGATAAAAACATTTATTTATTTAAAAGTTAATGTCAAAAGTATTTCGCAGAATATAATTCCTTAGAACAAAAAGACTATTATTTTTCTGTTTTCTGACAATTCTCCATCCTCTTTAAAAATAATTTGTGTGTGTGTTATATGCAGCTGGCCCTGAACTTGAAAATAACATTTGATTTTTCCATCTCTATTTAATTTTCAAAAAGAAAATTTTTTAGCTTCGATTGCTTCATCTGGGGAAATATTTTTACAAGATGTTGTGCATGTTACTTCAACAATTCCATCATCAGTAATTATCCCGTCTGGGGATGCAGCTAAATATGCAAAATTTGAATTTACAAATAAACCGCAACATTGGACTTTCAACTTTTTTTTTTTTAAAACAAAACTTTAGTAAATTTCTTTCCAAAAGTGTAGTAGTATTCGCTGAAATAAGTGTGAATTATGAAGGCGCCAATGACTACAGTTGTGTTGGCAATAAATAAATAAATAAAAACAAGAAGGAAATAATACCGAAGGAGAGATTTTAAGACATAGTGAAGACCAGATAATAAAAGACACAATAAATCAGGGGTTAGAAGGAGGGCTTATAGTGTATCACTCCTCGAATGTTAAGAGTTAGAGAAACATTGGGGTGGGGTGGAAATGAGGTGCATATTATTTTTCCAATTATAGGTCTAAAATACTGCTTTTACACATTAAAAAAATTAAATATGCATTGGAAAGAAAATACGAAAACGGACGTTTTTCAGTTGTTACTTTTAATTCATTTATGATAGATTTTTTTCTAAAATTGTTTAAATGGTGCAGTTGAAATTTTACGAACTTTTTATAAATATTTAAAAATGCTTTGAGAAGTCCGAGAAAAACTTCTTTTGGTAGAAACAGGTGTTTTTATCCTCCTACCGATTGTAATTGATTTCATAAAAAAGAAATTGTAATAGCAAACGAAAAAGACTACAATATCTCTCCATTGGATAACATTACGTTTGAAAATTGTGGGTAGCGTGTATACGACGCCCTTAAGGGTTTTATTTCAGGAAGAATCCTTTTGTTAGTAACACAACCTTGAAATCGACGTTCGTCAAAAATGAAAACTTAAAGGTGCCATTGCCCTTCCCGATTTTACTTTCCAGTTTACCTTCATCCTGCCGTTTACGTTAGCAGCAGGAAAGAAAGGTTTAAAGTGAAAAAAGAAAAATAACACTTTCATTGAGAATGGATTAAAAAAAAAGTACAACGGTGGAAAAGGATGACTTTTAACAAACAAACAAAAAAGGCTTTGAACTTTTCATTGGAGTCAGATATGGTCATCTAGATGACCAAAGAACTGGCCTCTTACGACCAATCCATTCTGGATTCAGTGTAAAATGATATGAGTAATGCTCGTTTTTAAGCAAGAATTCTCTCCCTGTATTTTGCGTTCAACTTCACCAGCAAGTGAACGGAAACACAATTTGATTTTAATTTAATGAGTTGAGTACATTTTCTTTAATGGTGCCGGATCGGCAATTTTTACTTTTTTGAAATATCTTACTGAATGAACCCGATTCCCTTAGCTTCTGGTGAACTGTAGCAAATAAATCACAGTTAAGTGTACGGCGACTGGGGTAATACAGACCATAAGATTCTTCGGCTCTCCGAGAGTTAGTGCAAAATTCGCACACATTATGGAAATTTGTGTGCTCTTCGTTTGTAAAAAACGAGACATATCCTTTCAGAGACAAGCTATATATATATATATATATATATATATATATATATATATATATATATATATAAAGATTGGTCAAACTGAAGCAACATCCTGAAATGTTGAAACCGTAGCCGCAATAAGCATCTCAAAGTCTGGTAAAACTAAAGATATAATCAATATATTATCTTGTCTTTAGTACCTGAATGTGCCATTCATGCCATAGTTGGTTATAAACTTTGGTCAGAAAACGTTCATAACAACCGATTTGCATACTTTCCATTTATTCGAAATTTTCGGGTTGGCAAATATTTATCGAATGTCTCTTTTAACAAAGATTGATTTACGTGATACATTGCCAACGGACGACCTTAGTCCTTCTGAAATCAAACATTTATATAGTTAATGGTCATATCATTCCAAGGCAGATGATATAGACAAGCTTTTGGTAAATTTGACAAATTGTTGCATGTATGGTGCTTTTTGGAACTCAGAACATTTTGCCGAAATTTCGATTTTGAATTTCGCCAACATTTTGACGCTGCTTTAAATCCACGTATTTTTATAAAACTGGTATCATCTTAAAGGACTTGATCTGTTCTTTCAAAATATGTGCTCACTTTGCGTGAAGATATGAAAAGCATATTTTAAAATTTGGAGTTTTTTTTTCTCGGTTTTGATCAAAGCCATTATATTCGCCATAACTTGCAAAAGGTTGGAGTTCGGACATGATTGGTATGATGCTTTTTAAACCTCGTGGGTTCTTCTATAATCCTCTTTCATTTGTCAAAGTTGATCAAATTTACCTTGTATAAACTGCATCCTAATGCTAGCCACAGAATTGGAAATATTGCCATTACAAAGTGGTTTTATGTAAATTCCACAAAATATTTTTTACAATATTCCTCAACATTGCTAAATATTGTATTTGCAATATAATTCATACAATAATGTACAACATTCGACTTCTAAATTAATAGCTGTCTCAGTTAAATTTTTAACGACTTCCCCAATAAATTGACTAATTAACTAAAAACTAATATATTACAGCTAAAATCTCGCTTTTATAATGTATATATATTTTTAAACTTTGGTTGTCTTTAATATTATTTGATAGTGAATAATATTGTTGATACGGTATTCACAATATTGATCAATATTTCAGAAATATTATAAAATAATGGTGATGCTAAGGAAAGGAGATGCAGAGTTATTGAAATTATTGCAACATATGTTGAGAAGTATCACCCTAATAAGTTAGTAGTTATGAATGTTATACATTCCTTTAACAGTAATGTTGTGCCAAAGTTTCATCAAATTTTGAAGCATAAACAGAGTAAAATATCATTGATAATTTTCTTCTAAAAAAACATTCATTTTAAATATAAAATTACATTATTATAAATTTGTCTAATGTTTTTTTTAAATTTTATTTTTAAAGAATTCAAACGCACTGTCCCATTTCACATAGATTTCTATAGAAAGAAATGTTTCGTTTAACGAGTGTTTCTCATTCGGAAGATTATAGTTTATGTTACTAATTACGTTTGAAGCAAGGTTCCAATGTAATTGTAACATAATGACTAACTTCTACTTCAAGGACTGAGAAAAAAAAATCATACTTGATATTTTAGATCTTTCAACTTAAAATAATATTATTATACCTTAGTATTAATATTGGTGACTTAAGTTTCTTTTTTATATAGCAGAAAGAAATATTTTTTTAAAAAAAGATTTTTTATATAAAATTTGTGATTTTAAATTTAAGACAAAAGTAATTAAAATAGTAATACTATTTATGGAAACTCTAAAAATCTGCGATTTTAGGAAAAGTAAAAATGTTTTTCAAATATTTTCATTTTTATAATTAAATTCTGACAGAAGTATCACCGTAACCGTGCACAAAGTAAATTGCGTAGTATTTATTTACAAACAAACTGTCAAAATACTACAGGGATGTCAGCCAATAAATTAATTAGAAATCCAATTAATTTATACCGTTATTTACTTAAAGAATGTAAGAAATTACCAATCAATGCACAAGATCATTACAGGCATCATCTGAGACAGGTATGCGTCTATTTTTTTAAAGACGCAATGTTAAACTCACATTACTACTCTCATGTAGATGTTAAAATATTTTTTTCTCGTGGTATATTAAAAAAAAAAGAAAGAATTTACATGAAAAATGCAGCAGCAGTTTCATTTGTTTTATTATTTATAAAAATGTCCGGAATTATTCTGGGAGGATTTTTTTTTTAAAATATGAGAATGCAGCAGCAGTTTGGGTTTTATTATTTATAAAAATCTTCGAAATTATTCTGGGAGAATCATTGCAGAAATTGATATTTCAAAAGTTGGTTCGAAATTGATACACACCAAAATTTTGTACATTAAAAATAAATTTAAAAAAAACCCAAGTGGACAGGATTTATATTGATAGTTCGTTATAAATATATATATATATATATTTATGTGAAGAAATTTATAATATTGTTGCCTGATCTCAGCCTGAATGCACCCACTTTCCCTTTATATACAAGATTTATTCTTTGAAATTTACATCTGAATCTTAATTATTTTTTTTTGAGATATTTGAGTGTAACACAGAAATAATTTTCATATTTTTAACTGGTTTAAAAGTATATAAACTTGCCTTTAAAAAAGAACACATTACATTTTCATGTAATATATCTTATAAATGAAAACGCAGAGCTTAAATAATAATGGTTAATTAAATATAACATTATTAGGCAGCATATCGTCAAACTGTATAATTTTCTTTTGGATTTTAATTTATTGCTATAGTGGAATTTTTAAGATATTCATTCATTCTAAAAGCTGTTTTGAAATGAAAGATAGGTATGTTAATTGTCCAAACAAATATTTATTTTTTTATTTAGTTACATTTTATATATACATAGGATTTTTTTTTTAAGTCTTTTAATAGTCATTTGGATGAAACAAATCCAGAAAGAATAAAGCAGATAATGTCTCGGGCTATAGAAGATGCAGAATGGATTGTGAAAAAGGTAAAATTAGCTTTGAAAGACTTAATAATTTAAAAAAAAATTATTCTTAGCTTTTAAAAAAATGAATTATCAATAATTCAATTTACTAACTTTCTGAGATTAAAAATTGTGAATGTAATTTTAGATAGTTTCTAGCAATTTGAAGTTCGAAAGCACTGCACAGCTGAGAATTTCTCGTGTATTATATATTTCTTGTATGTTAAGAATGTTATTAGCTACCCATATTTTTGAAAAAGTAACTGATTCTGAAATGTTAAAAACTTAAAAATTATAAATATTATATATGCTAAAAGCTGTGTGCTTGAAAGTTTTTAGTAAGTGGATTTATCATAGATAATTGTAGACAAATCAATGTTATATATTCCATTCAGACTTTTATTATATAAATTAATTACTTTTGTAAAGTTTTGAAGCTTTTATCTTTTTTGTAATAAACTGAAATGCAACTTTTTTTCTTCTTCTACTTTCTGTAGTATTCAAAACAGCCTGGAATATAAGAGTCCTATTATATCAAGTACAGTTTCATCATTGTTGCCTTGGAAATGTAGATCATGAAATTAAGTTGAGAATAAATATTTAAATTGTGTTTTGTTTCAATCACATTTAATTAAAAAAATTTAGCATATATATATAACTTACAAAAACATCTTGTGAAATGAATGGTGTTGTAGAATTTACTTAATGGATTAAATGTGTACTTATTGTTTTCTTATATGCATGTGGCTATATCTAGGTTTAATCATATCTATAAGGATCTATATAGGCTAAATCTTATTTTGACCAAGATCTAGCTTGTTTTACAAAACAGTTATCAAGTTTTAAATGCATGTATATCACATAATTATATATATTTCTATCAGACATTGATATATATATATATATTTCCAAAAAGCAGTCTGTTTCCATTTTTGAAAAGAAAGAAAAGGAAATCCTTTTATAGTTCATAACACAATTATGGTGGAACTATCTGCTTTTCTACCCTAAATTTAACAAGTGCTTTTAAAAACTTTAAAATAGATGGTTGGGCCAATAATTAACAGTAAATTTAATTAATGCAAGTATAATGTTGAAGTAGAATATTTTTGTTTTTTAATCTGAATTATTTCATACTAGTTCCCTTAGGTGACCAGCTACTTTGTCAAGGATATTGCTTGTATTTAATTTTGATTAAATAATTTAGATATAACTTCATATCCATTTCTATACATATGGCACTTCACATACTGTGAAACTGCCAAACATTAAAAATGTGTTACTTTAATTGCTTTATATATTGAGTTCTTGAAACTCCCTGAAAGCATCATGACATTGTTAGAAATGCAAACCAGATATCTTACAAATTTTGTTTAGCTTTTTTATAAAATTTATAAACTACACAGGTATTAAACAAAAGCCTTCTTTAAATTTCAATGATAAAAGAAAATAATACAATTAGATAGCTCATAAAACAATGAAAATAATTTGAATTTCAGGACAGCAATGTATTTTATTATCAGAAATTAGGCAGAAGGTTATTTTTAAAAAATTGCTGAAATTCAGTAAAAATTCCCATGATTTTTAAACTGGTTTATTACAAAAACAATTTCTGATATCTTAAAGTAGTATAAAATTTCTTTTTGTACAGTAAAATGTTCTGAGATTATTATGAAATAATGCTCACATTCAGCTTAGTTTTTAATAAATGAAAATTCTAATTAAAATTTAAAAAATTGCTTTGAATTACACATTCTCACCCTGTAAGATACACATGTGTTAAATTTGGTTGCTACACAAGTGAAACTGTCTGGTCTATAGAGCACCAATAAACACACACACATTTATATTATTAGTATATATTCTTATATATACATTTCAATTCTTGCTATTATGAAATATATATATATAAAATAAAAAGCTTTTTTTAGAATTATATTAAAATTAAAACTTTTTTTGAGGGAATATAAATTGAAATAGCCCGTAGGTCTTCTTATTAGAGTTTTGTGATTTAGAAAAATTATTATTTTTAAATGTATTTATTTTGAGTGGGCAAAACGTCACATTAATATATAATTGAAAAAAAGCGAAGCACTCTTATGAAACATTATATTTCTGGAAGGATTATATTTTTATGTTTTAAGAAGTAAGGGCATTAGTATCAGTAAGGGCATATTGTTACAAAACTCCACTGTGATGGGAAATGAATGTAAATTCTTATTATAAAGTGTGAATAAACTTATTTCTTGTCAGAAAGTTTACTTCTTTAAATGTGAAATCAGTGTTTGCTATGAGAAGTTCCAGGAAAAACTGCAAGTACCAATAATCTTCATAATAGACTTATGTTAGTTTAATTAAGACAAGTTTTAGCAAAAATTTGTTCATACAGTCATTACCATTGTGAGGAGTGAGCAAATGAGATAACATGACCTATATATATTGAATTATTCTTGTGATTATTTTACATTTTTAAAAACAAAAATTTATCAGTGAGTTAAGGATTGTTGGTGGGGAGTGAGGGGGCAGAAAATTAATATTATACTGTGGGTTCTATTTATTTTGTTACTATCTTAGATTCAAATAGTTGTATTTAATCATAGTCGATATTTGTGGCCTAATAAAATTGAACTAATAAATCATCTTATTAATTTCAATTTAAACAGTGTTAATTTGTGTGCGTGTGTGTCTTCCAAACTAAAAGGCATCGTATAAGTTTTCATTCTTTTGATTTACTTAGGTCTTAGCTTATGGGAATTCTAATTTATCCTATTTTTTGAATTAAATATTAAAATAGATTTTTTTATTTCATAAATCATGGAAGTAGATTTTTGATAAATAACTTCTAGATACGGTGAATATTCATATTTAGCTGAATATATGCAACAATATTATTTAACATTGCATAGCAAATTCTGTAATTTCATCTTTTTGATCAATTAATAGTACTGGGGATTATTTAGGTGATTTCATCCATATTAATAGTATTTTTGTCGCAAAATTAAACAATTCTCCTTCTTTGATTATGTTTATTTTTTATTTCACTACATATTTCAATGAAAGTATAAATTATCATGCCATAATTTAATAATAATGTAAAGAATGAATATGTCTTTGAGGGTTTATTTAAAAATGTGTAAAAATAAATTTATACCCAAGGAGTTATAATTAATTCGTTTATCCTTTGAATTTTATTTTTTACTGTTAAAAAAAATTGTTATGAAATCAAATTTGTGATTTCTATTTACTGAATAACTTTCCTTGATGAACTACGACATTAAAAAGAGAACCAAATAAGAATTCAATGTTAAGTTTAAATGCAAAAATAAATATTAAAAAAACAATGAATCTGAGTTGAAGATATTTTCAAGAGTCATCTTCAGGCAGAGATTCAAACCATGGATTTTTTCTGTGAGAGATCTGATTTTCGTCCAAAATATTAACCTCTCGTGCCTCGAAAATACCAAGAAATTGAGGTTTCGGAGATAAGAATTAGTATCATAAAATGAAAGACAGTAAATTACACAATAATAAGCAAAATATTTTTTTCCATATTTTAAATCTAAACTAGACCACAGTAAAAATGAATGAAATCGAATTACAAAAATACAATTTTATCATAAAAGCAAAAACATCAATAAAATATAAAAGTAAAGAACATACCAGTTATAAGCAAAAATTCCAAAATCTTTATGAAGAAATTAATTCTATCAGTGCAGACACAAAACTTCACAGTAAATTCAATTTCCCCGCGTTTGAAGCTGCATACGCTTGTAATAACGTTTGGCTCAAGTGCTTGGTCATCATAAGAAATGAAGTGAACGATCTCAGCGCCATCTATTGAGTTAAAAGCCAAAAAAGAAAAACTAGAAAGCATATGTTAAGAGGGGAAAAATAGAATATGTTAGTAAATAGATAAACCTTCTCTTATTAAAATTTCTATATTCCAAAAGCTTTTGGGAAAATAACTAGAAATTAAGTTTTTAATGAGATTGTTTGTTCCTTCAATATAAGAAATTTTATTATTACAAATTCTTTTAATCATGTTAAATTGAGAGAGAACAAAATTTTTGAAAACTTCAGAGTTTAATAAGAATGGTAATTACTAAATTGAATTTCTATGAATTTAAAACCACCCCTTTTATCGTAAATACATACTAAAGGTTTTCCATTAGAAATTTATATTTTTAAATGCAAATATGTAGTTTTGCTTTGAATTTCGTTCATTTCTCAAATACTTAAATCTTTTGAATTACAACAATACTATTGTTTATTTTTAACAAAAATTAGTTGGAAATATATTTCCAACCTTTTATTAAATTGTTTTTAATAATTGTTTTCTCATAATTATGAAGGAAAATATTGGCTAAAGCACTTGAGAAATCTACTCCCCTTTACTTGTTTATAAAAATTAATTCCATTAAGAATGTAATTTTTAGAAATATTCAATTTATATAATTCAAGCCAGTAAGTTTTTGTAATAATATCTATATTTAAATATTCGTGTGTACAAATTTTCAAAATCATAAGTACTAAGTTTATTGCTATAGTTGTTTTTTTTTAGAAAATCCAGAACTTTGATACAACTGATTATAAAGTTATCCTCATCTTTAATTTTATTCAGGATAATTTTTAAGTATTTAAAGAAATATTTTCCCGTATTGCAATTATAATTGCTAGGGTTACAAGTTACGAATCTAAATTTTAATGACTTTTTTATGAAATTTTATTATTGGGAATAAATAAGGATAGTCTAAAGAGATTAGTTTTTTTAGTGAAAGCTAGCGTTCTTTTATCCAATTCGTTTTTCCCGATACTATTTAAAATGCATTTCAAATTAGAGTTATATTCATTAAATAAAAGATTTTTGTATTAATATTTACAAATTAAACAAAAATTATTTGCTCATTTATCTATTACTGTAATAATAAACCTCTCTTTTAATTTTTTTATTTCCTTTTTTAAATTATTTATTAAGATAAATTTCAAGTTCTTTAGATCTGACACTATTCGCATTAAACTTTGATTTCCTTTAACCCTTTACCTACTGACAGTACTAATAAGAACCATTTAAATCTGGTTTATATTTTCGTAATACGACTATTTTTGCCGATGATGTTCTAAAAAACACGGAGAACGTAAAACAAATAGCAAGAGGTTAATAGAAGCTAAAAGTAGGAATGAAAAATATTTAATTAATAATTAAATTAATTAAGATATTTCTATTAATTAAATTTTTTCCCTTGGGTTCTCTGAGATTATTCTGCAAGGAAATTTAACTACTGGTGAGAAATAAAAAAACCCAAATCTTGTCCTTTAGAAATTAGGATTTTAAATGTTTTTCTTTTTTTCTTATTCTAAATTTTGTTCCCTTTTCCATTAATTATCTTAAAGAACAATAATCAATAACATTTAAATTTCTTGTTATGATATGACCTTTATCAGCATCTATATAATCTTTATAAATTTCTTTATTACAATTACAATCTGTTTTGTTTATTTTAATCCTCAGATATATCACAATTGCCGCATATCGTTACCTCTTATAAATATTTTAAGTTTTCTTTATCCAGAAAGTTTTTTTTTAATATTAAATTTGCTATAAATTCAGATGTTATGCAAATCCCCGTAACCGTCTCCATTTAACATACGATTGAATCCGTATGGAAGCAAAGTTTTTAAATTAAAAATATAAATATTTTCTAAATCTAATCTTCTGTTTAAGTCAATATATTATCATCCAAAATGTTAATACTGATATTACCAAAATTAAGACATCGAAAGTGTAGTAGTTCATAGCCAAAAGACTAACTTTTAATAAAGTTTTTAATAGCAGATCTGTGGCTATTTACTCTTTTATTAAGTTCAGTACTAGTTTGTCCTATATAATTCAAATCACATTCTTTACAATTTATCTGATAGATAAGATTTTTGTTTTTGCAAAGACAACTCCAAATTTAATATTTCATTTTTAATTTCGTTCTTTGTCAGCTAGTGAACAATTTTTATATTTTTTGTTGTCGTAGATTCTATATTTTTTAGAATTGATATAATTTTTTGAACAAAATCGTTGGGCAAGTAACTTTTTATCTGGGAACACCCCAATCACAAAGCTACCCACAGTGCCCCTTGGTAAAGCGCACGACGGGCCATGCGCTGTGAGAAATTCTTTTATAGACCTTTGCATAATTTTATTCAATAAGTATCTGAAAAAAAAACATACTCTTTTGCCTCAACAACCCGAAATTCTAGGTTAAAATGCACACACACACACACACACACACACACACACACACACACACACACACACACACACACACACACACACACACACAGAGAAACAAACAAACACGTTAAGGATTGAGGGAGGATAAATAAAATGTCGATTCTTTTTCGAATTATTCAATGAATTCTGAATCGGGGGAAATAGAATGTTTCCTCATTCATGTATAATACAAATGTAAATACTTTGGTTTTTCTGATCATCGCACCGTCAACCGTTCGAAATAGTAGATGAAATTGTAAACTTATAATTTTTCATAAATCATGATAATGTTTAAGACATATGACAAAAAAAGACAGTCGACGAAAATTCGACTTATTTTTTGAAGTCGAATGAACGGCTTCAATTGGATATCTGACAATCTGTGAACTAAGCCTCATCGAGTTTTTAGTCGGTGGACCAAAGGTTGTTCACAAAATGCGACATCTTATTCATCTATCATGTTGTTGGTCATACTGCCTAAAGTAGCGCAAATTATTAGCTGCAAAAAGGAATTTGAATCAGATGTCTAAAACTCTGCGGATTTTATATCATCGATATCCGTCGCATGGATTTTTTAAACGACAGACCAAAAAGATTAGCAAAATTCGAAATCTTATTGTCTTGTCACACTCTCGACTATTTTGATAAATGTGGTCATTCTGCCTACTTAAACAGTTACTAGAATATTTCATTTGTTTATGATATAATGAATTTAAGATTGTTTTTAAATCGTCATATTCGTTAATGCCCAGTTCTTCGCAACCGTTCCGAATTGGCGAAGGCTTTTACTAGCCGTTTTCTCGCCGACGCTGGGGCAAATGTTTGCTGAGAGGTGCCTTTGGTTTTAATTAATGCTGCCTCTGGTTTTAACATTAAAAAAATAGTTAAACCACTTTTTTTGTAAGAAAAGTAAACTGACAAACTTGCAAGCAGAAAAATTTACCGTTTTTACAAATTATAATTGTATGTTTAGGTCCTGTACTGTTAATAAAAATTGCTTAAAAGTGTTTCTGTGTTGATTTTTGTCCTTTTTCGATTATCGGAGGAATTCGTGTCTATGCGGTACTGAGTGACCCATTTCTGTGAGTAATTGGGAGTTTGTTATTCCTTATTTCGAATCTTTATCATCATCTATAAGTACTTCCAGAATTTAAATTATGAAATAATGATGCAAAATGTAATTTCAATTGAATTCGTATGATTTGTAAAATAATTTTTATCCTTATATTCTTCTTTCTAAGCGCCATCTAATCTTTATCTCTTATCTCATTTTTAATGTTTAATTTTTGCTCCTTTTATTAATTGCTAATGATTGTAGATCGATCCTAGAATTTTTGTTTACTCTTATCTTTTTTTATGGTTGTTTTTCTTGTCGAGCAATTGCTAGTAACTTTTACAAATCTCTCTTTTTTTCACTTAGTCAAATGACTTTGATTGCACTGTAACTATATATCCAGATCTCACTTTTTTTGTACATGTTTCTTTATCCTATCATTCGCTCACAACAGAAATATACTGACTTAAAAAGATATTTACTATATTGTTTTGACAGATATGTTTTTTCATGGAGAAGAATCTATAAAATTTAAGAAATAGAAATATCATGAGATATTTAAATTGTAGATAATTAGTGGCTCATTCTTTTAAGAAGCATACACGACTTCACGGATTCAAGTGTAAATTTTCTAATTTTTACCCATTACATACTAATAAAGTACATAGGATTGAGCGACGCTTTTCTTTTTAAAACCTTGTGGGAGAAAGAGGATAAAGGGCAATATTATCTAAATAACATAATGTTTTTTTAACTATTATTTTCCTGCTGGAGTAGTGATGACATTTTGATGAAGTTATCGACTGATTAACCTAACAGTATTTTCAGTGAACTATTACAGCTGTTGAGGAATTTATGACAAATTCTATCAAAATTGTCCCTGGGTGCACCATTTCAACGAATCGACAGAAACAAATTTTTTATTAATCGGTTTATTTCGTAAAAAACTTTGATCGGCTCATGCCCATAAAAAAATAGGAGACTAGGGAGGGGGAGTCACGATTTATATACTATTGTAATATTTTTAGTTGGACAATGGAAGAAATGTGTCCTAAGTTTTGTCATAATTGCTGTAGCCTTCCTGGGATTATTTACTTATATGTCTTGGAAATAATAAACATGAAAAGTGGTTGATTTGAGAAGATATAATCTTGCCATATTTTTTAGTTTTCTAGGTTCAAAAATGTGAATCAAATTTCAAGTCAACCGACCCGTTTAGGATATGTGTTTTAAGGACTCGCTCTTACCCTATTCAGAAGGGTGAGTTGGGGTTGATTCATCCTAACAGTATGCTTAGTCGGTCTATGTAGATCATACAAGCTAAATTTCATCAGATCCCTCAATCAATTTGGAAATGATGCGGGAACAAAAACATATATACATGTTAATATTATACAGAGTGTTCCCAAAACGTGGGATAAGCATTTATTTCTTTAGATGTAGCAATTAGACATACTTCCAATCGCAGATTTTCATTACTTGTGGTAGCAATTGTATGAAAACGCTTTGGCTTCTGAAAAGGTTGATTAAAAACAAATCATTTGGCTTCTTTGCCCAAAATTGTCATTTTTTTCACACCACAGATTAGGGTTTGAAAGTATCTTTCGTTGAACATTTCAAGGATAATACACATATCACAACAAATTAATAAAGGTCGGAATCAGTAAATAATACTGCATTCATTAACTTTTGTTAAGTTTTGAAAAATGATCAAATAGTGCATTAAAGAAGTGTTTATAAAACGTGTCCAAGGTGAGCATCTTACCGATAAAAATTTATATTCATTTAACAGTATTGGGAGCAAGTGTTCCAGTTGATCATTTATGACATCAAGATAGTTTTTTTTAAAAGTTAATTTGCAAAGATCTTTATCTATAGGAAAGGTGCTATAAAATGAAGAATATAATGTATCCCATGAATAAAAGTCACTAAACGCCAATTCGGGTGATCTAGAAAGAACTTCTACTGGTACTTTATTACCCAATCTACATCTCAGGCAATTCCTAGTTCTACCATTATGTTGCAGCGGACTTGAGGTGTGAAGAAACGCCATATGTGTAGAAGTATCAGACACAATGTCATTCAAAATAGACTGGACAGTGTATTGCTGTAGAAAATGGGACCAACCAACGAATTTTTGATTACACCACTCTGTAAATTCTCTTTGATGATAAAATTCTCTTACAAATATCTGAATTTTATTGTTCCACAAGTGATAATTTTGATGATTCCTGCCTCCATCTCGATTGCTGGACATTTGTCTTTTCAAATTGTATTTCTCAGGAAGTTAGGATTTGATTCCACCTGAAGGAGGGGCTAACTGAAAAATCTAGATGTCATTATCTGATCTTAGCTATAAATTAAGGCTGTATGGATGTTTCTTATTGCGTTGAAGTATTTTCTACATTATCGATTTTGGAATATTAAGTTCTCAATAGAGCTCAAGCTCGAACACAACCTTAAGTGCAACTTTAAAAATAAACCAAATTATCAGTTTCCGTTTCACTCGCATACAACCTCATTTCCACTTCTTTCCCCCTACCCCCGTGGGAATTAAGGGTCTTGTAATTTTCAATCGCTGTACATTGTGTAAATACACTACTTTGAATGATACAGGGATTCTGAAAACGACCATTGCATTCTTCTGCAGCCTGCTTTATGATTAAAAACAGTGAAAGTCATTAGAATTTCAAAACATTCCTCGTTAGTGGTAGGAAATCTTCTTTAGAAAAACTTAATATAAAAAGAAAGACATATGTTTTGCTAATTGGCACTTTTACGTTTTGAGAGGCAAATAAAAATTGATTTTTTTAGACATTTTATAAACAACCTCTACAGAGACCAAAGTGTCTTTATTATAAAGAGACTTATTTTCTTGTTGAGGTATCATGAATGCTTAATCTTTCAAGTTTCTCTACTTTCCTCTATAATGCCGAAGTTGCAATTGCTGATCAAAGTAAGAAACAATTTTTGAATTTTTTTTTCAAATCATGATGGTTTAAGGATTTATTTCTTAACAAATATTTATACATTACAGTTTATATGTTTTGAATAAATGTGAATATAAAAAATAAATGGCAATCTAAATTCGTGATAAGCTCTTGTAAATTTAGAAATAAAAGTAACTTCGACAAATGTTGTAGATAAAAGCATGTAAATGCATGACTCATAATCGCAACAAGGCTAGAAGAAGGAAATTTGGTGTATTAATTTTAAAAATTATAAACATATCTCAAATTTCTTATTAGATTTGTGTATCAGAATGTGGTACCCCCCTCCAAAAACTACTTGATAAAAGAATTTTAATGTGTAATCATGACATCCAAACCATAAATTTTGGAGCCAATAGGACGAAGGAAAGATGCATATTTGATTCTATATAATGTTAGATACAAAAAGTAACGAAGAATTGTCATTAGTTTGGAAGAATTATGAATTTAAGCCATTGAGAAATATTTTTTTACAGAATTACTAGATTTTTAGCAGACGAGGTAGCAACTACAACCGATGAGGTGTCACCGTGACAACGAAAGAATTAGAAGTAAGAATATTTAATATAAATGAAGCTGCTGATTCTTATTTGAAGAAGAAAGAGTCTACATAATCTTATTTCCATAAACCATTGTTATGGAAATGTCAATGGTTTATGGAAATATGTCTTTTAAATCTTATAGCTCTTCTGCCTATTGTATTTTTTTTTATATAAATGCGCGAAAGAGATGTTTAGACAGCTGGAAAATAAAACGGGAGGTTTCCTAGTATGTGCAATTAATTAATATTTATTTTTCTGATTCAAGCATTCTAAAGGAGCTCTTGAAGGTAGGAGATTTTCTGATTCAAGCATTCTAAAGGAGCTCTCGAAGGTAGGAGAATACTCTCGTAATATAGAAACAAAGAAGAAATGAGCAAAACAATGGGGGAAAAGAAGCAATATTTGGATTTATAAATATATGCAATAATTTATTGATATTATTCCTAATTTAACCAAATATCAAACAATAAACTGATTTCCGAACATTTTATATGCTATATTTATTGAAAATTACTTTATTTACTTTTTTTCGTTAGAACGATAAAGCTTTAGTAATCGTATATTCCCTTTATGGGAGAATAAATGTCCTCATTTGAAAGACATTTAAACCTGAAATAGAATTAGTTAGATGGCGAATTTATTTTCGTCTGCTTTCTACAAAATACTTGAGATGATTTTATGTATCAGTACAATGCCAATCATTTGAGAATTTTTGTTCATAAACGAATTTTTATGTTTTTTAACGTATCTTTTTAAACGTATCTTTTATTTTAGAAAATAATGTTTTGTATCATATCCCTATTGGGTATGGTTTTTACAAGTATCGCTTATTTTGAATCTGGCAGAGTTAGTTTCTTTAAGCTGAGAAATTAGTACGTAAATATTACGATACCCTTCAAAATCTTGTATTGAGTATATCAGTGAATTCTTATTTTTACATCACGGGATATTTTAATTTTTTTTGATAAATATTAAAATGTTTTCAAATAACTTATTGAATTATTAAATTTAATAATTCAAGAGCAATGTATATAGAATAAAATTGAAATTTCTCAAGCTAATTTTCGAATATTAGGGCATTTTTCTTATATAGTTTTCTTGATTTTTTACTATTTGTGTATTATGGTGCTTCCAGTAGTGATGTGTTTGTATGGTGTTCGTAAAAAGTGGAATATTTTTCGAAGAGGATGATAATTTTTTCTTTATGTTAAACAGTGAAATGATACGTTTAGAATTTCTTATTAAAATGTGTAAATTCTATAGAACAAATGAATAGTAATAAAGAAATTAAGAACATATTAAGAAATCAGTTGAAGAAGATTTCGATTTGTGATTTTGGATTTCAGATGCTGGGAAATTGAGAGTATGATTATTTCTCAAAGAAAATAGTCATCAAACATTATAATAGTGATGAATATTTTATTTATAAAGTTGCGTTACAGAAAGTTGTCATTAGACATCGCACATTTAAAGATATGTATATAGATAAAAGAGTCACTTCATCACAATTATTACGCCCCGCAACAAATGAGACATTAGAAAGCAGCAGGCATATTAATGAATATTATCACAAAAGCTACACTGTGAAGCTGCTACCTTCGGAAGGACTTTCTAATTATTTTTGAGGTTGAGACTCTTTTTTTGCGTCATATTAATTAGAATTAAAAAAATTAATATTTTGGATCAAATCGTATAGTATTACACACATCGAATATAGTCTCATTGAAACCGTATATCATAACAAAATTGAAATAAGGAATATATGGTATCGTATTTAAGAATAACAAATATTATTTCGGAAGCATTTTTGTTTTTAAAAATTGTAATGATTTGTTTCAGACCTTGAAGGAATTAGAAACAGATTTCTAATTAGAATTATTTTTGCTACCGAGATATAACAACACCTGTAAAAAAATTATTTATTTTCTTGCGGAAGCCTAAAAGAAACGCTATTGAAATTTTTGAAGTTTGTTTTCATATTTTGATCTGTGTATTTATTTAGAATCACCATAACAATTCATGGACATGCAGAAATAAGTCTCGGCGTTGAGCGATTTTTATCTTACGAGTCAGACTAAAAACTGAGTAGCTTTTACTTTTCATTTCCTGTACTAACTCAGAATCATTTTATTTCTATCATTTGCAAAATTGGAGTTATAATCCAATTTCTGTTTTCGTCTGATCTGAAAGAAAAGTTTATTTCCTTTTGCAACCATATTTATTTCAGTATTTGATTTCAGAAATGCTTTTTGTTAAAAGAAATTTGCGCTTAAAAATCATTCCAGGATAGTGATATATTATTAGGATTATGACCATCTATAAGCATATTTCATTGAACGTTCATTTCATTGTAAAAAGCGTTTGGTATCTTGTATTATTTTTCGTTTGTCTATTCTGCCCAGTTTTTTTAAATGTATTTTCACCTGGATTTTCAGTTTATAATTTTTTAAATAAAATTCTTTAATAAAACTTCATTTTTTAACCACCCATGAATTTCTTATGAGCACAAAATGCTTTACAGGTTTACATTTAATAACGGTCACATTTAAAATGTAAACTTCATTTTAAAGAATAGATTTTTTGGAGTAAAGGAATCAGTTTGAAGGTTTTGCAGTGAACATTAATAAATATATGAGCAGGTTTTCAGTAGCAAATAATAAAATACTATAAAAAGGAAAAATAATTGCCTATTCCCTTGACTTTTAAGTTTATTTTAGTTGAAAAATTCATATTTAACTACATATTTAGAAATTATAGTAAATGTATTAATTTTTTCTATCCAGCTATGAAGAATGGGTACATTTACAGATTATTAATCTCAACAAGATAAAAGATTTCTTCTATGACAGTTTGTACTTTTATCCTAATTGAGCCTCATATTTTTTTTTATAACTATGCAGCTTCACAATGCCACAATGCAATATCATTCAGTACAGATATGTTTGACATTCATGCAGATTATGAACTACATTATTGACACACTTTGGATTAAGTTCCATAGAAACTGGAAAGAGCCATCTTCACGATCAGTGTTGCGTACAATATGTACAAAACAGAAAAGAAAAAGCAAGTAAAGCTTTTCTGGCTTCTGAAGATAATTTTCAGCTGAATGGATTTTCTCTATGCTGAAAAAAACTGAGCAATTTTATGCTCTGTCGAAACAGTTTAATCCCAACATAAATTATAATTATGCTAGTGCCTATTATGTGCTGTCTGGCTTCTTAACGCTAGGAAACAGCAAGTATTTGATTTGAATTTTATCTTTACTATTACATTTCTGAAATTTCCTTCAGAGGTACGAAAAGCTTCTAACAATATGAATATAGCAGACATTCGATCTATTTTATAACCTCATTTTCTTTTCATCAAGTTAGTGAGGATATTTCCTACCTTACTATTAAGTTTTAATTTAATATTTTAGTAAAAAAGACACGATTATAAAAGAAATACTTTTTGATAAAATAAGCTTTCTTTCCTGTTAATTTTAAAGGCTAAAAGTTAACTATTGATAAACGTATACTTTACTTACGTTTTAACACATTTGATTTTAAATTTCCTTTTCTGCATTTTGTTTGGAAGGAAATTTCTATTTTTTTTATTTCTTTACATTTTGACATATTTTTAAAGAAAACATTTAAAGCATTTGACTATTCTAAAATGATTTTTGTTAGTGGATGAAAACTAAATTCTTTTTAGGCACGGATGTACTGCTTATTTTAACATTTTTGAGAACTAATAATTAAATTGAAACAAATGTGTTTATTTAGTTTTAGATTGAAAAGAATATTGATAAATAAGTCAACAAATTTATTACTCAAAAGTTTAAGTTATGAATATGGCACTCTTTAAAAATAGGCCAAAACTATAAGTCTTTCAGGATTTTTCGGGATAAATTTTTATATAAAAGGATCGCCTTTTGTATTATAATTATATTTCATTTATTTATTGTAAAAATTAATTATATTTTATATTTATTTATTGTAAAAATTTGAACTTTATCAGAGTTTATTGTCGTGAATTTAATGCACAAATAAAAATAAAAATTCATTGTTGTTCACTTATTTATTACGCAAATAAAAATTTTCTAAAGTACAGTAAATATGGAAAAAAATAATATATTTTTGATTTATTATTTACCCAGATATATTGATAAGTTTATAAAAAATATGAACAATTAATAAATTTCAGATAATTTTGGAAAAAAAAAATGAATAGGGCCCTTTGAAGGATTTTTTAAACAATGAAAAAAAATTTACGGCATAATCCAGTTAGTTTCTGAATTGATAAAGCACTATCAGTGAACTGTGTTGAAAAAATCAGTTTCTCTTTGGACCTTTAAACATGTCTTTAAATGAAGAAAATATCCCCTTGCGACTGTCTTTCAGCGGTGAATCGACTTGTATTTGAATGTCTGGTGCAGATCTCCTTCTCTGGTCATTTGAGTAATTCCTGATACCAGCTTGAAGATGAAGATAAGTAGGCCTGTTACCAATGTTTCTCAACTGGGGAGGGTCCTGAAAATGCTTGTGGGTGGGATATTCTTTGTCCTCTAGGGGGTATATGTGGTCCTCGAAGTGCTGCTTCTCTTTCGAAATCCCGTTCCTCCCATAGTGTGGTGGGCGATGCATATTCTGTGGTGATTCCAATTCCCTCATGTTCAGCATTGCGTACGTAATGTGATTTCTCGGAAACTCTTCCATGTCCCATTGTCTCCGTTGCATTTTTAGAGTGTTGGTAGTCCTCTCGGGTTGGCCCTGAAAATCGAAAATCTTCAACATACGAATTATGCTATTCATTCTTAAAAATGGAAATATGTGTTTCGGTTTTCGACAACAGTACAAACTATGTCTATAGTAAATATTTTAAAGTTATACCAACTCTATACAATGTAGATTAAACGAAAGCTTTCCAATTTCATAATTTTGAACAAGAACAAAAACTTTCTTTACTTCAAAGTTTGTTGAAGGATTGATACATCCGAAAACAGATGTTAAATCCCTCTCTCATATTTTACCACTCACATGAATGAATAATATTATTTATTTATACAAAAAAAAATGCAACGACAGGACACAGTATAAACTTTATTTGTAGCACCAACGAAAATTCTAGAATCTAGGTCTGTAAAAAATAAATAATCATATGATCTGAGGTCATTATCAGCTAACGGTAAAGAAATTTCAAGTTAATATGCATATTTTATTTTTTGTACAACAATTGAAAAAACTGCATTAATTTTTCTACAAAAATGTTATTGTCGGGAAAACCAAATAAACAAAACAACAGCTTTTTAGTTTCCTTTTATTACTATCATATACTGGAAAAAAAGTTACAAAATCTGTAAATTTTCCTGCATTTTTTAACCCTTGAAGTTACTTTGGATTATTTTATTACTTTCCTGTATGAAGATTGCATGTAGTCGTAATCTCAACATTATGAATGAATATTTATTGAAATGCATCTCTCAATTGAAGATGAAATTTCTGTATAGTAATTTTATTAAAAATTACAAAAGCTCATTGACTTTTGTTTTCATTTCGTTTAATACCTCCGAAAAGATTGATTTTCTATTTCGCTAAATCTTTTTAAAATGGTTGGAAACTTAATGCCATCGTACTTTATGATTTGCCTTACTGTCTGTAATGGGTATGACAAATTCTTTTATAAAAAATAAACAAATAAACTGTTTACGAAACGTTTTTATTTATTATTTTCCTCGAAGGAAGAAAACGTTTAAGAAGCATGAAAAATAGCTGCAATTCATTTATAGTAACAGCTTGTGATTAAATGCAGCATTGATATTATATAAAAACCAACAGCTGCAACGAAAATATTTTCTTTTCATAATTTAAGAAGTAGTTTTTTCACTTTAAATTTAGAAAATCTTCACATAGTAGTGTTATGTAGCATATCGTTACATTCAATGAATGTTTTGGGAAATGCTTATTATCACATTCGAGACCCTTTACTGAAACGGAAGAGAATGGAGAGGTGCAAATTTTAAAAGAGAGAGCTAAAATGGCTTATTTCAAAGACACAGTTCATAACTAAGTGTTGCATTAGGATTACGATA
Source organism: Argiope argentata (assembly GCA_026289955.1). Taxonomy (NCBI): domain Eukaryota; kingdom Metazoa; phylum Arthropoda; class Arachnida; order Araneae; family Araneidae; genus Argiope; species Argiope argentata. The sequence goes on along the minus strand of JAOUZG010016587.1, from coordinate 9,519,409 downwards.
GTCGTTTAGACTGGTAATTAGATTTTAAATCATTTTCATAATTCTTATAATGCTCGTACTTTACCTCTAATTGATATGTTAACCCCTGTATGCTTGCAAATAAAGGGATAATTGAATAGAGAAAATATGGTCAAAGCTTAAAGTTTGGATACATTTACTTTTGAGCCTTCTGTAAAATTAAGGATCTTTGAATATAACGAAAATAAAGCACCAGAATAAGAAATTCTAGTGAAATAGGTCTATACGTATTTTCTTTAATAACATTAAAGTATATCGTAAGAGATAGATATTTGGTGTTGAAAAAGGAATCGATGTCGTGGTATTCTGTTTGTTAAAAAAAATGTGTACTTCTGATGTTGCCATATACGATTAGCATGACTCACGTGAACAGTTTTTTTATAATGTGGAATTTGGCTGGACGCAGATTAAATTGAATTGGATACCACGTAGGTTATCATATATAGACAATAGCAACATTTCTAAGAGAATAAACATAACTGATGTTTTAGCATAATTCGTCTGGGAGTAACAATATTGCAAAATGATAGATGTTCAGGAGTAATTATATAGAGAAAAAATAAACTACTGCAATTGACCTTTCTGGACAGCTATCGATAGGTACCATTGTTTTGAGAGAGAAAAAATTCAAATGGTTGGAGAGTATGGCCTGAAAGACTTTAAGTCTGTCAGAATGCTCTCCACTCATGATGCCTCACTATGACTGGTTAATTTGATACGAAGAACTTGCTAGTAACTCGCCTGACACGATGCAACCAGGAAAATGTCACTGTGCATTCCAATATGATCACGTCGAACTGGCGGTTTGAAATAGCGTTATCCTGAGTTTTCGAATAAGTTTCTATGCCCAAAACGGAGCCGTGGTATGCCACATTTTATCGGAATAGCATTTTGTTTCATTTTCATCTGTTCAGAGGTGGGATTTCGATACATTACTCACTCTCTAAGTTCGAGAACTTCGGACAATACTTATGTAAGAGTGGCACACTCTGCTCCCAAAATAGCTGTATAATTTAGAACTCAATATGTACAGACATTGCAATGATTTTTTTTGCAACATATAGAAATAATACAGCAAAATTAACCTTTATAAAAACTATTTAATTTTAGTTTTTCGAGTTGTACATATTTTCTCCGTTTGTTCCAGGAAGCCTTTTCTTCATAAAAGTTATAACTATCATGAATTCGTCGACATGAATATAGTTTATATTTATTTTTTAAGCTATATTAAAGGCTCTGAAAACCATGATATTCTAATAATCAGATTTAAGTTATTTTTGCATCACTTGAAAAATACTTTTCAAAGCCTAGTATTTCATGTATGCTTTCAAAAGCATACATAAAATGTTATGTTTTTGAAAAACTTTTTTTGCTTTTTTTGTATCTATAAAAACCAGTTATGGATAAATCTAACTCGCTTTCCTCTGATTATGTATAGAAATATTCTAATGATGGAAATAATCTATAGTATTTTTTTTTAATTAGAAATTATTAAAAATGTATGTTTTATTAGGCAGTTAGACTTATTAATATCTAAAATATCATTTTCTGTGAGCTCTTGTCAGATCCGAAGTTGGAACCAAAGTAAATCCTATTTATAATGAAATGTCTTTCAGAATTTAACATGTTTGTAAATATTTTAATTACCTAGGGTTAAATTTGATTTTTAAGAAGTAAGCGTCTTTTTCCGAATCATATGAGTAAAATAAATGTGTGCTGCAAATAAGATTTAAAAGATAAATGTTTATACGGAGGGGATCTGTAGAATACTAGACTTCATAGAATCATTCTTAAAAATAATCATCTTCTCATCATAAAATCATCTTCGAAAATTGTAGACCTCATAAAATCATTGTGTTTTTATGAATGTAGAAAAGCTGAGATTATATTTATTGTATTATTTATTACACATCAAGTATCAGCTATAAAATTTGTATGTGAAGATCTAACAATGAAAAAAAACCCCAATTCATGAAACGAACAACGTTTTATCAAAAATAAAAGTGGCAACTTCAGTATTAATGTCTCAGATATTAAATGTATGCATTTATTTTCTCCAGTAATATTCAATGTGGACTTATGTAATTTTGTAACAGGGTGATATAAATAGTACACAGCATTTTAAAAAAACTAAGACTTAAAAGATTTAAGAAAAGGAAATTGGGCATTTTTTCAAATGAACGCTATCTCGTGTACCATACATGTTCTAAAAAACTATACACCTTCTTGTCAGCGTTTAAAACGAAAGATAAAGGAATGCATTATTTCTCTGTGATGAAAAGTAAACTCTTCTATCAGAACTGGATATATTTAGTGTTTAGCGCATCATTTAAATAATTAACAATGCATAAATTAAACATAAACAGCTTGTAAAATTCGCTTTCTTCTTTGTAATGAATCTTAAAGATTTGTCCTTAATTACTAATTTTTCATTATAGATCCTTACTTGATTTTTAATAGGTATTGAATAACGAGAAAAATAACATTAATTTATTATCTAATTATAAAACAAGTTTTTCATTAAGACTTTTCATCGTAATGAACGGCTATGTCTTCCAAAGCAAAGAGCACAATATGCCATTCTGTGAAAGTGACAAGGGCATCAAATAGATACCTCTAAACAGCGTTATTTGTTTTTACATTTGACGAACATTTTTACTATATTCCAGCTAGTCTTTCTAATTATATTAGTCAAGATCAAGAACAGAATAATTCGTTCAATACTTAGTCCTTCTAAAAAGGTTCACAAGAAAGTTGAAAATCGACGTCGCTTGGCGCAAGGTGCGTTGGATATTTGATTTTTGAAGGCGCAGTCTGAAGATTCATTGCATCATGATATATTTGCCTGTTTATTCTTCCATGACTTGTTTGAATTATGATATGAGCATTTTATGCAAAGAAATTATTTGGATAATATCAAGAAACCTTTACTTTGTTTTTAAAAATTAGTTTGGAGGAGGTTAGGATTAACGAATTGATGTTATTGTGCACAACAGTTTCGAAAAAATTCTTACTTGTGAGTCTTGAAGATATGAATGATATAAGGATTACCCATCTAATTTGAATTCTTAAAAATTTATTTCAAATCTAAATATATTATTTTTCTCCAATAAAGGAAAGGTGACGTTTTCATGAACTCATTGCGCATGTCTTGTTTTGAAATTAAAAATAAATTATCTCAATGTTAAAAAATACAAACACGTACGGGCACTCAGATAATACATTATGTTACAAACAATTATTAAATAATCAGAAATTGTCTTTTTATTTTCAATCTAGGAAAGCAAATGGTATCTGAAGTTAATTCCCCCCTTTCTCCCCCCCAAAAAACATTTACTATCAAAAATATGTAGTTTGTTAAGGTCACTGCTGATTTTTGCTGACGGATTGCATTTCAGATGAGACAACTTATTTTTTTTTTGTGGGAAGCTCAGCAAAAGCCGTAGAATTAGATCTTATGACTTCAAGCTGAGGTATTTATGAAATATGCCTTTTCAGTTAAGCTATGTTCTTGTTAACTACAAATATGTTTAACAGCTTAACTTTCAGGTACTGACAGACTATTTTTATTGTTATCCGATAGAGAATATTCTTTTAGATGAAGGAGGTGAGTCATTGATTATAACTTTTACAATAATAATGATAATAATTTGGATCACCAATTTCTTTTGTCAATAAAAGAAACTTTCTGTTGTGTCAATTTACACTTCAAGTTGAGAAAACAATATTTCTTTCAACTTCAGCGTGAAGATGCAGACTAGGGTAACATTTATGAGTAAAAATAATCTGATGAAACGATAATTAATGTCTTTTCTTATCGAATTATATATTTTTTTACTTTGAAAAGTTTACAAAAAAAAAATGAGAATAACTTTCTCTATTCTTGAAATATACTTGGTACAGTCTATGCTGATGGTACATAATTTTTAATTTTTTAAAAAAAATCTCTACTCCTGTTTCATTTAAATGCAAACGATGGTGAATATAATTAATTAGGATTTTTGTTGTAAAACAAATTATATATTTTCGATTGTGTATTATGTATCTAGTATCAAGTTTCTAAAGGCATTATATTAGGTTGAGAGAAAAGAAATCCATTATTATTTTACAGACATCTACAGAGAAAATAATGGATTTCTTTTTCTATTATTTTCAAAAATTCCATATGGAAAGAAATGGAAAATAATTGAAAGAAAATAATGGAAAGAAATCCATTATTGCCTCGGTAGATGGCTGTAAAATAATAATGCATTTCTTTTCTCCCAACCTAATATATAAAAGTTTATGTAGTTTTATATTAGTGCTATCCTCTATGTTGTAACTTATATAATTTTCAAATTTATTTCGAACTCAAGAATTAAACTATAGGCTTTGTCGCAACTGGTTATTACGAATGAGCAGTATTGTGTGGAACTTCTCATATTCATAATAACTGGGAGACTATCACTCATATTGTGTTACTGTTTTTACGTCACAGAAAGAAACAGTTTATATGCGATTTCCATGGGAAATTTACCTGGAAAAGTCTGATAGTAAAACTCACAGGAAGATAGCAGCCTCTTTTATTACGTTGTTTTCCAACAGTATATAACTAAAAGACATATGATGAAATTTTCAAAAACATTTTGTTAAAGCTTATTTATCAGTGAAAATATACCGTTATTATTGTTAAGTTTTGAAGAACTCGAATCTTTTTAAAAAATGTATAAGATTATATTAGAGTCTTCTTAAAACTCTCCCAGCTGAAAGCATCATATTCTAAGACTCAAATTGCTCTAGAATACTTAGAATATCGCTCTGTATGTTACGATATTATGTGTTATTTTGGATTCTGTATATTATCATACAGTATCTATGTGGAAATATGCACTCTAGAAACCTGATACTGATATGTGATTGTCTTCGTAACCGAGTAAAATCTATAACGACAAGTAAAGAAATGCCATGGGTTTAAATTTTTTCGAATCCAACAAGGGAGAGAGTATTTCAGAGATTTCCATGATTTGTCTTTGATTATGTCTACTTTCTCGGCTTTTCATCTGGTGAACAATTGATAGAAATGGTTGAAATTTGATGGAATTTAGTTTATTCTAAAATAAATAAATTTAAACGATTTATATATCTGATAATTCAGAAAATATGTTTTTATTTAGAATTACTCGTGTATTTTTAATAAAGGAGATATCTCTTAAATATTGGTATTGGAAAGCAAAAAGCAAAATGCAAACTATAAGCAGCTCATTCAACAGAATCCACTCAGAAATTTCATTCTCTCTTCTAAATAATTTTAAATCTACTTCACATTCCACTGACAGTCTGCTCGGCCTAAATAGCTTCGCCCCTGACCTTTGGGCCGGCTTCCGATTGGCCGTTTCTCTTCTTCATCTAGTGGAACTTCTCTCAGGAAATTCGAGGGCACCAGACCTTTCACTCCTTTTAATTCTCCCATATAAAATCCATCCTCATCTACATCTCCAATTACATAAATGATATCTCCAGTGTTGAAAGATAGTTCCACCTGAAATGCCATGAATTTTTTTCTTCAGAGTGTAATAAACAAGTGATAAAATTGAAATGTGTTATCTTTCTAAAGTTCACACTTTACATCATTATTAAAATCTTGTACATTTAAAGAATACAGTAGAACTTAATAATTAAAAGTTCATGTAACATGTCATGAATTACGTAATATTTATTTTCGATCTTATTTACGGATTGTTATGATTTCGATTTATTTATCTTATTATCAGGCAAATATTAAAGAAATCATAGAAGATAAGTCTCAGCTATTAATGATAATTACTTTTCTGATATATTTTGAAGAGGAATGCATTTTGGCGTATACTAGCGAGAGAGCCATCTTTGCCTTTGGAAATAAGTCTCAAAGAGATTAATTTTATTTTTTGGAATCCTCTTGAAAAATTTACTTGTAATTTAAAAATGTACAATTTAGTTCTATTTTTTTAAACTCAAGGTACACTAGTTAAATATGTGAAGGACTTCTCACTTCTTTATAGAAATACACAGATTCTAGTCTTCTTTTTTTGAGAAAAATTAGAAATGGATATTTCTATGTAGTTTTACAAATATGGTTTTTAAAATGTTGCTAAGAAATTTTCTTTATTGGATTTGCAAATTAAAAATTTTCTCATTAACTTGGGAAATTTTCAATAGCTTTATATTATTTAAAAAGAAAAAAAAATCTAAAACAATTCGTTTAACTTCTTTGTACGTTGTTATAGAATAAGGCATAGAGATAAACTATAGAGAAAACAGGAATAGATTTCGATATATTTTGAGATTCGAATGCATGCAAGAAAATACCTCAGAATCTACATTGGGAGATATTTCCTGTGGATCGTAATCGTATATAGCTACCATCTTTTTGATTCTCCTTGACTGAAAATCATTATCTCTTTCATCTGAAAAAGAATATTATCATTAAATAAGATTATCAATATTGCAAAGTATTTTGTAAGCTATTTTTTGACAATATTTACAGTTTTTCTTGAGATATCAAATTTTTATAAAAGAAAAATGTATTACATGTATGGAATATTTATATATATATAATATACATGCTCTTTAAATTCAGAAATATATAACGGAAATGGAACGAAAATATATTACGTATATGGAATATTTATATGTATACAATATGTATTCTTTTTTATATTCAGAAATATATAACGGGAATGGAATGAAAATATATACCTTAGCGAGCACGAGGAGAAAAAAGTATTAAAATTAGAACAATGTAAAAATCTCTTTTTAACTTGATCATGAAGACATCCTGTATTTCCGAATGTCCGAAAGATTTTTAAAACCAAAAGAACAAATATTTTTTTGAACTTTATCGAATATTGGAAATACATCAAGAATAAACGGAATTATAATATGTGTTGATAATAGTTTTTTTTTCATTTTTTCATAATATATGTGTAAGAAGTATTAAAGCAACATTATTTACACATAGTGAGAGCAGTAGAAATAAAACACTTCTTCGTTTGGAATCAGACATTTAATAGTTCTTTTTTTCGAAACGTGGTCTATAAAGAAAATAGATGTAGTGAAATTCTAAACTAAATTAAGTAGACAAAAAAAAATTCCGATTAAATATTATCTACGCTTCAAAGATGGTATCATGGAATGACCATGAAATAGTAATCGGAAATTGCATGAATTACGCTTATAAAAATATGTTGGAAGCAAAAATTATTTTTTATTTTACTTTTACTAAAATACTCAAATTCCTACTCTTTTTAAGACCAATAATATGATCTAGTTGTGAACACTGTCTTATCTGAAAAATTGCTGTTTTGAATGTTCTTAAAAGCCTTAAAAGAAAAGAAAAACTTTAGAAAGACTTAAATAATTACTTTTAATTATTTATTTATTATTTTTCAATTTTATTGCTTAATTATAATGTATTGTTTAAATACTCTTTAATAAGGTTTGACATCTCGTGCAAATAAATCATGTACAATATCTCTAGCAAAGATTTTGAATGAAACATCTGTCTGATATCTCATTGATTAGGCTTGCTTGACAGCTGATAAGGATTATTCAGTTCCAACAAACTGAATGAGCAATTGTTTGCAATGTGCTTAAACATTCAATCGTTTTTCATTACATGTCAATAACCACAAGTCCTTGTTTTCGACATTTGCTAAATGGAGAGTAAATTCTTCAAATCTTTCAACTGTTATGTTCGTTGATAAAGTGGATACAATGACTACAGCAAATAACGTACACAATTTACAGCATTTTTTTAGGCTTCTTCAAATATACAGTAAATACACATAAAGCATCTAATACATAGATGTATAACATATTTTATAGTGATACACCTCACAATAAAAAAAAGAAATCCAAAGTATGGGCTTTATGTTACTGAAATAATAAGTTGCTGCTTTATCGACGTAACTTCATAATTATCAAGATAACTTTGAAAAGCAATCATAAAAAAATTATAATTGCATTTTGAAACTAATAAAAAGAGGAAAAAAATGAGAAATCTTGCAATATTTGTTCGTATTTTATTGCTGTTTGACATGTGGCATCATTATTTCAGATAAATAATTCATTTTGATGTTGTCAGATAAACAGTGGAATACAAGATCAAAATGTTAAAAAATTTTGGAAGCAAAAATATAAAAATTTCTTTAAAGAGAAATGTACCTAATTCCATATGGCCTAACGACCGTGGTCTTGGCACATTGTCGTTGTAATGAGCCAAGTCTACATCAACTTGAACTTCGGACACCATATTTCCTGGGACGAGGCCAACCCTACCATTTGACTCACCTCTGTAGAAACCATCAGGGTCTTTATCACCGTATATCTAATGGAAATGAGCACACTGAAATTTTTAGTAAAAGTAAAGAAATTATGAAAATAATAATGTGCAGTTGTTTGAAAAGAACATATGAGTTAAAAAAAGAATGAAACATTTGGTTAAGAAACGCCTCTATTTTAATGGATATTTATCTTCTGGAATTTCATTAAATATCCATATTATTTTAATTAAATGATTAAATTTTAAAAAGGGACATTAGCAAAAATAGGGAGATTACCAAATATATGCTCATACCGTCTCTCATTTTTGCCTGTATTGTTGAGAGGTTGATGATCTGAGGCGATACCATAATGATGAAAACAAAAACATTTATCAACCATCATGCAATTCTATTATAGGTGTCAAAATCAGATTCCAGGCCACAGAATCTTACCTAAAGTTAGGCATCCTTCCTAATATTCAGCTATGCCTAATTCACTGAAAATGATGCGGCTAAGCACGTTTTATGTAAAATGTAATATGTATATAAATCTCTACTTTGTCAAGAAGTGTAGTTTGCTATTTGAACAACCTCTCAAATGAGAAAGCTGCACGACTGCAAGTGTTGCGAACAGGCGTGGCCGTGTAAGGTTCGTTAAATCAGTTGGAAACCACATACATAGAAACAAATGTACAAAATCCTTCTTTTACACTGATACATATTATGTCCTCATACACGAGGCTCAGGTATTATATTGCGTAGAACGTCTCAAAGCTTCTGAATTGAGATATAAAATCATTGCATGTTAATTGAAAATGTTGTCGTTATTAAACTTCATACCTATTAATACTCCCCCAATTCTTCTATATAATCCCTATTATCTTGATCCCAAAAAATATCTTAATTTTTATGTATTAATCAAAGTAAACACTTGATCGAACTCCCCTACAATGGTACATATCAAGGTAGTGGGGGTAAATTCTGGTTATAAACTTTTTGATATAGCAATTTTAATTTAAATCCTTTTTATTTCTATGATAAGAAGTTTTGACAATTTAAACTCTGTTTTTATTTTTTCAATTAACTTTTGAAGGAATAAAACCCTTTAATTTTATCACACTTAATGCATGTCAATTTAAGAGAATTTCTGACATATTTCTTGTCTCTTTGAAATATTGAAAAAAATAGCGTAGATTCATAGACATATTTTTGAAGTTCTTTGATGACAAGTCTTGATTTTGCTGTTGAAATAATCAAACGGAATATTCAGCAAATAGCTATCCTAAGTAGAATTTAAAAATTATTAAACTGTCTTCGGGGTTTTTAAAACTGTGACTCTGACTTGTGAACACTTTTCAGGTTACACGAAGTTAGAGAGATAAAATAATAATCATTATCATAGTCCTATTAGTACCAAGTAATAGAATTTCACCTGAGAAAATCAAACTTTGGAACTAAATCTCTGAAATAAAATAACTTTATATTCCCTACTCCACAATTGAAAGGCGCTTGTGAAAGTTTTAGAATGTTCGCTAGGGAAGATCCTGCCCTTTAACGGCCTGTACAATCGTATGCAACAAAAGCTTAATATCAAGGCTAATACATCGTGCTGGCATACATTGAAACAAATTTGAAAGTCTTAGAGGGA
>JAOUZG010016587.1:9484560-9509364 GCA_026289955.1 Argiope argentata | reverse complement strand
ATATATATATATATATATATATATAACATCATCAGGGATATTTTTGTAGTTTCATTTAAGAAAGGATTTATTGAAAAACAAAGGCAATACATCCAATGTAGATTTCACACTAAGATGACAATATATTGGAAACTTATGATATCAAATATTACCTTTATTATTTGTCCTTCTTGGAAAGGCAGTTCTTCATCCGCGGCATCAGGATTAGGTGACATTGTTTGCGGATCGTAATCAAAGAGGGCCACAAAATATCTCACCCTATTGTCTCCCACATCTCCATGACTTCTGTATGAATCGTAATTTCCCTGATCTTCATACCCTGAAGTCGGCTCATGGTAATCAGACATCCTCCTGCTGGAGGGTGGTGGGACATTACTTCCACTTTTGCCACTTCTTCGCTCGCTATAATAAGAATGATCTGCCCCTCTTTCAGGAGGTGGTGGCTGACTACTACTTCGTGAAGAAACATGGGCTTGTGAATTATTCCTCGAACTCCTTCGATTTTGATCAGGTTGAGGAGGAACTCGCTGCCTTCCCGTGACTATCTGATTAGATGGCGTTGGCTGAGATCGATTGATGGTTGGATCGTGAGGCTGTCGTCTTGGCGATGATCTTTCCCGATGAGGATGCTGTTGTGAATAATGAGATTGTGGTCCCCTGTTTGATCGTGAATTAGATGTGTGGTGAGCATCCGCTTCAGTGCGTAATGGCCTCTGCTGTGAGGATGATGGCGCATACCTCTCCGGGGAGGATGGCCTTTGGTTAAGTGGCTGTCTAGGAATATATTCATCATCAGAATATGCCGGATCACAGTCACCTTCTCTCGTGCCGTCTTTCGTTATCTCTAAAAAGAACAAGTATTTCATAGTTGACTCAATATATAATAATGAAACTATTTCATTTTCTTAGTTTAGTTTTTGTTTCCGACACTTAAACGACTGGAAAATTAAAGCTAATGATGTTAAATGGAATATTAAGTTTAGCTGCATGAGTACAAATTTTATTCTAAATATTTACCAAAGCCCAAAATAAAGATTTAATAATAAACTTTACTGAATTTTTACTCTGAATGCAGCCATGAATTCATCGAGCTGGGATTTAACTTCTGACCAGCCTACACTTCTAATAAAACCACTTGTTTTCAGGTTTTCTGATATATGCAGTTTAAAGTATAAATATGTACCCATTTTACGATCACTACGATGACTTTAGTAAGTTATAACAGCCATTAAATTGCGACCTCCTTTAAGTCTCTCTCTCTCTCTCTCTCTCTCTCTCTCTCGCACGCACGCACGCACGCACGCACACACACACACACACACACACACACACACACACACACACACACACACACACACACACACACACACACACACACACACACACACACACACACACTTATAAACCCTTGCCGTCTTTTCACCAGTAATTCAAACAAGTTTTAATATTCAAATCTTTTATGGAGATTACTGTAAAGTAGAATAAAAATGCTTAATTTTTGTAACAATAAGCATGCATTATTGAGGCATTAAAAATTAAACAGCTAAGTTCCAATACATATGATTATTAAATAAGTTGGCCTATTTAGAGCATTTTACAGTCCTAACCAATTATTTTTCGAAATTCAATTAACAATATGTACTTAGGGTTTCCAGAAGAAACAAAACTAGTTTCTTTAATTTTTCTTTCTCGTTTTACGAAGGTTGCGTTTGGCTAAAATTTTAATATTTTAAAGGCATTAAATATTAATTGTTAAATGCTTAAAAACTTTTTAATATAAACTTTTTCTTATAAAATGCTCTAAATTTTAACACAAAGGTAATTTTATGTGTGGTGAAAGCCCTTTGATTTGCATAAGCACAAAAAACAAATTCGACTTTGCGCTCTGAATAATCTAATGAACTGTAAAAGTTCTTTTTAAACTGAAGTCATGGTAATACTACCTTTGACATTTGGGAATTTCTCTAGACTATAAAAGCTCTGCGAGGATATCTATTACTGTAAGACAATAAAAAAATGAAAAATTAAAAAAAATCTTCAGGTATTCAACCTAATTGAGGGCAAAAATCCAACGCTAAAGATGTTAATTAATATGCTTATAGTGTTGGAATCCCTGGAATCTAGCTCTTTAAATGATTGCAGTACTATTTTTTAAAATTATCTAGAAGTTTCCTTTGATTTCATTGAAGAAGAGAGTAGGAAAGCCAGAGTTGAAATAAATAGACTCCACGGATCCTAACAAAAAAAAAGCTGTATATTTTTGTTGTTAGCCGCTGAGTGTCACAATATCTTATTAATTATGACATCCTTATAGAAACATTTTCTTAATTTTGTCCTAAATTCGTGTTTAGTATTTTCAATAAACTTTGTTGTTGTAACCTCGTGCATTATTTGAAGATATATTTTTAATATTTTTGGCCATCGTTACACTCTTATTTTATCATTGGCTGAGCAGTCGCTGGAGAAGGTTTTAGGTTTATCATGCTCAGGCTCCCATAGTGAGACCTATTCTGACGCATTGTTAGACAGACCCTGAGAAACCGAACAAACAATATACCTAAGGAATTTCATTGTTGAGAGCAAACGTAGAGTAGTGAATTCCCCATGAGAGTAAGCTAAGTCCTTTGATGCATCTTTTTTGGAAAGCTAAAAATGATTTTATCATTGATAATAATTACCGTTTTTAAGTATTTCTTAAACTAATATAGAATTTGAATTGAGTTTGGATCGTAAATAACGTAATAAAATGCTTATCCGATTATCTTCTCTTTAAAACAGGATTTATATCAACTTGACCCATACTAGGTGGTCAATGATACTCTATAAGGACAAATTGATTCTTTCATGAATATTTCTAAAATAATAATAATTAATAGGTGGATGATCAAGAAAAAAATTGACGTCTGTGTTCACGTAAGCCAATGAAAGGAAAGATGGATTATTCCGAAAGAGACATTATCGTGTTCTTGAAGGCAAATTTAAAGAACCTCCAAAGACATGGATATTTTTATGTCCTAAAAGGATTGATGGACCCAGTTAAAATATTTCTAAGTTGCGGTAAATAAAAAAAATGAAACAAAGAAAAAAAAATCAGTTCCAAATTCTTGGAGAATATTGTCATATCAGTTTTATTCCATATTAATAGAGATCTGTCATTGATATCGACCTCATCTATAGTACTATCATAAACACGCATACAGTGTAATCCTTTCTTAATCTTCAATATTTGCTGACAATAATGCTTATATGAAAAAGAGCATAAATTATAAAAGACAATGTTGTTAAAAATTACTATTCATCTTAAAATTTCTGCTAGCTTTTCCTCTACGTTACAATATCACTTTTTCTAATCATAGCATATCTATAATCTTAGATATTAGAATGAGGATAAGATCTTTTTATAATTAAAAAATATCCAGGGCTATCCTTTCAGGAATTTACCGTGTGCAGTAATTAGGGAATTTACTATGTAGAAGAGTACAATGCCCTCATTACTAATCTATCACAACAAGAAGCCCCTAGAATCTTTTATGTCTACGTCGTTCAGGGATCGATTATTAATGCACTTAACGTATTAAAATAGCATTTTTGTTTATTAAACCTGGATTTACGCTGCACTCAAAGGAACGAATGAATGAATTCGTAATAAAAAAACACTCTTGTTTGACCGTAGTGAGGATTTTCAAGATGCATGAAAAGAATTTACTTTTACAACATGAATAAACTGACGTGGACACACTCTAAAAATAAAATGCTGTTTAGCAAGGAGATGTTTTGCTAAAGAATACAGCAAATAAAGTAAAGGAGAAAATGTACAATCTTTGATATTTTAAAAATAAGGAGGTATTTTGGAGATATGTTAAAAATTATCATTCAAAAGTTTTTAATTTTTAAACGAAAGGATTTGAGGATCTCTTTTAGTTATTGCCACTTTTTAGCCAATAAAATCTATCAATTCCTTCTTTGCGTTTGCCTGGTTATGAAGTAATTTATTCTCATTAGTGTTATTCTTTAATTGAAATTCTTAATGCATTTTGATTGAATTTGGTTAGGAATTTTCGGATGATGAGAAAAGGTTCATTTCGCCTTTCTTCTTCCACTTCATTACCAAATGGTTTCCAGAGATTCCGCATTTCATTTCTAATCTGCAAGCTATTGTAATAAATGGTTTCTTTGATATATACTCCTTCAAAGAGAGTTTCTGGGAAAATCTGCCATGAATATTTTATAAAATTTTATAATCATAGCAATGGTGTCAATATTTTATTGTAGCTAAAGTCCAAAATTTGTTAGAATGAATGTTAGAAATTCACAGTTTTTTTCTCATACTTACTGTAATTATGATGGCCCTCCTTGACAGCTACATTTAAAAGATATTATATTTAGATTAAATAATTTTGATGTAGGAAACAACTTATATGAAAAATTACCTATGCTACATCTATTTCTAAGGATCTTCTGTGGCAGGAATGAAAAGGGAACGTTTAAAACTACTTAGAAGCTTGGGAAGAGGAAATTTGGGAATGTTTCTTTGATCTAAGAAATTAATTCAATTGGAACATTTACAGTTTCAGATAATTAATACAATAAAGGATAATGTAAGATAAGTTTTATATTATTTCATATAAATACAAAGAAAACATCTAAATAAAAGGATCCAAGATTACCACAGACTGAAAAGGAACAGTTTATGGAGATAGGAAAGGAGAAATTTGAAATGTCTCTGAAGTAGAAGTATATGGTGTAATCTGAAACATTTGTATGAGTACTTTTTGATATACACAGTATAATTAATGTTATTTTCATCAGTGAAAAACTGATCCAGAAAATTTGAAAAAGGTTAAAGAATATAAATTTGAGTTAGTTTGAAAATAAGACGCTCGTGAATCTGCAAATAATGAGGTTGTCTTTTAAGCCCGCTAACAATATTATTGGCTAAAACTAGTAATACTCTTGAATCTTGAGAATTATGAGAGCTTCGATTTAAAAATTATTTAGAAATATATAGAATCACTATTGAAACCCTGAAGTAACGAAGACTTATGATGCAGAAATCTATAGACATGTAAAAGTGAACGGAAAATGAGATTATGTAAGACAGTTATTTATCAAAAATCTGAACGCAAGCTCTCAGAACTACGATATAAAAAGAAACATTTGTGCTGATATAAAGGTCAAAGGAGACAAAGTTTTTCAGATACTAATGCTTCAGAGACTGAAAGGAAGATTATGCTCAACGTGAAACAGACTTCTAAGAAAGCAATATAATGGTTGAAGATAAAAGTAAAAGACAATTAGCATGCTACATTAAATTATTACATTGCTGACATATGTTTGCCTACTGTTTTGAAATTATACAATAAAAATGATATGAAACAAAATACAGTTTAGAAGATTAGAAACAGAGATATACAATGTGCCAAGTAGTTCTAATTAAAGTGCAAATTCTAGAAGAACTATTTGAGTATATTTATAGCATAAGAAAATGAATTACAAATAAAAATAATATAGTTCCATTTTTTTTTCGATAGATGTCATTGTAGATTATTATTCCGTCCCTCCCACCTTTTACCTATTCTGTCATTCTATCGATTATTATATCAATTATTTAAAGTTCAACCCTCTGGCTGTTTAATTCTTTACATTTACTATTTAGATGCAATGTATGCAAAAAAGTTCAAATATTTTTTTAAAAAAGTAAACTGACATTATATGTTACATGATAATTATACAATATAATAAAAATCCATAATCGTAAAAATAAATGTTCTAAAATAAGAAAACCGCGGGATTCAATAGAAACTGGACTAAATACTAGCCAGTGGAAATCGCGAGATAAGCAGTTGGATGGTTAAAAGAATTTTACGTATAAAGTTTATAAGAATATAGTTAAATTTAACGATGACTTTGTAGAAAATGGATGTGCTTTGTAGTAAAATGGTTTCACTAAAAGAATGGCAGCTACACCGCTTCTTAGTAAGAAGATAATCGTCTAAAGGATTTGGAAAAAAAGGACCGATATCTGTTAATGGCTTGAAGAAAATGATTAGTAAATTTGAAGCTATAGGAGAAAGGAGGCTTCCTAAAAATAGAGGACGAAACGCCATGATTTAGAAAGTTGTGGAAGAAATTAGATGAGCAATTGATTCAGATTCAGTGAAATGTAAGCGCTTGAAGGAATCAAAGATCTTATCAGTATGGGTTTCAAAAAGAATTCTACGCAAGTTTAGTTTCCTAATTTGTGATCTTTCATTGGTGGACTTTACTTCTTATTAAAATCATCTGCTTAATTATTATAAGTCAGGCAGTAATTACTCCTAATTACATTGATTTTTATAAGCTCTTTTGAGAGTGAAATATCTCAAAGGTTCTGCTGCTAACTATGCAGAAGCTCTTGGGATGTGTCCGATATTGGAATTGTACTTTTATGTTCTTGTGATTGCTTTTTTTATATACATGTGCACTGATAAAAAAGAATTAAACTCATCTGCAATGTTTTTTATCAGTTAACTCTACACATAAAGTTTCTTAAATAATAACTAACAGAACCATCGTTAAAATTATTGAAAATATATGAAACATTTTGTTAGAAGTAAAATTTTTGAGGAAGTGGTAAAACTCAGAAGTTATATTCCAGTCAAATGACAACTCTTGCCATAAAGCGCTATTTGATATAACAACGTTTTTTAATTGATACTTTTTGGATACAACCAATGCCAACGACGTGATACTATTTTTTTATTCATATATTTTGGCTTTCATATAATGCCAAGTGTTTAACGGAACTTATGGAACGCTTTACTAGAATGCTGCGCCTAAAGTGTCTTCTTCCCACGTGAATTTAGCGTTTGGTGAATTCCAATCCATTTGAATTCAGAGAAAATTAACACGGATATAATATACATTTTCCTAGTTTTTGCATCCAATTTTGACCGATTTTCCGGATTGGTGATAGATTTTGAAATGCTATTATTCCATTGTTGTGGCATAAAAATTCCGGCTTACTAATTCATTGTGCAATGCTGAATGCATCTAACAAAAAGGAAAATGGATTCCTTTACACTGCAAGATTTCTACTTTTCTAGTATCTATTCATTTTCTAAAATTTTTCATGCAATTTTATTCCTTATCAATATACAATTTTTCCTCGAATGTATTGTTGTTGCCAGGTGTAACGATTTATGCTGTTTGAAGATTTAGGAATGTCTGTTGAAGAATAGTTATTAACAAACAAGGCATCTTTAATCTCAATACACCGACATTTCGGTGACTGATTTGATCAATCATTGTTGTTTTTGGGTGACCAATGAAAGAAAATAAGAGACTGCCTTTCTTATAGAGAGATGTATATTTCTCCCATTATATTATTTCATAAAGGATGGAGATAAACTAGGAAATTAATAGTGTGTTATGTAATATGCTAAATAATTTTAAATTACAATATTTATTTATTGATTGATAGCTCCATATACTATTATAAATTATCATTGATTGACTGAATTTCAGATGATTTTTTTTCAATACGTACTTATCTAGAAAGAATGATTTAAAAAATATATATTTAATAAAATAGACGTAGAGTAAAATAAATATGAAGTAGACTAAATGAAATCTACTGCGATTGATTTTTTGTGTATTATTAAAGTCAAATGTTAAGAAATATTTTAATTGAGAAATTACATATCTTTTTTAAAAATTTCTATTTTGTAAGATTTTATTTTTTTTAAATATTGACTCCCAGGGTTGTTTAATTGAATCATTGATATTTTTACATATGTTTCTGAAAATCTGATTAAATTCGAAAAGTTTTTATTTTAAATAAATATGTTTATATTATTAATTTATCATAGACTTTAGTCACAACATTGTTTTGGAAATTAAAGTTTTAGTGGCACTATTAATGAATGTTACATTATTTATTCTCCAATATACTTATATTTCAAATTTAGTACCCTGTATTTCACATAATATCGATTAAACCATTAGCAAAATTAATTAACTATATTAAAAATGAACTAATTCAAATAAATTTAATAAAACCAATTCTTAAAAAGAATCTGTATAACAGTAGAAATTATTTTTAGTTTAGCTATTTTTACTAACATTCAATCAATGTTTAAAATTAATTAATATTAGTAATTTTTTATAGAACTAAACAGCAAAGGACCGCATACGAACGTAATTAAAATAAAATTAAAATAAGTAATTTCCTGAACATGTTAAGAGTCTATTGTCTTAAGTAAAAACAAAAGTGTTTAAAAATTCAAAATTGTAATGTCAAATAAAAATAGTCATAGATTTCTGGTTTTTAAAATTTTTCTTTTGAATAATTCAATCTGGAAAATTATATATTCATGCGTAGAACCTTTTCTAATGTGAAAATTAGCTTTGTTGAAGTAAGAGTTTATTTGCTATAGAATGATGTTCGTACTGATTATAAAATTTTAGGTTTTAAAAAATTGAAATTTATTCATGATAATCTTACAATTTCCTCATTGAATGCTTAATTTAATGAATCAAAAATTAATCCTTTAAGAATTATTTCAAAATATCATTTTATAATTTACACCGAGTTCGGACATTTTTCAGTGAGCTTTTGAAGCTGCCTCGCAAACATATAGAGCTCATCACCATATGAAGGCCAGTTCTTTGACCTTCCTTTGAAAATCAACTGCATCCTTCTTTCGTAGTAGCATGCCTTGAAAACAATCTACGCGGGTGGTTTGTGCTAAATAAAATCTAAGGAAAACTGAATGCACAATGACGTAGTTATAAGTTTAGTGGTACTAGGGGAATAATTTTAACTCGTTATCCGCATCTTGGAAAATGTAAATGATGCCATTGACATGATTTTATTTTTCCGACCGCTCGTTATATTTGACCTAATAAGGCGTCAAAAGCTCTTGAATGGTTTGTACATTCGAAAGTAAATGACTGAAAATCAAAAACAGGATAGTAATACTGGAATTTGAACAATGGTCATGCGTTCAAGCAATACAGCTAAACATTTTTCTGTACTGAAGCGCTAAACAAAAACAGTCAAATAGTTTTAAATATCTATAATAAACTTGCCTTAAAATACTCGAAAAATTAAAAATACGTCAATTTCCATTTTACTATCATTTAAACACAGAGAGAAAATCTTTTTCTATTCAAATCTACTGTATTCTTTTATTCATTTTTAAAATTATTTATCGCCTTATAGCTTTTTAAATTATTCTACTCTTAATTTAAAACATGTGAATTTAAAAATAGACTTAACTATACAGAAATGTAACCTTTTTCCTGTATTTTCAAACAGAAAGAAAATCAAATAAAAGTAGAAAGTATCCAAACTTATTATCTATCTTAAATTTAAGAATTGTCTTAACCCTTTACTACATGAATTAATAAAGCGTTGGAAAAAAATGGTTTCACGGTGAAAAAAGCTTTATTTAATTATCAATAAGGCATATTAAAAGAAAAAGTAATGACACATTTTTATATTTTGTTTTTTTTTACGGAACAATATATGGACTCTTATGCACTGAGATAAAAACCATTACAGTTGAAAAGCGGAAAAATTATTATTCGTCGAGAAAGATGAGTATATCGACTCGACGAAAATATTTTGTCAAAAAGTACTTACGTTTTATTCTGTTATCGTTTTTTGAAGATGAATCACTCGCACTTCAATTCTACTTTTCCACCCACTTACACTAAAGTGAGGTTTTTTTTGAAATGTCATAAAATCATAGACATTTTTTGGTTTGATGGATTAAAATAGTTTGAATTATTTTATAATACTTAATTTGGAAATAAAATTGAATAAAAACTGCAATACCATAATGGGTATGCAGTAAAGGGTTAATTAAACGTTTTGTGATGCAAAAGCGCTTTAGCTGTTAGAAACTGATTTTTTTCTGTTCGCATTCTATTTGCAGATAGGTACTAACTTTTGATTTTCTTTGTATTTAAAGCACTACTAAAGTGAATATTAAACTAAACTAAGATGCAGTCCCTATATGCTGGGAAAGAAGTATTTAAAATCTAGAATTCCTAACTGTAAAGCCTTAAATTACCTATCAATGGAATATTAGCTCGAGAAGGTGGATAAATCTCTTTGTCACTTAAATTCTCTTCAGGATTTAATACTGATTTTTTTTTCTGTTCGCATTCTATTTGTAGATAAGCGCTAACTTTTGATTTTTTTGTATTTGAAGCACTAATAAAGAGATTATTTAACTAAACTAAGATGCAGTCGCTATATGTTGGGAGAGAAGTATTTAATATCTAGAATTCCTAACTGTAAAGCCTTAAATTACCTATCAATGGAATATTAGCTCGAGAAGGTGGATAAATCTCTTTGTCACTTAAATTCTCTTCAGGATCTAAAACGATCTGTCCTGAAGAATTCCGATGCTCTCTCCGACTCCGTGAGTCCATCATTCCATTGTCTTCTTCAGCGAGCATGCTTCGACTATTGTAAGACTGATCTTTCCAATCTTGCCGTCTTTGGTTAGGTACTTGAGATGCTAGCAGATTTTGATTAGGTCTTCGGACGGTGTGAAGGGGTTTTGACTGATATTCCTGAAAGAAAACAGACAAACCACTTAAATTTAGCCCATTTGAAGTTGTCAAATTTAGTTGAATTCTAGGAATTTGGATCATCGAAGCCAAATATGGTCATATTGTGCTAAATGCATGATAATATTAAATCGCAATTAAAAATCTATAAAAATTTAAATTCGTATTATCGGCTTTGCATTGTTGTCAAAAAATAATATAATTAAAATGATAACAGAAATATTCCTAAAATAAAAGGCAAGAAAAATTTTACTAATCAAATCGTAATCCTTACAACTCAAATGTATATCGTTTATTTATATTAGGAAATATCATTACGGATATAAAATCGGACACTTCATGGTTAGAAAGATAAAGTTTTGAAGGGCGCAAACGTTTTTGTATTTTTTAGGTTTATAGCATTATTAAAATCAGTTCTTCACTATATTCAAATGTTCTGCCTTAATATACTTAATTGTATCTTTATCTTTTCCTCATATTATTTAGAGTTTGTGACAATCTATAAATGGTCACTGTAATTACGAGCGATTTTAAGCATTTCCTTAAAGTTTGCGTACACATTATTCTCAAGCTTTTCTATCCGACACACTTTACGAATTGTTTGTTTTAAGAGTGAAAATTTCTTTTCTTTCCACTAAAGATTAGTAATTACTGGAATATGTGATATAGTCTTATTTAATTTTCACTGAAGATATAGTAAGACCATAACTATACTACGTTCAACAGAAAAAATTAAGTATGTTGAAAGTTTCCAAAATTTGAATACCGATTATGAATTTGAATTTGTGGTTGTATGTTTGAATTTGTTTTATCTTTATAGTTAAAAAATCAGATGACTAAAAATCAGATGTCGAAATTTCTTCACATATACATTATGAATAGATGATGATCTTTGCGTTACTGGTAAAAATTCTTTTATGGTTTATAAAACATGTATTAGAAGAACATTAAATAAATAATACTAGTTGGAAGTGAGAACGAACGTTTTTTCAATGGAGAATAATATCTAACACTAGAAGCAAGTTTTGGGAATTTACTAAATTTCCTTGCTTTTAAGTAAGAAATTCTCTACTTTTATTCTTTATTTTTGTGCTAAGAATTTTTTTCTCTTCTATGTTTAGCAATTGCTAAGGTTTGAGGTATAGTTTCAGTTTGCACGCTTCTGCTTTCAGGTAAAGTCAATGTTCTTAATAACATTTTTTGCATAGATGACTCAAGTAAGGGCATCTAGCTAGACACATTTAGAATGTCTGAAATGATGACATTTAAAATAGCGAAAAGGTTTCGTGGTTTAACATGCCATTTTATACAAACTGACTTAATGTACTCAGTTAAGAGAAATCGAATATAAATATTAGATGTTTGTATTCAGGATCGTACCATCATTCCTTATTGTAATACGTCGTACATGTAAATCCTCGATTTAAATTTTTTTAAATTTCATATAATAAAGATATTCAATAGCGCATCTCAAAATATAAATCTTTTGAACTAATTCAAAGTTCGCATAAGGGTTAATTATTAAAGAAATAGTAGCAAGAAAAGAGAATTCAATAATTTTCTTTGTAACCTTTGGAGATTATGCCTCGAGAAACAGAATTTCCCTTCTGAACATTGCTTCTATATATATTGCAATTAATTGTTTTCTCTATTGATGAAGAAACAAGTCATCAAAGTTTCTTGAATTTGAAAACGTCCCTCGTTTGAAGAAACAAGTTGGAATGAGAATTCTTTGAAGAAATTTCTTTCAGATTATTGTTTCATGAGAAAATAGTGTTAAGAGTCATTGTTTCTATTTTCCTTACTTCAAGTGCTGCTTACTCGATGGTACCTCTAACACTAGACTCACTAGGTAAAGTAACAACCAATTCTGGACATTTTCAATCGCTGCATCTACTGCGGTGCCAGCCGGAACTATAAATTCTGTATCAAATTTGCCCCGGGAACAGCGATCCTTCTTTTTAAAGTCAAGCCTAAGAAAGTTACTTCTCTACATCTCTAGCAGTTAGCCACTTATATGGCCAGATATCAATTGATTAATACACTAGAAAACACATTATGCGACTCATCTAAAGATCTGTATGCACGGCTAATAAATAAGGTACTTATTTGCCCATAAAACAATGGCGGCAACAGTGTATCTTGAAGAGTCAACTATCAGCAAGTGGGAGAAGGGTGAAAGTAACATATACAGTATTTGATCATTGAGAATTGTAGATTAGAAGGAAGACGGTATCCCTGAGCACCTTGAAATTTGGAATCTTGGAGGCGAGGAGTCGAGGTTCATTCATTCGAAAGGAAGAGCTACTTATTCCCAGTAACCTAACTGCAATTTCTTGTTTATCTAATTTCAACACCCATTTTCTTAACATTTTATTATATATTGTATTTGATATCATAGTCATTATTATGATCATGATTATGAATTCTTTCGTATAGTGGTCATCTCAAGAATAAATATGACTGGATCCAAGTCATCATAAGGTGTGATTCATTAGGCGTATGAATACTTTAAAAAGAAATTAATGTTTACCTTCTCAATGATGTAATATAGCATTGGAAAAGGTTTACATGAGATTCTAAGACTTCTTACATCAAAGAAAACAAAATGGGCATGTGTGATGGTCTGTTGTTTAGGCTTTCTGAATGGCCTAAAGAGTATAATAAAGTATCTAAATAATAATTTTTAATGACTTTGCTCTTTCAAATCAAATAAAAGATTGAGATCAATGAAGCTACTTGCGAACAAATGAACATGAACAACAAATCTTTCTTCTGGAAACTGCAAACTAGATGCATAAAGCGAATTCTAATTTTCTTTTTTTATGAGCGTCACAATTATAAACTTTACTATTTTTGATGGGAGCCACAGGAGCTATTCTGTCTGATCTAGTTGCTTGAATGACATGAAAACCACGATGATTTGAAGACAGAGTATCTATATTTGGATTGAAGGATAGTGTGATTATAGAAGATTCCATAGAAAATCCGTAATATATGAAGATTAAATCTGTCGCTAGTTAAAAGAATTGTCGTCGAAAGCCAGGTACAATTCTGCTTTTGTGGTATAGGAGTTTGAAGATAAGTTAACAGCTTATGTGCATTTCTTACTCTTATCATCAGGGTACAATAAGACAAAGCCCTTACCAAAATAATCTACATATAGTTTCCAAGTATCGGAGTTAATTGAACAATCAAACGAAATAAATTTAGGTTATTCAATTGCAAGGTACATATGAACTAAATCAACCAACTTAATTAGTATACACCAGGCTAAAAAGTAAAGTTATACAATATTTCTTGAATATATTTTAAGATGCAACTAAAATTGTAGTGTGTTCTTACCTGAGTATCTGTCCTATGCTTTTCGACTTCATCAACTTTTATGCCATCGGCGTCACTGATGCTCTCGACTTTACACAGCATCTTGGGTTTATTCTACAATAAGTAATTTGTTAATCTATTTTCATTAGTTTTATTTTTCATATAAAAATTAGTTTTAGTGGAGTTTAAAACCAAAATAGTATAATGGCAAACGACTTATCTGAAATATTCGGCCTCAATTGTGATTGCAGTTATCTTCTTGAATAATTTGTCATAGAATAAGTGTGGCAATTAAATTTTTTCTGAATGTTTGGAGAATAGGAAGCGAAAAAAATATTATATTTTATCTAGATACATCTCAATAGAATATAAGAAATTTCTGAGCATTAATCCTTTCTGGTCATCAGTTACTACTTCAATTTTTTAAATTTAAAAATACAAGGAATTTTTTTTAATGTACCGAAATTTTTAGAAATATATTTAATTTAAAAAATCAAGGAAGGAATTTTTTAAGAAAATATTTCATGTATTACTTTTAAAAATAACGTTTTAAAAAACTATGAAATATTTTGAAGGAAGAAATGTTTGGAAAATTAAATTGTACTTGATTGCCTTATTACCAAACAAATGAGAGCATGAGAAACTCGTTTTAGAATCAAAGTATGAAATATTTAAGAAAAACAATTATAATGCATGTATTTTTAGGATTTTAACAGTATAATTATTTCTGTTTGTTTTTAAATTTCAAACTCAAATGCTTAAAATTATTAATAAAATAATTTTGATAAGCTATTTTGAGGTTCGTAATATCATCTTCTAATATTTATGTAATAAGTAACCAAGTTACTATGGTTCAAATTTCTCTATCAAAACCTTCGGCAAAATAATATTATCTAATTGAAATTTCTCTTAGATTAAAAAATATGGGAACGGGCAAAGACATTTACTAATAGTTATTTGAATCGGATATTTCAGAAGTTATAAAAAAAGTGTGAGATCTTGTTTATCGAGCATAAAAATGTCCTCATAAGTCAGACGAAAATTTAACTTCTTAAAGCAGTCATGCAGTAAAGCTAAAGACTCTCTATTGTGTATTAAAAATGGTATTGCTTTCTGTGCTTTCTTCTAGAGAAAAGAAATTTGTCCTTTAGAATAGAGAGTTCCTTTAGAATAGAGAGATCGTCCAACTTGCGCGATTATATAGCTGAATTTTTCAGCTGTGATAAATGGAAAGAAAGAATGCACTTAAATATTATTTTCTTATACAGTGTTATTTTTTCAGATACGAAAATAATTTTTTGGATAAAAATATTTGCTTGCTCACATTATTTCCAAACAAGCTATTTTGCTTGTACTTATAATGCACACAATTTCATATTTGGTTCTCAGTAATATTCAACGGAAGCTAATGGATACAAATTGAATGCTTTGTTTTAAAGTAGCTTTCCTTTGATATTCTTTACTTGGAAGATGATATTTGATGTATGCAAGATGTACCAAAATTGATGACATACAGATTATTTAAATATTAATATAACATTTACTTTGTGCTTATATTTATTGTTACAATAAATGGTATATAAATTTTCCGTTTATTTCCACATATGCATATAAAAGAAAGACAGAGGTTTTTAAATGTCAGTGGCTCTCAAAGAAATCTTTTTCTTGGAATTTCCGTTTTTTTGCTTTGTAAAACAGCTGTGTTCTTCCAATAAAGTTTTCCTTTTTATTGAAAGAATTTTAAGTTATTAGCAACACAAATAAAAATTATTAACATCTTATATCTGATATTTTATCTTTACAGAAAAGGAAATTGTTCTAAATTTCTTCCTTTTAAATTGTAATAAGCAAAATTTCAATTTTTAAATATTTTGTTGATATCTATATAAATAAAAGAATATTACAGTAACCATTTGGATAATTTTTATTGAAAATATTACAAACTCTGGTCAATAAATCAAAAGCTGCTATTCAGTACTTTATCGGACTTTCATAATATTGTAATTACTTATTAGACTAACCAAATGAATCAGAATGTCATTTTTTACTATGTCATTTTGATGGAAAACACATATTCATCCTTCCAGATATTTTTTAAGATTTAATTTAAATTCAGTGACTTTAGAAGCCTTTAATCACAAGTCAAAGAACTTGTCCGATGATTGTGGATGAGTTATAGCAGGCAAGAAAAATCAATTTTTCAGAAGTACCAAAATAATTCGTAAAACATGTAATCAAATAATTCCTCTCTTTCAATATTCTTCCTATGATGGTTAGTCCATTGGATCATTTGTAATTACTACTTTTCAAGTGATTTTTCTGCACTGAAAACTTACCTGATGCTAGTAATGTTGCGAATATTTACTTTGGACAGAATTTTTACATCGTAGCAGAATCCTTGATGGATATTTTCCCTGGAAACTATTCTAATATCATTATTTTTCTTTATAATTTCCTTTCCAGCCTTGTTGATTTACAATACATGTCACTTATTATTTTGTTTGAATTTATTAATGAAAGCAAATTATTTGTAAAAAGAGAGATCTAAGGGCATATTTTTCAATTTGTTCTCTTTGGTCAACAAGAAAAGTCAAGAAATTAAAATCTGGCAGAAATGCCTTCTCTGGCTCTTAACTATTTACCTTTATTTCTTCTGGACTAAAAATGAACCAAATGATGAGATACATTAATTCATCAAATAAATAACGTTTTCTTGAGTGTAATGACCTTAAATTAATTAGAGACTCTATGGAAGAGTGAATTGAAACCATTGTAAAATGGTTTCAGCATCATTGCTTGAATATCTGTCATGGAATAACAGAAAAATCATTACGAAAGTAGTATAAAAAATCTATGCCCTTGAAGATTTACATTGACTTGGCGCGAATAGATTTGATTATTATTCTTTTCACGCTATCAAAAATATTGAATATTTCATCTTCAACATTTTGCAATTAAAATTCTATTAGATTTGCAGATCGATACGGAGAGTGAGTTGCTTCAAATCGTTTGTGAAGAATATTTAGGGAAGACAAAAAATCTGAAGTGAAAGCAGATATAAGAATTCTGTAAGCAAGAGGCAGGAATTCTTATGTTAGCTTACATCTTAAAGAGACTGCGTTTTGCAATGGCACATATAGCAAATCAATTTTAATATAAAAATCATTGATAAATAAAGAAATGAGGCAGACAACTATAATAGCAAGACGCAAAAAGCAAATTCATTTAACTTTGTTCATCAAATTGAATAGGATCGAAATTATTAATCGAGTAGGACGAAGCAGTGGAGGAATTGGATAATATCAAAGGCTGTTCAAAGTTGAACGGAAAAGATTCGTCTTTTCATCATTGAAATATCAACTGTTATATACTTCAACTGTTCATATGTTCATATATCCGTAAAGAGAGATCTTTTCACATTTTACTGCTATATTCAAAGCTCAAGGTAAAAGATTAAATGAAATTATATTTACTATTCAGAATCTAGAGAATCTAAAAAAAAATTAAAAAACATTAATCTGCATAAGTAAAATTAAGTAAGTTTTCTAATTCAAGAATAATCATTAGTAGCCTAATTGGACTCGATCGGATCGTTTTATTAACTGATAATCTGATAATGTAATAATTACTTTTTCTTTAATATTGCTCCAAATTATGAGTGGCTTTGATCTAAGAACTAATGGTTTTATAAAATCTTCTTAATTTGTTTTATATCCCTGCATCTTGCCTTCAAGACTGAAGATGGGAAGCCGTTGTTTAAGTAAGCATGTTACTAGCTCTCTGGATGGCATTACAGTGGCGTTTGGCTGATTCAAGTTTTCATCTCTGATGATCAACCGCACTTTCTGATGATAATTCAGTGAATGGGATCCTCAAAATTTCGTTTGATTCTCAGGACTCACGCATGTTATTACTTGCAGCACTATTCTTCCATCTTAGAACATGAAAAGAAAAGCTTATTCATTCTGTGATAAATAAAAATTAATATTCTTGGATTGATGTTATGGGAATGAAGGCAATACAGAAATGACAAAATTTATGTTGTTTTTTTAAATAGTAAGAATGGAATGATTAAAAATGTGAATATGAATTGACAAATTTTATGAAAAATTATGATTTGCAAATTAATCCAGAATTTTATTTAAATTAAAATAAACTTGATTTTAAAACTTGTCGTTGAGAAGACAAGAACCACTGACATTTTCAAAAGCAAACTAACTGCTAACATAGGTTTGGGAAGCAGCGTAAAAAGAAAATTTATAATGGAAAAAATCATTAAAATAAATATAGAAGCATAAATCACCTTTAGTGTCCTCATAGATGCATAAATATGGATTATCTTTTGGATATTATTGAACATCAGAAGAATTAATTTCGCTTATTACTTTCTTTCATTTACTTAATAAGCTGTATTTAAAGTTTCTTTGTAAAAAAAATGCATGAGTATTTTCAGAGAAAGTGTTTCTATAATTCCTTGCCTCAGAAATGTTAATGCTATGAACTAATTGAAAAGATCAGTGATTTAAAATATCTATTTAAAAAAAATTCTTTATCAATAAATAGTACAAATTTTCACGATCAATCTAATTCATTTAATGCTCGAGTTTCTTTCTACATTTTTGGATGTGTTTTCTGATAGGATATAATTAAAAAATTTAATATGAAAGACAATTGTACTGAATTAATTTATATGATCTTTTATAAGATTCTTATATATATATATATATATATATATATATATATATATATATATATATATATATATATATATATATATATATATATATTCATTTTATAGACTGAATTAGGAATCTTGATAAAAGAATGTGTAGAACGAAGTACGGAACAATTCAGCTACTTAATTCTAATAACTTTATGTGCATGCACTTTTTTTTTCAGAAACCAGTTATATCTCTTATATTTATCAGTCATATTTTTTAGACTCTACTCGATCTACTGCTCTGTTCAAGAAATTTTAACGGATTGCATTGAATATGTTTAAAGAAACTGAGTATCATCGTGTTATGGCTGTCAAATATAAGTTAAAATAATTAAAATTAAATGCAAGATTTTGTTTTAGAATTGTAATTAGAGTTATGACAGTTGAAGAAAAAGAGTTATTCATTAACAGACTTCTTACACTAAAGCTAAATAAAAACATATTTCCTGTTGTATATTATATTTCATCCTTCTATTAAGAAGTATGTACTATAGAAATTTTCTTCTAGTTATTATTTTAAAAATCAAATAATTTATTGAGAGATTATTATAATAATTTTATTTATGGTAGAGTTTCAGACATCGCGCGGAAATAGCTTAAAAATAAGTCTTTCAGTTTTTATAAACCCAGAGAACTGAATGAAACAAATTGATTACTATTTATAAGTCCTGAAAAGTTCAACATCAAGGTTAGTTTGTATCATTTATATATAAATAATAAACAGTGAACTTACTGTTTATAATGAATTAGAAAAATGAAATTTCATAATTAAATGAACCAATAAACTTAACTGGGAACCATTTTCTTGCACCTGTAATGGGTATTGTTTTTTGCGAAATGAAAACAACCCATTTTTATTTAAAGGAGATGATTATACAAATATTGATGCGCTGAATTAGTTGTTGCTGTAAAAAAATAATTGATTGTTCCATTAGAAAGAATGGGCAGCTTTAGTTTTACATTATTTTCTATCTGATTATTCGCAATGAGATTTATTTTCAAAATAAGATAAAACACCTGCCTAAATATAATGCCATGAATAATCGTTAATCATATCTACAATGATAATAAATTTTCTCATTATCCAAAAACAACACGAATAATTTAAAAAAGATTAAATTAAAATAAGCTTGATAAAATTTGTTTAACGCTTGTGATCGATTTTTCACACATTTTCTGATTTTTCAGATTTATTTATATGCATTTTCACGATGACAATTTTTTAAAAAAATATTTTTGAATATAATCTTCAATTAATACAGTAATTAAATAAATTTTGATTCCATGTAAATGGTATTCCTTTAAATGGATTTGGAAAAAAATGATTTTAGGATTTTATAGCAAATAATTAAAGACTAGAAAGTAGGGAATAATCGAATGAAAATTGTAATTTCTTCCCGCTCTAAAATTCGTCTTGTTTTAGAATATTCATTAGAATCTTTAATTGCTTTTATGTTACCTACATACACTCCTCAGTAAAACGACGAAAGCAGAGGAAATTTTAGCTTAAGATATTTTTCAGAATTCAGTGTCCAATATTAAATCACGTTTCTTGTCTTCATTTTTTGAGAGTGCATTAAAGATGAAAGCCAGAAAACCTATATTTAAGTGAGTTTACATCGATGTATGTAACAACATTTAAACATTTATTCTTGTTGTAATTTTTAATCAACTTTTCTCTATGATGAATAAGCGACGAAAAACAAAAATCAAAAGGGAATTTCAGCATAAAGAAGGCTACCAGAAGAATCCTAAATCAAAAGCAGATTTTAGTTTCCATTCATTCTTCTATAAGAAAGTTTGTATTTAACTAGCTTGCTTTAGATAAGGGATTTGTTTAGCATATTGAGTAGATTATATATTAATTATTTCTTGATCTTTACTTATTTTCGGTTTTAAATGTGTCATTAATATTGATGAAGGAATTAATCTTTTAAAAAAAGAATAAAGGAATCATGTTTCTTGTCCGCTACCAGGATAAATATTGAAAAATTTATTTCTACTGAAGAGTTATAATCAAACTAATGTACAGTTGCCGTGACATCGGAGATTACTATTTTTGGTTTTGGAAATCGATATTTGTTCAGGTTAAGTATTTTCAAGTAGGATTTATGTTAAAGGAATTCATCAAATATGAAAAGGAAATCAGGTCTGGTAGCCTTATGCAAGGTCATCTAAATATGGATATTTTTAGATGACCTTGAGAAGCAAAAAAGCAAACTAAACAGAGAGGAAGCGACACATAAAGAGAAATGTAGTGCAACATCAGACATATGTTCCACTACAAACCTCTCCCGCATCCATTGAAGTTTCTTCCTCTTCCTCGACTATGTCCGACAATTCAGAACGTCCTTCTATCTGCAATTCTTCTAAGACATCTCCCTAGCGAAGAAATATTCAAAGCATTTCATTGTGGAAGATTAAATTGAAAGAATTTTATCACAAGGAATAAACTGAGCTTTTCATTTTCTTCTTTCATTCTTTAGGAACAAATCTGTTCAAATGGCCAAATGAAAAGGCATCCGCTCCTATTTCTTGTTGATTATGTTGAGAATTTTCTCAATGCAACTATAATTCCATAAATAAATCCTTATATCCATCGATGCTGTCTTTTGTGGTTTCAAAAATTAAATGATCCTTTATATGCTTTCTTTGCATGAAAAATAAAATAGCTGTTTGCAAAAGCGTTGCGCATGTTGTAATCTAAAAAAAAGGCTTTATAACTACGCCTCATGCCACTATCGTGGAAAAAAAATTGAAGTCTATCTACTAAATTAGTTACGGCAGATCTAGGTTTCTAAAATCTAGAGAGGTGTCTAAATCTTCTAGTCGTCACTATAGACCTAGAAAAACAATGCAAAACATTATTAGCAAAATACTACTTGAGCAATGTAAAGATTTTAAGTCATGCAAACACTTAAAAATTTTACACACATGCAAAACAACTACAGCATGCCACGTTAGTTTTATAAAACAATTTACACGTTTTTAAACGAGAGATACATATAACATACATAAACAAACACTGAAGAATAATTAAAGTTTAGATAATAATTTATTTAACACTTTTAGGTTGAGATGATAGCCTCATCGCATAATTACAGGTGACCAGGTTGATATGCGAACAAGCACATATTAAAATACATTTCATTTGCCGCTAATATACTTTCGACTATTTATTAGCGTTTAACAAAATAACATAAATGAATTAATAGGACTTTTAACTTCAAAAAACAATTTAAAACAAATTCATCTCAAATAATGAAGAACTATGTTTAGATTGTTTTCATTCCATAAAAGCGTGCATTCAGACTTTAGATTATCCTGATATTCAGAATACATGCATGTATATTTTGTTTTTAGCTTTGGAATTAATTTATTTACTTAAACAATTTGATTGTTTAGTTTTTTGGAAAACCGTGGTAAATAATGCAGTTGAAACCAGATATAAATATTAAAACATAACTGATTTGAAAAACAGTTTTTCATTTCATTTATCTACGAAAAGATAAAGTATTTAGGATTTCAACATAAAAAATTAGTATAAAGGTTGTTTGTTTACTGGAATAACAATGCAGGAATACTTTTATTTCCAAAGATTTGTTGAATTAAAATCATACTGAGTAATAAAAAAGTTATTGTTACTGATAACATTTGTTGAATATATTATTGCTATAAATTTTAATAAATAGAAAACTGATTGACATAATGATATAAATAGCCTTGATTGAAATGCTTATAAAACCTTTAGTTGACAGTTTTTAATTGAATTCATTATGAAAATGAATCGTTCAATGGATGATTTTTCTTATCAGAAATGTTTTAATTTACTTGATAAGTGAAATGCTAGAAACAAAATGCCAAAGATAGTCACATTTCAAGCAGAGATAAATTATTTTGCTAAAGTCGGTGTCATATTGACTTTCTGGGTTAAAAGTACAAAAGAACTAGAATTTGTCTAAAACTAATAATTAAAAGATAGAAGAAAGTTTTAAATGATTTAAGGCAATATAGTGAATAATTTCAGAAAAAGAATATATTTACCCTATATATTCACATTAGGATGCATCTTGGACGAGATGTGAATTTATCTTAATGCTTCAAAGCATTAGTTCAGACTAATAACTAATGTACGAGGAAAGATAGCTACAAATTTAAATCTATAAATAGTTTTTTAAAAAATAATGAATAAACATCCAAGAATTATTTCCTTGATTTTCTTAACTTCCAATATTTTGTAAAATAATTTCTAAATAAAAACGAGCTCAAATTAAACCTCAATTAACTTTTTAGGTAAAATGCCCTTATTTGATTTTAATGTATCAATCCATCATTAATACTTAAAATATAGATACCTACATCAAATCTATTTTCAGAAGCTCTAGATTCAGTAGAAAGAACTGAAGTACGCTTTAATACATTAAAAATTTATTATGTATTATAGGTAATTAAGAGAGAAGAAGCTAGAAGCATTTATACTATAAGCGTCAAAGAATAGTAAATAAGAAAATATCCTCATTTATTTTGCAGAATCCATATTTATTCATTATATAGCCATTGCCATTCATATGAGTTTAGATTGTATATGAAAACCAGTAGTCGATTTTTATTTGAGGAATAATATTTGTTCATGAGTTA
Source organism: Argiope argentata (assembly GCA_026289955.1). Classification (NCBI taxonomy): domain Eukaryota; kingdom Metazoa; phylum Arthropoda; class Arachnida; order Araneae; family Araneidae; genus Argiope; species Argiope argentata. The sequence goes on along the minus strand of JAOUZG010016587.1, from coordinate 9,486,116 downwards.
GGTGTTATAAAAAGCAATGATTTTCATTTACAGCTTTAAAGGGTAATTAAAGATGGTCATTTTTTAAAAGGTAATAATTTTTTTCAACTATGTCGGTAATGGAAAATAAGGCACCAAAGTTTTGTAGCATAAAAAATAAATAGATCCATTGAAACATTAGTCCCAATCACGTAAATATTGGGGGCACATACGAACTGAATTTTATGTCACAATTCGATGACGACCGGCTCACAAATAATCAACGCTAGGGACTTTTTATAAGCAGTGACTATTTCCATTTTATTAGAAGAAACAGATACATTAATTTTATAAAATTTTAAATTCAGGCTGTGGATATTCTAAATTGAAACCTCGGCGATGCTTATTCTTTAAATCTTCTACTTCGTCAACAACCTCAAAACCTGGGAAACTAAAAGTTACACGGAAAAGGGGATGCACTAACTTCTGAGAGTGAAGAAACTTGACTTTTAGCTCAGATGAAGATGACACTCACACACTCCCTTGCATAACCCCGTTTTACAGGACGATGCTTTTACACATCTTGAAGAAAGAACACAGCGGGAGGAACAACCATACCCGAACCAGGACTTCAACTCAGGACACCCAGATCACAGGAAAGACGTGCTATACCTAAGCTAGGACGTACGGCTTTAGTGTTTGCTAGATAGATTTAATAAACAAAATCCACTTTTGATAGTATATTTCAACCCACTTTTTGATAGTATATTGCCCTTTTATATAACACTTCGGCTGATACAATAATTTTTTAAGAAATGTTATTAAAAAGTTTCAGAGAAGCCATAACGTTAAGCATTGGGGAAATCAGGTTTTGGGTTTTTTTGAAGAAGATGAAGAAATGAAGAATAAACATCGTTTATGTTTCTATCTAGAATTTCCTCTACCTGAATTTAAAACTTTATAAAATTAATGTATCTGTTTCTTCTAAGACATACTCATTCATGAAATGGGATTATCATTATTAATAATAAAAACCCTTTGCTTTAATTAAAATTAATTATAATTAATACTCTCTGGTTAAAAAATATCCGAAAATTTTCAAATCTACAAACATTTTCGAATTTCTTGTGAAAGAATGGGAGAACTACCCTCGGATTTCGAACATGACAGAATATGCAGAATCTACATTTTACATTTGAGATTCGGACACGATTCCATTTTTGGGAACCGGCCAAAAATTGATGAAGTTAATGGTTTCTGATGTTAATGGTGAGTTTTTATGCCTTTAATGATAATTTAAAATTGTAGCTTTAATGGAGAAAATTGCGTTGTTTGCCTCTCTTTTCCTTGTGATACTTTCCTGATAAAATGAACCGTACGTTTTAAATTTGAACTGTTGATCATCTTCCAATAATATCTCATCGTTTTCTGTTTGCAATAATTGTTAGTTTTCCTGTATATTTTGTACTGTAATTTTTTTTAATCTTGCATTATATATTTTCTATTGTTTCACTTATTTAATATCACTCACTGTTTACAACTATTAACAATAGCATCCGTTAGCAACAAAAAGAATGATTTTAATTAAATTATATATA
>JAOUZG010016587.1:9465011-9484160 GCA_026289955.1 Argiope argentata | reverse complement strand
AAGTGCCTAGAAAGCTTAAAACAACTTAACTGAGTAATAAAAATAAAATTCCAAAAGAATTAGATAAAACTGTCGAATCAACAAAAATAGAAAAGAAAAAAAGAATATCCTAGTTTCAAGTTTGAAAAATCATTGCTCAATTTTTATTTGAACTTTTTATTTTCGTCTTTGTTTGTTTGCTTTTTAGTTTCGTTTGTTATTTTAACATTGTTTCAACTTTTTATTTTCATTAAAAAATTACTGAAAGAAAACTATTCAATGAACTTAGTTTGATCTATTGTGCTATACTTAATACCCCGAAAAATCATCATGTCAGATGAAATTTAAATTTTTTTTTCATTGAACGCCTATCTACAAGCAAAAAAAAAAACCCTCAAAAGAATCTATGTTGCACTATAACTGAAGATACGTAATAGAAATATATTTTGTTATTATTTTTAAGAAGTACTAAAATTTAAAACTAATCACCATTTTTAACTTTGTGAAGTAGGATACAAATTCTATAAATACAAAAACTTAATTTTTTACATTTTAAAAAGCAAATTTATAAAATAAAAATCGCAAGTCTTCCTTTTTAAATGACGATTTCCTCTGATCTCTAGAAAGATGAACAAATAATGCTTTATGGTATATATATTTTTTGATTAATCAAAATACACTAAGTTACCAAAATACTAGGAACACCACATACCCATTCTTCGACATTATAGTGCAACACTCATGCTGAGGTTATAAATTAGATACAATAAAAAAAAGTGTTCATTTTGTTAGAAATCTATATCTATCTATCTATATATATATATATATGACGATATTAGTTTAATTATACAGACAAAAAAAAGCTTCTGGACAGTTTTTATCCAACTATATATGTATAAAAGGCAATCTTTGTTTATGTGCGTCCTCTATAAACTAAAAACACCATTGGACAGATTTTATTCAAATTTTGTATACACATGTATTGAGACGATTTATGGAAAGTTTCGTGATGATTAACGTTCAATTTTTTATTAAGTAAAAACTATTTTTCGTCTCTCCAATCTTTCTACTTATTTTCCTATGATGACGGGAGAAGGTTGCTGATTCTTTTACAAATCAATATGACAAGGACAATGTGATGCCATAGAATATTATTTTCGCATACGCAATGTGTTGAACTATTTGCCCTGTTAGTTGAATTTTAGATACTGCCCAAGGTTTTCTTTTCCCTACCCCGATGAGGCAAGACTTAAAAAGTTTTTCGCCTACTGGTTCAAAAGAAGATATTTATTCCTTTAGTGGTTTTTACATTGAAAACTAAGTATTGTTAAATAAGCAATCTTTGAGATTCATTTTGATATTCTTCTGAATTAAAAAAAAACTTTTAACATAAGTTTCTTTGCATTTAAAGGAGTGAAAATCTATTTTAACTCATGTACAGTGCATTATTTACAATTTGATTATAACCGAACCGTTAAAATTTATATAGTTTCACAATATTCAATAATTTAAGATCTTTAAATATCTGATGTTCAGTACTAATTATGATGATTTTTCAGACAAATCTCTTTCTGTTTAAAAGGTATTTTAAACCCGTTATTTTATTTAGAGAATAATTTGAATTGTATAGGATAGGTGTTGTTTTGACTACAAGATTTAATTTCATTCTGACTTTTTTGACATCCTCTGGTAACCTTTTTTTAAAGTTCTATCATGTTCAGCTTTTTTAATGCTTTGTCAACTTCTTAATGTCCAGTATTGTGATGATTTTGCTGCATTATTAAATGAAGTTTTATTAGCATGTTGAATGAGATTTAATTTTTATTATGATGATAATACTTTGATTGTTTATTCTGCTGTTGAAAATTTTTGAAATATTAATTATAATCTCTTATCATTTGCACTTACTTTACTAATTTGAATATCGTGGAATTATTTGAACTATTTGGAATTTCCTATCTATACTCACCATTGATAGAAAAAGTTCAAAAGTTAAGGGTATTAAAAAATTTATACATTCAATAGTATTGACCTAGAGCAACGCCGGATATATCAGTTAGGTCTAAATAAACTAAGCATGAAAAGAAGACGAGATATTTGGGTGATTCTGTTGGGCTCCGGAAGAACTTTTTCCGAAACCACCTATATATTTCATTTTATATTATATAACAATGACTCAAAACCACAAAAAGGGGTAGAAATTGCATTTGAAAGAAACGAGTGCCAGGTGACAGGCATTATATGCAACAACAAAATTTCCATGAATTAACAATAAGGCGCGAGATACAGCAAAGAATCGCTGCAAAAGCATCCATACTCCTCCCAGGTTGGATTTTGTAATAAATTATTTTTAATATCCCGCAAGCAAAGAAAACTCTATTGATATCACTATAAATCCAAAGACTCCAGAGGATTAAAGAAAAATTGATGCATATTTTATAAGTATAAGAATGCTGCCTTATCTATCAATCCAGATTTTCCCTCCATCTCGCAGATGGCATAATCTATGCGTGGCATATTAGTAGTAGGAAAAGAGATATGTCCCCAACTCTTAAACATCTATCTTAAATTTGTTAGAATTAAAAGATGCCATTTTATTAGCATCTGCTAAATTTCTCTTCCACGGTTTCAGCACTATGCAGACTTCATGAGTATAATGTTATCTACTGTCATCAAAGTCAGATGATGTTCGACATGATTAGTATTGTGTAGAAAGGTGTTCTTAATATTTTCTACACTTAGTGTAAATATAAGTGTATAGGAAAATTCCTTTAAGTTCATTACCATTTAAGCTGAAATATTTTCCTTTTAATATTCACAGTCTATGCTTTTAATGACTCAGGTTATTTAAGCCGAGATCTAAAATACGATTTCAGCTCTACAGGTGTATTCCTGTTTTTCATTAATACAGTCAAAATCTGAATATTTCAGCTCACTTATTCAACTAGTTAGAACAGAATCGAAACAGTCATAATACAGTATTAAATGTTAAGTGCATGCCATTTCATCCCACAGCTTAGTATTTAGTTAAATATTGTGAAATCATGCGTCTTTCATATCATATGAATCGATGGCAATTATTATTTTAAGAAAGTAAATTACCATAAATTCGATATAATTATTTTTGTAAATGAGATGACATTCACATAATAAATTTGCTAGAATGAAAAATTAATTATCTCTAAACACCTGGTCACCAATCGCGGTTTTACTGAAACGAATTTCATTTTTCCTTTTAAGACATTCACCAAAAAACACACACATATTTTTCTTATCTACGACAACACCGACACTAAACACAATCCGAGACGTTTTCGAAGGTACCTTGGATGATGAGAAGGGTGAATCCAATGGATCAAATGCTCGAGCTCTGCGGTTAACGTGGTTGAGCAACTCTGTAAGCTCAGTGTCTGATTCGGAATCCGAGCTCGAGCTACGCCTCTCGCGTGGCGTCCGTTCGTCGAACATCCGGCCTCTCAGGATCACACTCTGTGATCGACAGAAACGGATTTTATCATAAAGAAGAATACTTGGGTGACTACAGTTAGATCTCGGCGATTCCAGTAATATAGGACAGACTTAATCGCCAGCTCAATAGTAAGGATTTACTGTGGTCTAATGTGACCTAATTAGTTTTATTCATAACTCTAAAATTTCATCTAATGGCCCTTTGTTATAAGTCCTTTATTTTAGAAATTATTGGTCCTTAAAGGATGAACTTAACCGGCGAGATCCAACTGTCTTTCTGCATGACAATATATGATAACTAAAACTTAATTTTACTGAGAATTTTTAACCTATGCTTAAGAGTATACAATTTTCTTTATTTCATATTTTACATAGCATAACAACTCCTCATACTGAGAAAATACAACTTGTAATCGAAAGTTATTTAAGTAAATATTTTTGTAAATGGCTCTACTGATATTTTTAAATTCATAAGCTTTAGTTGTATTTCAAAAGATAAGAGATATTCCTAAATTATTACTAAGAGCCACAAATAAAATCTTTAAAAAAATCAACATCTGATAACATATTAAAGGTACTATATAATAGTTTAAGTTGAATTTTCTAACTTTTATATAATGAGTCATGTTTTGAGGATGTAAAAGCAACAAAAAATGACTATATTTTAAAACAATTTAAAGAAAAATACTTCACTCAGAAAAACTTTTGTCACTGCTTCTGATCACAGTATTTCACATAATATGAAACAGATGTATACAGAAAATGTTAAAATAATTTTATTCACTCACTGTAAGAAAAAATAATTTCCTATGAAATAGGAATAATATGTTTGATTGCAAAATAAATACATTTAGCGAATGATCATTTGCTCCATCGAAATTAAGTTCTTATCACTTATTTGCAAAAAATATAAAGAAATCGTCCTGATTGATACTGTTATTAAAGTTGTGATTTTATTATGGATGTATGGATCACCCAAATGAAAAGTGCTCTATTCTCATATAATCTGGGGTAAAAATATTTATTGTTATTATTTTTGGGATAAATATTATTTTTGGGATATATATTATTTTTGGGATATATATATTACGATCCTGTATTTTGGTTTAAAATAAGCTTACATATATTTGTGGTCAGATGCAAAAATAAGCCTTATCAGCTTAATAAACATGTTCACAATTGACTTCTGAATGTCATTAATCTTTTATGGTCCTTTCAAACTATTTTACATGTATTTGTTTTGATCGAATGATTCATTGTGAATCGTAGGCTTGGGATACTAATAATTAGGGAAAATTTGATGTTATTTTTGTAGTTTTACTGCCTTTATTTCATTGTAAGAAAAACAGTTTTAAAAATGTGATATTATCGCTACAAAATATTACAGCATACACGGATAATCATCAGAATAAATAATCATTAAAATATTCTATTTAAGACAGATACGGCATTTTGGAATATTTATAGTAGTTTCATTAAATATTTTCTTCTACTTGTAGAGAAAAATTACACTAAGAGATTTTTTTTTATAAAAGATGTCGAGTTTTACAAATTTACTACTACCATGATCTGCGTTAAAAGGCGAATTGGATATTAGATTGGAGTACAAGATCGAAATATGATTATAAAAGAACTACATTATCATTGAATATAAAAGTTTATAAAAGTTTTTTCAACAAAATCATCAGGGATTCTCAAATTTGATTCGAGTATGAGCTAAAAGGATGGTTAAAATTCCAATGATCCTAATCAGAGACCATTCTCGGTTGACATATACATATTCTGTTGAAACTTGGTGCATACTTATTTGAACCACAGCAAAAAGAAATCTGTTACAAGAATTAATAACACAAATTGTGATGACTAGGTGAAAAGGTTGAACATAAAGGGCAAAAACATAAGCTTTAAACTCAAAACTTGAATAACATCTTTGTTCAATGTGCATTCCATTTGCGTAAATCTTGCGTTCACAGTGCCTTATAGCGTTTTCAACAGCAGCATGAAGTGCTTCTGGACGAATTGCAGCAACATGACTTGTTATTCTTACTTTCGATTTGGACGGAGTTTGTATGCTTTCTACCTACGCACGATCTTTCAAGAACCAGAGTCATAGGTATTCAAGTCTGGAAAATGTCGAGGATAGGCAGTCAGAAAATGTATCGAAATTACTCAACCATCCCTAAAGTGTGTACGAAGAGATTCCTTCAATTGTCTGGTAAAATGAGGGTTGCACTTTCTTGCATGAAGACAATAGCTCCTAAACATTCGTGTTCTTGTAAGGCAAGTAAGAATTTGCAAGAATGTGCGCCCTTGATGGAGCAATTTTTAGGCCCTTGAGGATTGCTCTCTTCGAAGAAAAAGACCAAAAATTAAATCGGCAATAAATTAACATCATACAATCACGTAATCAGAATACAGAGGCGGTTCTTGTACTTCTTTAGACCGTGCTGTGTCTCATATGTGACAGTTCTGAGTATTCACTGCTTTTTTTAGAGTGAAATGTGTTTCATCTGGCCACAAAATGTTCCAAGGTCATGCATTGTAAGTGGCTATACTAGCCAGAAATCAAAGCATCTTCAGATGGTAACTTTTACACTACCATGATCTTTTATAGATACAATAAAATAATTTATATAACCTTATATATCATAAATAAAGGGAGATATGAACCACACGACAGCTTTTAAGCACTTGCCAAATAATATTGGGAACCCGACCTTCTTTCAATCAGAGTAATAAAAATTTCTTCCACAATTTTCATTTGAAATTCATTTCTTTAATCTTAGTGGTAGCATACCCAAATCCCCAATAAACTTTCTATATCCATTTTTCGACAAAAGGCCTTTATGCAAGTTTTTCAAACGTCGATTAAGCCAGTTCTGTAAAACAACTTGACCTTTAAACTTCTATCCTTTTTTCTCTAAAGACATGAATGATTTTACGGCACTAACTGCTGGAATTTTTAAAAGTTTCTAGTTTGCATAGCGAACTTCCTCCATTGCATGAAAATAACTGTATAACAATCAAAATGTAAGGCTTTTTCTGCAGTTTTTATTTTACCATGGCCTACAAGACAAACCAAGTTTCGACGAAGTAGTTTCACTTGAATGGGCTCTGCAAAAGTCTGAGAAGGGTCACTGTCAATCATAACTAACCTCTATATCTTTGTCTTACGGCATTGATATCCACATATTAAAAGTTTAGAATTAGAAAATGTTTAATGCTATCGACTGACAATTTTTTACAGAAATAGATACTCCTTATGAGCACTTAAGAGTGAGATGAGAACGTTATTATATTAATTTTGCTATAATTAAACAAAAATTAACTCAGGATAAATTTAATTCAAAAAATAAAGTTTCTTGAATGCATTTTTTTGGAACCTTGGTCAGAAATAATGCTATTCTTGAATTTAAGATTGGATTAAAATAACCTTAGCTCATTACGATCATTTCCTTAATGTTGATTATTTTAGAAAAGAAAGAATAATAATAAAAGGTAAACAAAATTATAAATTGTTTAAAAACTCGATTTAAAAAAAAGTAAACATATTTTGAAATTTCTTATGTAGACCGAAATCCCTTTCAAATACATAATAACATTTTCTTAAAATGTTTGGATTTTTTTAAAAATCTGAACATAATATTTTTCAATTTCCCAAGATTTAATAATAATATGCAACTCTATATCAAAGCATATATTTTCAAGAGATGTATCATGGGGTATGTTATTGGGGATTACTCACATTTCTATTCAGGATTCACTGACATCAACTGTAAACATTTGAAACTGAGTATTATCATTCGTGTTATGAAATAATTAAATCCCGAACTGCCAAGATTGCTATGAAACTGTTTTATTTATTACTACTACTACTCTAACTAAACTACTTATTCTAAGTGAAATTATTTTTATACAAAATCTCCCATAATTGCAATAACTACAATTAATGTTATCGCAACGACTAAATTATTTTAAATCTTTAGCAATGGGAAAATGAGAATATTTATTTAGATAAACGAGTAAAATTTAATTTCACTTAGATAACACTGTATCTGTAATAACATCTTTGATTTTGTTTCAACCTTTGATAAGGTATTTATTGCAACAGGTTGAAAAAAGTAGCTGTTATGTATAAGTAAAATATATCATGATGATTACATCTTATAAAAATATGTTATACAGATAGTGAAAAAGGTGTTTTTTCTTTTTAAAAATACACATTTTGAAAAATAATTTTAAAAATTCCTATAGGCTACAAATATCTGCTTTTATAAAAGTTTAAGAAAAAAAATCAAATGCCTCATCAAGCTTTTATAATTCTGGGTGGATTAAAAGTTCGAGAAATATTGATAGCGTTTGAAATTAGAATAAAATGCATCACCAGGAACATTCCTGACATGGTTCTCATCTCATAAAACTAAAAAGAATTTTCAATAAAAGCTCGATTTTCAGGAAATAATATCACTTATCCTTATCCGCAGAATCATCTGGGAGATAGAAATTAGTTTCAGATGTATATGCTTAAATTTCTTTCGACAATTCGGCAAAAGTAATTTGTGAAATATACGACAATCATTTTCTTGAATAAAACCAGACAAGATATCTAACCAGTAGCAGAAAAACCTGAAAGTAAAATTATCTTTTTGCTATCAATCTTAATACAAATAAAAATGTACATTAGTTCGATATTGCAAGATACTATCTCATAGTAATTACTCTAAAAAAGTTTTGCATTAAAAATGGAATAATCATTAAGTACTTATGAAAGCGAAAAATGTGTGCTATATAAAATAAAATAAAAATTCTAGTTATTCTTTTACTTCATTAAATTCTTAAATCTTTTAAAATTAAAACATATAAACTGTAATAATTAATCAAGAATTATTCTTCTATGTGAAACTAGATGAGGAGTCTAAAAGGATGAAAATTGCACTATGATGTTTACTAAGAAATTCTTTTTCAAAGGCAAAGTCTCATTGTCTGAGCCTTATTCAAGAACATGTGAAACAACAAGCCATTTTATTCTGCCGTTCGAACAGCTGGATAAAAGTCTTTCAATCGTTTTAACCTTGAACAGTTTCCTTTTTGCATTGTTCTTCCTTTTAGATAACTATCTATTACCTTCTGTCAGAATCTAATTTGTGTCACAGACTTCCTGACAATTTTCTTTTTCTTTTTTTTAATTCTTGATTGGGAGCATTTTGGTAAAGGTGCTTTTAATTTTTTGAATGAACGTTTTCTGATTCTCTAATTTGCGTTAATTTATGATATCAAATATGCATTAAAATGTATAATGCTCACTAATATATTTTATCCATTAAAATTTCATCAGCAATGAAAAATTAAACATTCATGAGTAGTTATTAACCAAAATTCAAAGTTAAGTCCAATGAATCTGAACAATTTTATGCATATTATTACAATCATCCTTTTTTTTATTACGATAGGACAAAAGCAAAATTATTGATTTTAAATTGTTGTATTTCAATAACAAATTTATTTATCCTTTCCTCTAATTTTAATAACAACCTTCTGTAATAATGATAAATTTTTTTGAACTTTGAAATAGTCTGAGGACAAAATCCTTTTTTAAGTATAGCTGAAAAAATTTGCTGGAGATAAAAATAATTTGCATGGAGATAATAATTGGCAGTTATTAATTTAATTAATGACTACATTTTCATAATTCATTAATTTTGAATATAATTCTATATGTAGTTAAACTCAGTTTTTCGATTTCAGCTTGCTGTATTTTAATAATAATATTTGGAAAGTTATAAATTTCTTTAACTAAATAAATTATTTTTATGGTATCACCATTTGTTTAAATATAGGGTGGTTATAATTAAAGTGTAAGAGTTTAAAAGACTATAAAAGAAAAAAAATACTTGGAGATTTTGTAGTAACTTGGAAATGTAGCATATGTTATATTTACAACATGGGGGAAGGAATTACAGAATTAAAAAATTAGTTCATGTTTTTGAAATAGATGGCCCTGTAGATTATTAAAACGTCGTTTTTGCTCTGGACTATGTCAAAATTTAAACCAATTCAATTTTTAAATTATTATTTTTATAAAAATCATGCGTCTTTTTAAATTATAACCACGACTTTGTCAAAGGTAGAACGGGCTCTGCTAGTAAAAGGCTATTACCAAAAGAACAGCTATTATAGTATTTCTTTGAAAGAATATCGCCGTCTTAATGATTTGAGAAAAGGACCGATGTCTGTGATGGGCTTAAAGAAAGCTATTAATAAATTAGAAGCTACAGGAGAACTTGGAGTGCTCCCTGGTACAAGAAGAAGATCTGTGAATCAGAAAGCTGTGGCTCAATTTATTCAGGGTTGGTGGTTCAGCAGCCAGTAAGAACTAGAATCGTTGCAAAGACTTTATCAAAAACATGGTGACCGTATGCAAAGTCTTGAGCTTCATTTTAAGACGCAAGTATTAAGTATAAAATTGAAATTTTGCAGCACTTGCAACCAGATGATCCACAATAAAGAATTGATTCTGTTAAATTCATTCTTGCCAAAAGTGAGGAAGACGGAGCATGGATTCGAAAGATTTTGTGGACTGATGAAGTGCATTTTCCTTTATCTGGACAAGTCAACACCCATAACTACAGGATATGGGGCTTATCCAAACCATATACTGTTTTCGGGAAACCTTTGCATTCAACGTTTGTTACAATTTGGCGTAGTATGACTGCTGACTTTATTATTGGCCCATTTTTTCCTCAAAAATCTTACACCAACAGAGATACTTCGCTATACCTCACAGGCACTAGTTACACTCAAATTTTAGAAAGTCATTCCTACTTTGCAAGACAAACTGTCTCAACTCAACAATATTCATTCAAGATGAAATACCATCTCACATTGCTCATTGTGTTACATAACTGCTTCACTGAACTTTTATTGAGGATCGTATAGTTAGTGGATGTTTCCAAAATCCATGGCCACCTCGTTCATCAGATTTGAATCCTTGTGGTTTTTGGCTGTGAGGATATTCAAAAGATTGCGTCTACAAGAGCAAACCTAACCCTGTTGTTGCTTTAAAAAGCAGCATTACTAGACAGGTCCTAGAAATTCAACAGGAAACATTAGATGTCACTTTGGATCACTCTAACGTTTTTCATATTTTAACAAGGAAAAGGTCATAATTACAATGCATAAAATATTGTCATTAAAAAGCGCCATTTATGACAAAAACTCGAACTAATTCTTTTTATTGAGTAATTTATTTTCCCATGTTGTAAATATGACATATACCGAATTTCGTCAACATACTCCAAGTAGTTCTTCTTTTACAGTCCTTTAAACACTTGCACTTTAATTATAACCACCCCGCATTTTAAATTTACATAGTATAATTTACAGCACTAAGAAGAAAGCTGAAACCTGATTTCGACTATTTAAAACAACACCATCTACTGTAAGTTTTCAGTTTGTAATATAAATTTCATATTGATTTTTTAAAGAAAAAACCATTATAAATTGCTATCATATCAATATAGGCATTTGGTGAATTATATTAATGTAAATAAACTATACAATTTCCTGTTTTAAATGTTTTTATTAAGAGTTTGGAAACTATTAAATCTGGGATGATGGAGATATTCAAAGATGATAAATCTAACTAATTACAATTTTAAATATTTTAAGTTAAACAAAAAAAAAAAAGAAATAAAAAAGCTTATTCACCTTTTGCATACTCCTCAGGAGCTCATTTGGGACTACGCATATTTGAGAATCACTCGAAAAACCTTCTGAAGATTTACTCTTGACTGTAATGCACTTTTTGTTCATTGCTAATAGTTGAGAACCATCAATCAGGGCATGATCGCCTGAAAAATTCATAAAAATAAGTTTCTAAATCAATGAATTCTCAATAATGAATAACAGCAAATTCCTAATAACAAATTTATTCTGGATTTAAAGTATTATCATTAACTTAAAGTATTACCATTATTAAGTTAACTTTAAGTCCAATGTGATGGAGTCAATATGGCAGTACTAACTTCCATATTGATGACAACCTTTCGGTTTAAGATAGTGAAATGTGTTGAGAATATGTATAAAAAAAGTTACATTGATAACTTTGCGATGCTATTATTTACAGCTGAAAGAATATGAACTTATGTCTTGATTAATTTATATCAGTAGAATGCCTTTCTTAAGAATAAAAATTTTAAATTAATAGGTTTTTAACTATAGGTTAAGTATTGCGAAATGCTCCTGTAAGCAACTATTACAAGCACAATGATATGTTACATTTGTTGCGGTTTGTTGTTTCGTATGACACTTATCATGTACAAGCTCACTGAAGTAGTCCACGATTTAAGTCTAATCAGTGTTTATTTTTTTTTGTAGTAACGTCATCTAGGGCCAAGAGTACGAATTTTGCTACTCACTCTTCACATTCGCTTGAACAGCTCCTTTTTACAGGGGGGTACATTCACATTCTTTATAGATAGAACCTAGAACAACCATACCCGCACCAGGACTCGAACCTGGGATACTTAAACCACGGGGAAGACGCGTTACCACTATGCCAGGACGCCGGCTCCCATATATTTTGTCTCGACAAATGCAATAAATTTTACAGTGTAACTTAAAATTATAGAGTTAAGCCTCCAAAAAGCTATCCCTTGCGATTTTTGAATGCACAATGAAAAGAATATTAGATACTGAATCGAGTTATATTATGCTTCTTTCTCTATGAATTCTAATTATCCAATTCATTTTAAAAACGACCCATTTTAAGAGCGCTTGTCTAAGGCAGCAGCTTGGAGTAAGGTTCTTAATGTGCAGTAGTAAATGGTCTGCAGCTTGTACAAGGGATCTTAATGTGTAGTAGCTTATAGTCTGCAGATTGTACTTGTTGTTGTTAAACAACAGGAAATCGCATTAAGCAGGTTACAACTACACAGTATAATTTCATCAGAGCATTGCTCTCTAAACGTTTTACAGAGAAAATCAAGAGAAAAAATGGTTACAAGTAAACTATATGAATGAATTCGGAAATTAATTTGGACGCGTTTGGCAATGATAATGACATGTACATTTAGGGACACATCAAAAATTTGAATCATGTTAAAATCACAATTTTTTGGTACGAAATATCACTTTTTCCGGTATTATCGGCTTAGAACATCAAGAAAAAAGTTCATTTATGTTTAAACAAAATGATCAGTAGTACAATTCAAATGCCTGAAGATAAATTGAAAGTTTTACACATATAAATTTTATCTTATTTGAATATTGGAATAGTGTTTCCTATTTACATGCCGTTAGGTGTGGCACATTATCTAAACTGAGATAAATTTATGAAAGGGCCAATAAAATAACAGGGTTTCACTATACCAGATAAGACATCTGAATTTTTTAAATTATATGTAACAGACCTTATAAATTTGTTAGATCTGAATATTTCATCCCGATTAATTTCGTTTGTTGTCTACAGAAGTAGCATAATAATTACTTTATTATTTGAAGAAAACGTCATTTTTGGTTTTGAAGAATTGCGTTTTACTTGAAGGACGGTGTAACATTGCACAGACTAACCTGTGGGGCTTTCAACTTCTGCAATTTGTCTTCCTGCAGCAAACACACCATACCCTATGACCGGCGCTATGGATGTCGAAACCGAACTTGTAATTACAGGCATCCATGTGACTAATAATGTTCCGTCTTGCGGACCCTGTTCCACCTGAACATTGACAGGTGGATCTGGAAGACCTAAAAAAAGGATAATTGCAAAATGCATTTCAAAAATATAAATACCATTGAAGAATCAAAAAAGGAAAATAATTTTTCGTTGTATTAAATTTCATGGAGTAATCATTGTGAGACATCTTCTCATTAGCATTCAATACACGAATTTTAAGCTGCACTGATTATCCGTTAGAAATTTCTTTCAAATAACTAAATATCGTAATTTATATATCAATATATAATCAATTAATTTACATAAATATTTAAGATATTTCTTTAAGTAAATTTTAGTATATATTTCCATTTTATAGTATTCTGAAGGTTATTCAGTTTCTAAATATCAATTATATTTATTACGGTTGCTGCTGTTTTTTTTAGAAATTTTCAGAAGCTAAGCGGGCCTTTCTGAGTCACGTTCTAATTCAACCGATTCTTCATCGGTCATAATCTATTATTTATTCTCACTACTGTGTACTAAATTCTAAAAGGAAAAATGTTTCATTTAATGGCGTTGATGTAAAGTAATAATTCAACAGGTACTTCTAATTTTATGGTCGTTATATTTTGTTTATTGAACATTTTAAGGTTTTTGCTAAAATTAAAGCAGCTTTTAAAAATGAGATTAAAAATATAATCCCATAATCTTGCTAATCATTAGTTAAGGCAGAGGTTATAAACCCAGTTTAAACTTCCGTATGGTGATTTGTGAATTTATTCTTTTCCATTGAATCATATTCATTATTACGACTGGATCTTCGATTCGAAATCCAATTATTATTAGATGTTGCTTGAACCCAAATAGAGAAAATACGGAAAAAAAAATCAATGCTTTATTTTCTAGTGTGGTGCTTTGAAGCCTTGATAGTGGATGTTTTAATTATTTTCAAATTAATGGGAAATTCAATTTCATCAATTAATTAAATCAAGACAAGACGAAACAATTTTTCGAATGAAATTTATTCGCTTAGCGCAGAGTAGCCAAAATAACGACGAGTCCTTTGTTGTTCGTTCTGTTTATGTGAGACTCATTTGTAACGCTTCGTTGATTTTCCAGACTCAAAAGCCTTACTATTGCGGGTCATAAATTCTATTGCCACTTTTCAGGTTGCTCTAATTAGCTTTTAACTGACTCCTTATCTCCTCCATCTTCAAGGTTCTTATTTCCATTACAAGAGATTTTGAAACAAGGATGTATTGCACGTTCAGTAACTCTAACTGTCTAAATACACTGTTGTTTTAAGGATAGATTACGTTGCTTTAAGTTCCAAAATGAGCACATTTAACTTTGTTTTTAAATAAAATGCAAAAAATACTCTATTAAATTTTAAAAACAAAACCACTAATGCATAACATAGGAATAATTTCTTTTTAAAATATAAGTTTTAAAAAATGCTATTAAAATTTAAAAGTGGTAAAGCTGCAATTATTTTTGCTGAAAGCTCACCTTTATATATAAACAAAAGTCATTGCGGCTATGTAAGTATCTATATTTCACATCTCCTGTTAAACAACTGGGACAAATTCAACAAAATTTTGGACCTTTTATTATATAAGACTTGAGAAAGGGAATTAAATTTTCAAAGCCCAAAAATTTATTAAACATTCAATTAATTTGGAATTAATACAAATTTTGCATTTTTTTGCACTTTGGACAATTTTATCTCTATTTTTTAATTTTTTTAAAATTTTTATTTGGATGCACATTGACAATTCTTTTATTCGTCTTAAATTATTTATTTAACTGTATGTAAAACAAAGCTTAAGCCAATTGCTCAATCGAAAGTAACATCTCTTTTACTTCAGCATTTATGAATAAAATTTGCAGAGCTAATACAACAAATATTAATAACTGGTTGAGAAAATTAGTTATTGTTGGGTTTCTTGAAATCGTTCGGCTCAATAGATTTTATAATTTTAATTACAGGTTGATAGTTAGAGATTTAGACGATAAAAGGATTTTGTTTATTATAATTTTAAATTAAAATATTTTTCATGTTAAAACTATTATACATGAAAGACATTTAATCCACCAGGTATACCAAATTGTAATTTTTTTATAGTGTCTATCATGGTGTTGTGATCTTAGCATTTTCTCAGGTTCTTAAAGCAAAATATTTCATGTAGAAACGTGTATATTTTTGGTTTGTTAAAGGAAATTTTTCTTTCGCCTCATGGCTTAAATCTCCATTTTTTATGTGAATTTGTAAAAGTTTTCCAATTGCATTTTACATCATCATATGACCTCGTTTATAAAATTATTGAGTTTGTAAGTAATTACGGTATCTGGAGTGATTTCAATGACTGCTGTTGGGACAGTGGAGGGCAGAAAACTGAGGTTGCAGTTCTAGTAGGTATTACTCACTCACTAGGAAAGAAGACGAATTACCAATACGAACTTATTATTTCAATGTTTGTTAATTTTCTAATGTAAATTATAAAATGTTTATAATCCTATCCAATTAATCAAAGTTTCACCATTTAATATCAAAATTTTTAACTTTTGAAGCAAATATAACAGTTACGATTTAAATAAAAAGAAAATTGTAACAGAAAATTGTTTAAATAATGAGATTTAACTATAGAAAATTTCAGTTTTTAAAATTAAGTATTTTTTTCCAAATGTAAAAAATATTATTCTGAATATTTCATTATTACAAAATATTTTTAAGTTTTTTTAGAAGCTACAAATTTGACAACAAATTGACTAATTGAATATATTAACTCTGTATGCTTACATGTTTTTTGTGAGTTTGCAATTAGAAAATGTTATTCTAATAGACATTTCGGACTGATTTGCCAAAAATTGCTCTTTTAGTAAATATCTGAAGTACATAAAATACTTTTATAATGGGGTTGACAGAATGAAATGTTCCTTTTTGATTAAATGAGTTAAAAACGAAATTATATTGCATTAAATATTTAGCTATAACCACCATGTTTGAAAGAATTAAACAAATTCTTTCAAATTTCAAACTAAAACTATATAAAAAAGAAAAGACTGAATTTTAATAAGTTAATGGCTTCCAGAAATTAAGACAAATGAATAGTGAAGGAAAATAAATCCTATTTAAATAATTTTTATGAAATAATTAAGTTTTAATAGATATTTGACTCTCTCATCTATGGCAATACGCAGCATTTGGTCTGGATTGTTGATCTGAATTCGAAGATAGGGAGAGAGGACATCCTATTTTCCGCGCCAGTGATAACGTCAATTCGATCTGACATGATTAGCTTGAAGAAAAAATTTGATCTCAAATTCCCAAAGCTCGCCAAGTAAGCCAGTGTCTGCTAATTTATATGGTAGCTTCTCATTTACATATTTATAGTGTTCCCCGTCTGACGAGCTAGGAAACCATAAATAATTCCACTCCTCTTTACGTTATGCCAGGTTGTCTAAACTACACTGAGCTCTGTGGTTACAAAATAGCTCCTACTGCGAGCGAATCATAATTAGCTAACTTCTCATACTGAGGTACGGCCAGTTATTAGCGATGGGCCCAGAAAGCAACATCCTCATTATTGTACGCATTAGTGAAGCGTTTCCTCCTATTTGCGGTATCCTTCTCTGGAATAATATGTAAAATAAGGAAAATGCAACAATTTTTCTTTGCAATATCTTTACCACAGATAAAAATTTAATTGATTGCTAGTTAATAATTTTAAGTATATTTGAAATAATAAGATTTCATTCGTTATAACTATCATATTAATGTGAGGCATCAAATATTAACAAGTGAAGTTGATTCCATAAGACATTCAGGTTTGATCAATGTTAAAAGGGTACCAAACAATATTTTTTAGTAAATTATTTTTAAAAAATATATCAGCTGGAAATAAGTATACTTTACCTTTAGGAAGAGTTCTGAATTCCACGTTACTAACTAACATCTCTAATTTCTTTGGATTCTTTTCATCATTATACAAAAGTTTTCCAGGTTTAACTCTAACAGACACTCGATATAGAGTATTTGGAGAGAGACCTGAAAGAATATTAAGATACATATTAATCAAGAAAATGAAAAAATAGTGTTGGAAATATTGGTTAGTTAAAATACTTCGAAATTTCATTTATTATTTGAGCCGACATTTTAATAACATAGATAACTACATGACTTAACCTTCTGAAGTAGAAATATTGAACACTTAAAACTTTCATACAAGAGTACGATTCACTTTTCTCTTGGACGTGAAGTTGCTGAAAAAATGAAAAGACCCGCTTTCATCCCTTTAATCTTTTCTTAGAATCTTTTAAGAATTTTTTCTTAGAATTTATTTTGTGAACGTTTTATTAAATGGACATTCCTTTCTTAATGATTGCTACTAAATATTTCATACTAATTAACTTATAATGAATGAAATAATGTTGATGTTACTTGTATAAAAATTTCTTCCTCTTAATTTAGATATATGGGAAATAATTTTTTGTAATGTGTAACACCATGTACTGTGTTTAATTTTTTAACTAAAAATAAACATTTCTTTTAATAAATATTAGATCTTCTCTATACATAATAGATTGGTTTTAAATACTTTGCTGCTTTCCAAGCAAAATTATAAAAAAATTATCGATACACAGTAGAAATTAAAATTTCTATTTTTCCAATTAAAATATTTAATTAAATTTTAAACTTTACTTAGTGATCTACTGCATCAATAACGTTCTTTCATATAAAAGGTGCAATTTTTGCCCTAAAAATCCATGATTTCTGAATGAAATCTGAGTTCCAAAAATTATTTTAAAATTCAGATTACTATAAAATTTTAGTGGAGACTTGTGTGAAGGGAAATCTTGTTGCATTTCCCTTCACACAATGTCCATGTACAATCCAATTCACACAATGTCCATGTACAATCCAATTCACACAATATCTATCACATAATTCACGAAGTCACGTTGTTGCTTGACTTCATGGATTGTGTGACAAGCCATAGTATGAAAGCAGTTGAACTTATTGGAAGTGATAATTTCTTTCATCCAATAAAACTTAACCATGTACATTTAGAGCATCTGACTTGCTCAAAATGCTATGAGCAAGTGATTTTTTTATGTAAAAATAGTATATTTCTAACTGAAATATTAAGTGAAATTTCCAGAAAATAAAATTTATTATTTACTGTCAGTGTTATTTAGAAGGAATTATATTTTACCTGTTACAAGATGTCGAAAACAACCTGGTTTAACAACTTTGACTTCAACACTGTTTACAGCAATAACATGTTGAAAATTGCTGTTACTGGGAAGCCAACTAATAAGAGCCGATGAGGCAGTGATGTGAGAAGCTTTAACACAAGTTGGAGCCAATGGGAAGTCTATAATATGGACATAATATGAAATTATTATTTATCTATTGATCAAACAATTATAAATAGAAACCAATTAAATAAATATAGAAGTTATTACAGTTTTCAAAGATTTAATACTTTTATAATAGCCATATTTTCACTGAGTAATCATGTCTTTTTGAAATGATTGCAAACAAAATTAATTATCAAGATAGAAGAAAATCTTGATCACTCCACTTTTTTCCTTCAAGAGAATTATTTAAAACGCAAAATTGATTAAAAAGGCTGATTGATGATTACCTTTTCCTACAACTATGGTACAGGCGGCGTCTTTGGAATGCAAACCAGTGTTGGAAATGGAACGGACACTTATACGATGAGGCTGTAAAAGACGAAAAATTTAAATAAGCTTCAAAGAGAAAGGATTTTTAAAAATTTCAATTTATTTTAGATATATAATATAATCTTTGTAAAATTGGTAAAGTTTTTGATATTACATTCTTTGGCGGGACTATTTGATTGAAATTATCAGAATTATTGTCTTCTTATAGAAATGTACCATTTCACATGAAAAATATCAGCTTATCTTAACACTGAAAAATAATAATAGAGGGCTGAAATGTTCACCTGATGTACCGTAGGTTTTTGTCACACACACACACACACACACACACACACACACACACACACACACAC
>JAOUZG010016587.1:9397766-9465001 GCA_026289955.1 Argiope argentata | reverse complement strand
CACACACACACACACACACACACACACACACACACACACACACACACTTTTTCTCCTATCAAAGCTAATAATCTATTTATGGCTCACATTAATTTATAGTACCCTTTGAAAGAAGATTGTTACTGTTATGTTTTTATATAAAGTTTTGGACTGGCTTACTAGATATTTTAGAGTTGTGCATGATGAGTCTGATTCTTGAGATGAATTTTTAAACCAATTGTGTTATTAACCACTTCACATACAATGATGTCTCTGACACGCGATTCGAATTATTGAACTATTAATTTTAAACCTGCAATTAAGTGAAAGTATTTAGTAATTTAAAATGCCAGAATCATTTAGAAACTTTTCATTATCTTAAAACTCGTTCCATTTTATAGGAATTAAAATAACAATAAATGTTTCATATTGGATGTGTCATCTAATTAGGAAGTTAAATAAATTTGTATGTCAAGTGGGTAATTGCAATATTTCTGATTGATCACATATTAAACAAAGGGTTCACAGAGATGAATAAAGTATGGAATATGATTTTTAGTTCAATATTTTGTTATCTATTTAAATTAAATTCATGGTTTGTCACCCTTAGATTTTTTTATTACTTCCATAATTTACTGCGAACCTCTTCCAGTAGAAGAATTTTGTCCCCATATCAATAATTTGAGTGTAAACTACATTGGGCATATGTATTACCTACATTGTTACCAACATTTTAAATTATTCTATACAAAACAAGAAGTATAAATCAAAGATATATATGAGCTTGTTTTAAATTTATGAGCAGAAGATGGCATAAGGAAAATAGATTTTAGGAGTTATACAAAAATGTGACGAACTAATAGCTGAATTCATCTTGTTTTGATATCGGGTTTTAGTTAAGCCTTTGCGCTCTTCTGTGAAAGTTTATAATCTATGGAAAATTTAAATGTGATTACAAGTGTTTTTCAGTTTCCAGAAGGATTCTTGTAAATGTTATTATCGCCTCTTGGATTTCCTGCTTTTCTACCAGAATAAAATTTTATAGATTTAGGAAGGATTAATCGAAAACGATAACGGTACACACCATTGAAGCCTTAGCTGGTTTGAGAAGAACGAGATTTTTAAAAATCATTCAAAAAGGGGACGAACAAAACTTCCCTACTTTTTTCATTGCTATTTTCAAATGCTTCTTTACATTTATTGTAATCGTGTTAAAAAATTGAAACCAAAATTGTTCTGAGTGTCATTTTCATTTCTATCAACGGTTATTTGCAAATTAAGTTGCTAAACTACATTTTTATTGTATCTTCAGGGTGTAACATTCATAAGATTCATTCTTCATATTTAGACTTTCTTCCAGAAGCAGGATAGCATTCTCTAACATTCAGGTATAATCTTTACTAGTAAGATCTATTCTTCCAGAAACAGGATAATATTCTCAATTACCCTTACTAGTTTCATTGTGGGATAGTTAGAAATAGGTTTTCATATTAAAAAAACATGCATTTTTTGACATTTGGAATAATTTGTTATATGACAGGAAGCGATAGCAAATTTTGTAATTTAAATTTCCGTCTTGCTAATAGTGTTCATTATTTCAAATCAAAGTAAATACTAGCATATTTTTAAAACTATCATGCGGTCTACTTATATATTATCATTCACGCACAAAAGTTGGCTATTAATAATGTTTTTATGCTGTTTGATGTCAAGTATGAAAAAAAAAACTTATGGTGAGAAAGATAAAAGGAGAGAGTAATTTGATGATTATGATTTTGGAATTTCTCTTTAAGAAATGAAGGTTGAAAGAGATGGAGTATTTTGTTTTGAATCTTCAATGATTAACTTTTCAACAAAGATGAATATTTTGATCCATTATTTTGAAGGAACTAGAATGAATATCCATTGTGTGAATTGGCGTTGGACAACTGAATGTGGTAAGTTTCAAGAGCATAATTCAGTGGAAAGTGCTAAAAATCATCTACCACTAAACACAAATAACAATAAATAACAATAACCTCTTTCGAAGTTTTCATCATCCTTTACAACTTCATTGTCCTCGTTATCTTTATCCATATCTTCAATATCTTCTAAATCAATGTAATCATTCATTCGGTGAAAATCATCTGAAACATAGAAACATTATTTGATGCTGATCTTTAAAATTTGAATTAGTTGTCAAAGCAATATTTTAAGAACAATAAAACTCCCATATCCGTATCATTTTTAAATGGCAGAAAGGTGATGCAAAGTTAGCTATCAAAAGAAAAAAAATAGACTTTAGATTATGTGTCAGAGGATTTTAGGTCAGGATTAATTTTTAATTCTGGAATGCAAAGTCCTACCAGCAAATACTACCTATAAATCGTAGAAAAAGGACACTGAATTAGCGAACAGTTTCATCACATTTCTCTGTTGGAAAATACGTATGATTATGAATACAACAGATAAAAAGTTGCAGAGCAATGGGACTCTTTTTCAGGAACAACCAATCAAGCTCAGACATAACATAACGCCATCCTGTGCCCCCGGTGCCTATAACGCTAGGTTATCTAACCAGTTGAACGAGCACAATATGGGAGAAAAAAAAAAGGGGGGAATCTGCACTTTTGAGGGACTTTTTAAGTTATAATTTTGGTTGATTATCACAAGGGGAATTCTTGTCTAACTATTGTAGGTCTTGAAGAGGTCTTGGTATTTATGAATATGGTTTACTATGGAGTTGATTTTGCCGCATGAAAGGGTATTTGATGCAACTCTCCTGTACCTTTCTTCTTCCAGACTTCTTTCTGGCAAGCTCAGACACTGAACGTTATATTAATATTGCTTTGAGCGGTTCTAGTAAAGCTGAATTTGTTCAAAATCTTCAACTGCTAACATTGCCATTTTGCTCCGATCTCTTTTATGCAGTCCCCATTTCTGATGTAATTGCAGTAAGAGAGTAAATTGAGCAATTTTTTCGTAGGAAGATCATATAAAACACTAAATATTTTTTATACATTATTAGACGGCGTATTTCATGAACATAAAAACTATATTATTAGGAACTTTTTTGCAAGTTAGGATATCTACGCATTTCCAATAGATAGACACTCTTTACATTGACCCATAATCAAATTTAGTATTAAAAATGCGAATAGAGGTGACAATTTCATTTCTATCATATCTGTACACAACTGGAATTACATGCAACCGCTTCTGAAGTTCATAAAAATACAATTCGCAGTAGTTTGAAAAAGTCATATATTCTTAAGTCAAAAGTTTTAAATCAAAAAATAATACAGGTCGTAATATTTTTAGCTGAAGTCAACAGATGTTCATCAATTATGGTTCGATAAACAAATATCTACTTATGAAACTCTTTGACGCCTTAAATAATTGTAAGTTATCTGTGGTAAAGATTCCACAGCGACTACTAAATTAATTCTACTACTATTAGGATTTTACAGATAAACAAAATGATTCAATTGCTTCGAGATTTCAAAAACAGAAGTTCTAACACTTATTTCTTCAAATTGCCTGTTGCTCATTTTAAATATGGATGAAATGTTTACAAGTTATATAATGTTAAGGTTAAAAAAGAAAAAAAAAAATACTAAGAAATGATGTTCAAACTGCAAATAATATTTCAATCGATTACGAAAATTTAGCTTACTTTTACATACTGTTAATAATATTCAAATCTTTATTAACATTTACTGTTATCCTGAAAACCCATAAGAACTCTGAAATTATGCAGTTTTATTGATAATTCAAAAATTAATATACTGTGAATATAATATTAAAAGCATTTCTGTGCAAAAATCTGCAAGAATTTTTTTAACTATTACAATCGTTCGTGGAAATTTACTTGAAGTCTAACACCATGAAATAATAAATTTGTAAAAATTATTATTGCATGGTGTTAAATTAGGGAAAGCGATGTTAAAATAAAAATAAATAAAATTAGGGAAAGAGTTGTTGATTAATTCGAACAAACGGTTTCAGTTTATTCATTTTTTATTCAAATTCTTGACTATTATTCGATTCATTTTCTGATGTTCTAACCTGGGTGCAGAAGATCATCTGAAACGGTCATTTCCATGTCTTGAGCATAACTAAAACTCACGCTGCTATCATCTGAATCTCTGTTTCCGTATAGGACCGTAGCATGAAATTCAAATAATTCTTCTCCTATAACAAAATTAAATGGAAGAGAAGATTAGTGAGAGGCCTGACATAATTTATATTATATAAAAATCTTTGAAATATTTAAAATGAAATTGAATCAATGAAATTCAATATTTTTCTTTTATAGAAAAATTAAGTTACACAACCAGTTAAAAAAATAATATCTCCAGATGGCAACTAGTGATAAATATTAATCAGTCGCCAAGCAAGAACCATCTTCTACATAGTACTGTATTTTAAGAAAAAGAATTAAAGACTTTTCTCAATTATATTGAAAATTAACTGTTTTATATTTTAATATACATATTTTCGCAAAATGAACTAATCTAAATTTTTATTGATATGGTTAATGTTAGACTCAGGAATTTTATAATAATTTATGACTAATTATTATGCTAGAAACTTGAAAGGCAACTCCATCGATCTAAATTTTCAAATTTTACAAAATGAAAAAAAAATTAAAATTTTCACAATCAATAATGAACATCTTCGTACTCCAAGTGAAAAGACAGCAATATTTATAACTGGCAGTGAAAAATTTAATTATTTTCTTCCTGTTACAAATTTTTGAAAATTAAAATAAGTAGCGTTACTTATTAAAAAAGGGAATCGTACATTCCTTAAACAGTTATTGAATTTATGGATATTTTTGGATGGCATACATATACGTATTGTATGCAAAGAAACCTTTAACATGTGCATCTACACAAAAGTAATTTCCCTTTTTATTGAAAATAAAATATAAAATCTAAATAAATCTTTCCCAGATATCATCTTTCAATTTTAATTTATAATATCCATCAATAATCAACTTTTAAATTAATATGCTTAAAACCACATCAGCTTCTCCAGTTCTCAAAATTTACAACTTTACTTCTCTTAAAATTGTACTATACGTTTCAATCCAACTTGATTAAATTTTACATTGATTTTTCTTAATGATAACGGTTGAAATACTTGTATTGATACTTCAATAATTAAATATATTTATCAAGATTTCTTTTTTTTTTCAGATAATTGAAGAGTGATGTTTCCTGCAACAAAATTTTAATAATACCTATTATTATTATATAAAAATAAGCTTGGATAATTATTTTAATAAAATACAAATAAAGTTATCAGAAACAAAGTTAAATAATTACAAAGGATTTTTCAGTCACCTGTGAGTTTTTCAACAAAATTCGAAGGTACAAGTCCTTTCCTTCCATCCAAAAGTTCTCCGTTGAAAAAACCATCCTACAAGAAAGGAACACCAATATAAAAATTTATCAGTATTACAGTAGCTGTGAAGAAAGCGTTATAAATTACAAAAAAATTTCTAAAGTTTTAGGAGAATATATATATTTTTTCATTTGGGTGAATTGAATTGTAGTTTGATTTTCGATCATTAAAGAAATGTTAGAAAGCAAAGCAAAGCCTTTGTGATATCAAAATACTTCTATGTATTATTTAATTTTATAATGAACATATAATACAAAAAGACAATATTTGAAATTCAACAATATGCATTCAAAAAGCAAAATTACTTTTAATACGTCTTATAAGATTCGAAAAAAGAAATAACATATTTTGTGTTACAGCTATTTGCGGGGATTTTATTCTTTTAATTTTGAAATTACTTTTTGGTGTGAGTAGAAATGTACTAGGAAAATAAAAGACGAATGGGAGAAAAATGTCAGGAAAAAACCTTTAATTTAACATAATTTATATAATAATCATATAATTTCTATAACTATTATAATCATAAGAATATTATCTAGGTATTGTATAACTTTTATGCTCTAAGGGACGAAATCCCTTACAGGATCTTGTAACAGAAAATTGGGAGTTTAAGCTCTCGTCTTGAAAACGGCATAAGATTAAGAAGTGCTATTTTTGAAACTTTAAATAATTCATAGGAATCTTAGGATTTTAGTGAACACACTTTTTATTTAGTATGCATGAGAAGGAAGAAATAATTGTCTCTCATATCAATTGGTATTTGTTATTTTTTCTTCTGTTTCAAAGTGTGCTTTTTTAAATCGACACTTTCTGATCACTATCTTATTGTACACTGAAGGAACTTTTTCAATTTATAGAATATATATCGCGATTTGATTAACAAAAAGAGCGCATATCAGAGTTCAATTCATCGATTTTCAAAACTTTGGTATTTCGAGGAATTATGTGAAATAAAGATGAGTTATATCGTTAAACCCAGAAGTTGGAGAAGAGATTTTAACCTTTCGTTTGCTTTCAAAAGCAAATTTTTTCTTAAAGTAATTCTTTTCACATAGATCAAAAGAATACGAGCAAATAAAAAGAATCTACTATCTTTGCATGCGTTTGTATTTTGTCGGGACAGCGCCTTTGGAGTTCTCGAGACCTGTTTCCATACACCGACTGGAAAGAAAAATTTTACGGCAGGCAGAAGGTGAATGGATGAATGAGTACTGAAATATGGGCAGGGATATCGAAAGATGTTCTGTTGGTTGCATTCTATTAAAAGAAATTGATAGTAATCCCTCTTTCTTGAAGAAATCATTTATTTGTAGTACAATTGTTGTATTGAAGACCAATTGTTGCTTAACACGATGCCTGTTAGTCATCCGGACCTTCTTTCATTTACAAGTTATTTTCTATCACTATTTGAAGACTTGAGCTATTCTATCCCTATTTAAAGATTTGAGCTAAAATTGGAAGGAAACAATTACGACGATAATCATACAATCTCCTAAATTTCTCAAATATCTTATTTCCTTACAAACAGACAAATCTGATAAAGGAAATGCTTTTTAATGGTTAAACCGATTAATAACATTAGTGTGTGTGGTGCAGGAAAGAATTGATGTTTGAATGAATGGATTTTAATATTATGGTCTCAGACAGTATATTATATATATATATATATAAGGTAAGAGAAGGTCCCGATACGAACCCACGATGCTTGGGTGATAGCCGAGTAACATACTTCAGTATTATAGAGGCTATCTGGCTTATGAAGCAAGCGCCACAGTACTTCCCCCATTAGAGAAGAACGATTTTAAAGCGCCAAGAGCTATGGAGAGCATGTGAGTGCGTTGATATGTCAAGTTAGTTTGCTTGCTGCGTCAAGTGAGTCTGACGCTGCTGGTAGATGGCGCCACGACAGATCTGATGGTTACGTTGTCAAGATAACCAATGTGACAAGTGAAGATCACGGTACAAACCCGAGAAGCTAGGACCAGTATCCAAATAACAAATACTAAAAATATGCTTCAGTATCGTAGATGGTATCTGGATTATGAAGTTAGTGCCATATATAAGTCAGAAACATTAGATTTAATGTAAATAAGGCAAAAACTAGTTTAAGAAAAGTTTGATATAATACCACGAATAACTGCGGAAATATAATACATGAATATTCATTATTACCTCGTCCATTTCGCCGTAGATGATGACATAATCTCCAGCATTTAACGCCAGTTCAGCTTCAGGATTTTCATTTGGTGACTGTTTCAGAGGATCATAAGTGTAACGTGCGCAATAGATGTTGCAGCGACCCCTTCCTGGCAGCTCAATAAAGTCAATGGAATCCAGCATTTCTTCTTCAGTAAGTCCAGCTGCAATACAAAAAATAATAAATATCATTTCATTGGTTATGAACTGAATTTTAATCTTGGAATATCATATAAAAATGCCCAGATTTTCAAAAGATAACCAGATGACAGTCAAACTGTTATTTATCACCAAAGTGTTTACCACTCTGAATTGGACAGTTTCCTACATTTTAATATCACTTGCATTACACAAATAGTCACAGGGTCATTGATATCAAGCAAGGCAGTTTTTGGCTGGCTATTTCTTATTTTTTCTTAGTTGGGGAAAGTACCGTTTCGATCTAAAGTGAGGGAAATAAAAATCGTTTAACAGAGCGTATAAGAAAAGTTTTTGTTTCATTTAACTACTTTTCAAAAATGTATTCATTGATATAATTGTGAAAGTCAATAAATAAATAAATATGTTTCTGACATAAATCTTTTTCTTAGTGAAAATAAAACATTTCTAATGATTTAACTTGGTAAAATACTTAAAATTCTCATAATATTTAATTTCTAATTTTGTTATTATCCCAAATATTTGTTAAGAAAATACCATGTTCTTCTTCATGTTTTTTTCACAATATATTCGAATATTTTAATATTTTTCCACAGAATTGAATAGCTTTGTTGAGAAGATTCCTTCCTGTATGTATAATTGTTAGTTTAGAGAAAAAATTGTTTCTTGACAATGGAAATTATGAAACAAAATTAATGAAATTTCTGTTTAAGAATATTATCTGATTTCAACAGTTTCTGACTTCTTGAACAGTATTACTGAAAGGATTTTATGCTTCGTTGACTCCAGATTAATAACGAGACAAACTTTTACTTTCTGATCCGAATGATACACATTCAAAAACCCAAAATTGCAAGTCTATGAAGAATACAATCCGCTAAAATTCCTGTGACTCGCAGATGAATCAATACTTGGAGACTTCCAGATTACTCCCACTACAGAAAGGAGAAAGTAAATCTAAACCTATCTCAGATGTAACAGAGTAAAAAGATGAATAATATCAAATGCTTCTCACCCCGATTTTTAAATGATTATAATTCTTTAGAAATAAAACATGTTATAGATATTATAAATTTGTGTCTTGCATCACTTTATTCCGATAGTTAATCACGGACCAATTTAGAAAGAAAAATTTTAATTTTAAAATTTGGCATGAATACCAATATAGGAAAATGTAATGAGATTAAATATTATTGCAAAGTAATTATACACATATGGTCTTATTTGCTTGCTTGATTTTCCATTTTAACTATTTGAGAATGACTTATATAATTATAAAATTTTTAAAAAAGTTATTCTCGAAATTTCCAAATTTTGACATCTTATCAACGAGAGGGAGTTATCAATATAATAGATTATTCAAATTATCAAGGTTCATCAATAAAAATATTTTTTTTCACTCTTGAGACGTGTTACTCTTTTTTGAACCTGTTGTGCATCACTTTATTCAGATAGTTAATCACGGATCAATTTAGAAAAAAAAATTAATTTTAAAATTTGGGCATGAATACCCATATAGGAAAAGGTAATGAGAATAAATATTATTGCAAAGTAATTATACTCATATGGTCTTATTTGCTTGCTTGATTTTCCATTTTAACTATTTAAGAATGACTTTAACAATTATAAAATTTTAAAAATTTATTCCCGAAATTTACAAATTTTGATATCTCACCAACGTGAGGGAGTTATCAATATAATAGATTATTCAAATTATCAAGGTTCATAAATAAAAAATTATATTTTTTTCACTTTTGAGGCGTGTTACTCTTTTTTGAACCTGTTGTGCATAGCTTTTGATATTAATAAAATTTAAAAAACAGATGCGCCTGTACTTTGAATCAATAATCTATAAAACTAAAGAGCAGGTTTTATTATGTTTTACTATATTCTGTCCACCATGATGAATGGAAAATGAAAGTGTTATTTAAAATTCTGTAAATGCCGGCTTTTCTGTCTCAGAGATAGCACGTCTTCCTCGTGTTCTGGGAGTCCCGGGTTCAAGTCCTTGTTAGGGCATGTTTGCTAAATATGGGCTGTGCAAGCGAATGTGATGAGTGTGTAGCTACAGTCGTACTCTTGGCTCTAGTTTGCGCTACCTGAAACAAGAGACGCTTATCTTCGGCTTAAAATCTGCTGATGTATCAGTGGGGCCTGTCCGTGGCAAGTGCCATAAGTAACAACAACAACAAATTAGTGTTTTGGAATAAAAATTGGGGAATGCATTTTACAAAATATTCTAATCCGTAAGAAATTTCATGCTTATTTTATTACCAATCATCCGATTAAAAAATTCAAAAATATACTTTTTTACATAACCTTTCTTTTCCCAAACTAAAAACCCATAATGTTATTTAAAATTGTATGGAGGACACAAAATTTAAAATTTGGATGTAACCGATTGCATATTCTATTCGATATGCACATTCTTTTCTTCTAAAGTCAACATAAATTTAAGCTTTCAGAAACATAAAAATCGGGTAATTTTGGGTTTCATTGACCTTTATTGAAAATATCTTTCTACAATTTAAATATTTACATATGATTTATTTAAAATTTAACTATACAGAAGTTTCAGGCTTTAAGATCAACATATTTTTCATTCTATAGAAATTATTTTCAGGGTTTCGCTGTTCTAGAAGAATTTGAAATGCTAATTTCTAAACATTTAAAGCCTCTTACTCTTTTCGTCTGAAATCTTAGCATATTTTCAGTTAATATCCGAAAACTTCGTGTCCGAGACTGAATCGGATTTGGATTCAATCCGACTGACAACTATATTTTGTATGAATTTAGCTGTTTAAATGAAGTTAAGAGATTTTTGATAAATTTTATTTCAAATATAGAAACGCTATATTCATAATAAGGTGATTAATCCTTCCATTAACAATGGATCAGTGACCGATTATTCAATATACCTGCATTTTCATAATTATGCTAATATTATTTTAATGCTTTTATTTTTGTATTTATTAAAAATTAATACAAAAATAATAATGTGTTTATTAAAAAATTGACATCCAAGTGTTAAAAAGAAAACTCTCTAAAAAACTGTATTAATGTATCAATAAGAATATTCTTGTCTGGTTTAAAATTCATCGGAGTAAAAAAAATAATTAAAAAAAAGTTTTTTTTTAAGTTAATTTAAAGATATTCTCAAAGAAAGATAATATTAAAGAAGAAATTACTATTTTTCTTCTTTTTTTACGGCATTCTTTTCACAATTTATTCAGTTAATGATTTCCACAGTAAATTTATAGTTGTAATCCTTCATGTGTATGAAAAAAAGAAAGAATGCTGACCTTCTGCGGGCGCGAGTCTCTGCAGAAGAGCTGTCGGTATGAGGGTGTGCCCGGCGGGTACTAGGGCATGATGGAGCGATGCAGATGAAGCTGAAGCAGTAAGCCCTTGCAATGCGAGAGAGGCTGAAGGATCTCGTAAACTACCTAACGATGGGCTGGGTGAAGGCATGATAGGAAGATGACCGGCCAGGAAAGATGATGACTTGGAACTTAGAGTTTCTGAAAGATAAAGCAACAATAATCTGCAAATCCAAAACATGCCTAGCAGAATGATAGCCTCAAGTTCAATACAGAGTTTTGAAGCTTCAAGCAGTTTGAAAGAAAGTTTGTATAACTTTTTAAGTGCTGAGCTCTTTTCAATGAAAGTCTGTTTCTTTTTCTCAAGTTTTTAGAATTTCTAAATGAAAATTTTTTTTATTCATGTGTTGACAAAAGCTATGAAACGCTTGATGATATTTCAAGCAATACTTGGAAGCTTTTACGAATTAGAATTTCCTAAAGAATATTATCGAAATCTTTTGGAAAATGCAAAACTAAAATGAAAATGACATATTTCAAGTGAAGAAAAAAATGGGGTTCAAAGGCAATATACTTCTTTTTGTTAAAAATAGTTTTAAGCTTCTCTAAGAAAATAAATATGTATGCGAAAATCCAACATTTATTATATATATATATATAGCTTTTAGACATTTTGCAGGAGTTCCATTTAATGTACCATAACTTATCTTGTTTCGATTTCAACAAAATAATAATTATTTTAAGGCCCTTCTCACCTCATATAGCAACCCTTATTGCCAAACGCAGAAAGAGAAGAGTTGAGCGAGGGGGATGAGAGAGCAATCCGAGAGTGAAGAGAAGTCGGTCTGGAACTGACAAAGCGAAAGATGACGGGATAGTTTTGTGTGTCTTTCGTATTTTTGCTTAATGTGTGTGTTGTCCCTCATCTACATGTAAAAAAATGGAACTAAAATTGGATGTGATCGCTGTCTCTACCGCTCACATTAAAGAAATCCCACTCAAAATGGTTTTTTTACAGTTATAAAGCTTGTTCCATGTTAATATAATATTGCTCTTTTGTGGTTCACTGACTGCAGAGAAAGTAATTTCTTTGTCAAAATTAAGTCAATTTTTACTCCAAAGAAAGTATTTCCAGCAACAGAGCCGTGATATCCTCTCAGATGTTTTTTTTATGATTCATAAATAACCATCATTATGCAATGTCATACTCGAAACATTGGCATTTCGAAATAGATGGAAAATAATGTGTATTTCGATAGTTTAAAAGCAATAAAAACCCGGAAATTTTCTGAATAATTTTCATTGTTTCCAGGTATTAGAAGAAAGAATTTTAATAACTGCAAATTGATTTAACAGTTTATAGCAATTATAAATAAGGATCTACACTGTGATTTTTATATTTCCACACAATAGTTTAACTTGTAAAATTATATCTTGTATGGAATAGCCGTGACGATCTTAGTTATTCTCGTGAAAGTCTCGAAACAAGCAAACCTGAGATTCTTAGAAGCAAGAGAAAGTTATAGAAGTTTACAATATCCTATACATAATGACATATTTACTGGGATACGTTTACCAAGCATGGACTATCGAGATTTTCCTTTACACAACTAAATGTAAGAAAACAATTTATACAATAAAGCTCTCAACAAAGCTTTCGCCCGATATGTAAGGGTAACCACAAAGAAAAATTCCTGCCAATACACCTTTTATTTGCCGATGGGTTCAAACAGCAACATCATCACTTTTAAACCTACCAGGAAAATCTTAATATAATCCCCATATTGAAAACTTCTCATCCCCATATCTGAGGTGATAAAACAGGAAGATGAAATTTAATGAAATACAGGTCATACACAGGAAACAGATGCATAGAAACTACCAATCAACAGTAAAATAGCAGATATACTTTAATGATAGTGATACAACTGAAAGATTTGATTAGACCTGGCATTATTTTAAATAATGTTTTCTTTTCTCCGCGCTGAGTCTTTATTGACCTTAGCCAGAAAACGGGAAAGAAACGGAAAAAATACATAAGAGTACAAAAAAGATAAAGATGCATTCTCGTAGAAATTATGAAAATCTGGTACATCACTTTACTGTAAAATAACCTTTTGATTACGCGTTGATGGAGTCTCAAATATGATTTTTTATTCTTTTCGATAGATAAGAAAGAGGAAAAAGTTTTTCGTTTATTTCTTCATAGTTAGATGGTATAATTTGCATTTCTGGTCTATTGCCCATTGGGCTACATCTTCACATTTTCTCTCAGCACTCGACTATCATGGCATTGGGTTTTACGAATA
Source organism: Argiope argentata (assembly GCA_026289955.1). Taxonomy (NCBI): domain Eukaryota; kingdom Metazoa; phylum Arthropoda; class Arachnida; order Araneae; family Araneidae; genus Argiope; species Argiope argentata. The sequence continues at coordinate 9,451,647 of JAOUZG010016587.1, read as the reverse complement.
CTTTAGACATTAAAGAATATAATTCAGTGTTTTATTTAACAAATATATAAATACCTCTATTGAGATAGAATTAAAAATTGTGGTTAATAACTATAGTAATCATGATTGAATCTTGATTACTATAATTATTAAGTATATTATTTCAATCATGATCATTCAACAATATAGTTAATAATAATCAGGATTATTATTAAGTATATTATTTCAATCATGATTATTCGATAATATTTAATAACATAGTTAATAATAATCATGATTATTATTAACTATATTATTTCAATCATGATTACTAATATTATTACTATAATTATTTCAATCATGATTATTAGTAATCATGATTGAAAAATGGAGTTATATGCTTTTAAAGCCTAAGATATGCATGTAACTCAGTTTCACCGTAGAGATGGCAATCAAGTGCAAAGATTAAAAATCAATTTACCCATCATAGATAAGGTGATCAAATAAGAAAGAAGAATGTAACTACCTACAACACTACTACATTTGCCATAAATATCACTCACGCGCAGTTCTTTCAATAAGAGGATGTCAACTGCATTTTTTTCCAGAAATTATCTTTATTCCACTGATATGATTAAATTATTGTCGAAATCTATTTAAAAGAAAGCGTGTAACATCTTTATTATTAGAAAAAAATATTTATCAGATTAATGAATTTCCTATCTGATTGATAATTGTTCACTCTTTAAAAAAATCCTCGTTTAAACAAACCCTGATTGATTCATTGGCTTAAAAATACTTTACGCGAATTAATATCTTACTAAAGAAATAAAATTTCATTTAAAAATGTCGGAAATAATGCAGTTCATTCACACTTAAATATTCTGGATATTATTGTAACGCTTTTATAGTGTAAGATCAGCCAAAGAACTGGATTCTAAAATATGTTGAAAAGTCATAGAATATTTGAATTTCCGATTAAAAATGATATTGATTAGAATTTCATAATTAATGTTCATGTTAATGCCCAATTTGAATTTTCTTTGCTTATTAGTTAAAATATCGGGGAATAATAATAATAATAAAGATTATTAATTTACTTACCTTTATTTCTGCTTTTTAAATCTCAGATTTACTTAATACATTATTCTTAGGGATTAGACGGAGTTTTAAGAGAAAAAATGCTCTCTCTAAAGAGCTGCGAATTTTGGAATAAAAACTGATATACATACAGAGAAAGGCATATTGGATCGGTTTTTATATAATCCCGTTTTCCGCAATGGAAAAATTGCAAAATACTAGTAAATTAATTTGATTAATTAGCTTTTTAATTTAAACAAACTTATTCCTTTGAATCATCGCCATAAATTCACTGACAATAAATGCTCTCTTTTTTCGTCGTAGTTGAAGATTATACCATATTTTTCATTTTTCTCAGTATCTTGAGTGAGTATTGTTCAATATATACCAATAACAATATTTTTTCTGTCATTGTGAATAATTTTTTGTTATCTTGTTATTGTTCAATATATACCAATAACAATATTTTTTTGTCATTGTGAATAATTTTTTATCTTTTTTCTGAAGTAAAATCTTACCTAAAATGTTTCTTTTTTTATCCAGTTCAGCTAATATTCTATTATCTTGTTCTAATTTTGCCATAAGCTGTTCTAATTCTTGTCTAGATACGGACTGTTCTGAAAAATAATAATAATTTAAATTCATTTCAGTGATAAATACACAAATAGAAAAAAATATTTCACTAATTTTTACTTTAAAAAACAATGAAAAATAAATGAGCATAAATCTCATATTCAAACTTGAGAGCTTCTGATTTTTAACTAACAATATTATTATTTTTTTCGTTACTTATTTTATTTCATTTTTATATTTTATAAAATCAAAGCTTAACACAATAAGAAATCATGTACATTATATTCAATGAAAGTTATAATGAAATAGTAAGAAATATTTAAATGGTCTAAATCATGACATGAATCACTTTCAATGCGCGAAAAGTATCTCATCTTTAAACAAAATCCTGCTTATTTAAAGGAATAAATGAATACAATACAAATAATTATCTTTTTTTGTTGTAAAAATAATTTGTTTAATTCTCCCCAAAATAAATTTCCTTTAATAAGGAAATAAATAAATAAAATGATGCAATAAGTATTTTAACCCCAGATTATCTCATTGGAAACAGATATAATATTTTATCTCATGATTAATTTCTCACAAGGACTGCTGATAAGTCACCAACCTTTTGTCTCGATTTCATTCTTTTCTCATTGTTGAGAGCTCGTGTGAAAAGACAGGATATAAAAATTTTAATACATTTGCAACAAAAGAATTGAAAAACACATACACACACACACTTTCATACGACCGCTTTTTTTCTGCTATTGACAGCAGAAAGAAGTCAAAATGATAACGTCTTCAGTAATATGAATTGTCTTTGTCATAGATTATCTCGAGGAAACGGAAGAATAGATTGTGCATATAGTTCAATGAAAGGGAACTGAAAACTTGTTACTAAGGTATTCTGTATGGAAACATCATTAATACAGAGCGACCATGAAATAACTTTGTCCGTTGACAACATCTACAAGGTAAAATGAATGGACGAGATGAAACCATATTTCATATACAGATTATGGGAGGCATGGAAAAGTAAATCCCGGAGAAAAAAAAGTTAGAATCAAAAGTTGCTGATAGGCGAAATACTGGCACTGTTGTCCGTGCGAAAGAGGAAATTTGTATGTGGAAATGTGCATTGCATATGAAGTGGATTATTAAAAATTCGTAGTGCCTGCGAGACTGCAGTGCCATGCATTCCTTGTAAAAAAAGGTCCAAACGATGAATTAGTAGTCCATCCTTTACTATTAATGTGTTCTTGTGGCAGGTGGAGGTCGCGGTACGAACCCGCGACGCTAGGGCCAGTAGTCGAGTAACACAGCCACAATACTAAAAGTATACTTGTGCATCGTAGATGCTATCTGGCTTATGAAGCTAGCTTCACAGTACTCCCCCACCAGTGAGTCGGTGGAGAGGCGAGTGATTTTAAAGTGGCAAGCGTTACGTCGAGCGTGTGAGTGCGTTCGGAAGCGAATGTGTGAGTTGTTACTTGCTCCTTTAAGAGAGTCTTTGCTAGATGCGTCAAGTGAGTGACAGCCTTCTTTGTTTTCTATGTCAAGTGAGTCTGACGGCTTTGTTGCTTGCTGCCTCAAGTGAGTCTGACAATTTTTGCTGAGGTTAGATGGCACCACGCCAACTGCATGATGTTGAGTTGTCAAGGTCACAAATGGGGCGAGTGAAGGTCACAGTACAAACCCACGGCATTGTACTACTACAAGTATATTTGAGTATCGTAGATGTTATTTGGCTTATGAAACTAGCGCCACATTTTTAATATGCGTCCTATCGAACTTCAGAGTGCTTTACAGGTAAAACTGTTTGACATTAGACAACGTAATGCCGTGTCAAAAAAGAATGTGCATTATTATATATAGAAAATAAGACGGGCTGTTATGAACATTGAAACTGACAGTTTACACGCAACAGTAGAGAACGTCATACACCGTATGCAATATGTTGTATTCAGGGAAGGTCAGCATACTGAAAATGTTTTACGGCACATAGGGGGCCCTGATAGTATGAATAAAAGATTTTCTTTCAATTTCATAAATTCATTCCTAATTGCACTTCCACAGCGATAGTATTTCCCCTATCGGCACATCTTGATACTAATTATTTTTCCTGCGGAATTCATCTTTTCATGCTGCATATAGTCTGCATATGAAATGTGTTTTTATTTCGTCCACTCGTTTTAGCTGATGACTCCCCCCCCCCCCCAACAGGGAAAGTTATTTTATGACCACCCTGTGGATGGGTTTAATTTTCTTGATTTTATACTTTTGAATGACAGCAACTTCAGTTTACATAATCCTTTGACTGACACTTCCTTGAATTTTTTTGAGTCTCCATTGAAGGAATTTAGATATTTTCTGGCTGATTCAGACAAAAATCTGAATCGATAATGCGAAGATAAAAGCTGTAGTAGATGTTTACCCAATTTTAGAACGATTTCGGATCATTAAATTAATGTGTAAGCTGTAAAATGCTCAGTCATATTTTTCTTGTTTATTTATAACCTTGATTTATTATTCGTTTTTTTTTGTTACTACAGATGTATTAAAGACGTTACAAAAGGTTTTTGTGTCGGCAGATTTGCACAAATTACAATAATTTTACTTTAAAATATTTAAAACAATACGTATATTTTTCGGGTATTATCTTTTTATCTAGAAGTAATTATTGACATTTTTTGGCTTTCTGATTAATAATGTTGCTTATATTATCTGTAAGAAATTTTAATATCATGTATTTCTAAATGTTTAAATGCGATATTTTGAAAAAATAATAAATTTAAAAGTAGAAAATAATATCCTAATTTTATACTATTTTGAGTACGAAATATCAAAATGAACCAATATAATAACTTAAAACTACCGATTTTTAAAAAAAAGGTTAAGTAGTTTTGAATTATCACATTGAATACGAAATATCAAAATTTAACAAACTTCGGGATTAATCCCCAACTTTTGTTTCAAAAGGGTTAGTTAAAGTAATAATAAAAATTGGAGCGCTTTCGAAAAAATTTGAAACGGCTGGAACATTTTTCATTAACGTTATTTATCATTAATATTATATTAACTTAATTAATATTATATTATTATTCATAAATAAATTAATATAATGCTTTGAAATTTATGTATCATCTTCTATAGTGTTACTCTTAATGCCTCTAAAATTTCAAATCGCTAAGGTGGAAATTACAAAAAATTATTTTAAAGGTCCCTGTCGTTTTAAAGAGGGTCGTCCGATAATTCCACTCGATTAAAAACTTGTTCTATAAATAATTTTTGAACGAAAGGTTTAAGAGAACGAAGAAACAAAAACGTAAATTTTTGTCTACATCATGTAGCAGCTGTTATCAAACCTTGAAACTTTTGAGCAGATTTGATGAAAAGCGAGTTCGCTACTACTTGTTAGAAAATTTTTGGAGCAGCGCGTCGGTACTGATTAACAGAATTACCAAAACGACAAATTCGCAATAATTGCTTAATGGAAATGTCGAACTTTGAACAGGAAGCGAAAGGATTCATTGATGGTGAAAAACCATCGATTAATGGTTACCAGATTCGAAAATATTATACATATTCTATTATTATAAATGTCAAAGTTTAGATGGATGGATGTTAGTCAATCACGACAGAACGGAATTGGATGAAATTCGGCACAATAATAGATTCTAGTCCGAAGTAGAACATAGACTACTATTTATCATGGCTAACTGGGTGATTAATTTTTATTAATTGAAAACCAAATTTCCAGCCAAATATTTTTCCACCGCCAAATGCTTAAAGCTTCAGTTTTTTTCTTCAAGCTAATGAGGCTCGGCTTAGTGTTTTCGACCGATTGTTTCAAATGATTCTGTTTATTTTCTTAATGTTTGATGCATTTAAAAGTAAACACTGTTTATTAATTGATCTTTCGGATTCATTCTGAAATACTTTTGAATTTAAATAAATCAGGATAAAGAAAATTAAAAATTCCTAATCTGCATAACGTTACCTCAACTGGTGTAGAAAATGCTCACATTTGCGCTACTGTAACTGGTGTTGAAAATTAACTCACGAGCTGTGTGATTTGATTATTATGTATTATATTATGTATTTTCAATGGATACAGATTTGATTTCAGTTAATTGGTTTGATGTTTTGTTTTATTAACATCGTAGCGAAGTGTGGTAAAATTTTGGTTTATTGTAAAATTAAAAAAATAATAATAATAGTATCAGTTTATATGTCAGAAAATTTTCCCTAAATTTTGACAATCGTTTTTACTTGATTTTATAATGTAGGTCTTTTTTGTTGCATTAAAATTCAAAGCGTTTTTATTGTTTTATCTAATATTAATAGTATGATTTGGTTTGATAACATTTTACATTTTGATCAGCTCGTCAGTTTTCACACATGCACATCGTAATTTCCCTAAGTACGAAGTCGTATAGTGTATATATATACTATCAACCACTAAGTATTAGGGCACCTATGATAAAAATGAAACTCAATTTATTCATATTCTATAATTGATAGAGCCTCCGCCTGAGGCAATTATAACCTTAACCCTCCGGGGTACGTTTTTCACAAATGTTTGGATGATGGACAGTGGTATTTTCTTTCACTCGGCTTAGAGAAGACAAGTAAGTTCTTTCACCGATTTTGGAAGGTTGCAGCTTTACTTAATTCGGCGATCCAACTCGTCTCAGTTTTTTCTATAGTATTCAAGTTTGGACTTTGGCAGGTCTGTCCAGTCATTTAATTCCATGGTAATCATCCCGATCCATGGTGGAACTCGCAATATGATAAATGGTATAGTCATTCTGGAAATAGCAATGATCCAAACCGTAAAATTGCCATAGCAAAGGAAGCACATTGTTGCCTGGAATAGTGAAGTAAGAGTCTGCGTTGATCATACCATGAATTGTGATCAGGTGTCCAAGTCAATACCACGAGAAACATCCCGAGACTATGATTCCACCTTCGTCAAACTTTATCATAGACACAATAGGTTCTGGCAAAAGGCGTTCTCCATGCATACGTCAAATCCAGACAAAACCATCTGACTGTTAGAGATTGAACCTTGATTCATAACTCCATAGAACCTGTTTCCATTAATCTAGGGTCTAGTTTCAAAATGTTTTGCACCACCTCAACCAAGCAACGCTTTTGGATTTTGTAATCAAAGGCAGGTGGCAGCATGACTAAGGAAACCAAACAAATGTGCTTCCTTGTGGATGTTATTTATAGAAACTGCCTTAGATGCTTGTTGAAACTCTTGTAGTATGTGAGCCATCGTTTTGGTGCGGTTTTTCCGAATTTATTTTAGCAGCACTCGTTGGTTTATCTCTTAGTTTCTTGATTCTGCTAGGGCGAAGTACTTTCCGACAATTATCACTCACCTTTCACTTCTAAATCACAAAAAACATCGACAATTTTTGAATGTATAACTCACTAGATATATTCCATAGGGATTTGCTACTTCCATGATATCCGACATATACATCTTTCTCAAAGTAAAACAGCTCTGCATTTTGTGGCATCTTGCATGAGATTATTGTCATTGCTGTTTTCTACACGATATTTAAGTACAGAAAGCGTGACGTAGATCAGGACAGTAGATATCCTAATTTGGATGATTGTCCAAATATTTATTGGTAGATAGTGTATATAATAAGAATATTTTTTAATGCATTGAATCGCAAACATGGTTTAAGACGAATGTCCATTATGCTGGATTTTATAGAAGATTTCTTTTTTTTTTTCTTAGCAGTCAAAATTTCCTCGAAGTGGTAAGCATTTCTAAACTTGGAAAAAAAATTTACATCCTCATTGTCGAGTAATTCCAAATTTGCCTGTTGAATAATTGTAAAATTAAAGTAATTGAGCTAGACTGAATGTTATCATATCCTTATATCGTCATTAATTTTTTGTCTTTTCCAAAGAGATATCTGGTTATTTAGAATGATGCTGTTCTATATAAATACTTATATGAAATTTAAAAAATATTAAATTATTGTTAGGAAAATTTGAATATCAAGAATCAAGATTGATGGAATGGAATTCTTATAGAATGTAATGACATTTTAAGACATCTTATAGAAAGAAGTGAATCTCATTAACAGTCTGAGTCTTGAATTCGAAAAGGCAAAATCCAATTAATATATTTCTTACTTACTTGAAGGCAGAGAAAGATTTCGTTCTCTGTTACTCAATTCTCCTCTCGGAATTTCAGAGGAAATGGGAAGAAGAGGTAAATCTGTAGAAACAAACAATTAACAATTATAGCGATGCAATAAATTGATAATTCAATTTTGAAAAACATTTTTTATTACATTACAAAGTAAACGATAGAGATCAAAATTCATCCAGCAACAATGCAAAGTTTTTTTTTTTTTTTTTGCTTGTTTACCACGATTTTATGCTTTATTTTTTAGCACTCTAGGTCAATGTTAAAAAAATTTGTCTAAAAACAAAAACAGAAATAAAAACAAAAGAAACTTTTTTCAAATAAGAAATAATTTTTATGTCCATGTCCTGGCCTAAAGGTACCTAAGGTATGGTTATTTTTTACTCCTGTTTAAAGCCTAGGTCTAACGACCTGCGAATCTTCAGGCGGGTCAAGCGTTCCTCCGTTTTTTGATGCCTTGACACTTATCGACAATTTGCGGGAAACTTCGGACGCGTCCACAAGTCTATCAAAGGACCCTAAGAAACCCCAAGAGGGGTAAAATGGAGAAATGCGCTGGCCGTCTGAAGATTCACAGGTCGTTGGAACTAGGCTTATGAGCTAGAAGTCAGATTTCTGTCCTCAGGTGCTCATAGGCCTTTACTCTCAGAAGCTACTGCACGAACATGGCTTAAATCGCTCCCTTCTTCAACGGGCTTGTCTATGACAATTGCATAAGTAACAACAATAACACGATTTTTAATGTTCAGTAATTAAATTACCCCAGGCTCTAAGTTCGAGTGTTTTTGTTTAATAAAGTCACCATACTTTATTGATTAATACAAAAGTCTTTTAAGGTAATTATACTAAGATTTATCCGAAAGTAGTTTTAAAAAAACTCCTTTGAAACGGCACGTTAATATAACTATACTCGAAGGAACTGCGTTAATAGCCTCGCATCTTTTCTGAAGTACTTGACAAATAAAAGACATTTCATAACTTATTATTGTGTAGGATATCGGTCACTGAACTACTAAAATAAGATGTTCCTTCTATTTTTATGTTTTTGCTTTATGTAAAATGACAATTTTAGAATGTTGAATATAATATTTTATTACACCAGAGAAGTTATATAGATTCTTTTTAGTCAAGGCGAATTTAGAACTAAAATTTTATATGATGCCTTGCTGCAATCGGAATGAAAATACTTAAAAAAGGGAGTAACGGCTCTTTAAAGATTACATATTTTAAAAGATTAAATTAATTTTTTCTTTAAGTTTTCTAATTACTATAAGATTTTTTTTTCTGATCTGTTTTACGAGGCGTTTTAAATGAACTTCAGAATTAGTACTTAAGATCTGAACATGAACAATTTTATTTGAATCCCACATAAGTCTCTATTAAGGAAATTACTTTAATTATTGCAACTCGGAGGAATTAATAAAATAAGAAAACAAATATATAAAATAAGAAAACTCTCTTTAAAAAATAAGTAATAAAAATTTTGATTATAAATCATGTATATAAAGAATATTTTTATATAAATGGTCCCGTATTTACAAATTGCAATGCTTTTTAAAAATTTTTAAAGAAAGATACGCGATTCTGTATAGAGTAAAATAGCGATGGCATATTACAAATCGTAAAATTAATTTTAAAAATAAATTCAAGTATTAAATTACAATAAGCAGGCGCTCTGGCACAGAGGTAGCACAGAGGTAGCGTGTGAATGTGCCCCCCTGTCAAAAGGTGCTGTACAAACGAATATGATGAATGAGTAGCAAAGTCGTACTCTTGGCCCTAGTTGGTGCTACTTCAAAAAGCAAGAGACTCTCATTCGGTTTGAAATCACTGATGGCCGTCTGCGCGTCTGCCCATGGCAAGTGCCATTAGTAACAAGAACAACAAGTTACAATCATCAATAAATTTATCAAGACATTTTTTTACAATAAAAGACTGATATAATAAAGTAATGACGAAAGTTGCAGCTGAAAATCTCAAAACTGATTTTTTTTCCTCTTCAATTTTGATATTTTTATGTGGTAGAATGAGGTAACCATTAAAAAAATTATTTCGTATTCATTACACTTCAAAAATCCTTCAAAATTTCAGAATTAATTCTTACGTTTGAAGGCATTTGTAATATCTGATACAGGCTTTCAACAAGCTTTCGAATCAAGCTTTTAAGTGTTGCGAGCCTCTTCAAAAGAATCCTACTTGAGGCGAATACCTGTGGTGCGCGAGTTTCGAGGTGTTGCGTTCTGCATTTCAGTTATTCATCTTTTCCCCCTAATGTATGTGCAGATTTTTTTTATATAAAATATTTTCTTTTGTCTCTAAAAAGAATTTTTCAGTCCATTTTATGTTATTAGGAAAAGTGAGTTTCTTCAGTAGTATGAATATTCAATTGACATTGGTTGGTATTTCTCATAATTTGGCCTGCTAGTAAGGTCTCGGTTTCAGATCAGAAGATTTCAGGTTCAGACCCAATTTCACCGAAGAACTGAAGTATACGAGGGTGTGGTGTACGCTAAATCAATCTGGACTGAACGCCCTCTCATTGGTGTGGTGTAGAAGTTTTAATGAAGGGGTGATAGCTCAAGTGTTGTCCTCGACATCTGATCGAGGTTCAAAATTATGATTTCCGTATGAAAATAGTCCTATTGTTGCTTTAAAACGGGGTGCTAATGTAACTAAACTCATAATGTCTCCTTTTTTAGAGTCAATCTCATTCATACAAAGCATGTTTCTATATGTTTGAATTTTAATTGTCGGAATTATATTGATATATAATAGGGTTAGAGTATTTTTTTTATTTCACATTTTTCTTTTATTGTTTAGTTTTGTACTTTTCTTATATATATTTCATGTCTTTAAATTTACTGAATTTTATTACTTTATTGATGTTTCATAAAACTAGCATATATTAGCAGTTTTGTTTGTTTATTTACAATAAGAAATTAACTTTTATTGTTTTAAAAATACAAGTTGGGAACACTATTAATAATGTTAGGTCAGCAGTATCAAAAGAAAACACCTCTAAATATTGAGTGATTAGAAAGATATTTTGAAATATCAGTGCTGTAATATTTGAAAAGTTTACTTTTAATTTTTTCTCTCAGTGGTACTAACAAGTTCTAATAGGGAATCACTTTGAGATTTTTCCTTTATAATAATCAAGATGAAGTTGCATTATAAAAAACTAAAGTGGACATAAAATGAGATTTTTTTTGTATATTACACAGCGTAAACCAATTACTTTGCATTATTTCACGTGAGGATTGTGCACCTCCATTGTTGTTGAAGACCTTGAATAGAACAAAAATTCGAACATTTATCAGATTTATTAATGAACAAGTAGAACTCTTCGGCACTTGCAATCTCTTTCGAAAACTTCAGGACTATCAACATCAAAAGCTTCAAGAGAATTTTTTAAATGTTTTATGAGATCTTCCTGTGTATTGTTATATTTACGGATGATTAGATTTAAAAAAATTTTTCAGGATCGTTTTTACTGAAACATTAAAATAAGGGGAAAGTATCGTTTCTAATTTAATTTACAACAGGTGAATTAATAAAACATTGTATCTTAAGCTATAACCTCCTAAACAAGAATGTCGAAAACAGATACTATATTTTATTAATTTACATTAATAATAATAATAATTTATAAAAGTATCTAATAAATCTACATAGGATTTTCCTTTTCAAATATTGTCTGAATTTTATAACATTTCTGAATATAATTTAAAAAAATATTTTTCATAGTATCATGAAAGAACATTTTTCTTGAAGCTATTGATTCAATGTAAATATTATAAAATCTCAGTAACATCAATACTAATATCACTTCAAAATTGAAATGGTAACTTTTAGATAAAATTATCCATTGAATGCCTTTCATTAATACTTTAAAGTCTATACAGTTCGAAAACAATTTATCTTTAAAATGTTGTAACTTTGTAGGTATAAAGAAAAATACTTGCCCAGTAAAACAATAAAATTCAACTGGGTCATTTAGATCAGTATTTTTACAACTATTCAAGAAAACAGAAGAAAAACAGGATTCTATTAGATTAAATTGTGATAGGAAGACTTTTAGAATTATTTTTTATCTGATGTATGAAATCTTTTCCTTTTCGTTTAATCACATTTATTCGGAATGTTTTTTAAAAAATTAATTATATGAATTCTCAGCATAAATTAATTTGAATTACATCATTAAAAATTTCCAAAAACAGTAAGATAATTCTTAATTTTGGAGACTTCTGGCGAAAAAGGTGTTAAACTATATCGTATTAAAACTCAAATGACATGGAAATGCAAGCAAATAATTGAAATGATACGAATCCACCATGACCTTGTTGTTGAAAAGAGATATACAGAGAATTATATTGGATACTGAAAAGAGAATTCAGTGATATATCCTTCCAATTCTTACAGACAAACGTTGCGACAACTTGATGACAAAAAATAGGTTTTGGAAATGCAAGAATTATGATTATGTCTCTGTTGAGTTTCGCAATACAGATATTCTTCTGAAGAAATCTTTGCGACATAATGCCGTTTTGAGAGACCATATAAAATGGGGCGTTCATACAAGGAACTGAATTCTTTTCTTGGAATGTTGTTTGGTTTGTGAGCGGGAATGTCGAATGCTGTTGTGTTGTCGCTGTCATTTAATTAAAAGTTTTCTTGTTAATACCTGCAAGTGCTGCTCTTCGAGCATAAGTCGGCAATGTTTTTTCACAGTACATTTACTGGATGAATTTCATTACAAAATATACATTTTTTTGCAACAATTTACATAGATATTTTATTTGAATTAAAAGTATTAGATAGTAATAATCAATTATTCAAAAAACTGGAACTTGCTTGAGTAAAAGAATGAAGTTTTCTGTATATTAATTTGTAATGATTATATTATTTAGGAATGTTATTCTGATATTATTTTAGGAAAATAGTCTCTTTTTTTGTTAAAATTTATAAATATAATCCCTTGACATTCTTTTAAATCTGAGTAGTAAAGTTTTGTTTTGACGGATATGTTTTTCATTCAATTTTTTTTCACAATGTTTCATTTTAAAACTAAACTTAGTTATACAATTTTTTAGTTAATGTGATATATCCTTGATCAATAACTAGCTGAAATTTCTATCATAACATGTGTTTACTCTGGGATAGAATAGAATTACCAGATAGTAAAACTAAATCATTTTTTAAATAAATTTGGAAATATAGGTGAAAAATATAAAAGAAAATCTCTTCAAATTCAAACAGCAAGAAAAAATTCCAGTTGAAGTAAGCACAACGCAAATGAAAGGGTAGCTTCAAATAAACAATGGTCAATACAGATGATGCCATAATTAAAGAATACTTACCAACGGTTGCTCTTGATTTTTCAAGTTCGGCTAGAATTCGGTTATCTTGTTCAATGCGAGCTAATATTCTATTTATTTCAGTATCCATGGGAGCACTTGAATCTCCTCTGTTCTGAGTTTCTATGTCACGAGCAACCTCGGATACTATTGGACCTTTGAGTAGAAAAATTCAAAATTATTTATTGAAAAATTCTTATTAAATAGAAAAAAATAAATAAATTTCACGAACTATTTTAAGAAGGCGACTTATTTCAAGATATAAGCGCCATTGAAATTTTTGGTTTTTAACTTTGTTAGCATTTCGAAAAAAAAAACATTCGGAAGATAAATAAAAAATATTTTTTATTATTTCTTAAATTTTATACACAATTACAATGACTGAAACTTTCATTTAAGTTTAGTGAATAGTTGAGTTATATTTCAGTTAATAATTTTTATTTAAATATCCGTATTATTAGAGAAAAGTATAAATGTCTGCAATTTTGAAATGAAATATTTCATCACACTGAAAATGTCTTAATAACTGAAGCAGGCGCAAGACATTATATTTTGTTAAGTAGCAATAAGAAATACAGCATCAGAAATGGATCATAAGCAATAAGAAATGAATAGCAATAAGAATTGATCAGATTTAATTCTTGCAAAGAATTAAGTATGAAATATAAAAGCAAAACCAATAAAATGAAACAAGCGTATATATTTCACCTTAAATATTGCAATAATCAAATACTTTCATCCGAAAATTTTCATTTAATAGGATACGCAATTGTATGAACAAATTTAGCTTCTGTAGAGATTAATAACAAAAATTATAAATATTATATTTTTATACGGCACCCATAGAAAAAGTTGTCAATATGTATTTTTTGAAATATTCATCTATAAACAAATGAATTCCGTGTTACTAGGTATAAAATTTCCAGACATGCGTTTATTTCTAAATATAGAGGAACTTATCACATAAATTTAGATGGAGCCATTTTTTCAAAGATAAAACCTATTCAATACAGAAAAATTGTCAAATATAAATATTTATGTTATACTCCATCATCAAATGGTCATAACCTGAAAAGATTTGCTAATCCTCCCAGACACTGATGTTCAATTTATCGGTCGATAATTATAAAAGAGACTCTAAAGAAGCGAAAATATTGAATATTACAAATGAGTAGTGCATATCTAAAAAAAGGGTAGCTTCAAATAAACAATACTCAGTTGCTCAGTTGCACAGGCTTTACTCAGTTGCACAGGTGGTGTTAATTTTTTAAAAAAACTATGTATTTCAGGAACGAGGAAAGTTTTGAAATCTTGGCTATTTCGCTGAACGCAATCATAATGCTGACCTAGCTGCAGAATAATGCAGATGCCGTTTTCCGAACGCTTAGAATTCTTTAGGAAATGAATTTGTAGAGCAATTTATGGAATTCGAATTGCAGGATTCTCACTTCCTCGGGAATAAATTAGAAGGATGAAGTTTAATATAAATAGTACAAATATTTATATCCTTTTTTTTCTGAAGCTACCGACATGCTAGCATACGAAGAAAGAGACAAACTTATTATTCCTTTACTAGCATTCATATTCGTTCAAAATTGATGAAATGTTGCTTTCATCAGTTTTGAAATCAACATTCCAGATACGACAATTTAAAGAATACTTCAGCGTAATAATTAGAATTGATACAGCATTCCTGAACTTCAAGGACAGTTACAATCAAATCATGAGACATTTAGAGTAAGCCCTACCTAAGATAGAATTTTATCTTTCTTTCTTGAAAAATGTAATTTTGACCGATTGATATTTCTGTGAAGGAGATGGAAATATCGCATTTAGACGAATACAAATCCATTCTTCAAATGAAAGATTTATCATCATTGAGAGATTTATTGTCACTTATAATGTTTACTCTTGTACGTTAAGGGGCGAGTGATATACACATTTAGTTTTAAATAATATTGTGCCTAGTTTATTAGTTAAATTGTTTTTGGAAATGGTCGCATTCAAATGATGCCCTACACGCCACATATCATCAAGGCGATGGAAAAATATAGAATTCCCTGAAAAGAGGATTGACTTATAAGGACTTCTATATGACTTGACATCTCTGGATTTTTATTCATGGGGCCATATATAGTTTTCTGTGAATAAAGCAACTTCTGAGCCCATAGTAGGAAATATGTTTTGATGCCATAAATGATGAAGTGCATTGTAAGTATACAAATATTTTAAAAGAATTTAGAACCTTGTATAGACGTTGAAGATGCTCACTTTGAATACGTTTATAAACAATCCATTGATGATTTATTTGAACATTTTTTTAAAAATTTACCAAGTATTAATTGTTGCATTATTTTTTTTATTCTAATGCTTTAGGAGCCTATGGTGATGCGAGTATTACCCTTGATATATATTACGAAAGACGCGTTCAAACACCAATCTCAGCTATGCAAAAATGGTGTACCTTTTTATATATCTTCAAATTTTGTTGGCAAAATTATGAAAGTCTGTATGATTATTGGTGAGTGCAATGATATTTTATTTAATGTATTTTTTCCACTATGGGAGATTAATAATTATTTTGTAACTTTTTATTATCAACCAAGAAGAAAATCTGTAGAATTCAAATTATTATTATATAATTTTCTACGTTAATTAATGAAGCTATGCAACTAGATGTATGTGTCTAATTCTAATATATAAGGAAATAAAGATTTTTTCAACACTTTAAGACACTTTATGCAGAAGTCATGACTTCAAATTAGGTTCATTTATTTATCAGGCCTACATTTCCTTCTTATTAAAGTATTTTAGAATGCATCCTATCCATAACTTCATTCCCCTAAAGTATTGAAAAAATATTGTTCGTAAGATTGAAATTTTGGTTATTTAAATGGAAAAATGTGACAGTACTAAAAGAATATTATCTACCGATATAATCAAATTTCACGTATTTTTTTTTCTTCGCATAAAAATGTGCTAAATTTCGATTTCAATTTTAGTTTTATTGACTAAAGGGAAAGCTGTGTCAAGAACAATTGTTTTTGCTTAAAATAGTTTATTGATGTGTTAATTTTGGGCGATATTGCAGACCATATTGTTAAACATAAAATAAATTGCCTTTTTTATATTGAATGTAATAAACTTAGTTTTGGATACCGTTCTACTCTCATTGCTTACGTCAATAAATTCTTCTAAGGCATTACAAGTTTGCTCAAATTGTGTATACACTGCTTTAACCAAACCTATTTTGGCTTCCCAACAAGTGTCACATAACGGTTCAAGATTAATGCTTAAATGCTTTTGTAGAATCACCCCCTATTTTGTATAAGCAGAAAATAAGCAATATAAACGTTGAAATATCCAAAACAATTTACATTATGTACAGCTGGAAGTGGCATCACAAATTAATAAATTAAAAAATTGTGATAGATAAAGCAAATAAATTGTATGAGAGTTTAGAGCAATTATTCTAGATTGTACACCTTTATATCTCCCTCGCATATAGCAACTGTTGTCTTATACCTGTTCCTCAACGATACATAATATCTAAATTAGTCTCACTTAATATTTCCTATAGAACTTTAGCTGGCTCTTCTCCAGTCACGTCAGTTATCTTTTTGTAGATGTAGAAAATAAGCAATATAAGCGTTGTAATATCCCCTAATTTTTTTTCAATATATACTGCTGGAAGTGGCATCACAAATTAATAAATTAAAGGAGCTTGATAGTTAAGGCACATAAATTGCATGCGGCTTTAGAGAAAGTATTCTAGACTGTACAATTTTATATTCTCCTTTCATGTTG
The DNA here is from genome assembly GCA_026289955.1 of Argiope argentata. Lineage (NCBI taxonomy): Eukaryota > Metazoa > Arthropoda > Arachnida > Araneae > Araneidae > Argiope > Argiope argentata. The sequence continues at coordinate 9,434,709 of JAOUZG010016587.1, read as the reverse complement.
CTACCATTATCGTATGTTTGCCCTCTACAATTCATAATATCTAAATCAAGCTCACTTAATCTTTCCAATAGAGTTTTTGGTAGTCCTTTTTCAGTCACATTACTTATTTTAATAAACTCTATCTATTGCTCCTTTACAGTCTTTTATCTTCAAAATTTACATACCTATTAATGATTGAAGTTTATTTCTTTTGAGAAATATCAGGAGTACAATCTATTTGGATACTATAGTATATGACTGCTTTTATATCGTGTTTAATTTCGTTAAGGACTTCATTTTCTAACTCAAAAATAATTTTTTCTTGTGACATACGTGCTAAATGATGCAAAATTCTATTTCTCGAATTTATTATTTTGTTTAAATGATCCATTAGGACAGGGTCATATTTACTTAATAATTTGATTAAACAAATTTTTTCATTATTTGCTGTATTTATTATTTCGTGGATTCCTAAAAGTAGAAGGTTATTACAATCTGAAATAGAATCACATTTACAATTTTTTGAAATAGTAATTTAAGTAGTCCCGTTTTTTACTTGTATTAACTTAATTTATTTTATCAATAGTCGGACATAAATTTAGTCGTTTTAATAATTCTTTACAAGCGATAAACGAATTAAAATGACAATTAGAACTCTCATGGTCTTGAATTACAGTTGATAGTTTTCTGCAGTTATTATAGCCACCTAAAAATCATATAGTTAGATCGTTTTCTCTTCTTTTGGAAAACCAAATACGGAGTCTTGCGTTTTTGAATAAATTAACCAGCCGTGAAGTTGAGTCCCACCATTCAGCATTTTTTTTAAAGTTGCATGTAGTGGAAAATGATAAAAAATCAGCAGTTTTTGCAAAAACTTCTTTTGCTGCACTATATAGCCAAGAGCACTCATATTTTGAGTGCAATTTGGCTATAAACCAGGATCATTTATATTTTTTTATCGTATTTGTTATTGCCATTTTCATCATTATTTTCTGATTCCGTCATATTTGTATAAACACGCGGTTCTCCAACAGATTTCACCGTTTCAACATTTTCATTACAAGACTGTATATTTTGCGCATAACTTTTGTTTTCCAGTTGAAGTTTGAATTGTAATTTCTGAAACTGAAGCAATTAAAATTGCCAGATTTTCTCTTTAACCAAGAAAACAGATTTACTTGCGGCATTTTGAAGTTCAGCTTTTCTTTTTTTTTATCTTCTGAAAATTTTCCTTTTTGACATCCAGATGGATATTTCTCTGGCATTGTTATATCTAACAGCATTAAACAATTTATAGAATGAATTATCAAATTAATATATTCTATATTATACATTATTACCTAGTAGGTGAGGTAAGTGGCTGTAAATCTACTTACCTCATACTAATACTTTGCCCTAGATTATAATATATACTGTAAACTTCCCGTATTTCTAAATATGCTAACTGTACCATTTAAAATTCTTCCTTAATTCTTTTCATTTCGGTCATAGCCGGCGAAGCAGTAATGCAATGTGCATTTCTAAGAGTTGATAGTTTAATCTATGTTATTTGCACTTTTTTTAAAGAACTTAATATAAACAAACATTTGCAGATGTACACATATAAATTATTATATTAGATGTAGAAAAAAGTAAATAGCTTATGATTGACAAGTCCATTTAAATCCAGCCTCAGCCTCGTCTTCTGGCCGCCATTGTACCCAGAAATCGTGCCACGATGTCTTAACATGTCTGAAGGGGATTTTCTAGTTCATAAATGACCCCCCCCCTTTTACAGGTATTACTATGATCGTTGCCTAACAAGGGTGTCTATCGAAATTCAGTCAATCACGTGGAAACAAACTTGTATATTTTTACTCTGTATAAGCTATTATTTATACACTATTTTAATTCTTAATCACAGTGGGGACCCTCACTCGGTGCCCCAGGTGCATAGTACCCCCCTACCCTGATGGCTGGCCTTGCCTGTCGGTTTAGTTACTAAGCTTAACTGGAGTGTATTGCTTTGCGCCGACTTCAGAAAGCCGAGCTCTGTTACTAAAACCGATATTTATCCTCTTTTATTGATTCACAATATCCTCTTTATAGTCATGCATACATAATAAATGAGTCCATTGGTTGAAAAATTATAAATTTCAATTTGAAAATGCCGTTGTTACAGACTGATACAAGCAAGATAGCTTTAATCTACTCAATCAGTTTACCAGCATGCTTTTTGGATTGAAAAATGAGCCAGCACCTTCCCAAAGATTGATCAATTTGAAAAAGGTCATCAGGATGAAACTATATTATACTACTTAGATGATATATTTATAGTACCTCAAACCTTTGAAGAATATTTGGAAAATCTGATAAAAGACCTTAAAAGATTAATAACCACCAGTAAAACGGGAAAATGTAACTTTTCATAATCAACATTTAAACATATTGGAAATTATCACTTTGAATACCACATAAATGCTGATCTTGACAAAATATCTGCAATTCCTAACATTCCTGAATACAAAAGTGTACAGTCTTTCTACAAAATTGCAGCTGGTATCGACGCTTTATACCCATTTCTCTAAATTATTTGACCTTATAGTGAATTGACAAAGAAGATATCTCCTTGGTGGTGAGAAAAAAAACAGGCTTTTAATAAGTTAAAAGAAAATACTGGCTTCTCTCCTGTGTTAAATTTTTACTAAACAGTTATCGAAAGTTTTACGCTTTTCCCAAGAGCTTTGCTAGTTGAGCCTACCGAGAATATTTAATGAAACAAGGCGTTATGTATCACTACATTTTAGATGACGCCACCGAAAAGGCACAATATGTATCTCCATCTTATGAAATAACGTAATGAAGCTATATCATGTTACATCAATTGCAGAAGTGATGAAGAAAGAAATAATTATTGAATCCTACATAATTATTACTGGGCTGGATAATGGCACTCGATTGCTGATTATTTTAAGAAATATCCAGAATAAGTTTGATACAAATCACCTAGTTTGAAATCTGCAGGACTGCTAAGAACACCTGTCCCATTACAAAGATTTCATACTCTATCTATTGATCGATTCTGACCTATTTCCAAGGAAACGAACTAAAAACATTGAATATTTATCATTGAAAATGAGTATCTAATGTTGGAGACTGTTATATGAGGAATAGAACTTTTCACTCACGAATCAACTGTTGCAAAAAAGTGTGCCTCGTAAGCGAAGCATTTCTCAGATAGGACCTTCCCAGACAAATAATGAGTCATTGATCCCTAACGTATAAATACTTTTATTTAATAAGTTTGTCACATCTTTAAAATTGGCAGGTGTCTCACACTTGTTTATCATCCTCACATAAATTTCGAGGAACACAAAAATCGCGACACTAAACTTCAATTGGCAGTCCTCATGGGAAAAGAACGGGGGACCAAAAAATTCCATCCATTCAATTTGTAATGAATATACATAAATGTGAAGCTACAGGAGATAAACCTTCATTTCTACAATTCGTTCATGATATCGCATTAATTATGTTGTTATTAACGACTTAACCTGTGTCATAGAACATGTCCATTTCGTTCCCAATATACCTTACTTAATTTTTTTTCCTTCGAAATTCTCAAACAAAGTCCGAGACAGAATAGGGAGGCAAGATCAATAGAAACAAAATTTCATCGTCGTAGATGGCCATTGTATTTTTTTAGGAAACAAAGCATGAATTAACACCGATTCTATTAGAAAAATTCAATCAAGGCATATTTCCAAATTTATTCCAAAAAGAGATAATCAGTATTTGATCCTTACCCAAAAATTGCCAAAAGCAACAACAACATATAGAGTATAAAGACTTGATTCTTTTAAAGAACCTTTTACGACCTATCATATATCTGCCTTAAGTCCTATTCAAAGCAGAGACAATCAACAAGTAGTTTTGTTAAAGTGTTGAAGATATCCATCATAGACTCATAATATATCTCCATCTTCTGTAATACGATTGCCTGCTCACATATCTGTATTAAATCGGCTACAATACGATCATCACTATTACACGTCGAAACGCGTTCAACCAGAGGAGAAAATCGTAAAGACAAAAATTCAGTAACTGGTCATGCATAATTTTCAAAACCACAAATTAGAACTAAATAATCGCCCTGGGGATTTATCTACAATCGACTCTTGATATCTAAAACATGCGGACAGACAAAAGTACACTAGTGAAAATCTAGGAGTGTTGAGTGTTCGATTATAGAACTTTTTTCCTCTATGTTACGTTTTAGTATAGTTTTGTTTCTTAAATTTAATGTTGTATTTATGTAACGTATCTATTAGTAAATAGTTCTTATACTAATGGGATTATTTTAAATGAACCCATGACCCCCCACTCACAATTCTTAAATTTTAATCAGCAGTACATAATGTATACATATCAAATTATGAAACACTACAAACCCAGAATGTGAATTTGGAAACAAAATGAACTTTTATTGATTTTGCTGTTTATTCCATATATTATGTTTATTGGAGATGAATAAATTCTTCCGTTCGACATCCGAAACTGTCAGAGACACAGTAGAAGCTTTATGGTGAATTGTTAGAATTCCCATCCAAATTCTGTTTTGCATGTTGGCCTGATATATGCTTATTTTAGCACCATGTATGCATTTTTTCAATTTGCATAGCTAGGTGGTTTGATGAGTGTTTAATTGTTCACGTGCATGTATCATTATTTTTCCTAATCAAAATTTGGAGTTGTCGCCAATAATACTTTAAACAACGATTTTATAATGCCAAAATATTAAAAGTTAGTGTAAGATTTGATAAACTGTATGAACGGATTACATTTGGGAATTTTTTTTTATTTTCTTGTGTACATAGCATAGAGAAAATATAGTATTCGTCGAAAAATTTGAACTCGAGTTTTTATCGAATTTCCACTTTTTTGACATCCCCGAGTTCGAAAAAAACATATTTTCGGAAAATGTCTATATGTATAAATGTCTATGACAAAGATTGTTTCAAGACGTTTTGAGCTAGCTAGATAAAACTCGATACACAAATTTAACATCCATAATGTTGAGCTCTACATGAATGGAGCTACTGCTGTAAAATTTTGTGCTAAATCCAACCACGGATTGATTTTTTGTTATTCTGTATTTTCAAAAATATGTAAAACTGATGACTAAAAAAACCCGAATAACTTAAAATTATCAAATTTGATACGGGATTTTGTAACAAGTGCAGTTTTGTGTCAAATCTTTTCCGATCGGTCGAGGAAAAGGTGTCTAAACCACAAATTCGATTTTCAAATACCATTAATGGCATGCCAGGGATTAATCACCAAAAAATCGCTAAAGATGACGTAATAGATTGAAAACAAATGCTAAATTCAAGCCAAGTTACTATTTCGTAATTATTTTACACCAATGTCATGCTAGGTGTTCTTTGACATGACGCATTAGTGTATGAGAGAAAGTTTTGTGGAGACCACTCTCGTTGATTTTGTCATCAGATGAAAATTTATGTCTACCTCCCTCCCGCCCAAATAAAAGAAATATATGATATATTCAATTTATTATCCTGGCATGTTTTAAAATATTTTTTGCTTGAAAGAAATGGTTAAACCACATTGAAGTCTAGCGCTGAATGACTCCTATGAATAAAATTTATCCCACATATCAGTCAAACTCAAGCAATACCCTTATAGGACAAAGAGCTGTACAAAATACTACAATATTCACGATATTTTACAGCATTCAGGACGTCAAACATCTAAAATATCGTACAATAAATTTGTTCTCATTGGGAGGAAACAACTTAGCACCACAGAGTTTGTCAGCACCATTGAGTTGATATATCGAGGGAAAAGTTCCGGAAGTGAAACAGGCAATTGACATTTGGTAAGTAATTTTAAGAGCCCTCTTATCATGCCGTCGTTAAATCATGCACCATTAATTATATATATTTTTAAATAGAAAAGGTATAAATATTTAGATAAAAAAATTTAAAATAGATAAAATTCTTAATTTTTTTTGTACTCATAAAATGTACCTATTTCCTCTGTCGTATCACAATCATGATATTTATATTTCAGGTCAAAGAATGTAAATTTTTTCTAATACTCTCAATCCTTGTTACGAGAAAGTGCTATTTTTTGATGCATTAAACCACTCTGTACTTTAAAACGTATTAAAAAAATGTCAACTAGTAGATTACAGTTTGCTTAGTATCAATGGAATAAACTCCTGTTTTATATAAAATGAACAACAATTTATAAATTGTTTAGAGACAAAAGAAAGTAAATTTTCCATTTATTCGGAATGTCACTAAAACTTCAAACTAAATGTAACCAGAACCAAACTGCGTCAATAACAATAATAAGAAGGCATAATAAATATGTCGACTAAAATGTTAGAATATAAAATTTTAATTTTAATTATAAAATTTACTTTTCAAATAAAATAAATAATTAATATATATAGTATAGATTTAACAATTAATAAAACTGAAATGAAAATAAAATGAAAATATTTAAAATAACAAAAAAGAAAAAAACATGATCTCTAATTTACTAATAATTATTTCCTCATGTTCATTTATGTGGACAAGAAAAATTTAAATAGATGTTAATTTAGGCGCTTTTAAATTCCTTTTATTTATAAGTCTGGTTTTTAAAGTTTTAAGATAAGTCGCTGGTACAAAATACTTCCTCAAATGGATACTTTACAAATTACGAATGATTCTCGAAAGTTATTAAAGATTATATGAAATACCCGATGCTTGCTAAGGTTAATTTTTTATGCAATTCTTTTAACGTAAAAACTACTCTTCTATAAAAAATTATAATTTCTTTAATCATCTACAGTCTTCTCGTTTTGAAGTACTACTCTTTCTATGAGCAATACAAATATATCAAAGTTTACTTTTAGTTTTTTTAGTTTATTTTTAATTAATGTTTAATATAAGTGGAATCAGAAGATTTGAAAAACTATTCAATAAATAAACACTAAGAAAAAAAATAAAACTTGAAAATAAACTAAATCGATAGTTTTCTTTATGCAAATTGATAATCCTCTATGATTTTGAAGCTTTTTCTAAGAATTTTGTTCGTGCGTTTTGGCGTTCGTACGTATTCTTGTTTGTAAATAATAAAAATTATTTAATTTTCTCAAGAAAGATTTGCTACCCGAGTCTTCGTTTAACTATGAACGGTGCAGTAAGGATTTTTCAATCCCCATTAATTATGACTTTAAATCAAACAAAACATATTGTAAACAGATAAGTGTTAACATAAACGAGAAATTTAAAAATATTGCAGAGAAGTTTAATTTATTCGTATTAACGTCCCGTATTAAGCAACATTAGAGCTATTTTGGAATGGACCCCATAATTTTGAACTGTGTTCAGACGGCGAGGGTGACACCTAAACTGATAACCCCTCTCTGAATTTCCATACCACACCAGCGGGAGGACGTTTGACTCGGACGAATTTAACGTGCATCAGGTTACGGTTCTTCGGAGGAATCGGGACTCGAATCTAAAACCCTCCAATCTGAAGTCGAGACCTTACCAGCAGGTCACAACGACCGTGCAGAGAAGTTTAAAATTCTACAGAAAAGAAGTACTTGCAAATTTTCTTATTTCAAACCATTTAAATCATATTTGCTAAAAAATTGATTACAACTGATAGAAAAATTATGCAAAAACAAAACTGTTACGTTAGAAAAGTAAGATTTTTAAATTGATGACGCCGTAAATTTTTTACGGGATAATTTTCTCCAATGTTTTTGTCTGAAACACACGAAATATGGGTTACTTTTTCCGAGCTTCCTCCCAGAAAACATCTGTTTCATTTTCTAACTAGAGCTTTTCTTTTCTTTTCCCCGTTTGATTGATTGACCTACTTTTAGAATCCCCCATTCACTACTTTGAAGCGAATGATAGCATTTTAAAAAGATAGATATTAAAACTAAACCGAAATGAAAAAAAAAATTGTTGTAGATACAATGAAAGTTAATATAAATTTTCCTAAAGATTAATGATGAATGAAATAGCGTGAGAAAATAGAGTCGAAATCATTGAAATGATAAAAATTTGAATTTTAAGTGGATATTATAATATTTGTTCAGAAGTTTCCTAAAAAGAGGAAAAATATCGGTTAACTTATAATTTATTGCATATTTAATTAATTTTCGCATTTTCAAAAGTTTACAATAATGTTTTTTGTTGTCTTAAAGAATAAATAGGCTAAATTTTCGTTGAATTCGATTCAATAGTTTAGGGGTAAAATAGAAACAAGTACATAGAATATGGCAGAAAAAGGGGAACAAGTTCTTATTTCCCTAAGTACTGTACCTAAACACATATTTTAAATTACAAATTATCGTTAAATAAGATCCTATTCTTTAGAATAAGGTAGGAAATAGAAAAAGTCTGGGTGTATTAGCTGTCCTGGAAAGTTTATGATCTTCAAAATTTTTCTATGTGAATTTTTCTAAGTTTGTTTCATACATTTTAGTTCCTCAAGGAAATATGTTTTTTACTTGTTGCAAATTCGTTCCATAGAATAAAGGATACAAATTCTAATATCATTTACAATTTTTTTCCTCTTTAGCTGCTAGTAAGGAATTTAAAAAAATTAATGATACTTGTATAAATTATTCCTTGTTAAAGAAAAACGAATTAAATTAAAAATAACATTTAGAACAAGAATTCTTAATTAAAATGAATTGATATAATAGACACTATTTTTAAAAATCAGTCATTCTGCGTGCACATCGTTTTCAGACTACATCCATTGAAACTATTAGAATAAATAATATCGTTATAATCAACGTTCTTATTTTCTCCGTCGTTATTTTTCCCTTTGTCTCTAAATTTTTTTGAAAAATGAAAAAGTGTATAATTTATTAAATACAACTTAATTTTATTAATGGATTTCTAATAAAAAAATTTTAGTTCATCTCAGTAACTATCTCGTTTTAAAATAGTTATCTCTTGTATAGAGCAGTTTGAAAGGTTTTAATTATAATATCTAATTTCAATTAATAGTTAATAAAAAACTAATAAAAATTCTTTAATAGTTTTAATTTTTAAAAAATCTGAAAATGTCCTTTCAACATGTTAACGAATTGCATAAGCAGTCAGCAAAGGACTTTTGAAGAACAAGTTTTTCCGAATTAAGTTTATAACAGGTTTTTTAAAACCTTTTTCTTTTAACCTAGAGCCTGAATTATATCACTCTGCTTTATTTCCCCAAAAAATCATGCAAGAAAAGATGGTTAAATCAGTTTAAACGTTGACGACCCCTTTCGTTGAAATAACGCCGTATTTTCAACTTATAATAAATAAGTTTAAGTATTTAAAATATAATTTGTCGGCTGAATATGACGTTTTGGAAGAAATTTGAATGAATGGGAATAATACTAAGCAATTGTTTTAGTAACTCTTCTCAATTCACATATTGATAGCGACATCTAGTGAGGATCTGGGAAATTATTTTAGTTCAAAACTTCCGACTAATTAAAACTCAGTACTGTATTTCAATTGATGCCTGTTTTTTGGATAGGAGTTTTTCAGAACGAAAGTAACTTAATTTAACAAAGAGATAGGATTGGTCACTTCGAATATATTTCAAACATATTTAAGTTTTAAAAAAATCTGAAACTTATTAATATTTTATTAGTAGGCATAGAAAAGTATTTTTAAATTTTTCTTTGCCCACCACAATAATATTTGAAAATGACAAAGTTTTTATAGTAACAATCATAATAAACACTAATAAATAAAATAAAAATAATTAAACTTGTTTTAGTAATATTTGAGTGAATTAATCCGAGAATCATTCATTACTGTCTTTCGGTCATTACTGTCCTTTGGCAGTAATCATTCATTACTGTCTTTCACTATAGTTACAATTAATCCCTAATCGGGGAAATATGTTGGAAGTCGATGCATCGCATTTGTGCATAAGTTGAATATAAAATAAGAAGTTGCATGCGTTATCAAGTTAACTTTAGGATTCGGAAAAGAACTTCTGATTGCAAAAATATAGCAAAAGGTTGCTTTTAGAAACTAAATACGAGCCTTAATAACCGAAACTTTAAAAAATTTATCTTTATTTAGTGATTTATTTTAGTTTTTCATGTTTTAGATTCGTGTTTCACGAAATTTCTTTGTGCTTAAAAGCCAAGAAAAGAATACGCAACGTGCATGAATTTGGAATTTAATTGATCCTTTATTTATCTTATATTTTTAAAAATACAATTTATTTGAATTTCGACTGTACAATACACTCCTGAGTATCCAGTTCGCTTCTGTACTATCCGGACTAATTTTCTTTATTGTAATTAAATGAGAAAGGCAAGGCATCTATTAAAAGTCATCCATAAAAGACTTTTTCAAAACCTAAAACCTAAATTTAGACTCTTATCTTATGGTTAGCTTTTCATACATCCGTAATCATTACCACAGAAAAATAAAAAGTTTGAGCCGGTTTTCTTAAGAATTAGACCTATGACTTAAATTAATGTTTTATTTATGTTTCGTCATTTAAGTTGGACACTACAGAATTTACGTTAAAATATCCACAGTTTATATCCTTTAACTTACTTTTTCACTAATAAATTCTAGAACAATGAAGTGCAGTATATAAAAATACACAAACTATCAATACATAACATTTCATTTTAACTCGACGCGTTACCGGCAACTGTTTTTATGATTCACCGGGTCACGACTGTTTTCACATTGAAATAAATAGAGGGCTTAGTACTTAATTAGAAGTGAGAAGATACGTATTATTACACTGAGTTTTAGATATAAACCTTGTCTTCAGGTATTGAGGAGCAAAGAAATGAATTCATAGAATGCCGGTCTATCCAGCGTTTTAGTTACCCCGGTCTGGCCTTCCTTCCACATTAAGTCTGATATTGAGGAATGTAGAACTTACCTTCAATGCTATATTTGACAGATGTTGTAGACAGGTACGATAAAGGTGCTTGTGGCTGTTGTGTTGAAAGACCTCTAAGCGAAGTTGGCGGAGTGGCGTTTTCTGTGGAATCGTAGACTATAGGAGAGGTCGTATAGTTGGGAGGAACTGGAGACATGATAGGTCGAGTTACTGGCATTGCTTGATGGGCGGTGAAGCCGCTAGTGTCCGCGGTTTCAAACTGAAGTGACATCTGTGGAAGACAATGGATTAGATTAGATTAGATTAAAGCTTCTTAAAATAGAATTCTAGAACACAAAATATCATCCATAAATATTTGAATAAATGCTGTTAAATTGGTTTTAATATTTATTTATTTATATCATTATTTATAAATACTATTTTTTCTCCAATATCTTAAAGTAAAAATATTTTGCAAAACCATCTTGACTTGAAACATTTAATGACATTTTTCCATTTCATAAGTTTATATGAATAATTCTATTTGTTTACCATCTACTGCTTAGTTTTTTCTTAATTTCATTGTTCCTTGGAGGGTAAAATAACTCAAATAGAAAAAATAGTAAAACGTAAATTAAATGAAAAAATTTAGTATGCTTGGCTGATTGCTCTCCAAAAGAATAAACGAATTATTTCTGTTACTTGAATCAAAGCTTTTTAGCCGATTGGACCGATTGCAATAAGGCCTTGAGCAATAACGCTCCAAAAATGTACTCGATCTTAACCGTAACAAAATCAAGTATCTGATTACTTTTAGATAATTTAATTCTGTCTTTTTCATTTTTTAAAATTCGTTTGCCTCTTTTTACCGTCATCAATTTTATGAAAACGCAGAAAAAAAGCACATAGATATTATTTCTTCCGATTTGCCAAGGATCTCATCTACTATAAAAATTCTGAATGGGCCTCACGTCCAGGACTTGCACAGAGGAAGTTGTTTGCAACAAAATTTATAACAATATGAACATTTTTTTTTTCAGAAAACGTGTGAAAGTTCTGGCAACTTTTGGCAAGACCGAGTTCTTCATTTGCCCTCTCACACGTTCCTGGAGGTCTCATTCTGTCTTATGTAGTAAAGAACCGATTTGCCATAGGCAAGTTGGTAAAGTGATGGTAAAGTAAATAGTGTTGCAGTTCGAAGACATCATTAAACTACATCTGTGAGAAAGAGTTCCATATAAACGACCTGACAAATTTAAGGGGACAGTGGACACCATTAGGCATTTTTGGGAATGATCCAACTAAGAGTTAAAATGTTTTATGCCTATGTATTAAAATACAAATACGTCAAATTTCTTTTTTTAAACAAAACATTGCTTTTAAAGAGTTAAAAGATATAATTTTTTTAACTTTCAAAATATTTCAGGTGACTAAATTTTTAATTTTTTACCCATTATTTTTGCCTTATTGCCCCTCATAAATTTTTTTTTTTGGAATAAACTGTGTATGATTTTTTAATCCCAATTAAATGATAACTTTTCAGAAATATTTTTGTGTGCACTTACTAAATTTTTATATGAGTAAAGTCTTTTGGAACTAAAATTGACTTATAACCATATAAAAAAATTTGAAATACAAAATGCATATCCTGTTTTTTTTTAATGTTCGCAAGAAATTTTTATCAATTCTGTCTAATTTCATCAAAAAGGATACATGGAATATTTCAAAAACATTTAACTCTAATTATAATATTTTGTGAAACGTGATTAAAATGTGCTTTAATCCTCTAAGCCGTTGAAATATTTATTTTATTGAACAATATAATCTATAGCATTATTTAAGATGAATATAAACATATATTTGGGTAGGAATATAAACATAATATTTTATATTCCTATCATTTTTTGCTTATTTCAAAGTCTATTGTGCCCTTAAGGCTGTACTAAACAACTTGACTAATTTCAGTGTTTCTATTTCTAATTCGTGGTAATTCCAATTTCTCCGGTCCCTTATATAATGTTAACATATCGTCTTCAAGTCGAATTAATTTTGTTTGGTTTAAAATCTAGTCTATATATCATATTTTTTTATAAAATAAACTATTTTCATAAAAAAATTTGAAAGCCTTGGAAATAATTAATGAAGAGCGTTGTACACATGATTGAATTAATTGTTATATTTTAATAGTCAAGCAAATGAAAATGAAGACCGAATGGCTGCTAGCAAAGAAAGCTCTTTACGGTCTGAAAAATAAATATTTAAATGACTGTAACATCGTAACAGGAAAATGGAAGTAAATTGCAATTCTTATTTGAAATATGAAATTATCTTAGAGGAGTTAGCTAAATTTTGTAAACCCATAGTTGAAATTTTATAAAATTTGAGAATTTCCGTAAGGAAAATTTATTATTTGTTATTTACACGAAACATAAGGAAAGTATTTCGCAAATTTCCTAGAATTTCTGATTTGCACTTTCGAATCAAGTTTCCTCCTGAGCTTGAAACTGAAAGAAAAAGCATTTTAGCTTTTAATTTCTTTTTTCCAAATCAACTTTTGTGCTATATTAAGTAAAGATAAAATTCTAGACTTTGCTTATTCGTGCTGATTTCCACCCTAAAATGCATTATTCCTTTCTGAGTAGATATATATGAAAATAAATACTTTAACATACGAATGGAAGGAGATGTTTCACAAATTTTATATATTTCTTGAAATCTGAAGATACAGACGCAATAATGGAACAATAGCAATTTGCTTATTAGAAAGATTGGCTGATAATGGATTTATTTTGACAGCAGACATTCGAATAAAAATGAATGAATATTACCATCAAATGTTTTGATTTAATGCAATTTTTGGATTAAATGATTTGATTGATCTTGAATTAATGAAATTTTTTAATTAAATGATTTGATTGATTTTGATTTAATGAAATTTTTTGGTTAAATTATTTGATTAATTTTGTTTTAATGAAATTTTTTGATTAAATGATTTGATTGATTTTGATTTAATGAAATTTTTTGATTAAATGATTTGATTGATTTTGATTTATAAAATGCTTTTGATTTAAATGATTTGATTGATTTTGATTTACAAAATGCTTTTGATTTGAATGATATGCATATCATATTTTATTTCTTAAACCATCTTTATAAGAGCAAAAAAATTGAAATTTTCCACTCAGAGACTTAAATGACTGTGTGAGCAAAATCCATTAAACATTTTCTTTCTAGGAAGTATTTATTCTCCTATCGCACAAATGTAAGATTGGAAATGTTATAAAAAGTTTGTTATTGGTAATTTCTTATAATAATGAATAGGAAAAAATTAAATGAATACTTAAAATGGAAAATAAAAAAAATTAAAGGAAACAGGCAATCTTTCATAAAGACAGAATAAATCTGATTATAAGCATATAATCATAAAATGGAGAAAAAAGCTAGTTAAACGATTTCTAGAGCTATGTGAAAAATTCAGTACCTCTTGAGGAAAATATGAAAAGAACCTAACATAAAACATTTTAATTTGCAAAACACAAGGAGAAAATTTGAGAATGATAAAACCCAAATAATAAAGAGCAAGTGCTTAAAAGAGGATGAAAACGTTTTTATCGATAACATAAGCCGTTAAATGAATATTTCAAAATTAAAGTCTTTCAGCAAAGTACGTATTTATTTGAAGTAGGAAGGAAAAAAGAAGCACTGCAGATAAAGTAGTGATATGTTATAAAAATCTGTATAAAAAGGTTGTTAAGTTTAAATATAAAGATAACTTTCTAGTATCTCTTCAACGCGGAACGCTAATTAAATCTTAGTAAAGTACAAAATGTTTTTTCTTTATTTTACAAGAATCGACAAGTAGATATATTTTTCAGTTCAATGAAGCTGATAATCACTAAATGAGGTATCAGGATTTTGCGCTGAAAATATTAAGGTAAACAAAGTTGTTTTCATTAAGATGCCTTAGATTTAAAACCACGGATGAGGATACTTTAAACAGCATCCATGAGTAGGCAAGAAGAAAAAATTAGCAGAGATCAGAAGAGTAATTTTTTCTGATTATTTTGTCCTATTGAAATTCTAAAATTTTTCTCAATCAGTTTTGAATATTTGCCGGTTATCAGTCATGTTATTTTCGATCATATACATTGAATAATTGTAAGTTGAATTATAAAAGGCATGCTCATTTATAAGGAGTCTATTTCGTTGTCGTGTTTTCTATTTACACTACGGCATGCATATATAATTTCGTCTTGATGTACCCTACCCTTCTTAGAAATTTGCAACCCTGTTGTTTCATTTCAATAAAATATTTTTTAGTTTAACAAGTATTCGAAAGAAATTATTTTATGAAAGAAAGAAAGACAAATCAATTCTCATTAAAATCCTAACAATTTTCGAAAAATTCTTGATTTACCAAGTAAAATAAAATAATAAGGAATTGGATTTTTTCAAAAGATGATTAAGAATACTGCGAATGAATGTAGTTATAAAAGCATATTAATAAAAAATATGATTGAATATTGGAAAATTTTAAATTTATAAATTGTTTAAATGCTTGGTTTATATTCTAATACCGAGTCATCTTCAAAATTGAAGCTATAATTTAAAGATGTAAAAATCCACTTTGCTTTTATTTGCAATACTTTCTAAAACAGTTTCATTTAAAACTAATCCGGAATATTAAGATATTTTTTGATATTCGAAACAGCAACAAAGCTAAGTATTGTAGTTTTTTTTAATTCCTACTATTACTCTCTCTATATATTCTCTCACACTCTCTCTATATATATTATTCTCTCACACTCTCTCTCTATATATTTATTTATCTTCTTCAAATTCTCAATCGTTAATAAAACACTTTTTATTCATCCACAAGTTAAAATACATTTTTAAAAACCTGTAGTGGATGGCACTTGATATTAATACAGTTTTTTCAAATATTAATTCATTAATTAAATTTAGTTAATTTTTAATTCTTTAAATATATTTTTAGCAATTTGTAATGGAATTAAAATCAACAGCCAAGTACTCAATCAGTAAAAGGCAAGGATTTCAGTACTTTGCGCGTGAAGGTGAAGAATGCGATTTCAATTCTCGTGAAAATCAATAATTTATTGATAAATTATATTTATTAATTGTAATTAGTTAATAAAAAGAAATAAAAATAAAAATTTCCCTTGTTGACCTAAGTAGGAACTGGCTTTAAAAATTATTTTTAGTATTACTTCTTACAAATCTATATCAACAATTAAGTAACCAACTTCAAATTATTTATTTATGAAACTTTGTTAGCAACGAAATTTGTGTTTTCAATTATTTTTAATAAATGAACAGAAAATTAAAAATTGAAATTACTACTTGCATTTTCAAAAATAATTTTGCTTTCATCTTTCGGTTTACATCGTTATAAAAATAGTTAAAAGACTGAGTCTAAGTTGGACGAATAAATCAAAAATAAGTAGAAAAAGCAGTAAACTGTTAAATTGCTATTTTCTATGTTTACACATACATATCTCCTCATGCGTTTTATAAAAGGAAATAGCTATAATATTCAGAAACAACCTCTAAATCTTTTTTTCGCATATTTCCTTATTACCTGAAAATCTATAACTTCATTCTAAACTAAAAAAGCAATTCAATTTTGGGATTTGAAAGATGTTAATTTAAGCATTTTCAAGTTTTAAAAATTAATTAGCATTTGTTAAAATAATTACTATGAATAGAATTTCTCTTTTTTTTGGCAAGCATTGTTTTCTATTTTGTTGCAAAATTGAATTTAATGCAAAATATGCACCTAACTTTGATATAGTTGAATTTCTAATGTTTCAAATTATCAGCTGTTTTTTGGGGCTATTCTATCGGCCCACCAGGAAATATTTACTTACATTTAATATAAGTGAGAATATTGCTCCATATATGTATGAAACAAGACATTTTTTCTTAATTTTTCTGATGAATGATTTGTAAGAGTATTTCGGCATGTTATTGGGACATTTCGTGACATTTAAAAAATGTATTCTGAAATGCATTCGGAGATCCAATAATTTTTATAGGTTTCAGCTATTTTCTCTTTATGTATTCTAGATTGTGTCCCATTAAACAGTCTGAAAATTCAAGAAAGTTCATTTTTATTCGGTAGTTTTTAATCCAATCTTTCAGAGATTCGGCTCATTGTTTATAACCTCAGCTTTTGAAGTCAAAATTTCAATCAATTTGTGGAATAAATTTTGGGGAAATAAATGAAATAAAAAAATGAATGAACTACTGATAAATTTTGCACAGTAAGAAAAAAATATTTTGACATCCCAAGAGATATTCTTTATCTGCAATTCGATTCCCGCTTAATTGAATGGTTTATGCACGCTAAATGTTTGAAGATTGGGAGGTGGTATAAATGGAATACATTTAAATTTTTTAAATTCCCAAACTGCGTGCTTTTTATGCTGATCATTTAGTTAATCGAAAGGCATGATTAGTTTAAATATTCTACCAAATTCGAAATAAATATTAAGTTAAATGCTAAAATGGAACCAAAAAGAAAGATATAAAAAAGTCTTCAGGCCCGATTCAAGTGGCAATATCAGGGATTTTCCTTGTGGCTGTTCTGACTTACGTCCAATACATTGACCAAGGACAACAAATTACATAATAAGAAGCAAAATATGATTTTAACATTTTAAATATAAACAAGACCACAGCAAAAAGAACATTTATCATAAAACCAAAAAAAACATCAAAATATAAAAGCAAAGAATATACTAGATGAAAGTAAACATTCCAAAAAAGATGTGGAGAAAATAAACCTATGAGTTTAGAACCAAAACTTCAAACTAAATTCCATCTTCCCGCGTTTAAAGCTAAATACGCCTATAATTCTTGATCATAAGTGCCTCGTAATCATAAGAAATAATTAGAACGATTTTCAAGCCATCTATTGAGTTAAAAACAAAATGAAATAAACTAAAAAGCATATGCCCTTTTTGTTTTTAACTCAATAGATGGCACTGAGATCATTCTGTTTATTAGGTAGGTTTATTTTCTTCACAGTTTTTGGAATTTTTACTTTCGAATGTACGTTCCTTGCTTTTATATTTTATTGATTTTCTGGCTTTATGATAAAACCGTCTTTTTGTAGTTTGGTTTGATTCTATGCTCTTGCTAAGATTTAAAATTCTTATAATAATATTTTGTTTATTATTGTGTAATTTATTGTCTTTGATTTCATCAAACTAATTCTTATCTCAAAAGTCCCAATTTCTTGGGATTTTCTGGGCACGAGGGATCAATATTTTGAACGATCTCTTACAAAAAAAATCACTGGTTTGAATCCATACCTGAGGATGACCATTGAAAAAGTCTTCAGGCCGGATTTTTAATTTCTTTATTTTTGATGCCATTTTTACACTTAATTTAATATTTATTTCTAATTTGTGTCTTAGATGTAACAGAATTAGCTCTCTCTAAATACAATGTAACTTGGTAATTTTTTATTAGTTTCTGTTCAGGAAATATTTATTTTTAATTCAATTGCATAATGATTGCTTTTTTTGGTTGATATTTTCAAAATATTGTACATCTTTATATACCTCCAAAACTTTAATTTGAAATTTATAGAAAGCGGAACATCGATATTTTTGTATACTATTAACCACTTAACAGTTTCCTTTTCTTTACTATCTAATAAGATGACACCTTCTAATTTGGGAATATTTTCTTATTTTGATTCAAATGGAAATCCATGGAATACTTGACTCATCTATGTATTCGAAGTCATTTTACTATTGAATTATAATTGTTATGAATGCTTTTTGTTTACAACTATCAAAATTCGATAAAGCGATGCACGTATGGCGTGCAGCCAAAACAGTTAAGTGGTTAACCCTCCGAGCATCCAACTATTTTGATCTTTCATGTTAGAAAAGTCGCCTTTTAAAGTGGAGGAATCAAACTCTTCATTATATCTCTGAAATCTTAAAAGTACTTTATTCTCTGATAAAGAAATATACATATAAATTGTCTCCATTTGAAAAATTCCATCCGCCCAAAGGGTTAATAACATGACAACATTACATGACAACATTTTAAGGAAAGCTGTGTATCAATATAAATATTTGGTTATTTATTTGTACAACCACTGACTTGTATGTCAGAATTAAATTAAGTACATTTCAAATAGTCCGAATGAAACATTTGGTTTCTCTTTTATGTCATTGAATATTGTTGAAGATAATGTTATATCTTGATTTATGACTGGTAAGTATGTTAAAAAGGAATAATTTAGTTCTCATTAATGTATAAAATAAATTATAAATGACGTTAGCATTTTTTGTTACTTTAAATTTGGATATATTCAGGATTATTTTTCATGAATATAAGAAATGAAGATTTTATAACTAAACACTTTGCAGTCCAAAAAATAATTAGATGCAAAATTATTCACCTAATACAAAGATTTATTTATTGATATGAAAAATAAATATACATAATTCTTTTAAGTCGACCTTCTTTGAAAAATTAATATACATCTCTTAAATATTATGTAGGCGTTTTTAACAATTAAATCTGAAAAATAAATAAAACGTCAAAATGATGCACAGTCTTGAATGTCGAGTCACACTCGACATCGGACCGCAAAAGGTTAAAGGTATAATTTCAAATGGATTTTTCTTATTTAAAGAAACTTTGAAGTAATTTGTAGTGTAATTAACTAAAAGACATTATTTCAGGTATAATTAATTTTTAAAGTTACATCTCTTTCATTTACAAGGGATTTCTTATAAAACATACACTGTAATGTATTCCAAAACAGAAAACTTCATACTGTTAAAGCATATTTTTAGAGATAAATTGCCTAACTATATACAATTCATATTTGAATCGTTTTCTGATGAAATTCCTCCATGTTGTTCTTCAGACATTTCTAACAAAGCGTTTTCTGTGTAAACTCCCAGTTAACCCATTTTTTAGAATGACAGTTTTACTTGAATTCAAATTCAATTTCAATTCTTATATTTTGACAGCATTCAAATTATTTAATTAAATATTTTGAGAAACATTAGCAAAAATCTTAACAATTATATAGACATTAGTGATTATATTATTTTTATGCGTAATCTTAAAATGAAATTAATCCCTTAAAAATTACATATCCTAGAATAAAATGATTCAGTTTGCTGTTTAACCCTTTTCTGTCCGATGTCGAGTGTGACTCGACATTCAAGACTGTGCATCATTTTGGCGTTTTATTTATTTATTTTTCAAATTTGATTGTTAAAAACGCCTACATAATGGTTAAGAGATATAGAGGAATTTTTCAAAGAAATTCGACTTAAAAAGAATGATATATATTTATTTTTCATAGCAATAAGCAAATCTTTGTATTAGGTGAATAATTTTGCATCTAATTATTTTTCTGACTGCAAACGGTTAAGGTTTTAAAGAAAAAACAGTTTTTGAGAAATCAGGACCTTTAGTACATGTCTACAAGTATGAGATTTTACTGTTACAAGTACATCATACTATTGTAAGTAGTAATTGTATGATCTATAAGAGTATGAATTTTTATCGGATTGAAGATGACTTCTATTCGAATTAACAATGGATGGACATATCCTTTTCTCTATTATTCCCATAGTTTAAGGAATTGTGGGACTAAATTATACTCTATAATCTTTTAAGATGGTCTGATAAGTAGTAACAAATGGCATCGATGCTTAAAAAAATGAGTTGAATGAGTTATGTTGAAATGAAAGAAAAAGATTTTATTTTAAAGTTTTTTTTTTAAAAAATTCGAATTCAGATAGAAAAGATGAATAATATTTTCCACATTCGTCTTAAATTCTTATTCCACAAAATTTTCACTCAAATGTTTCAAATGCTGGTTCGAAAATTTATTTGAACACAATGTTTAAATAAAACTCACAAATGCTATTGAAAAATTCTTGGTGATTTCTAATATTTATTGCTCTCTTACTTGGCTTGGTTCCTGTGGGACATTCCATGAGCTTTTCGCCTGGCTTCTCTGCAGGGTTTGAATTTCCAAACTGAGTTCTTCCCTCAAGACACTTTCCAAATCGCATTTCTTTCCCAGCTCTCGAATTTCCGACTGCAGGGAGAAAGAAATAATTTTTTGTTACTTGGAATCCGAATTCTTCTTAGGAATAAATATAGTAGAAAAGCTGCGGTAGAAATGAAATAATTTACAGAAAAAACGCCTTTTTCCAATAAAAATGACTAATGCGTTAATTTTACAAAAATATTACATCCATACTTAATTTTTTTTATTTTGTAGTCTCTTTATATTTCTTTCGTTTTATTATTATGCAAAAAATTTAGTCAAATTCATTTATTCAAATATAAAAGCCTTTTTTGCGATTTTCAAATATAAAACTTTGATTTCAAACCGCGAATTTGGCTAATGTGGTAATTGACAAAATATGTACCGAGTCATTTCAGAGTAAATTCATGTAGAGTAAAAATATATAAACAATAACTTTATCTATTCGAAGAATCTGAAATGGAATGTGAAAGACATGAGAAATTAATTCTGTAAAGGAAATAAAATTGTACCAGAAGGTGTAGATATACGTGTAGAATCGTGGGTATATGTAAAGTTATTTGAAAAGAAGTTCATATTGTGGAGGGCCCTAATATTGATTAATGCAAGATTACTTTTTATGAATTTTATGTTGAGTGTCAGTAATTTCTGTAAGCTTATTTTTAATCATTCGAATATTAAGAAGATATTGCATAAATCCTTTTCTGTGAACCTTTGTCACTTCGACAGAGGCAAATTATCTCATATTGATGATTTTTGTTACTATATTTTACGGAATTTTCAAATCAATACGTGAAATCGACTTTACTGCTGTCATTATAGTTAACAACAAACGCCTCAAAGATTAAAGTTATTTTATGGCTTCCCTATAATTTTATTCTATAGTGACACCTCAACTTGCATTGCCTATATTTTAGTGATCCTGACTGATTTAAAAGCAAATAAAAATCTAATCACTTAATGAAAAATAAGATGCAAAATCTGAAACTAAAGCACTATTTGCATCTTTTTTTTTATCAAAATTCTATTACATAAGATGTATTATGTAATAAATGTCGATCTCCTTTATCTGGGTACTTTCTACAAAACGATTTACTAAGGTGTCCCTAGTGGACCGAGATGACCTGGTAAAGGCTTGGACTGGTATCCAAGCCTTTACTTTGGTTTCGAGTTAGAACCCGTCAGCCGAAGACTCGCCATGTGTGTGGTGGCTGGCACACGTTAATTCTGTCATTGCCACAAATTCATCCATGTAGAGAGTAATACCACTGGGTGTATTGGGTTAGATATGATCGTTCTCTGCTCCAGATCTAAATTACAATCTGTGGATGAATGAATGAATTGCATGAAGTCCACCCCGTAAAACTGGTGTGTGAGGTGTGTGAGCTAGAAGTCAGGTTTCTTGCCCTCGGGTGCTCAGGGGCTCATACCCTCAAAAGCTACAGTACCTCACCTTCCGTTGTAAAGCGGAACACGAGAGCAACAACAAGGTGTCTCTAATATAACCTTAATTGAGTGGAAATACAAGAACAGATAATTATCTTCGTGTTCATAATTATCTTCCAAACATTTTAGACAAAATAGTTGTTGAAAGCTCAGAATTTGATTTGAATTGTATGAGCCATCTTATCATTTGATCATTTTATTTGCTTTATAAGAAGCTACTTTTATTTTATTAGAAACTACAACAAAATATAAAAAACTTAGCATACTTAAAAACATTGAGTAGTACAAAACTTTAAAATATTTTTAATATTTATATTCATTAATTTTTTTAATGCCATAAAGATAGCTCATTAGTCTGTCATGGTGAACATTTTAGTTTCAGAAAACAAGAGACAGACACAAAATAGTATTGCCGCTACTGTATACGTAGCGAGTAAAAAATGTACGAAATTTAAATTACGAATAGATAAGTACAATTTCTTAGTTTCTATATGTTTAATCTGAATTTTGAAAAGGAATATGCAATACATCTTTTCGCAAAACGTAGCAAATGCTTTAATTGAAATACTTATGAGATATTACAAAGAGTCATGCAAAAAATGTCTTCACATGTAATATGTGAATTAATTCTAAAATCTTTTATAGCTGATCTTCAATAAACTGTCGAAACTGGTGTATATGTAGGCCTCAAGAAAATATCATAAAGTTTAATTCAATATGTTATCTCATAGTTTTAAAATGGAAGACATTTTAGGAAAAAAATTGATGAAATCATTTTTAAATTAAAGCCCTAGGTACAATATATTACTTTAAGATACTGTTAGCTTCAGTCTTTTAAGTAAAGAGGTCACTGCGGAAGATAATCACGCTAAACATCTTAGATAAAAGAAATATCATTCGTAAGATTTACAAATGTTAATACTATTCGGAAACTCTTGTATGCTTGCTTTTGATTTTTAAATTCATTACTTATTTCTATTTATTTTCCCTACAATACTAATAAATATATGTATTTCTGTTGAACAAATTTGTGAATTTTCATTTTTCTCAAAGGATTTTATTTGCTAAGTAAACTCTTATTTTTGGTCATATATGTGAACGGAAACTTTTTTGCCTTCTCTATATGCTACTAGGCTGTTCACTACGTTTTTAAACAGGACGTCAGGAAGTCTTTTGGAACTTGGATATTAATGAAGTTTTTGAAGAAAACTTGGGAATTAACAGAAGCATTCAAATTTCCGAAAATGACTATCTTGTTATCTCATGGTTCAACAAAATTTCAGATTAACCAATTGAAAGATAAAATTTCCACTAAGGCTAGAAAAAAAATGAACTGAAAATTTCAGTATGTACCTTCTATTTTATCCTGGTCTCCCAGAGCTCGACTAGAATTTCAGAATAACCAGCAACTATTTAATTTTCAAACCAGACAAGAAAAAAAAATCTACTACAGATTTCCGCTCGTAAAAATCAACCGACTCATATCCAGCAAGCTTAGTAATTGGCTCGCTATTCACGGGAAGGAGAAAAAAATTAAAAGAACGCGTTTCATAAAATACCTCTGAACTTATATAGATACAAAAATTGTAGCAACCATCTAAAAGCAAACCCATGTAGCTACTTAAAAAAATATTACGAGAATGTCCAATGGAATATATCTGTAACATCATAGGATTCTATGTTCAACAGTTACTGAAAGAGTGGCGGGCCACGGAGCAGTCTCCTGATATTTGATTCCAGCAATACGTATCTTATGAATGTTGCCAACAACGTTCATTCTTCCTTTCAATTTCAGTTACTTGCAGGAAAACTTCCAAGGTAGTTTTACAGATGGCACTAGATATTCCCTTCTTCATTTACAATTCCAAAAAGAAGCCCACGCATTGAACTGTACAAACTTGGACTTTACCTTACGCCAAACAACGTATCCAAGAATTCAATCGAAATTAACGAAATAGCAACTGTTTGGTGAACATACCCAAAGAATACCTAAATCAAACATACCTTGAAGACAGAGACCACATCAACAATGAACAATTGAGTTAAAATAGATAAGCGAGTAGAATCAATCATCTGTTCTATGACTGACAGCAGCATTGCTTACATATGATCTACCAGGTTCCATTCAAGAAAATTCAATCTTCAAGACGCATCCACAAATCAATGCTGCACTATCTCAACAGCAAGTAATTATTCCAGTGATCAATCAACCAAACCAGAATATAAGCAGTATGCAATACAAAACGCCACAGTATGACTACATAAAATCCATTATTTAGTCTGTATTAGTCCTATTTAGTCTAATTAGCCATTGATTCACATCATAGTGGATCAAAGGCTATATTGTTTTCATTACAAATTTAAAAACAGATAAACAGGCTAAGGAGACAACAGAAAACTAAAATTTACCTGTAGAACTCATTCGAAGTACCAAAATACTCATAAAAAGAAACATGCATCAGAAGAGGAGCATCTGGTAAATGAGTTGGTTGCATGGAGATACCAGAAAAATGTATACCACCTGTGAAAGCAAGCTCTTAACTAATCAAATGGACACGAAGTGAAGTTTTGATTCACACAGAACAGGGGTTGTTTCCATCCTATTTCCATAGATTCAACCTCATCGAAATTATTGCACATATTTTATCTCAGCTCATTTCATTAATTGATATTTTGTTTCATAATGGTCCAAATAATTTATGAGAGATTTTATACTGTGGAACTAATAGATGAACATAAAGTGTTTTTTAAATATTAAATCTATAATAAAATATGAAAATTTCATAGTTTTTTTCAATGAATAAGAACACTCGAATTTGTAAAGCAATCGAAAAAGAATCGGTGAAACTGATATTCAGTTTAAAGCCTCAGTTCTAAAACTTCTAGCATTTCTATAATGATAGCGTCGTTATTTCTTTGTTACTGAAACTTCATCACTTTTAATCTTGTCTTTTTTGATAAATTTGAACTTTTTGTGAATTTATTAATCACTAGAGAAGCCGTAATTATGTAATTCTTTGAATGTTTTTAAATTTTATGCTATAACGTTAAAGGAATGTTTTATACAGATTCATAACACATCAATATCAGCATCTAAAAATTACAAACATGACTTCAAATAATAAGTCAAATAATGGATATCCTAGTTTTGCCAAAGAAAATTACATTTTAAGTATTTATAAAAAACGATGTTGGAACTATATTTAGAAAGGAAGTATAACTTAGATGTCCCCAATTAAATCGCTGGTTTATCATTCAATATGTACCGTTAAACCACATGAATATGGTACATGTTCTTCTGAAGTAGCGATGATCGTGCAAGAAAAGTCGTATGTCATTTAAAGCTTCCTTTCAAAGATTGTTTCATCATCATACTTCTTAATTACCATACGGGATAAGAAAATACTCATTAAAATCAATAGTATTCTTTTAAAAATTGTTCTTTGATGAAGGTTTGTGTTGTTTTTACTTATGGCACGTTGCAAGCTCGCTGCCACATCTGAGATTTAAACCGAGTGAGCTATTTTGTTTTTTCAGTATCGCCAATTAGAATCAAGAGTACGAATTAGCTACTTCATGTGTCACATTCGCTTGCACAAATCCTTTTTACGCGGGGGGGGGGGTATGTTCACACAGATAGAACACAGAAGAACAACCATGCTCGAACCGGGACTCGAACCCATGACACCTAAATCATGGGGAAGACGCGGTATCTCTTATGCCAGGACTCTGGCTGAAGGTTTGTGACAAATAAGAATAAATATCTAACTTATAATACTGAATAGAAATTTACTGATTTTTTTGCCACTAGTTAGTTCAATTATTAATTATTTACGCTAGCTTTCTGGCAAAGGGGTAGCACGTCTTTCTCGTGTTCTGGGAGTCCCGGGTTCGAGTCCCGGTTCGGGCATGGTTGTTCTTCTGTGTTCTATCTATGAGATGTGTGAATTTGCCGCCCCCTGTAAAAAGGGTCTGTGCAAGTGTGTAGGTATGTGTTTCATCCTCATATGAGCTAGAAGTCAGACTTCTGCCTTCGGGGGCTCAGGGGTCCATACCCTCTGAAGCTACTGCACCCCTCTTTCTGTGGTAAAAAGCGGACACGACATCATCATTTAATTATTTACCGTTATAGTTATTAAAATCTTAAGCAAATGCTTACCTCTAAATTTTGGATGCTTTCCAGCGCTTTCTGCCTTTCTGCTTCATTGGATATTGTTTGAATTTCTTCTTGTTTTGCCTGAAGTTCTGTTGTCGCCGCCAGTTTCTGTTGCTCCAACTTTTTACGCCTCTCATCAGCATCTCGAATTTGCTGAAATAAAAATAAATCACTTTGAAATCTATTTCGATAGGAGTCAATAGATATTTTTCAAGATATCAAGTTTATGTAGGATAAAATAACTAATTCTTTCGCAGCCAACTATCTCTGAATAATTTCTAAATTCAAGCACAGGTCATGGTTTTGTAATTTGCATCATAGTTAGAGTCTGTAGCTTATGTAATTAGTACTCAAAATTAAATTTCTGTTTTCTTTTTTTTTATCCTGATGAACTGGCTGGAATTCAGAAAATTTTGGTATGTACAAAGATTGATATGAAAAAAAGGGAAAAATCATTGAATTATTATTATGCGTACGTATGATCGTATGCAAAAGTCATCAGAGCATAAATGCCGAATTTTTAACCCTATTTTTTAAATGCAGCATTGCAATACTGTTATCTTCAATAAATTCCAAAGCTTTAATTTCACAATTTTAAACTGCTGATAAATTTCATTGTTTCCCCAAACTAAAGATTTGATGAAATAATGGAATGAAATTATCATAGAATAAGGAAATATATTTGATGAAACAAGAAAATAAGTCATAAGTTTCAACAACGAAAAGTATTGTAGCAAATCATATTCAGAAATATTTTTTGAAGTTTACTAAAAAATGAAGGAACTGAAAAGATGAGTTGCTAAATTTTAAGATGGTGTAAAGATTTTTAATTAGTGATAGTTTTAAAAAATATCCCTAAAACTCCTAATATGCGTGATTTTTATTTTAACACGTTTTATTTATTCGATTTCTTGTCTCTCAGTTTTTGTTTGTCTATTCAGTACACATTTTAAAATCGATTTTAATCTAACTTCCCGATGAGCTAGGAAAATTAAAGTTTAAACAAAGCTCAGAATTAGATGACAAATCAATATTAACTTGATTTTTTGTCTGTTCTGTGCTAATTTTATAACTGAATTAACTCATCGAAAAAATTGGTATAAAATCAATTTCAAAATTTAACGCACAAAAAAAAATACAAGGCAAAAAATTATTTAAATGAATTTTTTATTTAAATAATAAAAACTCATTATAGTTTCAAGAAAACTTCTTCAAAGTGCATATTTCTAAACTCTAAATATATCTTTGCTCCTAGAATGGGAATATTCAATCAGCCGGTGAGATCTGTCATGCACAAAGGGATGGACATTCAATAGACATGCACATTTGGTTAAAGTGACGATTCGTGTGCCTCCCCCCCCGAGTTTGTCGCCAATATGGCAACCTAATGGAACGCTCTTCTGGCAACCCTACTGCCGTTTTGTTTACTACTTTTAACAATGGTTGAGTTGAACATGAACTACGACTATTTTAAGAAAAATGTTAAATTAAAAACAATAAAAAGTATCGAAAGATTTTAATTTTGTTCATTATTTTAATTAAAAGCTTTTTTCCAACTATTAAAATACTGCAATTAAAGATAAGAAAAAAAACAATATTTATCGGTAAAAAATAATTATATTGCAAAAAGTAATAACGTAACTATTCCACAGAAGTGTTTGTTTATTTTGTTCACCATCTTTATTGGCGACTTGGCAACCTTGGCGTGGCAAGGGGCACGCTAAACACCACTTTTACCGCGCATTTTTAAAAGCTAATTTTTAGTTGCAATAATTGCACAATGAACATTAAATGCTGATAGCCCGTTTACCATAAAAATCATAAATGCAGGTTATAAAAATTTTCCTAAAATCTTTTCGAAAGTTTTTAATGTAATTTTGCCAAGCCTTCTTAAGTTTGATACATTAATACTTTACCCGCTTAAAAGGAGTTTAAGTTAAGTAGGTTTATACCAATTTCCGATTCACTGAAACAGGAAATTGGTTTCCCTACTAATATGAAAATGTATCTAACCCTACAATGCCCATTTTTCATATTCGTTTCCAATAAGCTAACGTTCCTTAATTTCCATGAATCATGATAATTGTTATCTTTTGTTTCCTAGAAAGACTGATTTTGTAAAACCAAGTGATTTGAATGTTGGCATGAGTCAAGTCTGGCTGTTTTTAAAAGTATTTCTACAGGCAACACCTGATTTTACTTTTATAAATATAGATGCCTGTTGTTAAACGATGCATTTAAAAATTTGCTCATTCGTAGAAAAGAATCAAATATATTATAAATTGCACAAATTTTTCAAGGGAAAAACTGTTTTATGTAGGAATTTCTCTATGCCATTTACAATAGCATGCTTAAAACTAACTATATATTATGTCTATTTCAGTGAATTCTTAGAATCACCTCTAGATATGACAAAAATGGTCTCCCTCTCTGAAATACTAGTCAGAGTCCTTGAGCAGAACTCCGACCCTTTCGGATTCTGTTGAAGCTCCCTTTAATTTAAACATGGACTTAGACCTGGTAAATA
This sequence comes from Argiope argentata, assembly GCA_026289955.1. Classification (NCBI taxonomy): domain Eukaryota; kingdom Metazoa; phylum Arthropoda; class Arachnida; order Araneae; family Araneidae; genus Argiope; species Argiope argentata. The sequence goes on along the minus strand of JAOUZG010016587.1, from coordinate 9,405,672 downwards.
TACACTAAGGTGTAAACATATTCCCTTGAAAATTGTAGGAGGTAGGCACTTCGCACTCAACGTCTTCAACACCTATGAGATACTCAGCTTCAGGTTTGAACCGGGGTACAGGTGAGGGAATTACTTTAAAATTCTACAACCAATGCTCTTCTAAGATTTTGACGGTTGTATAGAGTTAAATAGTTCCGATAACATAAAATCTCAAAAGTGTCTGTCAGTTAAAGTTTAAAGCTTGTGTTTATCGAAGAATTCATATGCGGGTCAATTTCTGCAAGTGAAGCTTCTTTCTGGGAGTCAGATATGATTGAACTCCAAGATAAGAGAAAAAGAAATCTAGCAATCAAGCAGAGGATCCAGTTTTAAAATTTACTAAAATTTCAAAAAGCATCCTTATTTATCCATAAAAAGCACAGAAAAAAATGCCTAAATTGTTAAAAGATCTCCACATATGTCTCATATCATCATTACATATATAAATCGCATCATATGCGCCATGCAAGAACATAGAAAGCCCAAATACAAATACATAACCAGAATTCATTAAACAAAAATCAAATGGAACTAACTTGTGGAAAAAGTGAACAATTGGCGGTAGCAAAAGTTTATTGCACGAGTCGGTATCCAAAGCGATTCAGGTTTTAGAAGCTAAGTTCAGAAACACAAAAATAAACATAGTCCAAGATAGTTTGAAACAGGGTTTAAAAAATACGAAGTTCACGAATGCCAATGAAAAGTAAAATAAGTAGAGACCCCGAGCGGAAATCTGCAAGCTGTATTAAATGCATCAAAAACAAGGCGAAGATCAGGCAAAGACCCAATGATAAATCCCGAAAAGTGGTTCGAAGGATAGAAATGCTGGCACGATGGGCGGATGGATCATCCACAATATCTAAGCTGGTAGTCAAACAAGAAGAGGGTTCGAAGGTGTCTCACCTGGATGGCATGATGGACTGTCACCAATCAAGAGATCTGGGTAGAAGTCATGTTCAAAACTGTTTTAGAGGTTCGGCAGAAAATCAGCTGAACTGGTCGTCCTCGAAGCAAGGATGGCAGAGTAGAAATGAATAAAAGTGGGTCTGATCACCTTTTAAGCGTCTAGGTGGAGTTGGCGGAACCCCAATAGTTAGCAAAGAAGTCAGGTTTAAAAGTTGGTCAAAAAAGAGCCAGCCATAACCCCACCACTAAGACGATAGAAATGAGATCCTGCATGTGACAATCAGAAAATAAGACGTGGAGAAGGCGTTGACCTTTCACAACGGCGAAATCAAGACAAATGCTTCCGGAAGATGTTCAACGCTGAAGAAATGAGCCATAGTTGATTAATTGTATTTTCCAAAAGAGAAATGTGAAAATAAGATACTTCAATGTTTATAAGGCTTTTATTAACAAATAGAAGAAGGAATTTAGCCAGTAAGTAGGTCACATGTAACTGCTTTTTTGGGTTCTTTGGTAGGTCTTTCGGTTGATGTACCGGTGGAGAGTTCCGTATTTCCATTACTATGGCCACTATTCCGTTCCGTGTTGTTGTATTTGCACAATGAACTAACATGAACTTGTGGTAGTTATTCACTCCCGATACGTTTTTATGCCTTCATCTTGCAGACATGACTATTAGTAGCAAGAATTACCATTGAATAGAATTCTTGACTTAAAGTCGCGGGCATGGGTAGGTACATCACGGAGAATTCACCATCCTTAGCATTTCTCAAGTTATTTTATTCGTTCTGAATTTGCAGATAAAATCACAAGCATTGAAAGCCATTAAAATATGTATTATAAATTCTACAAAGCACAGTAACAGCTTGAGATATTCAATAGGTTGAAATAAAGTTGAAGCTTATCAAACAAACTCAAGACATGCTCAAGCACTTTATACTTTTATCTTTTATTATGCCTTAAAAGCAGTAGCAGTCCGATAAAAAGGCTTAAAAACTTATTTTTGACAAATTTTATAGGTTTAATAAGTAAAAACAAGTTTTCCAATCCTGGAGAGCGAGCAGCACACGACCTCTTTCGGTAACTGCTGAGTTAATTCTGAACGGAAAGGAATTTATTACTTCTTGGCATAAATGCCATTTGTTCCAGCACTGAATAAATTTTTAAATCCATCTCTCTTAGAATGTCATCTGACTGTACACTTTCATTGTATGAAAAATCAAATAACTGTTTTGGGGATTCACTGTTTAGATCTAAGTTGCTCATTAAATAAAAATCTGAACACATTTATAAAATTAGATATTTAATGCAACAGATATGTTTCCCAGAGCCTTGAAGAAAATCCTTCAACTTTCTACTTAAAATTACCAGAATGCATCAATAAAAAAAGATTCAAATTAATTAAAAGCGTCATGCAAAATTTAAAGTAAGTTTCAAAGTTTCACATGCATGTTAAAATTAAAATTTTATAATATGATTAAGGAAAACATTTTTCGTGTTGCTCAACTCAAAGAAATGATTTTTAGCAAAACATTGGCTGCTCGAAAGCAATCTAAGGGGAAAGTCAATTTTTTTTTGTCATTTGAAATAAAAATAATTTATTTTTTAGGATTTACAAATATATTATGGCACTGCTGTATCGGATATATACACATTTCGCAGTATATCTACCTTAAAAACTCCTTAAAAAACTCCTTAAACAACCTTAAAATTTTTATTTTTTCGGATAAGCCATCACTTTTTGACATGGTGAGGAGTTATCTCAATAACTTGTCATATATAAAAGAAAAGAAAGTAGAATTCTCAGATTAAAAACCTAAGAAAAGTTCTTTATTGAAAACTTTAAAAAATTTCTCAAATAGAAGTGTATAATTTGCGTCATATCATATAAAATTGTTATTTCTAACAGGTAATTAAGAATCCTGCTCATTATCTAAGAATTATGTAAGATGAAAATGAAAATGAAAATAGAATGCATGAAAGGCACAATCAGTACCCTCCCCCTGAGTGTGTCTCTCAGTTTTTTATTATTATTATTTTTGTTTACTTTTTTCATTCCTTAAATTTCACTTCGTCTTTACCTAACAAGGAAAAACGGTATGATGATACCGAAGTATAGAATTTTCAGCTAAGAAATAAACCTTTTTCAAGTCATGGAATCCTTAATCGTAAATTTACACATACAATCCATGGAGCTTCTTTTTTTGTTTTTATAATGGTATAGCGAACAAAAAATTTCTAACTCACTTTTCTGCCGATCTCCTTGACTTTTTGTCTTAATTTACGTAACTTCCTTATTTCCCCGCTAGGGGCGATGTAGCCTGCCTCAATAAAATTAGCATAGTCTTTTTATTACAGGTACATGTTTTCAGAATGGAGATTGAATGTGAAACCAAAGAATTGCTTGGTCGGAAGTTTAAAGCAGTTAAAGTTATCGTTATTGCTTTTCTAGGGGCGTTAGAAACCTTGCAACGCAACGTAGAAGCTAAATTGTTTTTAAGTAAGCGGAAAAGGATTTTATGAACGCGGTCAAAATGAAATAATTATAATTTCCCGTTTCTTTGCTGGACGGAATCTCTCTCTCTCTCTCTTTCTCCTCTCAGTATAACAGCAGGATTCTTACTATCAGAAGGGAGGGTGCAAAATTAGCATCTAACTAAATATATTCTAAATTGCGAAAAAAATAATTGATAATAAATAACCTTCATGAAATGCTACTCCATTAATTTTTCCTTTTATAAAATCAACCTGTTCAAAAGGAATAACTTCGTGAAGGATTGATTCTCTAGTGGTATTCAGATCTGAAAAAAAAAATAAGATTTTAAAATGTACCGCCTTAATACGGTAGACTGATGAGATTTTTTCCTGCGATGTCTCTTTAGAGCATAATGGGAAAAAAGCATGACACACATCTCATTTTGTCCAGAATTGTTGACAATTTCTATTCGGTGAACAAATGACTTTCAAGAGTAATTTTTTATATAATATGTCTCTATTGTCAAACAGTATAATTTGATGTAAATATTCATTATACAAGAATATGTCAAAAATTTAAATGCATTAAGAAAAGCAACATTGAACAATAGAACATAGGACGTGATAGATACATAGGACGTTGTAAGATTGTGACTTAGAATTGTATAATCATCACATAATTTTGTAAAATTAAGGAAAATTGAAGGTAAGTGAAGATAAAGTTCGTGGATACAATTATTTGATACCAGTAACTTTACTGTTTGAAAATAGTGACATATTATATAAAAAATTACTCTTGGAAGTCATTTTTTCACTGAATAGAAATTGTCAACAATTCTGGATAAAATGAGATGTGTGTGATGCTTTTTTTTCTCTTACATTATAGTCTAAAGAGACATCGCAGGAGACATCAGTGTACCGTATTAAAAGAGTGGTAAATTTTAAAATCTTAGTTTTTTTTAAAGATCAGGATATCAATAGAGAATCAATGCTTCACTGGGTTAATCCTTTTGAACAGGTTAATTTTTATAGAAAGAAAAATAAATGGAGTAGCATTTCATGAACGTTATTTATAATTCATTATTTTAACATATTGATTGTTAACTCATGGCTCAGCTCTTTTCAGAATGGAAACCTTTAATTTAAAAATGTGCACTCTTTGGTTAGGTTGCATTTCCAAGAATTTAATGTATTAATATCATTGGAATTTTCAAGCATTGTTGAATTTAGCCAAATCATTTTTTAATTCATATTTTTTATGACAATCTTAGGTATGTGAATTTTAACCATCAAAATCTGAGAATAAGAGGAAAGCTGCATTTTTATTTTCAGAATTATATATAAAACCTTTATATTTCTCATTTTTTCAAATTTGTTAAAATTTGTAATTGATTAATTATTTTTGGTAATGTTAGCATAAAAGTGACCGTAGTATGCCAATTTGCAACAATATTTTTTAAATTCACAAACATTAGTATTTGAAAACATTTCCTTTTGAGATAGAATAGTGAGATTTAGTGTTAAAAATGCTCTTTTTTTAAAAAATAATTTATTTTAATAGTTACATAAATGTTCCTTACTACCCCGATATGTTCCAAACTACCCCCCCCCCCAATCTAAGAGTTTATACACAGTAAATAATTTACATTAAATTGTGCAGTACAGGTGTTTATTTACAGTAAATAATTTATTTGAAGAAAATATATTTGTAATGATAAGCAAAGTATTGCTTCAGAATTTATTTTACTATCCGGTATTTCAAATCATTCTTTTGTGTTTATCAAATCTATTCTATTTTATTGGATATCACATATAAACTTTCATAACTATTTAATACTTTCAATCTGGAGTAAATTATAATCATTCTATCTCTAGTTTCATCACAGAAAATCATCCAGAAATGAACTTTTATAACAATATAAATGATTGAACACTAAGAGGTAAGAGAAGGAAAATAGAATTGAAAACTTATTTCAAAATAAATAAAGACTAATAGTTCAATTTATAGCGGGAAATAGAGATCCCATTTCAAGTACAATGTACGATATACAATTCAAGTAACTTATCTCCGATATTTAATCTATCCGATATTAAATCTATCTAAAATATATAGGAAAGCAATTTTTATCTAACTCACGCTAATCTTAAACTATCCTTCACTAAAACAAATTTCGATGCAATCTGTTAACCTGTTTCAAGTTTATCACATTCGCCATAGATTCGAACAGTTCTTCAGACAAATGAAGAATGGTGATTCGTATTGATACTTTCAACATAATTTATCAAAATATACAGATTTGCTGAAAAATCAAACAAGTAAGATTTCATGTGTTACTTTTTCTCTGACCGCAACCTTTGCTTCTTATTAAAGAGAGTTAAAAATCAATATCTTTAGATTCTTCTTTCACCATCACGTTTTCTTATATTCTGTTTATAAATTCTTTTTTTTTATTATCCATATCAGCAAGTATCAAAATGCTATTAACAACAGCTTTCACTCATTAAGAGTATTATGTATGAAGATCACATGACCGATTCTTTGAAAATGTCAATTATTAATGAGGCATAAAATACCAAATTATTATTGGCAGAAAAGGACACTACCATATACCTAGTAGATTTCATCTTCACTTTCTATCATGTAAAAAATTATTCGCAATGCTTGAAATTATAGGTTCTTTACTACTATAATAACTGTTTCTAATTAACTCATGATAAAAATTGCCAAGGATAGCCGAGAACCATAAACTATTCAGAAAATTCAAAAAGAAGCCTTTATGGGTGGTACAAACTAACTCTCTTAAAAATTTATTTATTACTCTTTAAATTTATTTATTACTTTGTAACTTACCTTGGAAATAACCGATCTAGAATTTGAATAATGGACTTGGAAAAGTTTTTTTTCTTCTTTTTTTTTCTTTTTACTGTATTTGCAACAAAAGCAAACGTTAGAAATCCTCCCTGTGAAAAGTTTTTATCGTGTTCCTGTAGAATGCCTTCAAGAAAGCGCAAAGTTCTCTAAGGTCTTTCACTTTTCCACTATTCCGCACAGTACTCTATACCTTTATATTTCTGAGCTATTTAATGCACTCCCATTCACTTTAGTTTATTAAAGTGTTTAGGGTTATATCAATACATTTTTTCATTTAATTGGTCGATATTAATGACAGAAATGGTTATTTTTCTTACAAGCAGCCCATATTAATGTTAGTCTCAGAAGTTTCAAATAATGGGTTCAAAGCAACTTTCTACATTTTGTATTAATATTTGTTGATTTATGTTTTATGTTTATTTATTGTTTATTTCCAAGTTGCATCATTTTGTACATTTTTTTGTTTTATTATTCCCTCACCTTTTTATTCATACAATTCTTCTCCTTTGGTACATTTGGAGTTTAGTTATATTAACTTCCCGTTTTTAAAGCAACGCTAGGGCTATTTTGGGAAGGACCTTGTAATTTTGAACCATGGTCAGATGACGAAGACGACATCTGAGTTGACACCCTCCCCTTTCTCCAAACTTCCACACCACCGAGAGAATGTTCGGCCCCGACAGATTTTACGTGCACCAAACCCAGTACCACGATGGTTCTTCGGTGGAATCAGGTCTCGAAACTGAAACCCTCTAGTTGCACAGCCGAGACCTTGCCACCAGGTCACCGTGGCTGTTTGGTACATTTGGAATATCTTTTCTTTATTTCAATTTGCTTTATTCTGTTTACCTCAGGCTATTTTGATTTATCTTGTTATATAATCTTTTTGATATTTAAATTTTGATTTACGTATTTCTCTCGTATTTATAGATATCAAGAGGGGGGAGGGTTTAAATTCTCTTAAGGAAAAATTGCTTTTAAATTTCACCCTGATCTCTGAAATTAACGATTTTAACAGATTTGGGCCACTGAGAGAGGCAGTATACACATTTCTTATATACTTCTTCGCATGCATAAGATTCTATATCTATATAAATAAACTGTGGAGCCCTTTTTTTGAAAACAAGAGTTCCAACACGAAATTGATTTCATTAGATCGTGTCATACTTGGTAAGTTGTTTTACCAACGGAATAGCAAAGATTCTTTTATACTTAAAGTATTTCAGCAAGGAAAAAATTCACGAAGAGACCCTTTGACGATTTCAAATTTTTGAAAAATAATCTTGTATTTAAAAAAAAATAGAAACATTCGTCGTCAAAATTAGACAAGGCTGCAAACGAACTAGACTACAGGAAATTGAAGTTGCAATTGCAATGATAGAGGAAGAAGTAGCAAATACACATACTTTCTTTCGAGACCTGGGAGGACCTCAGAATTATTCGACATATATCACTATGCTACCATGACGGCAAATTTTTTACATGGTTGGATTTTTTGTAGAAAATTTTCTCTGTTCTGTTTTTTTAAAAAAATGAAGGATTGAAAAGAGCTAAATAGAATGAAGGTTGAAAGTAACACTTCTTTCTTTAGGGATCAATTAATCCAGTAAGGCATTAAATTAC